>OX424557.1:3903471-4643703 GCA_949152475.1 Terebella lapidaria | reverse complement strand
TACTGAAATAGATGTGGTAAATATGGTTAATTTTCTGATTGATAATATTTTTGTGGAATTTGGTGGTCGAATATTTCAACAAACTATTGGTATTCCCATGGGTACAAACTGTGCACCATTATTGGCAGACCTGTTTTTATACTCATATGAATCAGATTTTATCCAACATTTACAAAGAGGAGGTTCTAAGAAACTAACATGTAATTTTAATTTCACTTTCCGATACATAGATGATGTATTGTCGCTAAATAATCCCAAGTTTGGTGATTATTTGGATATCATATATCCTAAGGAACTTGAAATTAAGGATACTACAGAATCCGCTAATTTTTCCAACTATCTAGACCTGAGGTTGGAGATTGATAATGATTCTAACCTGTCAACTAGATTATATGACAAACGTGATGATTTCAATTTTTCCATAGTCAATTTCCCTTTTCTAAGCAGCAACATTCCTATGTCACCGGCATATGGTGTGTTTGTTTCTCAACTTATACGCTATTCCAGAGCTAGTTGCAAATATGAGGACTTTGTCTATCGAAGTGCCCAGCTAGTCTCTAAACTGCTACGACAAGGATATGTTTTACCAAGACTTATCGCTGCGTTTAAGAAATTCTATGGACGTCATCATGATCTGGTTGATAAATACAGCAAATCCATGTCTGCCATGCAACTAGATCTATTTTCATGTTAATTTTGGGGAATCCATGACGGGTGCCACTAGTGGGGCAGGAAATGCTCACTCTTTCCGGAACACCTGATTTCACCTCCTGATGGCCATTTACGGGGGTTCATGAGTTTCCCTGTCATTTTTGTTTTCTCTCACTTCGTATGCCTGATATGACTTTCTGTCCCCGGACTATGAGATTGGATAACGGACCCTGTTTTGTTTGCTCGGAATACTTGATACTGGGTATTGATTCCACGTCTATAGCATAGGCGCTCATCGTAGTTTATAATGGGCATATCGTAAATTTTAAGTTAATTTATTCAGCGAGTGTTTGTGGCTAATAGTTAGTCTAGGGACACTGTACATTGTGACATAAAATGGGGCCGTTTCTGAGAGTTATTTTTTTAACCCCATGTTATAGCATAGGCGCTCATCGTAGTTTATAATGGGCATATCGTAAATTTTAAGTTAATTTATTCAGCGAGTGTTTGTGGCTAATAGTTAGTCTAGGGACACTGTACATTGTGACATAAAATGGGGCCGTTTCTGAGAGTTATTTTTTTAACCCCATGTTATAGCATAGGCGCTCATCGTAGTTTATAATGGGCATATCGTAAATTTTAAGTTAATTTATTCAGCGAGTGTTTGTGGCTAATAGTTAGTCTAGGGACACTGTACATTGTGACATAAAATGGGGCCGTTTCTGAGAGTTATTTTTTTAACCCCATGTTATAGCATAGGCGCTCATCGTAGTTTATAATGGGCATATCGTAAACTTTAAGTTAATTTATTCAGCGAGTGTTTGTGGCTAATAGTTAGTCTAGGGACACTGTACATTGTGACATAAAATGGGGCCGTTTCTGAGAGTTATTTTTTTAACCCCATGTTATAGCATAGGCGCTCATCGTAGTTTATAATGGGCATATCGTAAATTTTAAGTTAATTTATTCAGCGAGTGTTTGTGGCTAATAGTTAGTCTAGGGACACTGTACATTGTGACATAAAATGGGGCCGTTTCTGAGAGTTATTTTTTTAACCCCATGTTATAGCATAGGCGCTCATCGTAGTTTATAATGGGCATATCGTAAATTTTAAGTTAATTTATTCAGCGAGTGTTTGTGGCTAATAGTTAGTCTAGGGACACTGTACATTGTGACATAAAATGGGGCCGTTTCTGAGAGTTATTTTTTTAACCCCATGTTATAGCATAGGCGCTCATCGTAGTTTATAATGGGCATATCGTAAATTTTAAGCTAATTTATTCAGCGAGTGTTTGTGGCTAATAGTTAGTCTAGGGACACTGTACATTGTGACATAAAATGGGGCCGTTTCTGAGAGTTATTTTTTTAACCCCATGTTATAGCATAGGCGCTCATCGTAGTTTATAATGGGCATATCGTAAATTTTAAGTTAATTTATTCAGCGAGTGTTTGTGGCTAATAGTTAGTCTAGGGACACTGTACATTGTGACATAAAATGGGGCCGTTTCTGAGAGTTATTTTTTTAACCCCATGTTATAGCATAGGCGCTCATCGTAGTTTATAATGGGCATATCGTAAATTTTAAGTTATTTTTTCAGCGAGTGTTTGTGGCTAATAGTTAGTCTAGGGACACTGTACATTGTGACATAAAATGGGGCCGTTTCTGAGAGTTATTTTTTTAACCCCATGTTATAGCATAGGCTCTCATCGTAGTTTATAATGGGCATATCGTAAATTTTAAGTTAATTTATTCAGCGAGTGTTTGTGGCTAATAGTTAGTCTAGGGACACTGTACATTGTGACATAAAATGGGGCCGTTTCTGAGAGTTATTTTTTTAACCCCATGTTATAGCATAGGCGCTCATCGTAGTTTATAATGGGCATATCGTAAATTTTAAGTTAATTTATTCAGCGAGTGTTTGTGGCTAATAGTTAGTCTAGGGACACTGTACATTGTGACATAAAATGGGGCCGTTTCTGAGAGTTATTTTTTTAACCCCATGTTATAGCATAGGCGCTCATCGTAGTTTATAATGGGCATATCGTAAATTTTAAGTTAATTTATTCAGCGAGTCTTTGTGGCTAATAGTTAGTCTAGGGACACTGTACATTGTGACATAAAATGGGGCCGTTTCTGAGAGTTATTTTTTTAACCCCATGTTATAGCATAGGCGCTCATCGTAGTTTATAATGGGCATATCGTAAATTTTAAGTTAATTTATTCAGCGAGTGTTTGTGGCTAATAGTTAGTCTAGGGACACTGTACATTGTGACATAAAATGGGGCCGTTTCTGAGAGTTATTTTTTTAACCCCATGTTATAGCATAGGCGCTCATCGTAGTTTATAATGGGCATATCATAAATTTTAAGTTAATTTATTCAGCGAGTGTTTGTGGCTAATAGTTAGTCTAGGGACACTGTACATTGTGACATAAAATGGGGCCGTTTCTGAGAGTTATTTTTTTAACCCCATGTTATAGCATAGGCGCTCATCGTAGTTTATAATGGGCATATCGTAAATTTTAAGTTAATTTATTCAGCGAGTGTTTGTGGCTAATAGTTAGTCTAGGGACACTGTACATTGTGACATAAAATGGGGCCGTTTCTGAGAGTTATTTTTTTAACCCCATGTTATAGCATAGGCGCTCATCGTAGTTTATAATGGGCATATCGTAAATTTTAAGTTAATTTATTCAGCGAGTGTTTGTGGCTAATAGTTAGTCTAGGGACACTGTACATTGTGACATAAAATGGGGCCGTTTCTGAGAGTTATTTTTTTAACCCCATGTTATAGCATAGGCGCTCATCGTAGTTTATAATGGGCATATCGTAAATTTTAAGTTAATTTATTCAGCGAGTGTTTGTGGCTAATAGTTAGTCTAGGGACACTGTACATTGTGACATAAAATGGGGCCGTTTCTGAGAGTTATTTTTTTAACCCCATCTTATAGCATAGGCGCTCATCGTAGTTTATAATGGGCATATCGTAAATTTTAAGTTAATTTATTCAGCGAGTGTTTGTGTCTAATAGTTAGTCTAGGGACACTGTACATTGTGACATAAAATGGGGCCGTTTCTGAGAGTTATTTTTTTAACCCCATGTTATAGCATAGGCGCTCATCGTAGTTTATAATGGGCATATCGTAAATTTTAAGTTAATTTATTCAGCGAGTGTTTGTGGCTAATAGTTAGTCTAGGGACACTGTACATTGTGACATAAAATGGGGCCGTTTCTGAGAGTTATTTTTTTAACCCCATGTTATAGCATAGGTGCTCATCGTAGTTTATAATGGGCATATCGTAAATTTTAAGTTAATTTATTCAGCGAGTGTTTGTGGCTAATAGTTAGTCTAGGGACACTGTACATTGTGACATAAAATGGGGCCGTTTCTGAGAGTTATTTTTTTAACCCCATGTTATAGCACAGGCGCTCATCGTAGTTTATAATGGGCATATCGTAAATTTTAAGTTAATTTATTCAGCGAGTGTTTGTGGCTAATAGTTAGTCTAGGGACACTGTGCATTGTGACATAAAATTCGGCCGTTTCTGAGAGTTATTTTTTAAACCCCATGTTATAGCATAGGCGCTCATCGTAGTTTATAATGGGCATATCGTAAATTTTAAGTTAATTTATTCAGCGAGTGTTTGTGGCTAATAGTTAGTCTAGGGACACTGTACATTGTGACATAAAATGGGGCCGTTTCTGAGAGTTATTTTTTAACTCCATGTTATAGCATAGGCGCTCATCGTAGTTTATAATGGGCATATCGTAAATTTTAAGTTAATTTATTCAGCGAGTCTTTGTGGCTAATAGTTAGTCTAGGGACACTACATTGTGACATAAAATGGGGCCGTTTCTGAGAGTTATTTTTTTAACCCCATGTTATAGCATAGGCGCTCATCGTAGTTTATAATGGGCATATCGTAAATTTTAAGTTAATTTATTCAGCGAGTCTTTGTGGCTAATAGTTAGTCTAGGGACACTGTACATTGTGACATCAAATGGGGCCGTTTCTGAGAGTTATTTTTTTAACCCCATATTATAGCATAGGCGCTCATCGTAGTTTATAATGGGCATATCGTAAATTTTAAGTTAATTTATTCAGCGAGTGTTTGTGGCTAATAGTTAGTCTAGGGACACTGTACATTGTGACATAAAATGGGGCCGTTTCTGAGAGTTATTTTTTTAACCCCATGTTATAGCATAGGCGCTCATCGTAGTTTATAATGGGCATATCGTAAATTTTAAGTTAATTTACTCAGCGAGTGTTTGTGGCTAATAGTTAGTCTAGGGACACTGTACATTGTGACATAAAATGGGGCCGTTTCTGAGAGTTATTTTTTTAACCCCATGTTATAGCATAGGCGCTCATCGTAGTTTATAATGGGCATATCGTAAATTTTAAGTTAATTTATTCAGCGAGTGTTTGTGGCTAATAGTTAGTCTAGGGACACTGTACATTGTGACATAAAATGGGGCCGTTTCTGAGAGTTATTTTTTTAACCCCATGTTATAGCATAGGCGCTCATCGTAGTTTATAATGGGCATATCGTAAATTTTAAGTTAATTTATTCAGCGAGTGTTTGTGGCTAATAGTTAGTCTAGGGACACTGTACATTGTGACATAAAATGGGGCCGTTTCTGAGAGTTATTTTTTTAACCCCATATTATAGCATAGGCGCTCATCGTAGTTTATAATGGGCATATCGTAAATTTTAAGTTAATTTATTCAGCGAGTGTTTGTGGCTAATAGTTAGTCTAGGGACACTGTACATTGTGACATAAAATGGGGCCGTTTCTGAGAGTTATTTTTTTAACCCCATGTTATAGCTTAGGCGCTCATCGTAGTTTATAATGGGCATATCGTAAATTTTAAGTTAATTTATTCAGCGAGTGTTTGTGGCTAATAGTTAGTCTAGGGACACTGTACATTGTGACATAAAATGGGGCCGTTTCTGAGAGTTATTTTTTTAACCCCATCTTATAGCATAGGCGCTCATCGTAGTTTATAATGGGCATATCGTAAATTTTAAGTTAATTTATTCAGCGAGTGTTTGTGGCTAATAGTTAGTCTAGGGACACTGTACATTGTGACATAAAATGGGGCCGTTTCTGAGAGTTATTTTTTTAACCCCATGTTATAGCATAGGCGCTCATCGTAGTTTATAATGGGCATATTGTATATTTTAAGTTAATTTATTCAGCGAGTGTTTGTGGCTAATAGTTAGTCTAGGGACACTGTACATTGTGACATAAAATGGGGCCGTTTCTGAGAGTTATTTTTTTAACCCCATGTTATAGCATAGGCGCTCATCGTAGTTTATAATGGGCATATCGTAAATTTTAAGTTAATTTATTCAGCGAGTGTTTGTGGCTAATAGTTAGTCTAGGGACACTGTACATTGTGACATAAAATGGGGCCGTTTCTGAGAGTTATTTTTTTAACCCCATGTTATAGCATAGGCGCTCATCGTAGTTTATAATGGGCATATCGTAAATTTTAAGTTAATTTATTCAGCGAGTCTTTGTGGCTAATAGTTAGTCTAGGGACACTGTACATTGTGACATAAAATGGGGCCGTTTCTGAGAGTTATTTTTTTAACCCCATGTTATAGCATAGGCGCTCATCGTAGTTTATAATGGGCATATCGTAAATTTTAAGTTAATTTATTCAGCGAGTGTTTGTGGCTAATAGTTAGTCTAGGGACACTGTACATTGTGACATAAAATGGGGCCGTTTCTGAGAGTTATTTTTTTAACCCCATGTTATAGCATAGGCGCTCATCGTAGTTTATAATGGGCATATCGTAAATTTTAAGTTAATTTATTCAGCGAGTATTTGTGGCTAATAGTTAGTTTAGGGACACTGTACATTGTGACATAAAATGGGGCCGTTTCTGAGAGTTATTTTTTTAACCCCATGTTATAGCATAGGCGCTCATCGTAGTTTATAATGGGCATATCGTAAATTTTAAGTTAATTTATTCTGCGAGTCTTTGTGGCTAATAGTTAGTCTAGGGACACTGTACATTGTGAGATAAAATAGGGTCGTTTCTGAGAGTTATTTTTTTAACCCCATGTTATAGCATAGGCGCTCATCGTAGTTTATAATGGGCATATCGTAAATTTTAAGTTAATTTATTCAGCGAGTCTTTGTGGCTAATAGTTAGTCTAGGGACACTGTACATTGTGACATAAAATGGGCCGTTTCTGAGAGTTATTTTTTTAACCCCATGTTATAGCATAGGCGATCATCGTAGTTTATAATGGGCATATCGTAAATTTTAAGTTAATTTATTCAGCGAGTCTTTGTGGCTAATAGTTAGTCTAGGGACACTGTACATTGTGACATAAAATGGGGCCGTTTCTGAGAGTTATTTTTTTAACCCCATGTTATAGCATAGGCGCTCATCATAGTTTATAATGGGCATATCGTAAATTTTAAGTTAATTTATTCAGCGAGTGTTTGTGGCTAATAGTTAGTCTAGGGACACTGTACATTGTGACATAAAATGGGGCCGTTTCTGAGAGTTATTTTTTTAACCCCATGTTATAGCATAGGCGCTCATCGTAGTTTATAATGGGCATATCGTAAATTTTAAGTTAATTTATTCAGCGAGTCTTTGTGGCTAATAGTTAGTCTAGGGACACTGTACATTGTGACATAAAATGGGGCCGTTTCTGAGAGTTATTTTTTTAACCCCATGTTATAGCATAGGCGCTCATCGTAGTTTATAATGGGCATATCGTAAATTTTAAGTTAATTTATTCAGCGAGTCTTTGTGGCTAATAGTTAGTCTAGGGACACTGTACATTGTGACATAAAATGGGGCCGTTTCTGAGAGTTATTTTTTTAACCCCATGTTATAGCATAGGCGCTCATCGTAGTTTATAATGGGCATATCGTAAATTTTAAGTTAATTTATTCAACGAGTCTTTGTGGCTAATAGTTAGTCTAGGGACACTGTACATTGTGACATAAAATGGGCCGTTTCTGAGAGTTATTTTTTTAACCCCATGTTATATCATAGGCGCTCATCGTAGTTTATAATGGGCATATCGTAAATTTAAAGTTAATTTATTCAGCGAGTCTTTGTGGCTAATAGTTAGTCTAGGGACACTGTACATTGTGACATAAAATGGGGCCGTTTCTGAGAGTTATTTTTTTAACCCCATGTTATAGCATAGGCGCTCATCGTAGTTTATAATGGGCATATCGTAAATTTTAAGTTAATTTATTCAGCGAGTGTTTGTGGCTAATAGTTAGTCTAGGGACACTGTACATTGTGACATAAAATGGGGCCGTTTCTGAGAGTTATTTTTTTAACCCCATGTTATAGCATAGGCGCTCATCGTAGTTTATAATGGGCATATCGTAAATTTTAAGTTAATTTATTCAGCGAGTGTTTGTGGCTAATAGTTAGTCTAGGGACACTGTACATTGTGACATAAAATGGGGCCGTTTCTGAGAGTTATTTTTTTAACCCCATGTTATAGCATAGGCTCTCATCGTAGTTTATAATGGGCATATCGTAAATTTTAAGTTAATTTATTCAGCGAGTGTTTGTGGCTAATAGTTAGTCTAGGGACACTGTACATTGTGACATAAAATGGGGCCGTTTCTGAGAGTTATTTTTTTAACCCCATGTTATAGCATAGGCGCTCATCGTAGTTTATAATGGGCATATCGTAAATTTTAAGTTAATTTATTCAGCGAGTGTTTGTGGCTAATAGTTAGTCTAGGGACACTGTACATTGTGACATAAAATGGGGCCGTTTCTGAGAGTTATTTTTTTAACCCCATGTTATAGCATAGGCGCTCATCGTAGTTTATAATGGGCATATCGTAAATTTTAAGTTAATTTATTCAGCGAGTGTTTGTGGCTAATAGTTAGTCTAGGGACACTGTACATTGTGACATAAAATGGGGCCGTTTCTGAGAGTTATTTTTTTAACCCCATGTTATAGCATAGGCGCTCATCGTAGTTTATAATGGGCATATCGTAAATTTTAAGTTAATTTATTCAGCGAGTGTTTGTGGCTAATAGTTAGTCTAGGGACACTGTACATTGTGACCTAAAATGGGGCCGTTTCTGAGAGTTATTTTTTTAACCCCATGTTATAGCATAGGCGCTCATCGTAGTTTATAATGGGCATATCGTAAATTTTAAGTTAATTTATTCAGCGAGTCTTTGTGGCTAATAGTTAGTCTAGGGACACTGTACATTGTGACATAAAATGGGGCCGTTTCTGAGAGTTATTTTTTTAACCCCATGTTATAGCATAGGCGCTCATCGTAGTTTATAATGGGCATATCGTAAATTTTAAGTTAATTTATTCAACGAGTCTTTGTGGCTAATAGTTAGTCTAGGGACACTGTACATTGTGACATAAAATGGGCCGTTTCTGAGAGTTATTTTTTTAACCCCATGTTATATCATAGGCGCTCATCGTAGTTTATAATGGGCATATCGTAAATTTTAAGTTAATTTATTCAGCGAGTCTTTGTGGCTAATAGTTAGTCTAGGGACACTGTACATTGTGACATAAAATGGGGCCGTTTCTGAGAGTTATTTTTTTAACCCCATGTTATAGCATAGGCGCTCATCGTAGTTTATAATGGGCATATCGTAAATTTTAAGTTAATTTATTCAGCGAGTGTTTGTGGCTAATAGTTAGTCTAGGGACACTGTACATTGTGACATAAAATGGGGCCGTTTCTGAGAGTTATTTTTTTAACCCCATGTTATAGCATAGGCGCTCATCGTAGTTTATAATGGGCATATCGTAAATTTTAAGTTAATTTATTCAGCGAGTGTTTGTGGCTAATAGTTAGTCTAGGGACACTGTACATTGTGACATAAAATGGGGCCGTTTCTGAGAGTTATTTTTTTAACCCCATGTTATAGCATAGGCTCTCATCGTAGTTTATAATGGGCATATCGTAAATTTTAAGTTAATTTATTCAGCGAGTGTTTGTGGCTAATAGTTAGTCTAGGGACACTGTACATTGTGACATAAAATGGGGCCGTTTCTGAGAGTTATTTTTTTAACCCCATGTTATAGCATAGGCGCTCATCGTAGTTTATAATGGGCATATCGTAAATTTTAAGTTAATTTATTCAGCGAGTGTTTGTGGCTAATAGTTAGTCTAGGGACACTGTACATTGTGACATAAAATGGGGCCGTTTCTGAGAGTTATTTTTTTAACCCCATGTTATAGCATAGGCGCTCATCGTAGTTTATAATGGGCATATCGTAAATTTTAAGTTAATTTATTCAGCGAGTGTTTGTGGCTAATAGTTAGTCTAGGGACACTGTACATTGTGACATAAAATGGGGCCGTTTCTGAGAGTTATTTTTTTAACCCCATGTTATAGCATAGGCGCTCATCGTAGTTTATAATGGGCATATCGTAAATTTTAAGTTAATTTATTCAGCGAGTGTTTGTGGCTAATAGTTAGTCTAGGGACACTGTACATTGTGACATAAAATGGGGCCGTTTCTGAGAGTTATTTTTTTAACCCCATGTTATAGCATAGGCTCTCATCGTAGTTTATAATGGGCATATCGTAAATTTTAAGTTAATTTATTCAGCGAGTGTTTGTGGCTAATAGTTAGTCTAGGGACACTGTACATTGTGACATAAAATGGGGCCGTTTCTGAGAGTTAATTTATTCAGCGAGTGTTTGTGGCTAATAGTTAGTCTAGGGACACTGTACATTGTGACATAAAATGGGGCCGTTTCTGAGAGTTATTTTTTTAACCCCATGTTATAGCATAGGCTCTCATCGTAGTTTATAATGGGCATATCGTAAATTTTAAGTTAATTTATTCAGCGAGTGTTTGTGGCTAATAGTTAGTCTAGGGACACTGTACATTGTGACATAAAATGGGGCCGTTTCTGAGAGTTATTTTTTCAACCCCATGTTATAGCATAGGCGCTCATCGTAGTTTATAATGGGCATATCGTAAATTTTAAGTTAATTTATTCAGCGAGTGTTTGTGGCTAGTAGTTAGTCTAGGGACACTGTACATTGTGACATAAAATGGGGCCGTTTCTGAGAGTTATTTTTTTAACCCCATGTTATAGCATAGGCGCTCATCGTAGTTTATAATGGGCATATCGTAAATTTTAAGTTAATTTATTCAGCGAGTGTTTGTGGCTAATAGTTAGTCTAGGGACACTGTACATTGTGACATAAAATGGGGCCGTTTCTGAGAGTTATTTTTTTAACCCCATGTTATAGCATAGGCGCTCATCGTAGTTTATAATGGGCATATCGTAAATTTTAAGTTAATTTATTCAGCGAGTGTTTGTGGCTAATAGTTAGTCTAGGGACACTGTACATTGTGACATAAAATGGGGCCGTTTCTGAGAGTTATTTTTTTAACCCCATGTTATAGCATAGGCGCTCATCGTAGTTTATAATGGGCATATCGTAAATTTTAAGTTAATTTATTCAGCGAGTGTTTGTGGCTAATAGTTAGTCTAGGGACACTGTACATTGTGACATAAAATGGGGCCGTTTCTGAGAGTTATTTTTTTAACCCCATGTTATAGCATAGGCGCTCATCGTAGTTTATAATGGGCATATCGTAAATTTTAAGTTAATTTATTCAGCGAGTCTTTGTGGCTAATAGTTAGTCTAGGGACACTGTACATTGTGACATAAAATGGGGCCGTTTCTGAGAGTTATTTTTTTAACCCCATGTTATAGCATAGGCGCTCATCGTAGTTTATAATGGGCATATCGTAAATTTTAAGTTAATTTATTCAGCGAGTGTTTGTGGCTAATAGTTAGTCTAGGGACACTGTACATTGTGACATAAAATGGGGCCGTTTCTGAGAGTTATTTTTTTAACCCCATGTTATAGCATAGGCGCTCATCGTTGTTTATAATGGGCATATCGTAAATTTTAAGTTAATTTATTCAGCGAGTCTTTGTGGCTAATAGTTAGTCTAGGGACACTGTACATTGTGACATAAAATGGGGCCGTTTCTGAGAGTTATTTTTTAACCCCATGTTATAGCATAGGCGCTCATCGTAGTTTATAATGGGCATATCGTAAATTTTAAGTTAATTTATTCAGCGAGTCTTTGTGGCTAATAGTTAGTCTAGGGACACTGTACATTGTGACATAAAATGGGGCCGTTTCTGAGAGTTATTTTTTTAACCCCATGTTATAGCATAGGCGCTCATCGTAGTTTATAATGGGCATATCGTAAATTTTACGTTAATTTATTCAGCGAGTCTTTGTGGCTAATAGTTAGTCTAGGGACACTGTACATTGTGACATAAAATGGGGCCGTTTCTGAGAGTTATTTTTTTAACCCCATGTTATAGCATAGGCGCTCATCGTAGTTTATAATGGGCATATCGTAAATTTTAAGTCAATTTATTCAGCGAGTGCTTGTGGCTAATAGTTAGTCGAGGGACACTTTACATTGTGACATAAAATGGGGCCGTTTCTGAGAGTTATTTTTTTAACCCCATGTTATAGCATAGGCGCTCATCGTAGTTTATAATGGGCATATCGTAAATTTTAAGTTAATTTATTCAGCGAGTGTTTGTGGCTAATATTTAGTCTAGGGACACTGTACATTGTGACATAAAATGGGGCCGTTTCTGAGAGTTATTTTTTTTAACCCCATGTTCTAGCATAGGCGCTCATCGTAGTTTATAATGGGCATATCGTAAATTTTAAGTTAATTTATTCAGCGAGTGTTTGTGGCTAATAGTTAGTCTAGGGACACTGTACATTGTGACATAAAATGGGGCCGTTTCTGAGAGTTATTTTTTTAACCCCATGTTATAGCATAGGCGCTCATCGTAGTTTATAATGGGCATATCGTAAATTTTAAGTTAATTTATTCAACGAGTGTTTGTGGCTAATAGTTAGTCTAGGGACACTGTACATTGTGACATAAAATGGGGCCGTTTCTGAGAGTTATTTTTTTAACCCCATGTTATAGCATAGGCGCTCATTGTAGTTTATAATGGGCATATCATAAATTTTAAGCTAATTTATTCAGCGAGTGTTTGTGGCTAATAGTTAGTCTAGGGACACTGTACATTGTGACATAAAATGGGGCCGTTTCTGAGAGTTATTTGTTTAACCCCATGTTATAGCATAGGCGCTCATCGTAGTTGATAATGGGCATATCGTAAATTTTAAGTTAATTTATTCAGCGAGTGTTTGTGGCTTATAGTTAGTCTAGGGACACTGTACATTGTGACATAAAATGGGGCCGTTTCTGAGAGTTATTTTTTTAACCCCATGTTATAGCATAGGCGCTCATCGTAGTTTATAATGGGCATATCGTAAATTTTAAGTTAATTTATTCAGCGAGTGTTTGTGGCTAATAGTTAGTCTAGGGACACTGTACATTGTGACATAAAATGGGGCCGTTTCTGAGAGTTATTTTTTTAACCCCATGTTATAGCATAGGCGCTCATCGTAGTTTATAATGGGCATATCGTAAATTTTAAGTTAATTTATTCAGCGAGTGTTTGTGGCTAATAGTTAGTCTAGGGACACTGTACATTGTGACATAAAATGGGGCCGTTTCTGAGAGTTATTTTTTTAACTCCATGTTATAGCATAGGCGCTCATCGTAGTTTATAATGGGCATATCGTAAATTTTAAGTTAATTTATTCAGCGAGTCTTTGCGGCTAATAGTTAGTCTAGGGACACTGTACATTGTGACATAAAATGGGGCCGTTTCTGAGAGTTATTTTTTAACCCCATGTTATAGCATAGGCGCTCATCGTAGTTTATAATGGGCATATCGTAAATTTTAAGTTAATTTTTTCAGCGAGTGTTTGTGGCTAATAGTTAGTCTAGGGACACCTTACATTGTGACATAAAATGGGGCCGTTTCTGAGAGTTATTTTTTTAACCCCATGTTATAGCATAGGCGCTCATCTTAGTTTATAATGGGCATATCGTAAATTTTAAGTTAATTTATTCAGCGAGTGTTTGTGGCTAATAGTTAGTCTAGGGACATTGTACATTGTGACATAAAATGGGGCCGTTTCTGAGAGTTATTTTTTTAACCCCATGTTATAGCATAGGCGCTCATCGTAGTTTATAATGGGCATATCGTAAATTTTAAGTTAATTTATTCAGCGAGTCTTTGTGGCTAATAATTAGTCTAGGGACACTGTACATTGTGACATAAAATGGGGCCGTTTCTGAGAGTTTTTTTTTTAACCCCATGTTATAGAATAGGCGCTCATCGTAGTTTATAATGGGCATATCGTAAATTTTAAGTTAATTTATTCAGCGAGTGTTTGTGGCTAATAGTTAGTCTAGGGACACTGTACATTGTGACATAAAATGGGGCCGTTTCTGAGAGTTATTTTTCTAACCCCATGTTATAGCATAGGCGCTCATCGTAGTTTATAATGGGCATATCGTAAATTTTAAGTTAATTTATTCAGCGAGTGTTTGTGGCTAATAGTTAGTCTAGGGACACTGTACATTGTGACATAAAATGGGGCCGTTTCTGAGAGTTATTTTTTCAACCCCATGTTATAGCATAGGCGCTCATCGTAGTTTATAATGGGCATATCGTAAATTTTAAGTTAATTTATTCAGCGAGTGTTTGTGGCTAATAGTTAGTCTAGGGACACTTTACATTGTGACATAAAATGGGGCCGTTTCTGAGAGTTATTTTTTTAACCCCATGTTATAGCATAGGCGCTCATCGTAGTTTATAATGGGCATATCGTAAATTTTAAGTTAATTTATTCAGCGAGTGTTTGTGGCTAATAGTTAGTCTAGGGACACTGTACATTGTGACATAAAATGGGGCCGTTTCTGAGAGTTATTTTTTTAACCCCATGTTCTAGCATAGGCGCTCATCGTAGTTTATAATGGGCATATCGTAAATTTTAAGTTAATTTATTCAGCGAGTGTTTGTGGCTAATAGTTAGTCTAGGGACACTGTACATTGTGACATAAAATGGGGCCGTTTCTGAGAGTTATTTTTTTAACCCCATGTTATAGCATAGGCGCTCATCGTAGTTTATAATGGGCATATCGTAAATTTTAAGTTAATTTATTCAGTGAGTGTTTGTGGCTAATAGTTAGTCTAGGGACACTGTACATTGTGACATAAAATGGGGCCGTTTCTGAGAGTTATTTTTTTAACCCCATGTTATAGCATAGGCGCTCATTGTAGTTTATAATGGGCATATCGTAAATTTTAAGCTAATTTATTCAGCGAGTGTTTGTGGCTAATAGTTAGTCTAGGGACACTGTACATTGTGACATAAAATGGGGCCGTTTCTGAGAGTTATTTTTTTAACCCCATGTTATAGCATAGGCGCTCATCGTAGTTTATAATGGGCATATCGTAAATTTTAAGTTAATTTATTCAGCGAGTGTTTGTGGCTAATAGTTAGTCTAGGGACACTGTACATTGTGACATAAAATGGGGCCGTTTCTGAGAGTTATTTTTTTAACCCCATGTTATAGCATAGGCGCTCATCGTAGTTTATAATGGGCATATCGTAAATTTTAAGTTAATTTATTCAGCGAGTCTTTGTGGCTAATTCATAGTTCCGATGGTATGTAAGCCCCGCCCACTTCTATATTTACTTGCCAATCAGCGTACGACCAAAATGGCGCCAAATTGCACGTGGTGATGCAAGTCCCACAAACAAACCGGCGTGTGGGACCACCAGCAAAACAGCAACACGGACAGATTGCTGCTCCGTTTGAATATCGCTGCGTGAGCTACCGTCCAGTATTTTTTTGTATTACTGAGTAATACTGACTGTCCTAGACTAAAATTTACGATATGCCCATTATAAACTACAATGAGAGCATTTTTCCTACTTTACGGATAAAACATGGTAAAACGCTGTGTTTGGGGGAAATGCAAGGCCGATCAACGGTACCCAGACAGATTGGAAGGAGGGTGGTTCGTCCCCTTTCCTAAGCCGAAGACCCATTTGGAAAAATGTCTGCGATGGATCAAGGCCTGTTGTCGTCCACAGGAGCAGCTAAACCGGGACAGAATCAACAAACATCGTGTTGTATGTTCAAAGGTAGGGTGTAACTTTGATAGAAACTGAACTGCAGCCATAACATGTCAAACTGTGCGAGTAAAATCTTGGACAAAGTGTAGGACAAAGTCCATCATCTGATCATATCACGAATATCGATCGACGGATTACGCGCTGTCACAGCCGGTCACGCGGCTATAGCGTAGTTCAAGGACGGCTTAGATTTAGGCCACACCGAATGAGTTTTTCGTTCCTAGGCCTATGACGTTTTTATTTTATTTTTATTTATTAGATTATTTAAATTGTTTCAGCACTTTGTTGGTGGGCAGGGACCAACCGCTGAGCACCCAGACCCTGTGTCCGCTGATCAGCCAGAAGGCGTTCTACATTCTGGGCTTTTGAAGAGTAAGAAAAGGAAACTTGAGTGTGATCCACAAGATAAAGCAACAAGGTTTTTAACAAATATTCATTATTAATCAATGGAAATAAATTAATAACAAAAACACATGTGCTGTTACATTTCAGCTCATTCATGTTCACAGAAACTGAATAAATAAATAAATTGATCACAGAAATACTTAAATAACATGTAGATCTCCATTTGGAAAAAGCCATTGTACATCATTATTGCAATAAAATTATCATCATTCACATCGAATTTAATGGTATAAATTACCGTTGCATGTATACCAATTTCATCATACAACAAAATATCATTACATGTAAATCACATTGGATAAAATTGAATATATATATTCATTCATTTCTCTTAGAAGTGGTGACTGTGCTACGCTATGTGATGTGACCAAAGCCAGATCAACCACGGAGACACAAACTGAAGAAACATGTACGTACAATTTGTAAACTTGTGTGCTGTTACAGCTGATAAACAGACTGATATATCAGTGGCATGTATACTCATTGACATTGTGAATCTGAGCATATCCTTCAATCCATTTCTTCTTCTCTTGAATGTAGGGTTTGGCATATTTCATGAAAAAGTTACATAGCTTCTGCAATAATTCAGTCATGAAATGCACATCTGGAAAGATCCTTTCTCTATGCAAATCCAAGTTTGTGTACACCACAAACTCACAAAAATTTGCACCAGTGATCAATAGCTGACCCTGTACTTGAGTGTAATATCCGTGTTGGGTTTGCAGCTCTATTGCACCATTCTCATCCTTCCTTAAACAAAATTTAGGTATTTTCTCGCAAGCATCAGCGATATACATATTCCTTGCTACATATGGACACTTAATTTCCATTATACCACACTCTCCATCAATACAAACTTTGGAATCTGGTGATGCACCTAAGAAACTGAACTCGTTATTAATCACTAAACCACATTTATGCAGGTGATTGCTTGGGAATGTCTGTAAATACTTATGTTTGGCCTTGTCTTCGCCCTTTCTACCATGGTCTAGGGACTTTGCATGAACTTCGTGACATTGTTTATCCAGCAGTCGAGACAAAAACTTGGCTGATGGAAGTGATTTCCTCTCTAAAACAGCAGCGAATTGTGATGCAGTGGGTCTATCAGCTCTGCTGCTTTTCCATAGTTCTGACTCGGCCTGGTCCCTTGTTCGGCCCTCCAGGTCCTGTGGATCTGCACACAAATACCCGTCATTCAGCAGTTGGAACTCGGGATCCAGCTTGACCAGGGGCGGTTTAGGGAAGCAGATATCTCCACACTGTTGTGATGCCACAGGGGTCATTGGGTCAGCTTTCCCCATGTGCTTGGTCTGCAACAATAATTCCTTGCACGGTAGCTTCACTATTATATTCACTGGAAACATTCAACAGCACATACAACAAAACACACTTGATGAAACACTACACTGGATCATACTGTTTTTGCCCTAGAACAGTTTAACTATCAAAATTTCATGGATTTTCATATACTATATATCTGATCTTCTGCATTAATAATATGATCTATTCATTGTAAGAGTATCACTTATCAATACTAGTATTCAATGATCATCAGTTATCCAGCTACACTATTATTAGTATTTGTAAGCTTTTTGTCATCAAGTTGTTTTGCTGACATACCTAGTGGCTAGGGTTACTGTTTACTGTACATAAGCATGCCTTGATATAGTTTTGTTCATTTGTAATTTCAGGTTACTCAGCCATGGATATGTTGTCTCTGACATCAGAAGTGCACAACCTAAAGTCAACACTGGAGCAAAAAGATCAAGAAATCAAGATACTGAAGAATGTTTTATCAAACAAGGACAAAGAAATCAGACAACTGAGTGAAGAATCAAAGTGTAGCCGACCATTCTGTGTTGATACAATTTTGAGTAAAGAGGAAAAGTTGAAGAATCTATTCAAATATTATACTGTTGTCACATATATCCGTTTCTTAAGTTTACTGTCTTTTTTGGTACCTACTGATTTCTGTGTTGATTATGGAAAAGGAAGAACTGACATTGTATCCATGTCGAAAAAAGATGCTATGTTTTTAACTTTGTGTAGACTTAGACATAATTATGGATTGAAAGATTTGGCCATGAGATTTTGCATATCTGTACAATCAACAGGAATTGTATTCAATTTTTGGATTCAGCATATGTATTTCAAATTTGGACAAATGTCAATTTGGCCTCACAGAGACACAATAATCTCAAATATGCCTAAAAAGTATAAAGAAGAATTCCCTAAAACCCTAGTTATTATTGACGGTACAGAATTGAAAACGGAAGTTCCATGTGCACTTGGTCTTCAAAGTCAGTGTTACAGTGATTACAAGTCATCTACCACATTAAAATGTCTTGTAGGTTGTGATCCTAATGGTTCAGTTACATTCGTCTCTGAGTTATTCACTGGTTCAATTTCAGACAAGGCGTTAACTGACAGAAGTGGTTTTTATGATGTTCTCCAAAACTTGAAGGATAAAGGGTACATTGCTAATGGTGATGCTGTGATGGCTGACAAAGGGTTTACGATTAAAGATGAATTAAAAGAACTGGGTTTGGAACTGAATGTGCCGCCATGTGTTGCATCTGGTCGTCAGATGTCACAAAATGAATGTATGGTGACAACGAAAATAGCAAGACACAGAGTACATATTGAAAGGTTGATTGCGAAAATAAAAAGATTTCAGATTGTATCAAATAGAGTACCAACTTCATTGTTCCAGAGAATCAATCAGATATGGTCTGTGTGCTGTATTCTGACATTGTTTCAAGATATCTTTGTGAAGTCGGAGAATGGAACTGCTGAGGTTGATGATTGATGTGTGTAAACTGAATAAAAATATATGTAGCTGGATATCCTTTTTGTGCCTTTCTACATGCATATATGTTTGTCTAGGAACTGTGGGGGTGTTTCCTAAACAAACATTATTTGGTAATGCACCTGATAAGATAACAAAGATCCTATTTGGACTTCACCAAGCGGTGTGGTGACTGTGGGTACATCCTCTCTGATCATGTACGATAATGGGGTGTTCTGAAGAGACTGCAGTTGTCCAATATCTTGATGAGTAATACTCGGAAGTCTGGAATGAACAGGGTATTATTGACATGATAGTGAAAAAAAAATCATGTATATTGTTTTTTCAAGAGAAAGTTAGCACTAGATATGGTCTGAGATTTTGTTTTGATATGTCATTATAGAATCATGTCTTTCGATACTACGAAGTGATTAGAGATATAAATGAAATTACTCATAATTCGGATCTATATTGCATTGGATTGGTCTTCTACGCCTGTTCTCCTTGGGGCGGGCCACCACCACTTGGCTGATAGGCAGGGGCTGCAACTTGTCGCCCCTAGGTACATTCCACTGCTGGGGGATGCTGGTACAGCTATGCTGTGCTGGCGCGTGTGTGAAGTTATGTAACTTCAAACCCTGCAGGGTCTTCAGCAGCCCAACAACATGTGAACAACGCCCACTAACACTGGAAATACAAATTTTTAGATTCCTTTTTGGACTAGATCTTCTGAGAAATTCATAGATAGATCTGTGATAGATTAATGGATTGAGTGATCATGTTATCATATCTCAATCTTTATTATATTTTTTATCTCGTTGTGAACGATGTCAATAATTATTGTCCAAATATATCATACCCTGCTTTGCAAGAGCAGTGGGCCTCTGTCAGTGTGCCTGAATTCTTGCAAATATCGATTTGTACCGAATGAGGTGACTCGTTTTTTCGCATCGACCGCCAACACTTGCAGTGAACTTTGACACAGTCGTTATCACTTTCTGATACAGACACTCTTACGTTGTGGACATAACTTTGTACAAAATAATTTAAACCTTTCTCCAGAACTTTCTGAGATAAATTATCATAATCAGGAATAAAAGAAACTGAAATATTGTCTGGAATGACACGCAAATCATCGTCACACGTGGCCATGTTTATGTTTACTTTGTCGTCTGACAAGAGTAGGCGGGGTCTGTACTTCTCGCGCACGCACGGCCAAGTTAGGCCAAACAAACTAAATATTCTGTCACAAAATATTCTCCATTAATTCATAAGTGCATACATTCAATGTATCGTGTTTTATTTTAGTAAACGAATGTGTAAACAGACGCCGATTTTTTGCATTATCTGCTGTTATTTCGAGCTAAACCACGTGGCATTTTGTGGGACTTTCCCGGTGGTTGCTAAGGGGGCGTGGCTTGTTGCGAAGTCGTCGGAACTATGAATAGTTAGTCTAGGGACACTGTACATTGTGACATAAAATGGGGCCGTTTCTGAGAGTTATTTTTTTAACCCCATGTTATAGCATAGGCGCTCATCGTAGTTAATAATGGGCATATCGTAAATTTTAAGTTAATTTATTCAGCGAGTGTTTGTGGCTAATAGTTAGTCTAGGGACACTCTACATTGTGACATAAAATGGGGCCGTTTCTGAGAGTTATTTTTTTAACCCCATGTTATAGCATAGGCGCTCATCGTAGTTTAAAATGGGCATATCGTAAATTTTAAGTTAATTTATTCAGCGAGTGTTTGTGGCTAATAGTTAGTCTAGGGACACTGTACATTGTGACATAAAATGGGGCCGTTTCTGAGAGTTATTTTTTTAACCCCATGTTATAGCATAGGCGCTCATCGTAGTTTATAATGGGCATATCGTAAATTTTAAGTTAATTTATTCAGCGAGTGTTTGTGGCTAATAGTTAGTCTAGGGACACTGTACATTGTGACATAAAATGGGGCCGTTTCTGAGAGTTATTTTTTAACCCCATGTTAGAGCATAGGCGCTCATCGTAGTTTATAATGGGCATATCGTAAATTTTAAGTTAATTTATTCAGCGAGTGTTTGTGGCTAATAGTTAGTCTAGGGACACTGTACATTGTGACATAAAATGGGGCCGTTTCTGAGAGTTATTTTTTTAACCTCATGTTATAGCATAGGCGCTCATCGTAGTTTATAATGGGCATATCGTAAATTTTAAGTTAATTTATTCAGCGAGTGTTTGTGGCTAATAGTTAGTCTAGGGACACTGTACATTGTGACATAAAATGGGGCCGTTTCTGAGAGTTATTTTTTTAACCCCATGTTATAGCATAGGCGCTCATCGTAGTTTATAATGGGCATATCGTAAATTTTAAGTTAATTTATTCAGCGAGTCTTTGTGGCTAATAGTTAGTCTAGGGACACTGTACATTGTGACATAAAATGGGGCCGTTTCTGAGAGTTATTTTTTTAACCCCATGTTATAGCATAGGCGCTCATCGTAGTTTATAATGGGCATATCGTAAATTTTAAGTTAATTTATTCAGCAGGTCTTTGTGGCTAATAGTTAGTCTAGGGACACTGTACATTGTGACATAAAATGGGGCCGTTTCTGAGAGTTATTTTTTTAACCCCATGTTATAGCACAGGCGCTCATCGTAGTTTATAATGGGCATATCGTAAGTTTTAAGTTAATTTATTCAGCGAGTGTTTGTGGCTAATAGTTAGTCTAGGGACACTGTACATTGTGACATAAAATGGGGCCGTTTCTGAGAGTTATTTTTTTAACCCCATGTTATAGCATAGGCACTCATCGTAGTTTATAATGGGCATATCGTAAATTTTAAGTTAATTTATTCAGCGAGTGTTTGTGGCTAATAGTTAGTCTAGGGACACTGTACATTGTGACATAAAATGGGGCCGTTTCTGAGAGTTATTTTTTTAACCCCATGTTATAGCATAGGCGCTCATCGTAGTTTATAATGGGCATATCGTAAATTTTAAGTTAATTTATTCAGCGAGTGTTTGTGGCTAATAGTTAGTCTAGGGACACTGTACATTGTGACATAAAATGGGGCCGTTTCTGAGAGTTATTTTTTAACCCCATGTTAGAGCATAGGCGCTCATCGTAGTTTATAATGGGCATATCGTAAATTTTAAGTTAATTTATTCAGCGAGTGTTTGTGGCTAATAGTTAGTCTAGGGACACTGTACATTGTGACATAAAATGGGGCCGTTTCTGAGAGTTATTTTTTTAACCTCATGTTATAGCATAGGCGCTCATCGTAGTTTATAATGGGCATATCGTAAATTTTAAGTTAATTTATTCAGCGAGTGTTTGTGGCTAATAGTTAGTCTAGGGACACTGTACATTGTGACATAAAATGGGGCCGTTTCTGAGAGTTATTTTTTTAACCCCATGTTATAGCATAGGCGCTCATCGTAGTTTATAATGGGCATATCGTAAATTTTAAGTTAATTTATTCAGCGAGTCTTTGTGGCTAATAGTTAGTCTAGGGACACTGTACATTGTGACATAAAATGGGGCCGTTTCTGAGAGTTATTTTTTTAACCCCATGTTATAGCATAGGCGCTCATCGTAGTTTATAATGGGCATATCGTAAATTTTAAGTTAATTTATTCAGCAGGTCTTTGTGGCTAATAGTTAGTCTAGGGACACTGTACATTGTGACATAAAATGGGGCCGTTTCTGAGAGTTATTTTTTTAACCCCATGTTATAGCACAGGCGCTCATCGTAGTTTATAATGGGCATATCGTAAGTTTTAAGTTAATTTATTCAGCGAGTGTTTGTGGCTAATAGTTAGTCTAGGGACACTGTACATTGTGACATAAAATGGGGCCGTTTCTGAGAGTTATTTTTTTAACCCCATGTTATAGCATAGGCACTCATCGTAGTTTATAATGGGCATATCGTAAATTTTAAGTTAATTTATTCAGCGAGTGTTTGTGGCTAATAGTTAGTCTAGGGACACTGTACATTGTGACATAAAATGGGGCCGTTTCTGAGAGTTATTTTTTTAACCCCATGTTATAGCATAGGCGCTCATCGTAGTTTATAATGGGCATATCGTAAATTTTAAGTTAATTTATTCAGCGAGTGTTTGTGGCTAATAGTTAGTCTAGGGACACTGTACATTGTGACATAAAATGGGGCCGTTTCTGAGAGTTATTTTTTTAACCAAATGTTATAGAATAGGCGCTCATCGTAGTTTATAATGGGCATATCGTAAATTTTAAGTTAATTTATTCAGCGAGTGTTTGTGGCTACTAGTTAGTCTAGGGACACTGTACATTGTGACATAAAATGGGGCCGTTTCTGAGAGTTATTTTTTTAACCCCATGTTATAGCATAGGCGCTCATCGTAGTTTATAATGGGCATATCGTAAATTTTAAGTTAATTTATTCAGCGAGTGTTTGTGGCTAATAGTTAGTCTAGGGACACTGTACATTGTGACATAAAATGGGGCCGTTTCTGAGAGTTATTTTTTTAACCCCATGTTATAGCATAGGCGCTCATCGTAGTTTATAATGGGCATATCGTAAATTTTAAGTTAATTTATTCAGCGAGTGTTTGTGGCTAATAGTTAGTCTAGGGACACTGTACATTGTGACATAAAATGGGGCCGTTTCTGAGAGTTATTTTTTTAACCCCATGTTATAGCATAGGCGCTCATCGTAGTTTATAATGGGCATATCGTAAATTTTAAGTTAATTTATTCAGCGAGTGTTTGTGGCTAATAGTTAGTCTAGGGACACTGTACATTGTGACATAAAATGGGGCCGTTTCTGAGAGTTATTTTTTTAACCCCATGTTATAGCATAGGCGCTCATCGTAGTTTATAATGGGCATATCGTAAATTTTAAGTTAATTTATTCAGCGAGTGTTTGTGGCTAATAGTTAGTCTAGGGACACTGTACATTGTGACATAAAATGGGGCCGTTTCTGAGAGTTATTTTTTTAACCCCATGTTATAGCATAGGCGCTCATCGTAGTTTATAATGGGCATATCGTAAATTTTAAGTTAATTTATTCAGCGAGTGTTTGTGGCTAATAGTTAGTCTAGGGACACTGTACATTGTGACATAAAATGGGGCCGTTTCTGAGAGTTATTTTTTTAACCCCATGTTATAGCATAGGCGCTCATCGTAGTTTATAATGGGCATATCGTAAATTTTAAGTTAATTTATTCAGCGAGTGTTTGTGGCTAATGGTTAGTCTAGGGACACTGTACATTGTGACATAAAATGGGGCCGTTTCTGAGAGTTATTTTTTTAACCCCATGTTATAGCGTAGGCGCTCATCGTAGTTTATAATGGGCATATCGTAAATTTTAAGTTAATTTATTCAGCGAGTGTTTGTGGCTAATAGTTAGTCTAGGGACACTGTACATTGTGACATAAAATGGGGCCGTTTCTGAGAGTTATTTTTTTAACCCCATGTTATAGCATAGGCGCTCATCGTAGTTGATAATGGGCATATCGTAAATTTTAAGTTAATTTATTCAGCGAGTGTTTGTGGCTAATAGTTAGTCTAGGGACACTGTACATTGTGACATAAAATTAGGCCGTTTCTGAGAGTTATTTTTTTAACCCCATGTTATAGCATAGGCGCTCATCGTAGTTTATAATGGGCATATCGTAAATTTTAAGTTAATTTATTCAGCGAGTGTTTGTGGCTAATAGTTAGTCTAGGGACACTGTACATTGTGACATATAATGGGGCCGTTTCTGAGAGTTATTTTTTCAACCCCATGTTATAGCATAGGCTCTCATCGTAGTTTATAATGGGCATATCGTAAATTTTAAGTTAATTTATTCAGCGAGTCTTTGTGACTAATAGTTAGTCTAGGGACACTGTACATTGTGACATAAAATGGGGCCGTTTCTGAGAGTTATTTTTTTAACCCCATGTTATAGCATAGGCGCTCATCGTAGTTTATAATGGGCATATCGTAAATTTTAAGTTAATTTATTCAGCGAGTGTTTGTGGCTAATAGTTAGTCTAGGGACACTGTACATTGTGACATAAAATGGGGCCGTTTCTGAGAGTTATTTTTTTTTAACCCCATGTTATAGCATAGGCGCTCATCGTAGTTTATAATGGGCATATCGTAAATTTTAAGTTAATTTATTCAGCGAGTGTTTGTGGATAATAGTTAGTCTAGGGACACTGTACATTGTGACATAAAATGGGGCCGTTTCTGAGAGTTATTTGTTTAACCCCATGTTATAGCATAGGCGCTCATCGTAGTTTTTAATGGGCATATCGTAAATTTTAAGTTAATATATTCAGCGAGTGTTTGTGGCTAATAGTTAGTCTAGGGACACTGTACATTGTGACATAAAATGGGGCCGTTTCTGAGAGTTATTTTTTTAACCCCATGTTATAGCATAGGCGCTCATCGTAGTTTATAATGGGCATATCGTAAATTTTAAGTTAATTTATTCAGCGAGTGTTTGTGGCTAATAGTTAGTCTAGGGACACTGTACATTGTGACATAAAATGGGGCCGTTTCTGAGAGTTATTTTTTTAACCCCATGTTATAGCATAGGCGCTCATCGTAGTTTATAATGGGCATATCGTAATTTTAAGTTAATTTATTCAGCGAATGTTTGTGGCTAATAGTTAGTCTAGGGACACTGTACATTGTGACATAAAATGGGGCCGTTTCTGAGAGTTATTTTTTTAACCCCATGTTATAGCATAGGCGCTCATCGTAGTTTATAATGGGCATATCGTGAATTTTAAGTTAATTTATTCAGCGAGTGTTTGTGGCTAATAGTTAGTCTAGGAACACTGTACATTGTGACATAAAATGGGGCCGTTTCTGAGAGTTATTATTTTAACCCCATGTTATAGCATAGGCGCTCATCGTAGTTTATAATGGGCATATCGTAAATTTTAAGTTAATTTATTCAACGAGTCTTTGTGGCTAATAGTTAGTCTAGGGACACTGTACATTGTGACATAAAATTGGGCCGTTTCTGAGAGTTATTTTTTAACCCCATGTTATAGCATAGGCGCTCATTGTAGTTTATAATTGGCATATCGTAAATTTTAAGTTAATTTATTCAGCGAGTGTTTGTGGCTAATAGTTAGTCTAGGGACACTGTACATTGTGACATAAAATGGGGCCGTTTCTAAGAGTTATTTTTTTAACCCCATGTTATAGCATAGGCGCTCATCGTAGTTTATAATGGGCATATCGTAAATTTTAAGTTAATTTATTCAGCGAGTCTTTGTGGCTAATAGTTAGTCTAGGGACACTGTACATTGTGACATAAAATGGGGCCGTTTCTGAGAGTTATTTTTTTAACCCCATGTTATAGCATAGGCGCTCATCGTAGTTTATAATGGGCATATCGTAAATTTTAAGTTAATTTATTCAGCGAGTCTTTGTGGCTAATAGTTAGTCTAGGGACACTGTACATTGTGACATAAAATGGGGCCGTTTCTGAGAGTTATTTTTTTAACCCCATGTTATAGCATAGGCGCTCATCGTAGTTTATAATGGGCAAATCGTAAAGTTTAAGTTAATTTATTCAGCGAATGTTTGTGGCTAATAGTTAGTCTAGGGACACTGTACATTGTGACATAAAATGGGGCCGTTTCTGAGAGTAATTTTTTTAACCCCATGTTATAGCATAGGCGCTCATCGTAGTTTATAAAGGACATATCGTAAATTTTAAGTTAATTTATTCAGCGAGTGTTTGTGGCTAATAGTTAGTCTAGGGACACTGTACATTGTGACATAAAATGGGGCCGTTTCTGAGAGTTATTTTTTTAACCCCATGTTATAGCATAGGCGCTCATCGTAGTTTATAATGGGCATATCGTAAATTTTAAGTTAATTTATTCAGCGAGTCTTTGTGGCTAATAGTTAGTCTAGGGACACTGTACATTGTGACATAAAATGGGGCCGTTTCTGAGAGTTATTTTTTAACCCCATGTTATAGCATAGGCGCTCATCGTAGTTTATAATGGGCATATCGTAAATTTTAAGTTAATTTATTCAGCGAGTGTTTGTGGCTAATAGTTAGTCTAGGGACACTGTACATTGTGACATAAAATGGGGCCGTTTCTAAGAGTTATTTTTTTAACCCCATGTTATAGCATAGGCGCTCATCGTAGTTTATAATGGGCATATCGTAAATTTTAAGTTAATTTATTCAGCGAGTGTTTGTGGCTAATAGTTAGTCTAGGGACACTGTACATTGTGACATAAAATGGGGCCGTTTCTGAGAGTTATTTTTTTAACCCCATGTTATAGCATAGGCGCTCATCGTAGTTTATAATGGGCATATCATAAATTTTAAGTTAATTTATTCAGCGAGTGTTTGTGGCTAATAGTTAGTCTAGGGACACTGTACATTGTGACATAAAATGGGGCCGTTTCTGAGAGTTATTTTTTTAACCCCATGTTATAGCATAGGCGCTCATCGTAGTTTATAATGGGCATATCATAAATTTTAAGTTAATTTATTCAGCGAGTGTTTGTGACTAATAGTTAGTCTAGGGACACTGTACATTGTGACATAAAATGGGGC
Organism: Terebella lapidaria; assembly: GCA_949152475.1. Taxonomy (NCBI): domain Eukaryota; kingdom Metazoa; phylum Annelida; class Polychaeta; order Terebellida; family Terebellidae; genus Terebella; species Terebella lapidaria. The sequence continues at coordinate 4,616,253 of OX424557.1, read as the reverse complement.
CGTTTCTGAGAGTTATTTTTTTAACCCCATGTTATAGCATAGGCGCTCATCGTAGTTTATAATGGGCATATCGTAAATTTTAAGTTAATTTATTCAGCGAGTGTTTGTGGCTAATAGTTAGTCTAGGGACACTGTACATTGTGACATAAAATGGGGCCGTTTCTGAGAGTTATTTTTTTAACCCCATGTTATAGCATAGGCGCTCATCGTAGTTTATAATGGGCATATCGTAAATTTTAAGTTAATTTATTCAGCGAGTCTTTGTGGCTAATAGTTAGTCTAGGGACACTGTACATTGTGACATAAAATGGGGCCGTTTCTGAGAGTTATTTTTTTAACCCCATGTTATAGCATAGGCGCTCATCGTAGTTTATAATGGGCATATCGTAAATTTTAAGTTAATTTATTCAGCGAGTGTTTGTGGCTAATAGTTAGTCTAGGGACACTGTACATTGTGACATAAAATGGGGCCGTTTCTGAGAGTTATTTTTTTAACCCCATGTTATAGCATAGGCGCTCATCGTAGTTTATAATGGGCATATCGTAAATTTTAAATTAATTTATTCAGCGAGTGTTTGTGGCTAATAGTTAGTCTAGGGACACTGTACATTGTGACATAAAATGGGGCCGTTTCTGAGAGTTATTTTTTTAACCCCATGTTATAGCATAGGCGCTCATCGTAGTTTATAATGGGCATATCGTAAATTTTAAGTTAATTTATTCAGCGAGTCTTTGTGGCTAATAGTTAGTCTAGGGACACTGTACATTGTGACATAAAATGGGGCCGTTTCTGAGAGTTATTTTTTAACCCCATGTTATAGCATAGGCGCTCATCGTAGTTTATAATGGGCATATCGTAAATTTTAAGTTAATTTATTCAGCGAGTGTTTGTGGCTAATAGTTAGTTTAGGGACACTGTACATTGTGACATAAAATGGGGCCGTTTCTGAGAGTTATTTTTTTAACCCCATGTTATAGCATAGACGCTCATCGTAGTTTATAATGGGCATATCGTAAATTTTAAGTTAATTTATTCAGCGAGTGTTTGTGGCTAATAGTTAGTCTAGGGACACTGTACATTGTGACATAAAATTGGGCCGTTTCTGAGAGTTATTTTTTTAACCCCATGTTATAGCATAGGCGCTCATCGTAGTTTATAATGGGCATATCGTAAATTTTAAGTTAATTTATTCAGCGAGTGTTTGTGGCTAATAGTTAGTCTAGGGACACTGTACATTGTGACATAAAATGGGGCCGTTTCTGAGAGTTATTTTTTTAACCCCATGTTATAGCATAGGCGCTCATCGTAGTTTATAATGGGCATATCGTAAATTTTAAGTTAATTTATTCAGCGAGTCTTTGTGGCTAACAGTTAGTCTAGGGACACTGTACATTGTGACATAAAATGGGGCCGTTTCTGAGAGTTATTTTTTTAACCCCATGTTATAGCATAGGCGCTCATCGTAGTTTATAATGGGCATATCGTAAATTTTAAGTTAATTTATTCAGCGAGTGTTTGTGGCTAATAGTTAGTCTAGGGACACTGTACATTGTGACATAAAATGGGGCCGTTTCTGAGAGTTATTTTTTAACCCCATGTTATAGCATAGGCGTTCATCGTAGTTTATAATGGGCATATCGTAAATTTTAAGTTAATTTATTCAGCGAGTGTTTGTGGCTAATAGTTAGTCTAGGGACACTGTACATTGTGACATAAAATGGGGCCGTTTCTGAGAGTTATTTTTTTAACCCCATGTTATAGCATAGGCGCTCATCGTAGTTTATAATGGGCATATCGTAAATTTTAAGTTAATTTATTCAGCGAGTGTTTGTGGCTAATAGTTAGTCTAGGGACACTGTACATTGTGACATAAAATGGGGCCGTTTCTGAGAGTTATTTTTTTAACCCCATGTTATAGCATAGGCGCTCATCGTAGTTTATAATGGGCATATCGTAAATTTTAAGTTAATTTATTCAGCGAGTCTTTGTGGCTAATAGTTAGTCTAGGGACACTGTACATTGTGACATAAAATGGGGCCGTTTCTGAGAGTTATTTTTTTAACCCCATGTTATAGCATAGGCGCTCATCGTAGTTTATAATGGGCATATCGTAAATTTTAAGTTAATTTATTCAGCGAGTGTTTGTGGCTAATAGTTAGTCTAGGGACACTGTACATTGTGACATAAAATGGGGCCGTTTCTGAGAGTTATTTTTTTAACCCCATGTTATAGCATAGGCGCTCATCGTAGTTTATAATGGGCATATCATAAATTTTAAGTTAATTTATTCAGCGAGTGTTTGTGACTAATAGTTAGTCTAGGGACACTGTACATTGTGACATAAAATGGGGCCGTTTCTGAGAGTTATTTTTTTAACCCCATGTTATAGCATAGGCGCTCATCGTAGTTTATAATGGGCATATCGTAAATTTTAAGTTAATTTATTCAGCGAGTGTTTGTGGCTAATAGTTAGTCTAGGGACACTGTACATTGTGACATAAAATGGGGCCGTTTCTGAGAGTTATTTTTTTAACCCCATGTTATAGCATAGGCGCTCATCGTAGTTTATAATGGGCATATCGTAAATTTTAAGTTAATTTATTCAGCGAGTCTTTGTGGCTAACAGTTAGTCTAGGGACACTGTACATTGTGACATAAAATGGGGCCGTTTCTGAGAGTTATTTTTTTAACCCCATGTTATAGCATAGGCGCTCATCGTAGTTTATAATGGGCATATCGTAAATTTTAAGTTAATTTATTCAGCGAGTGTTTGTGGCTAATAGTTAGTCTAGGGACACTGTACATTGTGACATAAAATGGGGCCGTTTCTGAGAGTTATTTTTTAACCCCATGTTATAGCATAGGCGTTCATCGTAGTTTATAATGGGCATATCGTAAATTTTAAGTTAATTTATTCAGCGAGTGTTTGTGGCTAATAGTTAGTCTAGGGACACTGTACATTGTGACATAAAATGGGGCCGTTTCTGAGAGTTATTTTTTTAACCCCATGTTATAGCATAGGCGCTCATCGTAGTTTATAATGGGCATATCGTAAATTTTAAGTTAATTTATTCAGCGAGTGTTTGTGGCTAATAGTTAGTCTAGGGACACTGTACATTGTGACATAAAATGGGGCCGTTTCTGAGAGTTATTTTTTTAACCCCATGTTATAGCATAGGCGCTCATCGTAGTTTATAATGGGCATATCGTAAATTTTAAGTTAATTTATTCAGCGAGTCTTTGTGGCTAATAGTTAGTCTAGGGACACTGTACATTGTGACATAAAATGGGGCCGTTTCTGAGAGTTATTTTTTTAACCCCATGTTATAGCATAGGCGCTCATCGTAGTTTATAATGGGCATATCGTAAATTTTAAGTTAATTTATTCAGCGAGTGTTTGTGGCTAATAGTTAGTCTAGGGACACTGTACATTGTGACATAAAATGGGGCCGTTTCTGAGAGTTATTTTTTTAACCCCATGTTATAGCATAGGCGCTCATCGTAGTTTATAATGGGCATATCGTAAATTTTAAGTTAATTTATTCAGCGAGTGTTTGTGGCTAATACTTAGTCTAGGGACACTGTACATTGTGACATCAAATGGGGCCGTTTCTGAGAGTTATTTTTTTAACCCCATGTTATAGCATAGGCGCTCATCGTAGTTTATAATGGGCATATCGTAAATTTTAAGTTAATTTATTCAGCGAGTGTTTGTGGCTAATAGTTAGTCTAGGGACACTGTACATTGTGACATAAAATGGGGCCGTTTCTGAGAGTTATTTTTTTAACCCCGTTATAGCATAGGCGCTCATCGTAGTTTATAATGGGCATATCGTAAATTTTAAGTTAATTTATTCAACGAGTCTTTGTGGCTAATAGTTAGTCTAGGGACACTGTACATTGTGACATAAAATGGGGCCGTTTCTGAGAGTTATTTTTTTAACCCCATGTTATAGCATAGGCGCTCATCGTAGTTTATAATGGGCATATCGTAAATTTTAAGTTAATTTATTCAGCGAGTGTTTGTGGCTAATAGTTAGTCTAGGGACACTGTACATTGTGACATAAAATGGGGCCGTTTCTGAGAGTTATTTTGTTAACCCCATGTTATAGCATAGGCGCTCATCGTAGTTTATAATGGGCATATCGTAAATTTTAAGTTAATTTATTCAGCGAGTGTTTGTGGCTAATAGTTAGTCTAGGGACACTGTACATTGTGACATAAAATGGGGCCGTTTCTGAGAGTTATTTTTTTAACCCCATGTTATAGCATAGGCGCTCATCGTAGTTTATAATGGGCATATCGTAAATTTTAAGTTAATTTATCCAGCGAGTGTTTGTGGTTAATACTTAGTCTAGGGACACTGTACATTGTGACATAAAATGGGGCCGTTTCTGAGAGTTATTTTTTTAACCCCATGTCATAGCATAGGCGCTCATCGTAGTTTATAATGGGCATATCGTAAATTTTAAGTTAATTTATTCAGCGAGTGTTTGTGGCTAATAGTTAGTCTAGGGACACTGTACATTGTGACATAAAATGGGGCCGTTTCTGAGAGTTATTTTTTTAACCCCATGTTATAGCATAGGCGCTCATCGTAGTTTATAATGGGCATATCGTAAATTTTAAGTTAATTTATTCAGCGAGTGTTTGTGGCTAATAGTTAGTCTAGGGACACTGTACATTGTGACATAAAATGGGGCCGTTTCTGAGAGTTATTTTTTTAACCCCATGTTATAGCGTAGGCGCTCATCGTAGTTTATAATGGGCATATCGTAAATTTTAAGTTAATTTATTCAGCGAGTGTTTGTGGCTAATAGTTAGTCTAGGGACACTGTACATTGTGACATAAAATGGGGCCGTTTCTGAGAGTTATTTTTTTAACCCCATGTTATAGCATAGGCGCTCATCGTAGTTTATAATGGGCATATCGTAAATTTTAAGTTAATTTATTCAGCGAGTGTTTGTGGCTAATAGTTAGTCTAGGGACACTGTACATTGTGACATATAATGGGGCCGTTTCTGAGAGTTATTTTTTCAACCCCATGTTATAGCATAGGCGCTCATCGTAGTTTATAATGGGCATATCGTAAATTTTAAGTTAATTTATTCAGCGAGTCTTTGTGACTAATAGTTAGTCTAGGGACACTGTACATTGTGACATAAAATGGGGCCGTTTCTGAGAGTTATTTTTTTAACCCCATGTTATAGCATAGGCGCTCATCGTAGTTTATAATGGGCATATCGTAAATTTTAAGTTAATTTATTCAGCGAGTGTTTGTGGCTAATAGTTAGTCTAGGGACACTGTACATTGTGACATAAAATGGGGCCGTTTCTGAGAGTTATTTTTTTAACCCCATGTTATAGCATAGGCGCTCATCGTAGTTTATAATGGGCATATCGTAAATTTTAAGTTAATTTATTCAGCGAGTGTTTGTGGCTAATAGTTAGTCTAGGGACACTGTACATTGTGACATAAAATGGGGCCGTTTCTGAGTTATTTTTTTAACCCCATGTTATAGCATAGGCGCTCATCGTAGTTTATAATGGGCATATCGTAAAATTTAAGTTAATTTATTCAGCGAGTGTTTGTGGCTAATAGTTAGTCTAGGGACACTGTACATTGTGACATAAAATGGGGCCGTTTCTGAGAGTTATTTTTTTTAACCCCATGTTATAGCATAGGCGCTCATCGTAGTTTATAATGGGCATATCGTAAATTTTAAGTTAATTTATTCAGCGAGTGTTTGTGGCTAATAGTTAGTCTAGGGACACTGTACATTGTGACATAAAATGGGGCCGTTTCTGAGAGTTATTTGTTTAACCCCATGTTATAGCATAGGCGCTCATCGTAGTTTTTAATGGGCATATCGTAAATTTTAAGTTAATATATTCAGCGAGTGTTTGTGGCTAATAGTTAGTCTAGGGACACTGTACATTGTGACATAAAATGGGGCCGTTTCTGAGAGTTATTTTTTTAACCCCATGTTATAGCATAGGCGCTCATCGTAGTTTATAATGGGCATATCGTAAATTTTAAGTTAATTTATTCAGCGAGTGTTTGTGGCTAATAGTTAGTCTAGGGACACTGTACATTGTGACATAAAATGGGGCCGTTTCTGAGAGTTATTTTTTTAACCCCATGTTATAGCATAGGCGCTCATCGTAGTTTATAATGGGCATATCGTAATTTTAAGTTAATTTATTCAGCGAATGTTTGTGGCTAATAGTTAGTCTAGGGACACTGTACATTGTGACATAAAATGGGGCCGTTTCTGAGAGTTATTTTTTTAACCCCATGTTATAGCATAGGCGCTCATCGTAGTTTATAATGGGCATATCGTGAATTTTAAGTTAATTTATTCAGCGAGTGTTTGTGGCTAATAGTTAGTCTAGGGACACTGTACATTGTGACATAAAATGGGGCCGTTTCTGAGAGTTATTATTTTAACCCCATGTTATAGCATAGGCGCTCATCGTAGTTTATAATGGGCATATCGTAAATTTTAAGTTAATTTATTCAACGAGTCTTTGTGGCTAATAGTTAGTCTAGGGACACTGTACATTGTGACATAAAATGGGGCCGTTTCTGAGAGTTATTTTTTTAACCCCATGTTATAGCATAGGCGCTCATTGTAGTTTATAATTGGCATATCGTAAATTTTAAGTTAATTTATTCAGCGAGTGTTTGTGGCTAATAGTTAGTCTAGGGACACTGTACATTGTGACATAAAATGGGGCCGTTTCTAAGAGTTATTTTTTTAACCCCATGTTATAGCTTAGGCGCTCATCGTAGTTTATAATGGGCATATCGTAAATTTTAAGTTAATTTATTCAGCGAGTGTTTGTGGCTAATAGTTAGTCTAGGGACACTGTACATTGTGACATAAAATGGGGCCGTTTCTGAGAGTTATTTTTTTAACCCCATGTTATAGCATAGGCGCTCATCGTAGTTTATAATGGGCATATCATAAATTTTAAGTTAATTTATTCAGCGAGTGTTTGTGGCTAATAGTTAGTCTAGGGACACTGTACATTGTGACATAAAATGGGGCCGTTTCTGAGAGTTATTTTTTTAACCCCATGTTATAGCATAGGCGCTCATCGTAGTTTATAATGGGCATATCATAAATTTTAAGTTAATTTATTCAGCGAGTGTTTGTGACTAATAGTTAGTCTAGGGACACGGTAAATTGTGACATAAAATGGGGCCGTTTCTGAGAGTTATTTTTTTAACCCCATGTTATAGCATAGGCGCTCATCGTAGTTTATAATGGGCATATCGTAAATTTTAAGTTAATTTATTCAGCGAGTGTTTGTGGCTAATAGTTAGTCTAGGGACACTGTACATTGTGACATAAAATGGGGCCGTTTCTGAGAGTTATTTTTTTAACCCCATGTTATAGCATAGGCGCTCATCGTAGTTTATAATGGGCATATCGTAAATTTTAAGTTAATTTATTCAGCGAGTCTTTGTGGCTAATAGTTAGTCTAGGGACACTGTACATTGTGACATAAAATGGGGCCGTTTCTGAGAGTTATTTTTTTAACCCCATGTTATAGCATAGGCGCTCATCGTAGTTTATAATGGGCATATCGTAAATTTTAAGTTAATTTATTCAGCGAGTGTTTGTGGCTAATAGTTAGTCTAGGGACACTGTACATTGTGACATAAAATGGGGCCGTTTCTGAGAGTTATTTTTTTAACCCCATGTTATAGCATAGGCGCTCATCGTAGTTTATAATGAGCATATCGTAAATTTTAAGTTAATTTATTCAGCGAGTGTTTGTGGCTAATAGTTAGTCTAGGGACACTGTACATTGTGACATATAATGGGGCCGTTTCTGAGAGTTATTTTTTCAACCCCATGTTATAGCATAGGCGCTCATCGTAGTTTATAATGGGCATATCGTAAATTTTAAGTTAATTTATTCAGCGAGTCTTTGTGACTAATAGTTAGTCTAGGGACACTGTACATTGTGACATAAAATGGGGCCGTTTCTGAGAGTTATTTTTTTAACCCATGTTATAGCATAGGCGCTCATCGTAGTTTATAATGGGCATATCGTAAATTTTAAGTTAATTTATTCAGCGAGTGTTTGTGGCTAATAGTTAGTCTAGGGACACTGTACATTGTGACATAAAATGGGGCCGTTTCTGAGAGTTATTTTTTTTAACCCATAGGCGTTAGGCGCTCATCGTAGTTTATAATGGGCATATCGTAAATTTTAAGTTAATTTATTCAGCGAGTGTTTGTGGCTAATAGTTAGTCTAGGGACACTGTACATTGTGACATAAAATGGGGCCGTTTCTGAGAGTTATTTGTTTAACCCCATGTTATAGCATAGGCGCTCATCGTAGTTTTTAATGGGCATATCGTAAATTTTAAGTTAATATATTCAGCGAGTGTTTGTGGCTAATAGTTAGTCTAGGGACACTGTACATTGTGACATAAAATGGGGCCGTTTCTGAGAGTTATTTTTTTAACCCCATGTTATAGCATAGGCGCTCATCGTAGTTTATAATGGGCATATCGTAAATTTTAAGTTAATTTATTCAGCGAGTGTTTGTGGCTAATAGTTAGTCTAGGGACACTGTACATTGTGACATAAAATGGGGCCGTTTCTGAGAGTTATTTTTTTAACCCCATGTTATAGCATAGGCGCTCATCGTAGTTTATAATGGGCATATCGTAATTTTAAGTTAATTTATTCAGCGAATGTTTGTGGCTAATAGTTAGTCTAGGGACACTGTACATTGTGACATAAAATGGGGCCGTTTCTGAGAGTTATTTTTTTAACCCCATGTTATAGCATAGGCGCTCATCGTAGTTTATAATGGGCATATCGTGAATTTTAAGTTAATTTATTCAGCGAGTGTTTGTGGCTAATAGTTAGTCTAGGGACACTGTACATTGTGACATAAAATGGGGCCGTTTCTGAGAGTTATTATTTTAACCCCATGTTATAGCATAGGCGCTCATCGTAGTTTATAATGGGCATATCGTAAATTTTAAGTTAATTTATTCAACGAGTCTTTGTGGCTAATAGTTAGTCTAGGGACACTGTACATTGTGACATAAAATGGGGCCGTTTCTGAGAGTTATTTTTTTAACCCCATGTTATAGCATAGGCGCTCATTGTAGTTTATAATTGGCATATCGTAAATTTTAAGTTAATTTATTCAGCGAGTGTTTGTGGCTAATAGTTAGTCTAGGGACACTGTACATTGTGACATAAAATGGGGCCGTTTCTAAGAGTTATTTTTTTAACCCCATGTTATAGCATAGGCGCTCATCGTAGTTTATAATGGGCATATCGTAAATTTTAAGTTAATTTATTCAGCGAGTGTTTGTGGCTAATAGTTAGTCTAGGGACACTGTACATTGTGACATAAAATGGGGCCGTTTCTGAGAGTTATTTTTTTAACCCCATGTTATAGCATAGGCGCTCATCGTAGTTTATAATGGGCATATCATAAATTTTAAGTTAATTTATTCAGCGAGTGTTTGTGGCTAATAGTTAGTCTAGGGACACTGTACATTGTGACATAAAATGGGGCCGTTTCTGAGAGTTATTTTTTTAACCCCATGTTATAGCATAGGCGCTCATCGTAGTTTATAATGGGCATATCATAAATTTTAAGTTAATTTATTCAGCGAGTGTTTGTGACTAATAGTTAGTCTAGGGACACGGTACATTGTGACATAAAATGGGGCCGTTTCTGAGAGTTATTTTTTTAACCCCATGTTATAGCATAGGCGCTCATCGTAGTTTATAATGGGCATATCGTAAATTTTAAGTTAATTTATTCAGCGAGTGTTTGTGGCTAATAGTTAGTCTAGGGACACTGTACATTGTGACATAAAATGGGGCCGTTTCTGAGAGTTATTTTTTTAACCCCATGTTATAGCATAGGCGCTCATCGTAGTTTATAATGGGCATATCGTAAATTTTAAGTTAATTTATTCAGCGAGTCTTTGTGGCTAATAGTTAGTCTAGGGACACTGTACATTGTGACATAAAATGGGGCCGTTTCTGAGAGTTATTTTTTTAACCCCATGTTATAGCATAGGCGCTCATCGTAGTTTATAATGGGCATATCGTAAATTTTAAGTTAATTTATTCAGCGAGTGTTTGTGGCTAATAGTTAGTCTAGGGACACTGTACATTGTGACATAAAATGGGGCCGTTTCTGAGAGTTATTTTTTTAACCCCATGTTATAGCATAGGCGCTCATCGTAGTTTATAATGGGCATATCGTAAATTTTAAGTTAATTTATTCAGCGAGTGTTTGTGGCTAATAGTTAGTCTAGGGACACTGTACATTGTGACATATAATGGGGCCGTTTCTGAGAGTTATTTTTTCAACCCCATGTTATAGCATAGGCGCTCATCGTAGTTTATAATGGGCATATCGTAAATTTTAAGTTAATTTATTCAGCGAGTCTTTGTGACTAATAGTTAGTCTAGGGACACTGTACATTGTGACATAAAATGGGGCCGTTTCTGAGAGTTATTTTTTTAACCCATGTTATAGCATAGGCGCTCATCGTAGTTTATAATGGGCATATCGTAAATTTTAAGTTAATTTATTCAGCGAGTGTTTGTGGCTAATAGTTAGTCTAGGGACACTGTACATTGTGACATAAAATGGGGCCGTTTCTGAGAGTTATTTTTTTTAACCCCATGTTATAGCATAGGCGCTCATCGTAGTTTATAATGGGCATATCGTAAATTTTAAGTTAATTTATTCAGCGAGTGTTTGTGGCTAATAGTTAGTCTAGGGACACTGTACATTGTGACATAAAATGGGGCCGTTTCTGAGAGTTATTTGTTTAACCCCATGTTATAGCATAGGCGCTCATCGTAGTTTTTAATGGGCATATCGTAAATTTTAAGTTAATATATTCAGCGAGTGTTTGTGGCTAATAGTTAGTCTAGGGACACTGTACATTGTGACATAAAATGGGGCCGTTTCTGAGAGTTATTTTTTTAACCCCATGTTATAGCATAGGCGCTCATCGTAGTTTATAATGGGCATATCGTAAATTTTAAGTTAATTTATTCAGCGAGTGTTTGTGGCTAATAGTTAGTCTAGGGACACTGTACATTGTGACATAAAATGGGGCCGTTTCTGAGAGTTATTTTTTTAACCCCATGTTATAGCATAGGCGCTCATCGTAGTTTATAATGGGCATATCGTAATTTTAAGTTAATTTATTCAGCGAATGTTTGTGGCTAATAGTTAGTCTAGGGACACTCTACATTGTGACATAAAATGGGGCCGTTTCTGAGAGTTATTTTTTTAACCCCATGTTATAGCATAGGCGCTCATCGTAGTTTATAATGGGCATATCGTAAATTTTAAGTTAATTTATTCAGCGAGTGTTTGTGGCTAATAGTTAGTCTAGGGACACTGTACATTGTGACATAAAATGGGGCCGTTTCTGAGAGTTATTTTTTTAACCCCATGTTATAGCATAGGCGCTCATCGTAGTTTATAATGGGCATATCGTAAATTTTAAGTTAATTTATTCAGCGAGTGTTTGTGGCTAATAGTTAGTCTAGGGACACTGTACATTGTGACATAAAATGGGGCCGTTTCTGAGAGTTATTTTTTTAACCCCATGTTATAGCATAGGCGCTCATCGTAGTTTATAATGGGCATATCGTAAATTTTAAGTTAATTTATTCAGCGAGTGTTTGTGGCTAATAGTTAGTCTAGGGACACTGTACATTGTGACATATAATGGGGCCGTTTCTGAGAGTTATTTTTTCAACCCCATGTTATAGCATAGGCGCTCATCGTAGTTTATAATGGGCATATCGTAAATTTTAAGTTAATTTATTCAGCGAGTCTTTGTGACTAATAGTTAGTCTAGGGACACTGTACATTGTGACATAAAATGGGGCCGTTTCTGAGAGTTATTTTTTTAACCCCATGTTATAGCATAGGCGCTCATCGTAGTTTATAATGGGCATATCGTAAATTTTAAGTTAATTTATTCAGCGAGTGTTTGTGGCTAATAGTTAGTCTAGGGACACTGTACATTGTGACATAAAATGGGGCCGTTTCTGAGAGTTATTTTTTTTAACCCCATGTTATAGCATAGGCGCTCATCGTAGTTTATAATGGGCATATCGTAAATTTTAAGTTAATTTATTCAGCGAGTGTTTGTGGCTAATAGTTAGTCTAGGGACACTGTACATTGTGACATAAAATGGGGCCGTTTCTGAGAGTTATTTGTTTAACCCCATGTTATAGCATAGGCGCTCATCGTAGTTTTTAATGGGCATATCGTAAATTTTAAGTTAATATATTCAGCGATTCTTCGTGGCTAATAGTTAGTCTAGGGACACTGTACATTGTGACATAAAATGGGGCCGTTTCTGAGAGTTATTTTTTTAACCCCATGTTATAGCATAGGCGCTCATCGTAGTTTATAATGGGCATATCGTAAATTTTAAGTTAATTTATTCAGCGAGTGTTTGTGGCTAATAGTTAGTCTAGGGACACTGTACATTGTGACATAAAATGGGGCCGTTTCTGAGAGTTATTTTTTTAACCCCATGTTATAGCATAGGCGCTCATCGTAGTTTATAATGGGCATATCGTAATTTTAAGTTAATTTATTCAGCGAATGTTTGTGGCTAATAGTTAGTCTAGGGACACTGTACATTGTGACATAAAATGGGGCCGTTTCTGAGAGTTATTTTTTTAACCCCATGTTATAGCATAGGCGCTCATCGTAGTTTATAATGGGCATATCGTGAATTTTAAGTTAATTTATTCAGCGAGTGTTTGTGGCTAATAGTTAGTCTAGGGACACTGTACATTGTGACATAAAATGGGGCCGTTTCTGAGAGTTATTATTTTAACCCCATGTTATAGCATAGGCGCTCATCGTAGTTTATAATGGGCATATCGTAAATTTTAAGTTAATTTATTCAACGAGTCTTTGTGGCTAATAGTTAGTCTAGGGACACTGTACATTGTGACATAAAATGGGGCCGTTTCTGAGAGTTATTTTTTTAACCCCATGTTATAGCATAGGCGCTCATTGTAGTTTATAATTGGCATATCGTAAATTTTAAGTTAATTTATTCAGCGAGTGTTTGTGGCTAATAGTTAGTCTAGGGACACTGTACATTGTGACATAAAATGGGGCCGTTTCTAAGAGTTATTTTTTTAACCCCATGTTATAGCATAGGCGCTCATCGTAGTTTATAATGGGCATATCGTAAATTTTAAGTTAATTTATTCAGCGAGTGTTTGTGGCTAATAGTTAGTCTAGGGACACTGTACATTGTGACATAAAATGGGGCCGTTTCTGAGAGTTATTTTTTTAACCCCATGTTATAGCATAGGCGCTCATCGTAGTTTATAATGGGCATATCATAAATTTTAAGTTAATTTATTCAGCGAGTGTTTGTGGCTAATAGTTAGTCTAGGGACACTGTACATTGTGACATAAAATGGGGCCGTTTCTGAGAGTTATTTTTTTAACCCCATGTTATAGCATAGGCGCTCATCGTAGTTTATAATGGGCATATCATAAATTTTAAGTTAATTTATTCAGCGAGTGTTTGTGACTAATAGTTAGTCTAGGGACACTGTACATTGTGACATAAAATGGGGCCGTTTCTGAGAGTTATTTTTTTAACCCCATGTTATAGCATAGGCGCTCATCGTAGTTTATAATGGGCATATCGTAAATTTTAAGTTAATTTATTCAGCGAGTGTTTGTGGCTAATAGTTAGTCTAGGGACACTGTACATTGTGACATAAAATGGGGCCGTTTCTGAGAGTTATTTTTTTAACCCCATGTTATAGCATAGGCGCTCATCGTAGTTTATAATGGGCATATCGTAAATTTTAAGTTAATTTATTCAGCGAGTCTTTGTGGCTAATAGTTAGTCTAGGGACACTGTACATTGTGACATAAAATGGGGCCGTTTCTGAGAGTTATTTTTTTAACCCCATGTTATAGCATAGGCGCTCATCGTAGTTTATAATGGGCATATCGTAAATTTTAAGTTAATTTATTCAGCGAGTGTTTGTGGCTAATAGTTAGTCTAGGGACACTGTACATTGTGACATAAAATGGGGCCGTTTCTGAGAGTTATTTTTTTAACCCCATGTTATAGCATAGGCGCTCATCGTAGTTTATAATGGGCATATCGTAAATTTTAAGTTAATTTATTCAGCGAGTGTTTGTGGCTAATAGTTAGTCAAGGGACACTGTACATTGTGAAATAAAATGGGGCCGTTTCTGAGAGTTATTTTTTTAACCCCATGTTATAGCATAGGCGCTCATCGTAGTTTATAATGGGCATATCGTAAATTTTAAGTTAATTTATTCAGCGAGTCTTTGTGGCTAATAGTTAGTCTAGGGACACTGTACATTGTGACATAAAATGGGGCCGTTTCTGAGAGTTATTTTTTTAACCCCATGTTATAGCATAGGCGCTCATCGTAGTTTATAATGGGCATATCGTAAATTTTAAGTTAATTTATTCAGCGAGTCTTTGTGGCTAATAGTTAGTCTAGGGACACTGTACATTGTGACATAAAATGGGGCCGTTTCTGAGAGTTATTTTTTTAACCCCATGTTATAGCATAGGCGCTCATCGTAGTTTATAATGGGCAAATCGTAAAGTTTAAGTTAATTTATTCAGCGAATGTTTGTGGCTAATAGTTAGTCTAGGGACACTGTACATTGTGACATAAAATGGGGCCGTTTCTGAGAGTAATTTTTTTAACCCCATGTTATAGCATAGGCGCTCATCGTAGTTTATAAAGGGCATATCGTAAATTTTAAGTTAATTTATTCAGCGAGTGTTTGTGGCTAATAGTTAGTCTAGGGACACTGTACATTGTGACATAAAATGGGGCCGTTTCTGAGAGTTATTTTTTTAACCCCATGTTATAGCATAGGCGCTCATCGTAGTTTATAATGGGCATATCGTAAATTTTAAGTTAATTTATTCAGCGAGTGTTTGTGGCTAATAGTTAGTCTAGGGACACTGTACATTGTGACATAAAATGGGGCCGTTTCTGAGAGTTATTTTTTAACCCCATGTTATAGGATAGGCGCTCATCGTAGTTTATAATGGGCATATCGTAAATTTTAAGTTAATTTATTCAGCGAGTGTTTGTGGCTAATAGTTAGTCTAGGGACACTGTACATTGTGACATAAAATGGGGCCGTTTCTGAGAGTTATTTTTTTAACCCCATGTTATAGCATAGACGCTCATCGTAGTTTATAATGGGCATATCGTAAATTTTAAGTTAATTTATTCAGCGAGTGTTTGTGGCTAATAGTTAGTCTAGGGACACTGTACATTGTGACATAAAATTGGGCCGTTTCTGAGAGTTATTTTTTTTAACCCCATGTTATAGCATAGGCGCTCATCGTAGTTTATAATGGGCATATCGTAAATTTTAAGTTAATTTATTCAGCGAGTGTTTGTGGCTAATAGTTAGTCTAGGGACACTGTACATTGTGACATAAAATGGGGCCGTTTCTGAGAGTTATTTTTTTAACCCCATGTTATAGCATAGGCGCTCATCGTAGTTTATAATGGGCATATCGTAAATTTTAAGTTAATTTATTCAGCGAGTCTTTGTGGCTAATAGTTAGTCTAGGGACACTGTACATTGTGACATAAAATGGGGCCGTTTCTGAGAGTTATTTTTTTAACCCCATGTTATAGCATAGGCGCTCATCGTAGTTTATAATGGGCATATCGTAAATTTTAAGTTAATTTATTCAGCGTGTGTTTGTGGCTAATAGTTAGTCTAGGGACACTGTACATTGTGACATAAAATGGGGCCGTTTCTAAGAGTTATTTTTTTAAGCCCATGTTATAGCATAGGCGCTCATCGTAGTTTATAATGGGCATATCGTAAATTTTAAGTTAATTTATTCAGCGAGTGTTTGTGGCTAATAGTTAGTCTAGGGACACTGTACATTGTGACATAAAATGGGGCCGTTTCTGAGAGTTATTTTTTTAACCCCATGTTATAGCATAGGCGCTCATCGTAGTTTATAATGGGCATATCGTAAATTTTAAGTTAATTTATTCAGCGAGTGTTTGTGGCTAATAGTTAGTCTAGGGACACTGTACATTGTGACATAAAATGGGGCCGTTTCTGAGAGTTATTTTTTTAACCCCATGTTATAGCATAGGCGCTCATCGTAGTTTATAATGGGCATATCGTAAATTTTAAGTTAATTTATTCAGCGAGTGTTAGTGGCTAATAGTTAGTCTAGGGACACTGTACATTGTGACATAAAATGGGGCCGTTTCTGAGAGTTATTTTTTAACCCCATGTTATAGCATAGGCGCTCATCGTAGTTTATAATGGGCATATCGTAAATTTTAAGTTAATTTATTCAGTGAGTCTTTGTGGCTAATAGTTAGTCTAGGGACACTGTACATTGTGACATAAAATGGGACCGTTTCTGAGAGTTATTTTTTTAACCCCATGTTATAGCATACGCGCTTATCGTAGTTTATAATGGGCATATCGTAAATTTTAAGTTAATTTATTCAGCGAGTGTTTGTGGCTAATAGTTAGTCTAGGGACACTGTACATTGTGACATAAAATGGGGCCGTTTCTGAGAGTTATTTTTTTAACCCCATGTTATAGCATAGGCGCTCATCGTAGTTTATAATGGGCATATCGTAAATTTTAAGTTAATTTATTCAGCGAGTGTTTGTGGCTAATAGTTAGTCTAGGGACACTGTACATTGTGACATAAAATGGGGCCGTTTCTGAGAGTTATTTTTTTAACCCCATGTTGTAGCATAGGCGCTCATCGTAGTTTATAATGGGCATATCGTAAATTTCAAGTTATTTATTCAGCGAGTGTTTGTGGCTAATAGTTAGTCTAGGGACACTGTACATTGTGACATAAAATGGGGCCGTTTCTAAGAGTTATTTTTTTAACCCCATGTTATAGCATAGGCGCTCATCGTAGTTTATAATGGGCATATCGTAAATTTTAAGTTAATTTATTCAGCGAGTGTTTGTGGCTAATAGTTAGTCTAGGGACACTGTACATTGTGACATAAAATGGGGCCGTTTCTGAGAGTTATTTTTTTAACCCCATGTTATAGCATAGGCGCTCATCGTAGTTTATAATGGGCATATCGTAAATTTTAAGTTAATTTATTCAGCGAGTGTTTGTGGCTAATAGTTAGTCTAGAGACACTGTACATTGTGACATAAAATGGGGCCGTTTCTGGGAGTTATTTTTTTAACCCCATGTTATAGCATAGGCGCTCATCGTAGTTTATAATGGGCATATCGTAAATTTTAAGTTAATTTATTCAGCGAGTGTTTGTGGCTAATAGTTAGTCTAGGGACACTGTACATTGTGACATAAAATGGGGCCGTATCTGAGAGTTATTTTTTTAACCCCATGTTATAGCATAGGCGCTCATCGTAGTTTATAATGGGCATATCGTAAATTTTAAGTTAATTTATTCAGCGAGTCTTTGTGGCTAATAGTTAGTCTAGGGACACTGTACATTGTGACATAATATGGGGCCGTTTCTGACAGTTATTTTTTTAACCCCATGTTATAGCATAGGCGCTCATCGTAGTTTATAATGGGCATATCGTAAATTTTAAGTTAATTTATTCAACGAGTCTTTGTGGCTAATAGTTAGTCTAGGGACACTGTACATTGTGACATAAAATGGGGCCGTTTCTGAGAGTAATTTTTTTAACCCCATGTTATAGCATAGGCGCTCATCGTAGTTTATAACGGGCATATCGTAAATTTTAAGTTAATTTATTCAGCGAGTGTTTGTGGCTAATAGTTAGTCTAGGGACACTGTACATTGTGACATAAAATGGGGCCGTTTCTGAGAGTTATTTTTTTAACCCCATGTTATAGCGTAGGTGCTCATCGTAGTTTATAATGGGCATATCGTAAATTTTAAGTTAATTTATTCAGCGAGTGTTTGTGGCTAATAGTTAGTCTAGGGACACTGTACATTGTGACATAAAATGGGGCCGTTTCTGAGAGTTATTTTTTTAACCCCATGTTATAGCATAGGCGCTCATCGTAGTTTATAATGGGCATATCGTAAATTTTAAGTTAATTTATTCAGCGAGTGTTTGTGGCTAATAGTTAGTCTAGGGACACTGTACATTGTGACATAAAATGGGGCCGTTTCTGAGAGTTATTTTTTTAACCCCATGTTATAGCATAGGCGCTCATCGTAGTTTATAATGGGCATATCGTAAATTTTAAGTTAAAGGTAAACCCGGGTGTTCATGCTCCATCTGGCGGACGAAAACGTCATTATGACGTTTTACGCGGGAATATTGGCGTTGCCTAGTATACGATATAGGCATTTGCCATCGTAATATTCCCATTGAATCATTCGGACTTCACGGGTTATTAGAACATGTTGGCATTCCGAGTAACAAGCCATGGTGCCTACTTTTGTACACCATGTACACGGATTTAATCTAGGCTTATCAGCAAACAGCCTCTCGGTGAAATGTAGGGTACATAGTTAGTCGTTGCAAGTGTTACGGTTATAGTATGCGGGGTATGTCGATATGAGTAGGCTATGGTTGCGAGCAGAAAACAAGCGTGGTGACATACTGATATTTTGCATTAGACTAGTATAATTTTTCGTATATTCCATTACAACTGAGCTTCTGATATCCTTCCAAAAAACAAGGAATTACTGTACGACATTCGGGTATTTACCGATACAAGGCACGGCGTGTCGATATAAATATGGCTGTGGTCAGACAAAATCGAACTGACATGCAGTTATAACATTTTCTAATTCTACACGAAAATTACAATAAAATAGTTCACATTTTTAATATGTGACTTTCCAATACGGTATAGATTATTGGACAATACACAGCGCGGAAACTTGAATTCCTTTTAAAACACGTCTACAGGCCTGTCGCATGTAGGTCTACCATTGCAACACACGACATGCTGGTACAAATCTGTCCATGCACAGAAAACAAGCGCAGTGACATGCTCATTTTTCATCATCTATTAATTCTACACAAAATTTGCAAAAAAGTAATAAATATTCTTCGATTATTTCATTTCTATTTGAATTCTGATAACACATAAGCGACATAGAACCATACGGCGAGTTGAATTCCGGCATGACATACATAGTACATGTATTTATCGTTGCAACTAACACTGAGCGCAGTAATCCATGCATACTTTTTTTCATTGATGACAATACAAACATTTGACAACACGTACTCTACACCAATGTTACAATTTGTTCATAACTATTAAATATTGATTTCGGTCTTACGGTGGTATTTGTCTCTAATAACATTTTTCTGAACGAAAACACTGCAAATTTTTTAGCCTATATACAGTAAATATAAGGCTACCTCAAAAATAAGCGTGGTGACATATCATTTTTTGGACTTATTCTGGAAGACACGTTAACATAGTGTCCATGTGCAAAATATCAAAAAAATCTCAGTGTTTTATATCAAGCAAGAACAGACATGAATCATTATACTTGGTTGCTTATCTGCGATAATTAACGTTACAATAACAAACCTACAAGAACCATGTCTAAAAGTTGAATGGAACTATTTCTTCGAAGGTCCTTAAACATGTATTTTTTTTGTCAATTGTCATGAAGAAATATATCCCGACTATACCAATTAATATGACAGATAATTTAGGATCCCTATGACTGGTGTACGGTACATTATATGTGCGATGTGTTCATATATTCGAGCGTGCTCCGCTGCATAAATCACGTCTTTTTTTAACTTTCGGGACTCATTGGCACACCTTAGTTCCAGATCGATATCTCAGTTATTTCACTGGTGACATATCATTTTTTGCACGTCTTTCATTAAAGAACTTTATTCTGCATGTATATTAGAACTTTCAGCCAAATCTCAGTGTTTTAATTTTTTCATTGAACACCCGGGTTTATCTTTAATTTATTCAGCGAGTGTTTGTGGCTAATAGTTAGTCTAGAGACACTGTACATTGTGACATAAAATGGTTCCGTTTCTGAGAGTTATTTTTTTAACCCCATGTTATAGCATAGGCGCTCATCGTAGTTTATAATGGGCATATCGTAAATTTTAAGTTAATTTATTCAGCGAGTCTTTGTGGCTAATAGTTAGTCTAGGGACACTGTACATTGTGACATAAAATGGGGGCCGTTTCTGAGAGTTATTTTTTTAACCCCATGTTATAGCATAGGCGCTCATCGTAGTTTATAATGGGCATATCGTAAATTTTAAGTTAATTTATTCAGCGAGTGTTTGTGGCTAATAGTTAGTCTAGGGACACTGTACATTGTGACATAAAATGGGGCCTTTTCTGAGAGTTATTTTTTTAACCCCATGTTATAGCATAGGCGCTCATCGTAGTTTATAATGGGCATATCGTAAATTTTAAGTTAATTTATTCAGCGAGTGTTTGTGGCTAATAGTTAGTCTAGGGACACTGTACATTGTGACATAAAATGGGGCCGTTTCTGAGAGTTATTTTTTTAACCCCATGTTATAGCATAGGCGCTCATCGTAGTTTATAATGGGCATATCGTAAATTTTAAGTTACTTTATTCAGCGAGTGTTTGTGGCTAATAGTTAGTCTAGGGACACTGTACATTGTGACATAAAATGGGGCCGTTTCTGAGAGTTATTTTTTTAACCCCATGTTATAGCATAGGCGCTCATCGTAGTTTATAATGGGCATATCGTAAATTTTAAGTTAATTTATTCAGCGAGTCTTTGTGGCTAATAGTTAGACTAGGGACACTGTACATTGTGACATAAAATGAGGCCGTTTCTGAGAGTTATTTTTTTAACCCCATGTTATAGCATAGGCGCTCATCGTAGTTTATAATGGGCATATCGTAAATTTTAAGTTAATTTATTCAGCGAGTGTTTGTGGCTAATAGTTAGTCTAGGGACACTGTACATTGTGACATAAAATGGGGCCGTTTCTGAGAGTTATTTTTTTAACCCCATGTTATAGCATAGGCGCTCATCGTAGTTTATAATGGGCATATCGTAAATTTTAAGTTAATTTATTCAGCGAGTGTTTGTGGCTAATAGTTAGTCTAGGGACACTGTACATTGTGACATAAAATGGGGCCGTTTCTGAGAGTTATTTTTTGAACCCCATGTTATAGCATAGGCGCTCATCGTAGTTTATAATGGGCATATCGTAAATTTTAAGTTAATTTATTCAGCGAGTCTTTGTGGCTAATAGTTAGTCTAGGGACACTGTACATTGTGACATAAAATGGGGCCGTTTCTGAGAGTTATTTTTTTAACCCCATGTTATAGCATAGGCGCTCATCGTAGTTTATAATGGGCATATCGTAAATTTTAAGTTAATTTATTCAGCGAGTCTTTGTGGCTAATAGTTAGTCTAGGGACACTGTACATTGTGACATAAAATGGGGCCGTTTCTGAGAGTTATTTTTTTAACCCCATGTTATAGCATAGGCGCTCATCGTAGTTTATAATGGGCATATCGTAAATTTTAAGTTAATTTATTCAGCGAGTCTTTGTGGCTAATAGTTAGTCTAGGGACACTGTACATTGTGACATAAAATGGGGCCGTTTCTGAGAGTTATTTTTTTTAACCCCATGTTATAGCATAGGCGCTCATCGTAGTTTATAATGGGCATATCGTAAATTTTAAGTTAATTTATTCAGCGAGCCTTTGTGGCTAATAGTTAGTCTAGGGACACTGTACATTGTGACATAAAATGGGGCCGTTTCTGAGAGTTATTTTTTTAACCCCATGTTATAGGATAGGCGCTCATCGTAGTTTATAATGGGCATATCGTAAATTTTAAGTTAATTTATTCAGCGTGTGTTTGTGGCTAATAGTTAGTCTAGGGACACTGTACATTGTGACATAAAATGGGGCCGTTTCTGAGAGTTATTTTTTTAACCCATGTTATAGCATAGGCGCTCATCGTAGTTTATAATGGGCATATCGTAAATTTTAAGTTAATTTATTCAGCGAGTCTTTGTGGCTAATAGTTAGTCTAGGGACACTCTACATTGTGACATAAAATGGGGCCGTTTCTGAGAGTTATTTTTTTAACCCCATGTTATAGCATAGGCGCTCATCGTAGTTTATAATGGGCATATCGTAAATTTTAAGTTAATTTATTCAGCGAGTGTTTGTGGCTAATAGTTAGTCTAGGGACACTGTACATTGTGACATAAAATGGGGCCGTTTCTGAGAGTTATTTTTTTAACCCCATGTTATAGCATAGGCGCTCATCGTAGTTTATAATGGGCATATCGTAAATTTTAAGTTAATTTCTTCAGCGAGTCTTTGTGGCTAATAGTTAGTCTAGGGACACTGTACATTGTGACATAAAATGGGGCCGTTTCTGAGAGTTATTTTTTTAACCCCATGTTATAGCATAGGCGCTCATCGTAGTTTATAATGGGCATATCGTAAATTTTAAGTTAATTTATTCAGCGAGTCTTTGTGGCTAATAGTTAGTCTAGGGACACTGTACATTGTGACATAAAATGGGGCCGTTTCTGAGAGTTATTTTTTTAACCCCATGTTATAGCATAGGCGCTCATCGTAGTTTATAATGGGCATATCGTAAATTTTAAGTTAATTTATTCAGCGAGTCTTTGTGGCTAATAGTTAGTCTAGGGACACTGTACATTGTGACATAAAATGGGGCCGTTTCTGAGAGTTATTTTTTTAACCCCATGTTATAGCATAGGCGCTCATCGTAGTTTATAATGGGCATATCGTAAATTTTAAGTTAATTTATTCAGCGAGTCTTTGTGGCTAATAGTTAGTCTAGGGACACTGTACATTGTGACATAAAATGGGGCCGTTTCTGAGAGTTATTTTTTTAACCCCATGTTATAGCATAGGCGCTCATCGTAGTTTATAATGGGCATATCGTAAATTTTAAGTTAATTTATTCAGCAAGTGTTTGTGGCTAATAGCTAGTCTAGGGACACTGTACATTGTGACATAAAATGGGGCCGTTTCTGAGAGTTATTTTTTTAACCCCATGTTATAGCATAGGCGCTCATCGTAGTTTATAATGGGCATATCGTAAATTTTAAGTTAATTTATTCAGCGAGTGTTTGTGACTAATAGTTAGTCTAGGGACACTGTACATTGTGGCATAAAATGGGCCGTTTCTGAGAGTTATTTTTTTAACCCCATGTTATAGCATAGGCGCTCATCGTAGTTTATAATGGGCATATCGTAAATTTTAAGTTAATTTATTCAGCGAGTGTTTGTGGCTAATAGTTAGTCTAGGGACACTGTACATTGTGACATAAAATGGGGCCGTTTCTGAGAGTTATTTTTTTAACCCCATGTTATAGCATAGGCGCTCATCGTAGTTTATAATGGGCATATCGTAAATTTTAAGTTAATTTATTCAGCGAGTCTTTGTGGCTAATAGTTAGTCTAGGGACACTGTACATTGTGACATAAAATGGGGCCGTTTCTGAGAGTTATTTTTTTAACCCCATGTTATAGGATAGGCGCTCATCGTAGTTTATAATGGGCATATCGTAAATTTTAAGTTAATTTATTCAGCGAGTGTTTGTGGCTAATAGTTAGTCTAGGGACACTGTACATTGTGACATAAAATGGGGCCGTTTCTGAGAGTTATTTTTTAACCCCATGTTATAGCATAGGCGCTCATCGTAGATTATAATGGGCATATCGTAAATTTTAAGTTAATTTATTCAGCGAGTGTTTAAGGCTAATAGTTAGTCTAGGGACACTGTACATTGTGACATAAAATGGGGCCGTTTCTGAGAGTTATTTTTTTAACCCCATGTTATAGCATAGGCGCTCATCGTAGTTTATAATGGGCATATCGTAAATTTTAAGTTAATTTATTCAGCGAGTCTTTGTGGCTAATAGTTAGTCTAGGGACACTGTACATTGTGACATAAAATGGGGCCGTTTCTGAGAGTTATTTTTTTAACCCCATGTTATAGCATAGGCGCTCATCGTAGTTTATAATGGGCATATCGTAAATTTTAAGTTAATTTATTCAGCGAGTCTTTGTGGCTAATAGTTAGTCTAGGGACACTGTACATTGTGACATAAAATGGGGCCGTTTCTGAGAGTTATTTTTTTAACCCCATGTTATAGCATAGGCGCTCATCGTAGTTTATAATGGGCATATCGTAAATTTTAAGTTAATTTATTCAGCGAGTGTTTGTGGCTAATAGTTAGTCTAGGGACACTGTACATTGTGACATAAAATGGGGCCGTTTCTGAGAGTTATTTTTTTTAACCCCATGTTATAGCATAGGCGCTCATCGTAGTTTATAATGGGCATATCGTAAATTTTAAGTTAATTTATTCAGCGAGTGTTTGTGGCTAATAGTTAGTCTAGGGACACTGTACATTGTGACATAAAATGGGGCCGTTTCTGAGAGTTATTTTTTTAACCCCATGTTATAGCATAGGCGCTCATCGTAGTTTATAATGGGCATATCGTAAATTTTAAGTTAATTTATTCAGCGAGTCTTTGTGGCTAATAGTTAGTCTAGGGACACTGTACATTGTGACATAAAATGGGGCCGTTTCTGAGAGTTATTTTTTTAACCCCATGTTATAGCATAGGCGCTCATCGTAGTTTATAATGGGCATATCGTAAATTTTAAGTTAATTTATTCAGCGAGTCTTTGTGGCTAATAGTTAGTCTAGGGACACTGTACATTGTGACATAAAATGGGGCCGTTTCTGAGAGTTATTTTTTTAACCCCATGTTATAGCATAGGCGCTCATCGTAGTTTATAATGGGCATATCGTAAATTTTAAGTTAATTTATTCAGCGAGTGTTTGTGGCTAATAGTTAGTCTAGGGACACTGTACATTGTGACATAAAATGGGGCCGTTTCTGAGAGTTATTTTTTTAACCCCATGTTATAGCATAGGCGCTCATCGTAGTTTATAATGGGCATATCGTAAATTTTAAGTTAATTTATTCAGCGAGTCTTTGTGGCTAATAGTTAGTCTAGGGACACTGTACATTGTGACATAAAATGGGGCCGTTTCTGAGAGTTATTTTTTTAACCCCATGTTATAGGATAGGCGCTCATCGTAGTTTATAATGGGCATATCGTAAATTTTAAGTTAATTTATTCAGCGAGTGTTTGTGGCTAATAGTTAGTCTAGGGACACTGTACATTGTGACATAAAATGGGGCCGTTTCTGAGAGTTATTTTTTAACCCCATGTTATAGCATAGGCGCTCATCGTAGTTTATAATGGGCATATCGTAAATTTTAAGTTAATTTATTCAGCGAGTGTTTGTGGCTAATAGTTAGTCTCGGGACACTGTACATTGTGACATAAAATGGGGCCGTTTCTGAGAGTTATTTTTTTAACCCCATGTTATAGCATAGGCGCTCATCGTAGTTTATAATGGGCATATCGTAAATTTAAATTAATTTATTCAGCGAGTGTTTGTGGCTAATAGTTAGTCTAGGGACACTGTACATTGTGACATAAAATGGGGCCGTTTCTGAGAGTTATTGTGACGCTCCACCATATGATGGACATCTGATGCTCCACCGTACGATGGACATGCGATGCTCCACTGTACGATGGACATGTGACGCTCCACCGTATGATTGACATACGAGGCTCCACTGTATGGACATGTGACGTTCCACCGTACGATGGACATGCGATGCTCCACCGTACGATGGACATGTGATGCTCCACCGTACGATGGACATCTGACGCTAAACCGTACGATGGACATGCGATGCTCCACCGTACGATGGACATCTGATGCTTCACCAAACGATGGACATGTGACGCTCCACTGTATGATGGACATGCAACGCTTCACTGTACAATGGACATGTGACACTCCACGTACGATGGACATGCGATGCTCCATCGTACGATGGACATGGGATGCTCTATCGTACGATGGACTAGCGATGCTCCACCGTAAGATGGACATGTGACGCCCCATCGTACGATGGACATGCGACACTCCATCGTACGATGGGCATGGGATGCTCCACCGTATGATGGACATGTGACGCTCCACCGTCGTATGTTGACATGCGAGGCTCCACCGTAAGATGGACATGTGACGCTCCACCGTACGATGGACATGCGACGCTCCATCATACGATGGACATGGGATGCTCCACCGTATGATGGACATGTGACGCTCCACCGTACGATGGACATGCGACGCTTGACTGTATGATGGACAGGCGACGCTCCATCGTACGATGGACATGTGATGCTCCACCATATGATGGACATCTGATGCTCCACCGTACGATGGACATGCGATGCTCCACTGTACGATGGACATGTGACGCTCCACCGTATGATTGACATACGAGGCTCCACTGTACGATGGACATGTGACGCTCCACCGTACGATGGACATGGGATGCTCCATCGAACGATGGACATGTGACTCTCCACCCAACGATGGACATGCTATGCTCCACCGTACGATGGACATGTGACGCTCCACCGTATGATGGACATGGGACGCTCCACCGTAGGATGGACATGTGACGCTCCACCGTACGATGGACATGTGACGCTCCACCGTATGATGGACATGCGAGGCTCCACTGTACGATGGACATGAGACGCTCCACTGTACGATGGACATGCGACGCTCCATCGTACGATGGACTAGCGATGCTCCACCGTAAGATGGACATGTGACGCTCCACCGTACGATGGACATGCGACGCTCCAGCGTACGATGGACATGGATGCTCCACCGTACGATGGACATGAGAAGCTCCACTGTACGATGGACATGCGACGCTCCATCGTACGATGGACTAGCGATGCTCCACCGTAAGATGGACATAGGACGCTCCATCGTATGATGGACATGTGACGCTCCACAGTACGATGGACATGGGACGCTCCACCGTATGATGGACATGGGACGCTCCACTGTACGATGGACATGCTATGCTCCATCGTATGATGGACATGTGATGCTCCACCGTACGATGGACAGGCGACGCTCCATCGTACGATGGACATGTGACGCTCCACCGTACTATCGACATGCGATGCTTCAAAGTACGATGGACATGTGATGCTCCACCATACGATGGACATCTAATGCTCCACCGTACGATGGACATGCGACGCTCCATCGTATGATGGACATGTGATGCTCCACTGTACGATGGACATGCGACGCTCCATCGTACGATGGACATGTGACGCTCCACCGTACGATCGACATGCGATGCTTCACGGTACGATGGACATGTGATGCTCCACCATACGATGGACATCTAACGCTCCATCATACGATGGACATGCGATGCTCCACCGTGCGATAGACATGTGATGATCCACCGTACGACGGACATCTGACGCTCCACCGTACAATGGATATGCGATGCTCCACCGTACGATGGACATGGGACGCTCCACCGTACGATGGACATGTGACGCTCCACCATATGATGGACATGCGAGGCTCCACTGAACGATGGACATGTGACGCTCCACCGTACGATGGACATGGGATGCTCTATCGTACAATGGACATGTGACGCTCCACCGTACGATGGACATGCTACGCTCCACCGTATGATGGACATGCGACGCTCCACTGTACAATGGACATGCGACGCTCCATCATACGATGGACATGTGATGCTCCACCATACGATGGACATCTGACTCTCCTCCGTACGATGGACATGCCACGCTCAAATGTACGATGGACATGTGACGCTCCACCGTACGATGGACATGCGACGCTCCATCGTATGATGGCCTAGTGACGCTCCATCGTAAGATGGACATGCGACACTCCACCGTACGATGGACATTCGATGCTCCACATACGATGGACATGTGACGCCCCACTGTATGATGGACATGCGGTGCTCCACTGTATGAAGGACATGCGATGCTTTACTGTACAATGGACACGTGACGCTCCACCGTGCGATGGACATTTGACGCTCCATCGTACGATGGACTAACGAAGCTCCACCGTAAGATGGACATGTGACGCTTCACAATACGATGGACATGTGACGCTCCACTGTACGATGGACATGCGACGCTCCACTGTACAATGGACATGTGACACTCCACGTACGATGGACATGCGACGCTCCATCGTACGATGGACATGGGATGCTCTCTCGTACAATGGACTAGCGATGCTCCAAGGTAAGATGGACATGTGCCGCCACACCGTACGATGGACATGCGACGCTCCATTGTACGATGGACATGGGATGCTCCACCGTATGATGGACATGTGACGCTCCACCGTGCGATGGATATGCGATGCTCCACCGTATGATGGACATGGGACGCTCCAATGTACGATGGACATGCGATGCTCCACTGTACGATGGACATGCGATGCTCCACTGTACGATGGACATGTGACGCTCCACCGTACGATGGACATGGGACGCTCCACCGTACGATGGACATCTGACGCTCCACTGTACGATTGTCATGTGACCCTCCACCGTATGATGGACATGCAAGGCTCCACTGTACAATGGATATGTGACGCTCCACCGTACGATGGACATGCGACGCTCCACTGTATGATGGACATGCGACGCTCCATCGTACGATGGACATGTGACGCTCCACAATATGATGGACATCTGATGCTCCATCGTACGATGGACATGCGATGCTCCACTGTACGATGGACTTGTGACGCTCCACCGTATGATTGACATGCGAGGCTCCACTGTACGATGGACATGTGACGCTCCACCGTACGATGGACATGGGATGCTCCATCGAACGATGGACATGTGACGCTCCACCCAACGATGGACATGCTATGCTCCACTGTACGATGGACATGTGACGCTCCACCGTAGGATGGACATGTGACGCTCCACCGTACGATGGACATGTGACGCTCCACCGTATGATGGACATGCGAGGCTCCACTGTACGATGGACATGAGACGCTCCACTGTACGATGGACATGCGACGCTCCATCGTACGATGGACTAGCGATGCTCCACCGTAAGATGGACATAGGACGCTCCACCGTACGATGGACATGTGACCCTCCATCGTACGATGGACCAGCGATGCTCCACCGTAAGATGGACATGTGACGCTCCACCGTACGATGGACATGCGACGCTCCATCGTACGATGGACATGGGATGCTCCATCGTACGATGGACATGTGACGCTCCACAGTACGATGGACATGGGACGCTCCACCGTAGGATGGACATGGGACGCTCCACCGTACGATGGACATGCTATGCTCCACCGTACGATGGACATGTGACGCTCTACCGAATGATGGACATGCGAGGCTCCACCGTAAGATGGACATGTGACGCTCCACCGTACGATGGACATGCGACGCTCCATCGTACGATGGACATGGGATGCTCCACCGTATGATGGACATGTGACGCTCCACCATACGATGGATATGCGATGTTCCACCGTATGATGGACATGGGACGCTCCAATGTACGATGGACATGCGACGCTCCACTGTACGATGGACATGCGATGCTCCACTGTACGATGGACATGTGATGCTCCACCGTATGATGGACATGCAAGGCTCCACTGTACGATGGACATGTGACGCTCCACCGTACGATGGACATGGGATGCTCCATCGTATGATGGACATGTGACGCTCCACCGTACGATGGATATGCGATGCTCCACCGTATGATGGACATGGGATGCTCCAATGTGCGATGGACATGCGACGCTCCACTGTACGATGGACATGCGATGCTCCACTGTACGATGGACAGGTGACGCTCCACTGTGTGATGGACATGCGAGGCTCCACTGTACGATGGACATGTGACGCTCCACCGTACGATGGACATGCGATGCTCCACCGTACGATGGACATGTGATGCTCCACCGTACGATGGACATCTGACGCTAAACCGTACGATGGACATGCGATGATCCACCGTACGATGGACATCTGATGCTCCACCATACGATGGACATGTGACGCTCCACTGTATGATGGACATACGACGCTTCACTGTACAATGGACATGTGACACTCCACGTACGATGGACATGCGACGCTCCATCTTACGATGGACATCGGATGCTCTATCGTACGATGGACTAGCGATGCTCCACCGTAAGATGGACATGTGCCGCCCCACCGTACGATGGACATGCGACACTCCATCGTACGATGGACATGGGATGCTCCACCGTATGATGGACATGTGACGCTCCACCGTACGATCTACATGTGATGCTCCACCGTGCGATGGACATCTGACGCTCCAACGTACGATAGACATGCGATGCTCCACCGTACGATAGACATGTGACGCTCCACTGCACGATTGTCATGTGACCCTCCACCGTATGATGGACATGCAAGGCTCCACTGTACAATGGACATGTGACGCTCCACCGTACGATGGACATGCGACACTCCACTGTATGATGGACATGCGACGCTCCATCGTACGATGGACATGTGACGCTCCACCATATGATGGACATCTGATGCTCCACCGTACGATGGACATGCGATGCTCCACTGTACGATGGACATGTGACGCTCCCCCGTATGATTGACATGCGAGGCTCCACTGTACGATGGATATGTGACGCTCCACCGTACGATGGATATGCGATGCTCCACCGTATGATGGACATGGGACGCTCCAATGTACGATGGACATGCGACGCTCCACTGTACGATGGAAATGCGATGCTCCACTGTTCGATGGACATGTGATGCTCCACTGTAGGATGGAAATACGAGGCTCCACTGTACGATGGACATGTAACGCTCCACCGTACGATGGACATGCGATGTTCCACCGTACGATGGACATGTGATGCTCCACCGTACGATGGACATCTGACGCTAAACCGTACGATGGACATGCGATGCTCCACCGTACGATGGACATCTGATGCTCCACCATACGATGGACATGTGACGCTCCACTGTATGATGGACATGCGACTCTTCACTGTACAATGGACATGTGACACTCCACGTACGATGGACATGCAACGCTCCATCGTACGATGGACATCGGATGCTCTATCGTACGATGGACTAGCAATGCTCCACCGTAAGATGGACATGTGCCGCCCCACTGTACGATGGACATGCGACATTCCATCGTACGATGGACATGGGATGCTCCACCGTATGATGGACATGTGACGCTCCACCGTACGATCTACATGTGATGCTCCACCGTACGATGGACATCTGACGCTCCAACATACGATAGACATGCAATGCTCCACCGTACGATGGACATGTGATGCTCCACTGTACGATTGTCGTGTGACCCTCCAGCGTATGATGGACATGCAAGGCTCCACTGTACAATGGACATGTGACGCTCCACCGTACGATGGACATGCGACGCTCCACTGTATGATGGACATGCGACGCTCCATCGTACGATGGACATGTGACGCTCCATCATATGATGGACATCTTATGCTCCACCGTACGATGGACATGATGCTCCACTGTACGATGGACATGTGACGCTCCACCGTATGATTGACATGCAAGGCTCCACTGTACGATGGACATGTGACGCTCCACCGTACGATGGACATGGGATGCTCCATCGAACGATGGACATGTGACTCTCCACCCAACGATGGACATGCTATGCTCCACCGTAAAATGGACATGTGACGCTCCACCGTACGATGGACATGGGACGCTCCACCGTACGATGGACGTGTGACGCTCCATCGTACGATGGACTAGCGATGCTCCACCGTAAGATGGACATGTGACGCTCCACCGTACGATGGACATGCGACGCTCCATCGTACGATGGACATGGGATGCTCCATCGTACGATGGACATGTGACGCTCCACAGTACGATGGACATGGGACGCTCCACCGTATGATGGACATGTGACGCTCCACAGTACGATGGACATGTGACGCTCCACCGTATGATGGACATGCAAGGCTCCACTGTACGATGGAAATGTGACACTCCACCGTACGATGGACATGGGATGCTCCATCATATGATGGACATGTTACGCTCCACCGTACGATGGATATGCGATGCTCCACCTTATGATGGACATGGGACGCTCCACCGTATGATGGACATGTGACGCTCCACCGTACCATGGACATGCGACGCTTGACTGTATGATGGACAGGCGACGCTCCATCGTACGATGGACATGTGACGCTCCACCATATGATGGACATCTGATGCTCCACCGTACGATGGACATGCGATGCTCCACTGTACGATGGACATGTGACGCTCCACCGTATGATTGACATACGAGGCTCCACTGTATGGACATGTGACGTTCCACCGTACGATGGACATGCGATGTTCCACCGTACGATGGACATGTGATGCTCCACCGTACGATGGACATCTGACGCTAAACCGTACGATGGACATGCGATGCTCCACCGTACGATGGACATCTGATGCTTCACCAAACGATGGACATGTGACGCTCCACTGTATGATGGACATGCAACGCTTCACAGTACAATGGACATGTGACACTCCACGTACGATGGACATGCGACGCTCCATCGTACGATGGACATGGGATGCTCTATCGTACGATGGACTAGCGATGCTCCACCGTAAGATGGACATGTGACGCCCCATCGTACGATGGACATGCGACACTCCATCGTACGATGGACATGGGATGCTCCACCGTATGATGGACATGTGACGCTCCACCGTCGTATGTTGACATGCGAGGCTCCACCGTAAGATGGACATGTGACGCTCCACCGTACGATGGACATGCGACGCTCCATCGTACGATGGACATGGGATGCTCCACCGTA
This sequence comes from Terebella lapidaria, assembly GCA_949152475.1. NCBI lineage: Eukaryota > Metazoa > Annelida > Polychaeta > Terebellida > Terebellidae > Terebella > Terebella lapidaria. Next base: position 4,583,381 of record OX424557.1, on the reverse strand, counting down.
TGATGGACATGTGACGCTCCACCGTACGATGGACATGCGACGCTTGACTGTATGATGGACAGGCGACGCTCCATCGTACGATGGACATGTGATGCTCCACCATATGATGGACATCTGATGCTCCACCGTACGATGGACATGCGATGCTCCACTGTACGATGGACATGTGACGCTCCACCGTATGATTGACATACGAGGCTCCACTGTACGATGGACATGTGACGCTCCACCGTACGATGGACATGGGATGCTCCATCGAACGATGGACATGTGACTCTCCACCCAACGATGGACATGCTATGCTCCACCGTACGATGGACATGTGACGCTCCACCGTATGATGGACATGGGACGCTCCACCGTAGGATGGACATGTGACGCTCCACCGTACGATGGACATGTGACGCTCCACCGTATGATGGACATGCGAGGCTCCACTGTACGATGGACATGAGACGCTCCACTGTACGATGGACATGCGACGCTCCATCGTACGATGGACTAGCGATGCTCCACCGTAAGATGGACATGTGACGCTCCACCGTACGATGGACATGCGACGCTCCAGCGTACGATGGACATGGATACTCCACCGTACGATGGACATGTGACGCTCCACCGTACGATGGACATGGGACGCTCCACCGTACGATGGACATGTGACGCTCCATCGTACGATGGACTAGGGATGCTCCACCGTAAGATGGACATGTGAAGCTCCACCGTACGATGGACATGCGACGCTCCATCGTACGATGGACATGGGATGCTCCACCGTACGATGGACATGTGACGCTCCACAGTACGATGGACATGGGACGCTGCACCATACGATGGATATGCGATGCTCCACCGTATGATGGACATGTAACGCTCCACTATACGATGGATATGCGATGCTCCACCGTATGATGGACATGTGACGCTCCACCGTACGATGGACATGTGACGCTCCACCGTACGATGGACATGCTATGCTCCACCGTACGATGGACATGTGACGCTCTACCGAATGATGGACATGCGAGGCTCCACCGTAAGATGGACATGTGACGCTCCACCGTACGATGGACATGCGACGCTCCATCGTACGATGGACATTGGATGCTCCACCGTATGATGGACATGTGACGCTCCACCGTACGATGGATATGCGATGCTCCACCGTATGATGGACATGGGACGCTCCAATGTACGATGGACATGTGACGCTCCACTGTACGATGGACATGCGATGCTCAACTGTACGATGGACATGTGACGCTCCACCGTATGATGGACATGCAAGGCTCCACTGTACGATGGACATGTGATGCTCCACCGTACGATGGACGCTCCACCGTAGGATGGACATGTGACGCTCCACCGTACGATGGACATGTGACGCTCCACCATATGATGGACATGCGAGGCTCCACTGTACGATGGACATGAGACGCTCCACTGTACGATGGACATGCGACGCTCCATTGTACGATGGACTAGCGATGCTCCACCGTAAGATGGACATGTGACGCTCCACCGTACGATGGACATGCGACGCTCCAGCGTACGATGGACATGGGATGCTCCACCGTACGATGGACATGTGACGCTCCACCTTACGATGGACATGGGACGCTCCACCGTACGATGGACATGTGACGCTCCATCGTTCGATGGACTAGCGATGCTCCACCGTAAGATGGACATGTGATGCTCCACCGTACGATGGACATGCGACGCTCCATCGTACGATGGACATGAGATGCTCCACCGTACGATGGACATGTGACACTCCACAGTACGATGGACATGGGACGCTCCACCGTACGATGGATATGCGATGCTCCACCGTATGATGGACATGTGACGCTTCACCGTACCATGGATATGCGATGCTCCACTGTATGATGAACATGTGACGCTCCACCGTACGATGGACATGCTATGCTCCACCGTACGATGGACATGTGACGCTCTACCGAATGATGGACATGCGAGGCTCCACCGTAAGATGGACATGTGATGCTCCACCGTACGATGGACATGCGACGCTCCATCGTACGATGGACATGGGATGCTCCACCGTATGATGGACATGTGACGCTCCACCGTACGATGGATATGCGATGCTCCACCGTATGATGGACATGGAACGCTCCAATGTACGATGGACATGTGACGCTCCACTGTACGATGGACATGCGATGCTCCACTGTACGATGGACATGTGACGCTCCACCGTATGATGGACATGCAAGGCTCCACTGTACGATGGACATGTGACGCTCCACCGTACGATGGACATGCGATGCTCCACCGTACGATGGACATGTGATGCTCCACCGTACGATGGACATCTGACGCTAAACCGTACAATGGACATGCTATGCTCCACCGTACGATGGACATGTGACGCTCCACCGTACGATGGACATGTGACGCTCCACCGTACGATGGACATGGGATGCTCCATCGTACGATGGACATGTGACGCTCCACCGTACGATGGACATGCGACGCCCCACCGCACGATGGACATGCGACGCTCCACTGTACGATGGACATGTGACGCTCCACCGTACGACGGACATGCGACTCTCCATCGTACGATGGACTAGCGAAGCTACATGCGACGCTCCATCGTACGATGGACATGTGACGCTCCACCATATGATGGACATCTGACGCTTCTCCGTACGATGGACATGCGACGCTCCATCGTACGATGGATATGCGATGCTCCACCGTATGATGGACATGTGACGCTCCACCGTACGATGGACATGGGATGCTCCATCGTACGATGGACATGTGACGCTCCACCGTACGATGGACATGCGACGCCCCACCGCACGATGGACATGCGACGCTCCACTGTACGATGGACATGTGACGCTCCACCGTACGACGGACATGCGACTCTCCATCGTACGATGGACTAGCGAAGCTACATGCGACGCTCCATCGTACGATGGACATGTGACGCTCCACCATACGATGGACATCTGACGCTTCTCCGTACGATGGACATGCGACGCTCCATCGTACGATGGATATGCGATGCTCCACCGTATGATGGACATGCGACGCTCCACCGTACGATGGACATGGGATGCTCCATCGTACGATGGACATGTGATGCTCCACCGGGCAAACGGAACGGAGTTATGGGGATTTCTTAGGGGGAATAAAGCTGAAAACGCCCCACAACCACAGTTTAAGCCGAAAGTGCGGTCTTATGGGGATTTTTTCAGGACTTATGGGGAAAGTTAAGATAGAAAATTTAACATTGGGTCCGCCCGTAACGCCCATCCGTTCACCCGTCCGTACGATGGACATGCGACGCTCCACCGCACGATGGACATGCGACGCTCCACTGTACGATGGACATGTGACGCTCCACCGTACGATGGACGTGCGACTCTCCATCGTACGATGGACTAGCGAAGCTCCACCGTAAGATGGACATGCGACGCTCCATCGTACGATGGACATGTGATGCTCCACTGTACGATGGACATGTGACGCTCCACCGTATGATGGACATGCGATGCTCCACCGTACAATGGACATGCGACGCTCCATCGTATGATGGACATGTGACGCTCCACCATACGATGGACATCTGACGCTCCTCCGTACGATGGACATGCGACGCTCCATCGTACGATGGACTAGCGATGCTCCACCGTAAGATGGACATGTGACGCTCCACCGTACGATGGACATGCGACGCTCCATCGTACGATGGACATGAGATGCTCCACTGTACGATGGACATGTCACGCTCCACAGTACGATGGACATGGGACGCTCCAATGTACGATGGATATGCGATGCTCCACCGTATGATGGACATGTGACGCTCCACCGTACCATGGAGATGCGATGCTCCACCGTATGATGAACATGTGCCGCTCCACCGTACGATGGACATGTGACGCTCCACCGTACGATGGACATGCTATGCTCCACCGTACGATGGACATGTGATGCTCTACCGAATGATGGACATGCGAGGCTCCACCGAAAGATGGACATGTGACGCTCCACCGTACGATGGACATGGGATCCTCCACCGTATGATGGACATGTGACGCTCCACTGTACGATGGATATGCGATGCTCCACCGTATGATGGACATGGAACGCTCCAATGTACGATGGACATGTGACACTCCACCGTACGATGGACATGCTATGCTCCACCGTACGATGGACATGTGACGCTCTACCGAATGATGGACATGCGAGGCTCCACCGTAAGATGGACATGTGACGCTCCACCGTACGATGGACATGCGACGCTCCATCGTACGATGGACATGGGATGCTCCACCGTATGATGGACATGTGACGCTCCACCATACGATGGATATGCGATGCTCCACCATATGATGGACATGGAACGCTCAAATGTACGATGGACATGTGACGCTCCACTGTACGATGGACATGCGATGCTCCACTGTACGATGGACATGTGACGCTCCACCGTATGATGGACATGCAAGGCTCCACTGTACGATGGACATGTGACGCTCCACCGTACGATGGACATGCGATGCTCCACCGTACGATGGACATGTGATGCTCCACCGTACGATGGACATCTGACGCTAAACCGTACGATGGACATGCTATGCTCCACCGTACGATGGACATGTGACGCTCCACCGTACGATGGACATGTGACGCTCCACCGTACGATGGACATGTGACGCTCCACCGTACGATGGACATGGGATGCTCCATCGTACGATGGACATGTGACGCTCCACCGTACGATGGACATGCGACGCTCCACTGTACGATGGACATGTGACGCTCCACCGTACGACGGACATGCGACTCTCCATCGTACGATGGACTAGCGAAGCTCCACCGTAAGATGGACATGCGACGCTCCATCGTACGATGGACATGTGACGCTCCACTGTACGATGGACATGTGACGCTCCACCGTATGATGGACATGCGAGGCTCCACCGTACGATGGACATGCGACGCTCCACCGTACAATGGACATGCGACGCTCCATCGTACGATGGACATGTGACGCTCCACCGTACGATGGACATCTGACGCTCCTCCGTACGATGGACATGCGACGCTCCACCGTACGATGGACATGCTATGCTCCACCGTACGATGGACATGCGACGCTCCATCGTACGATGGACATGGGATGCTCCACCGTATGATGGACATGTGACGCTCCACCGTACGATGGATATGCGACGCTCCATCGTACGATGGACATGGGATGCTCCACCGTAAGATGGACATGTGACGCTCCACCGTACGATGGACATGCGACGCTCCATCGTACGATGGACATGAGATGCTCCACCGTACGATGGACATGTGACGCTCCACAGTACGATTTACATGGGACGCTCCACCGTAGGATGGATATGCGATGCTCTACCGTATGATGGACATGTGACGCTCCACCGTACCATGGATATGCGATGCTCCACCGTATGATGAACATGTGACGCTCCACCGTACGATGGACATGTGACGCTCCACCGTACGATGGACATGCTATGCTCCACCGTACGATGGACATGCGACGCTCCATCGTACGATGGACATGGGATGCTCCTCCGTATGATGGACATGTGACGCTCCACCGTACGATGGATATGCGATGCTCCACTGTATGATGGACATGGAACGCTCCAATGTACGATGGACATGTGACGCTCCACTGTACGATGGACATGCGATGCTCCACTGTACGATGGACATGTGACGCTCCACCGTATGGTGGACATGCAAGGCTCCACTGTACGATGGACATGTGACGCTCCACCGTACGATGGACATGCGATGCTCCACCGTACGATGGACATGTGACGCTCTACCGTATGATTGACATGCGAGGCTCCACTGTACGATGGACATGTGACGCTCCACCGTACGATGGACATGGGATGCTCCATCGAACGATGGACATGTGACTCTCCACCCAACGATGGACATGCTATGCTCCACCGTACGATGGACATGTGACGCTCCACCGTACGATGGACATGGGACGCTCCACCGTAGGATGGACATGTGACGCTCCACCGTACGATGGACATGTGACGCTCCACCGTATGATGGACATGCGAGGCTCCACTGTACGATGGACATGAGACGCTCCACTGTACGATGGACATGCGACGCTCCATCGTACGATGGACTAGCGATGCTCCACCGAAAGATGGACATGTGACGCTCCACCGTACGATGGACATGCGACGCTCCAGCGTACGATGGACATGGGATGCTCCACCGTACGATGGACATGTGACGCTCCACCGTACGATGGACATGGGACGCTCCACCGTACGATGGACATGTGACGCTCCATCGTACGATGGACTAGCGATGCTCCACCGTAAAATGGACATGTGATGCTCCACCGTACGATGGACATGCGACGCTCCATCGTACGATGGACATGGGATGCTCCACCGTACGATGGACATGTGACGCTCCACAGTACGATGGACATGGGACGCTCCACCGTACGACGGACATGCGACTCTCCATCGTACGATGGACTAGCGAAGCTCCACCGTAAGATGGACATGCGACGCTCCATCGTACGATGGACATGTGATGCTCCACTGTACGATAAACATGTGACGCTCCACCGTATGATGGACATGCGATGCTCCACCGTACAATGGACATGCGACGCTCCATCGTACGATGGACATGTGACGCTCCACCATACGATGGACATCTGACGCTCCTCCGTACGATGGACATGCGACGCTCCATCGTACGATGGACTAGCGATGCTCCACCGTAAGATGGACATGTGACGCTCCACCGTACGATGGACATGCGACGCTCCATCGTACGATGGACATGAGATGCTCCACCGTACGATGGACATGTGACACTCCACAGTACGATGGACATGGGACGCTCCACCGTACGATGGATATGCGATGCTCCACCGTATGATGGACATGTGACGCTTCACCGTACCATGGATATGCGATGCTCCACTGTATGATGAACATGTGACGCTCCACCGTACGATGGACATGCTATGCTCCACCGTACGATGGACATGTGACGCTCTACCGAATGATGGACATGCGAGGCTCCACCGTAAGATGGACATGTGACGCTCCACCGTACGATGGACATGCGACGCTCCATCGTACGATGGACATGGGATGCTCCACCGTATGATGGACATGTGACGCTCCACCGTACGATGGATATGCGATGCTCCACCGTATGATGGACATGGAACGCTCCAATGTACGATGGACATGTGACGCTCCACTGTACGATGGACATGCGATGCTCCACTGTACGATGGACATGTGACGCTCCACCGTATGATGGACATGCAAGGCTCCACTGTACGATGGACATGTGACGCTCCACAGTACAATGCACATGCGATGCTCCACCGTACGATGGACATGTGACGCTCCACCGTACGATGGACATGTGACGCTCCACCGTACGATGGACATGGGATGCTCCATCGTACGATGGACATGTGACGCTCCACCGTACGACGGACATGCGACTCTCCATCGTACGATGGACTAGCGAAGCTCCACCGTAAGATTGACATGCGACGCTCCATCGTACGATGGACATGTGACGCTCCACTGTACGATGGACATGGGACGCTCCACCGTATGATGGACATGCGATGCTCCACCGTACGATGGACATGCGACGCTCCATCGTACGATGGACATGTGACGCTCCACCATACGATGGACATCTGACGCTCCTTCGTACGATGGACATGCGACGCCCAAATGTACGATGGACATGTGACGCTCCACCGTACGATGGACATGCGATGTGACGTCGTATGTGTCCATCTTACGGTGGAGCATCGCTAGTCCATCGTACGATAGAGCATCCCATGTCCATCGTACGATGGAGCGTCGCATGTCCATCGTACGTGGAGTGTCACATGTCCATGGTACAGTGGAGCGTACAGTGGTACAGTGGTACAGTGGACATGGGATGCTCCATCGTACGATGGACATGTGACGCTCCACCGTACGATGGACATGCGACTCTCCATCGTACGATGGACTAGCGAAGCTCCACCGTAAGATGGACATGCGACGCTCCATCGTACGATGGATATGTGACGCTCCACTGTACGATGGACATGGGACGCTCCACCGTATGATGGACATGCGATGCTCCACCGTACGATGGACATGCGACGCTCCATCGTACGATGGACATGTGACGCTCCACCATACGATGGACATCTGACGCTCCTTCGTACGATGGACATGCGACGCCCAAATGTACGATGGACATGTGACGCTCCACCGTACGATGGACATGCGATGCTCCATCGTACGATCGACATGCGATGCTCCATCGTACGATGGACATGTGACGCTCCACCGTACGATGGACATGGGATCCTCCACCGTATGATGGACATGTGACGCTCCACTGTACGATGGATATGCGATGCTCCACCGTATGATGGACATGGAACGCTCCAATGTACGATGGACATGTGACGCTCCACCGTACGATGGACATGCTATGCTCCATTGTACGATGGACATGTGACGCTCTACCGAATGATGGACATGCGAGGCTCCACCGTAAGATGGACATGTGACGCTCCACCGTACGATGGACATGCGACGCTCCATCGTACGATGGACATGGGATGCTCCACCGTATGATGGACATGTGACGCTCCACCGTACGATGGATATGCGATGCTCTACCATATGATGGACATGGAACGCTCCAATGTACGATGGACATGTGACGCTCCACTGTACGATGGACATGCGATGCTCCACTGTACGATGGACATGTGACGCTCCACCGTATGATGGACATGCAAGGCTCCACTGTACGATGGACATGTGACGCTCCACCGTACGATGGACATGCGATGCTCCACCGTACGATGGACATGTGATGCTCCACCGTACGATGGACATCTGACGCTAAACCGTACGATGGACATGCTATGCTCCACCGTACGATGGACATGTGACGCTCCACCGTACGATGGACATGTGACGCTCCACCGTACGATGGACATGTGACGCTCCACCGTACGATGGACATGGGATGCTCCATCGTACGATGGACATGTGACGCTCCACCGTACGATGGACATGCGACGCTCCACTGTACGATGGACATGTGACGCTCCACCGTACGACGGACATGCGACTCTCCATCGTACGATGGACTAGCGAAGCTCCACCGTAAGATGGACATGCGACGCTCCATCGTACGATGGACATGTGACGCTCCACTGTACGATGGACATGTGACGCTCCACCGTATGATGGACATGCGAGGCTCCACCGTACGATGGACATGCGACGCTCCACCGTACAATGGACATGCGACGCTCCATCGTACGATGGACATGTGACGCTCCACCGTACGATGGACATCTGACGCTCCTCCGTACGATGGACATGCGACGCTCCATCGTACGATGGACTAGCGATGCTCCACTGTAAGATGGACATGTGACGCTCCACCGTACGATGGACATGCGACGCTCCATCGTACGATGGACATGAGATGCTCCACCGTACGATGGACATGTGACGCTCCACAGTACGATGGACATGGGACGCTCCACCGTAGGATGGATATGCGATGCTCCATCGTATGATGGACATGTGACGCTCCACCGTACCATAGATATGCGATGCTCCACCGTATGATGAACATGTGACGCTCCACCGTACGATGGACATGTGACGCTCCACCGTACGATGGACATGCTATGCTCCACCGTACGATGGACATGTGAATCTACCGAATGATGGACATGCGAGGCTCCACCGTAAGATGGACATGTGACGCTCCACCGTACGATGGACATGCGACGCTCCATCGTACGATGGACTTGGGATGCTCCACCGTATGATGGACATGTGACGCTCCACCGTACGACGGATATGCGATGCTCCACCGTATGATGGACATGGAACGCTCCAATGTACGATGGACATGTGACGCTCCACTGTACGATGGACATGCGATGCTCCACTGTACGATGGACATGTGACGCTCCACCGTATGATGGACATGCAAGGCTACACTGTACGATGGACATGTGACGCTCCACCGTACGATGGACATGCGATGCTCCACCGTACGATGGACATGCGATGCTCCACCGTATGATTGACATGCGAGGCTCCACTGTACGATGGACTTGTGACGCTCCACCGTACGATGGACATGGGATGCTCCATCGAACGATGGACATGTGACTCTCCACCCAACGATGGACATGCTATGCTCCACCGTACGATGGACATGTGACGCTCCACCGTACGATGGACATGGGACGCTCCACCGTAGGACGGACATGTGACGCTCCATCGTACGATGGACATGTGACGCTCCACTGTACGATGGACATGCGACGCTCCATCGTACGATAGACATGTGACACTCCACCATACAATGGACATCTGACGCTCCATCGTACGATGGACTAGCGATGCTCCACCGTAAGATGGACATGTGAGGCTCCACCGTACGATGGACATGTGACGCTCCAGCGTACGATGGACATGGGACGCTCCACCGTACGATGGACATGTGACGCTCCACCGTACGATGGACATGGGACGCTCCACCGTACGATGGACATGTGACGCTCCATCGTACGATGGACTAGCGATGCTCCACCGTAAAATGGACATGTGATGCTCCACCGTACGATGGACATGCGACGCTCCATCGTACGATGGACATGGGATGCTCCACCGTATGATGGACATGTGACGCTCCACCGTACGATGGATATGCGATGCTCCACCGTATGATGGACATGGAACGCTCCAATGTACAATGGACATGTGACGCTCCACCGTACGATGGACAGCTATGCTCCACCGTACGATGGACATGTGACGCTCTACCGAATGATGGACATGCGAGGCTCCACCGTAAGATGGACATGTGGCGCTCCACCGTACGATGGACATGCGACGCTCCATCGTACGATGGACATGGGATGCTCCACCGTATGATGGACATGTGACGCTCCACCGTACGATGGATATGCGATGCTCCACCGTATGATGGACATGGAACGCTCCAATGTACGATGGACATGTGACGCTCCACTGTACGATGGACATGCGATGCTCCACTGTACGATGGACATGTGACGCTCCACCGTATGATGGACATGCAAGGCTCCACTGTACGATGGACATGTGACGCTCCACCGTACGATGGACATCTGACGCTAAACCGTACGATGGACATGCTATGCTCCACCGTACGATGGATATGTGACGCTCCACCGTACGATGGACATGTGACGCTCCACCGTAGGATGGACATGGGATGCTCCATCGTACGATGGACATGTGACGCTCCACCGTACGATGGACATGCGACACTCCACCGCACGATGGACATGCGACGCTCCACTGTACGATGGACATGTGACGCTCCACCGTACGACGGACATGCGACTCTCCATCGTACGATGGACTAGCGAAGCTCCACCGTAAGATGGACATGCGACGCTCCATCGTACGATGGACATGTGACGCTCCACTGTACGATGGACATGCGACGCTCCATCGTACGATAGACATGTGACACTCCACCATACAATGGACATCTGACGCTCCTCCGTACGATGGACATGCGACGCTCCACCGTATGATGGACATGCGATGCTCCACCGTACAATGGACATGCGACGCTCCACCGTACAATGGACATGCGACGCTCCATCGTACGATAGACATGTGACGCTCCACCATACAATGGACATCTGACGCTCCTCCGTACGATGGACATGCGACGCTCCATCGTACGATGGACTAGCGATGCTCCACCGTAAGATGGACATGTGACTCTCCACCGTACGATGGACATGCGACGCTCCATCGTACGATGGACATGAGATGCTCCACCGTACGATGGACATGTGACGCTCCACAGTACGATTTACATGGGACGCTCCACCGTAGGATGGATATGCGATGCTCCACCGTATGATGGACATGTGACGCTCCACCGTACCATGGATATGCGATGCTCCACCGTATGATGAACATGTGACGCTCCACCGTACGATGGACATGTGACGCTCCACCGTACGATGGACATGCTATGCTCCACCGTACGATGGACATGCGACGCTCCATCGTACGATGGACATGGGATGCTCCACCGTATGATGGACATGTGACGCTCCACCGTACGATGGACATGCGACGCTCCATCGTACGATGGACATGGGATGCTCCACCGTAAGATGGACATGTGACGCTCCACCGTACGATGGACATGCGACGCTCCATCGTACGATGGACATGAGATGCTCCACCGTACGATGGACATGTGACGCTCCACAGTACGATTTACATGGGACGCTCCACCGTAGGATGGATATGCGATGCTCTACCGTATGATGGACATGTGACGCTCCACCGTACCATGGATATGCGATGCTCCACCGTATGATGAACATGTGACGCTCCACCGTACGATGGACATGTGACGCTCCACCGTACGATGGACATGCTATGCTCCACCGTACGATGGACATGCGACGCTCCATCGTACGATGGACATGGGATGCTCCTCCGTATGATGGACATGTGACGCTCCACCGTACGATGGATATGCGATGCTCCACTGTATGATGGACATGGAACGCTCCAATGTACGATGGACATGTGACGCTCCACTGTACGATGGACATGCGATGCTCCACTGTACGATGGACATGTGACGCTCCACCGTATGATGGACATGCAAGGCTCCACTGTACGATGGACATGTGACGCTCCACCGTACGATGGACATGCGATGCTCCACCGTACGATGGACATGTGACGCTCTACCGTATGATTGACATGCGAGGCTCCACTGTACGATGGACATGTGACGCTCCACCGTACGATGGACATGGGATGCTCCATCGAACGATGGACATGTGACTCTCCACCCAACGATGGACATGCTATGCTCCACCGTACGATGGACATGTGACGCTCCACCGTACGATGGACATGGGACGCTCCACCGTAGGATGGACATGTGACGCTCCACCGTACGATGGACATGTGACGCTCCACCGTATGATGGACATGCGAGGCTCCACTGTACGATGGACATGAGACGCTCCACTGTACGATGGACATGCGACGCTCCATCGTACGATGGACTAGCGATGCTCCACCGAAAGATGGACATGTGACGCTCCACCGTACGATGGACATGCGACGCTCCAGCGTACGATGGACATGGGATGCTCCACCGTACGATGGACATGGGACGCTCCACCGTACGATGGACATGTGACGCTCCATCGTACGATGGACTAGCGATGCTCCACCGTAAAATGGACATGTGATGCTCCACCGTACGATGGACATGCGACGCTCCATCGTACGATGGACATGGGATGCTCCACCGTACGATGGACATGTGACGCTCCACAGTACGATGGACATGGGACGCTCCACCGTACGACGGACATGCGACTCTCCATCGTACGATGGACTAGCGAAGCTCCACCGTAAGATGGACATGCGACGCTCCATCGTACGATGGACATGTGATGCTCCACTGTACGATGGACATGTGACGCTCCACCGTATGATGGACATGCGATGCTCCACCGTACAATGGACATGCGACGCTCCATCGTACGATGGACATGTGACGCTCCACCATACGATGGACATCTGACGCTCCTCCGTACGATGGACATGCGACGCTCCATCGTACGATGGACTAGCGATGCTCCACCGTAAGATGGACATGTGACGCTCCACCGTACGATGGACATGCGACGCTCCATCGTACGATGGACATGAGATGCTCCACCGTACGATGGACATGTGACACTCCACAGTACGATGGACATGGGACGCTCCACCATACGATGGATATGCGATGCTCCACCGTATGATGGACATGTGACGCTTCACCGTACCATGGATATGCGATGCTCCACTGTATGATGAACATGTGACGCTCCACCGTACGATGGACATGCTATGCTCCACCGTACGATGGACATGTGACGCTCTACCGAATGATGGACATGCGAGGCTCCACCGTAAGATGGACATGTGACGCTCCACCGTACGATGGACATGCGACGCTCCATCGTACGATGGACATGGGATGCTCCACCGTATGATGGACATGTGACGCTCCACCGTACGATGCTCCACCGTACGATGGACATGTGACGCTCTACCGAATGATGGACATGCGAGGCTCCACCGTAAGATGGACATGTGACGCTCCACCGTACGATGGACATGCGACGCTCCATCGTACGATGGACATGGGATGCTCCACCGTATGATGGACATGTGACGCTCCACCGTACGATGGATATGCGATGCTCCACCGTATGATGGACATGGAACGCTCCAATGTACGATGGACATGTGACGCTCCACTGTACGATGGACATGCGATGCTCCACTGTACGATGGACATGTGACGCTCCACCGTATGATGGACATGCAAGGCTCCACTGTACGATGGACATTTGACGCTCCACAGTACAATGCACATGCGATGCTCCACCGTACGATGGACATGTGACGCTCCACCGTACGATGGACATGTGACGCTCCACCGTACGATGGACATGGGATGCTCCATCGTACGATGGACATGTGACGCTCCACCGTACGACGGACATGCGACTCTCCATCGTACGATGGACTAGCGAAGCTCCACCGTAAGATTGACATGCGACGCTCCATCGTATGATGGACATGTGACGCTCCACTGTACGATGGACATGGGACGCTCCACCGTATGATGGACATGCGATGCTCCACCGTACGATGGACATGCGACGCTCCATCGTACGATGGACATGTGACGCTCCACCATACGATGGACATCTGACGCTCCTTCGTACGATGGACATGCGACGCCCAAATGTACGATGGACATGTGACGCTCCACCGTACGATGGACATGCGATGTGACGTCGTATGTGTCCATCTTACGGTGGAGCATCGCTAGTCCATCGTACGATAGAGCATCCCATGTCCATCGTACGATGGAGCGTCGCATGTCCATCGTACGTGGAGTGTCACATGTCCATGGTACAGTGGAGCGTACAGTGGTACAGTGGTACAGTGGACATGGGATGCTCCATCGTACGATGGACATGTGACGCTCCACCGTACGATGGACATGCGACTCTCCATCGTACGATGGACTAGCGAAGCTCCACCGTAAGATGGACATGCGACGCTCCATCGTACGATGGATATGTGACGCTCCACTGTACGATGGACATGGGACGCTCCACCGTATGATGGACATGCGATGCTCCACCGTACGATGGACATGCGACGCTCAACGTACGATGGACATGTGACGCTCCACCATACGATGGACATCTGACGCTCCTTCGTACGATGGACATGCGGCGCCCAAATGTACGATGGACATGTGACGCTCCACCGTACGATGGACATGCGATGCTCCATCGTACGATCGACATGCGATGCTCCATCGTACAATGGACATGTGACGCTCCACCGTACGATGGACATGGGATGCTTCATCGTACGATGGACATGTGACGCTCCACCGTACGATCGACATGCGATGTTCCACCGTATGCTTCATCGTACGATGGACATGTGACGCTCCACCGTACGATCGACATGCGATGTTCCACCGTATGATGGACATGAGATGCTCCACCGTACGATGGACATGTGACGCTCCACAGTACGATGGACATGGGACGCTCCACCGTAGGATGGATATGCGATGCTCCATCGTATGATGGACATGTGACGCTCCACCGTACCATGGATATGCGATGCTCCACCGTATGATGATGTCCACCGTAGGATGGACATGTGACGCTCCACCGTACGATCGACATGCGATGCTCCACCGCACGATGGACATGCGACACTCCACCGTACGATGGACATGGGACGCTCCACCATATGATGGACATGTGACGCTCCATCATACGATGGACATGTGACGCTCCACCGTACGATCGACATGCGATGCTCCACCGTACGATCGACATGTGATGCTCCACTGTACGATGGACATGCTATGCACCAACGTACGATGGACATGTGACGCTCTACCGAATGATGGACATGCGAGGCTCCACCGTAAGATGGACATGCTATTCTCCACCGTACGATGGACAATAACGCTCTACCGAATGATGGAGATGCGAGGCTCCACCGAAAGATGGACATGTGACGCTCCACCGTACGATGGACATGGGATCCTCCACTGTATGATGGACATATGACGCTCCACCGTACGATGGATATGCGATGCTCCACCGTATGATGGACATGGAACGCTCCAATGTACGATGGACATGTGACGCTCCACCGTACGATGGACATGCTATGCTCCACCGTACGATGGACATGTGACGCTCTACCGAATGATGGACATGCGAGGCTCCACCGTAAGATGGACATGTGACGCTCCACCGTACGATGGACATGCGACGCTCCATCGTACGATGGATATGGGATGCTCCACCGTATGATGGACATGTGACGCTCCACCGTACGATGGATATGCGATGCTCCACCATATGATGGACATGGAACGCTCCAATGTACGATGGACATGTGGCGCTCCACTGTACGATGGACATGCGATGCTCCACTGTACGATGGACATGTGACGCTCCACCGTATGATGGACATGCAAGGCTCCACTGTACGATGGACATGTGACGCTCCACCGTACGATGGACATGCGATGCTCCACCGTACGATGGACATGTGATGCTCCACCGTACGATGGACATCTGACGCTAAACCGTACGATGGACATGCTATGCTCCACCGTACGCTGGACATGTGACGCTCCACCATACGATGGACATGTGACGCTCCACCGTACGATGGACATGTGACGCTCCACCGTACGATGGACATGGGATGCTCCATCGTACGATGGACATGTGACGCTCCACCGTACGATGGACATGCGACGCTCCACTGTACGATGGACATGTGACGCTCCACCGTACGACGGACATGCGACTCTCCATCGTACGATGGACTAGCGAAGCTCCACCGTAAGATGGACATGCGACGCTCCATCGTACGATGGACATGTGACGCTCCACTGTACGATGGACATGTGACGCTCCACCGTATGATGGACATGCGATGCTCCACCGTACAATGGACATGCGACGCTCCACCGTACAATGGACATGCGACGCTCCATCGTACGATGGACATGTGACGCTCCACCATACGATGGACATCTGACGCTCTTCCGTACGATGGACGTGCGACGCTCCATCGTACGATGGACTAGCGATGCTCCACCGTAAGATGGACATGTGACGCTCCACCGTACGATGGACATGCGACGCTCCATCGTACGATGGACATGAGATGCTCCACCGTACGATGGACATGTGACGCTCCACAGTACGATGGACATGGGACGCTCCACCGTAGGATGGATATGCGATGCTCCATCGTATGATGGACATGTGACGCTCCACCGTACCATGGATATGCGATGCTCCACCGTATGATGAACATGTGACACTCCACCGTACGATGGACATGTGACGCTCCACAGTACGATGGACATGCTATGCTCCACCGTACGATGGACATGTGATGCTCTACCGAAGGATGGACATGCGAGGCTCCACCGTAAGATGGACATGTGACGCTCCACCGTACGATGGACATGCGACGCTCCATCGTACGATGGACATGGGATGCTCCACCGTATGATGGACATGTGACGCTCCACCGTACGGCGGATATGCGATGCTCCACCGTATGATGGACATGGAACGCTCCAATGTACGATGGACATGTGACGCTCCACCGTATGGTGGACATGCAAGGCTCCACTGTACGATGGACATGTGACGCTCCACCGTACGATGGACATCTGACGCTCCTCCGTACGATGGACATGCGACGCTCCATCGTACGATGGACTAGCGATGCTCCACTGTAAGATGGACATGTGACGCTCCACCGTACGATGGACATGCGACGCTCCATCGTACGATGGACATGAGATGCTCCACCGTACGATGGACATGTGACGCTCCACAGTACGATGGACATGGGACGCTCCACCGTAGGATGGATATGCGATGCTCCATCGTATGATGGACATGTGACGCTCCACCGTACCATAGATATGCGATGCTCCACCGTATGATGAACATGTGACGCTCCACCGTACGATGGACATGTGACGCTCCACCGTACGATGGACATGCTATGCTCCACCGTACGATGGACATGTGAATCTACCGAATGATGGACATGCGAGGCTCCACCGTAAGATGGACATGTGACGCTCCACCGTACGATGGACATGCGACGCTCCATCGTACGATGGACTTGGGATGCTCCACCGTATGATGGACATGTGACGCTCCACCGTACGACGGATATGCGATGCTCCACCGTATGATGGACATGGAACGCTCCAATGTACGATGGACATGTGACGCTCCACTGTACGATGGACATGCGATGCTCCACTGTACGATGGACATGTGACGCTCCACCGTATGATGGACATGCAAGGCTACACTGTACGATGGACATGTGACGCTCCACCGTACGATGGACATGCGATGCTCCACCGTACGATGGACATGCGATGCTCCACCGTATGATTGACATGCGAGGCTCCACTGTACGATGGACTTGTGACGCTCCACCGTACGATGGACATGGGATGCTCCATCGAACGATGGACATGTGACTCTCCACCCAACGATGGACATGCTATGCTCCACCGTACGATGGACATGTGACGCTCCACCGTACGATGGACATGGGACGCTCCACCGTAGGACGGACATGTGACGCTCCATCGTACGATGGACATGTGACGCTCCACTGTACGATGGACATGCGACGCTCCATCGTACGATAGACATGTGACACTCCACCATACAATGGACATCTGACGCTCCATCGTACGATGGACTAGCGATGCTCCACCGTAAGATGGACATGTGACGCTCCACCGTACGATGGACATGTGACGCTCCAGCGTACGATGGACATGGGACGCTCCACCGTACGATGGACATGTGACGCTCCACCGTACGATGGACATGGGACGCTCCACCGTACGATGGACATGTGACGCTCCATCGTACGATGGACTAGCGATGCTCCACCGTAAAATGGACATGTGATGCTCCACCGTACGATGGACATGCGACGCTCCATCGTACGATGGACATGGGATGCTCCACCGTATGATGGACATGTGACGCTCCACCGTACGATGGATATGCGATGCTCCACCGTATGATGGACATGGAACGCTCCAATGTACAATGGACATGTGACGCTCCACCGTACGATGGACAGCTATGCTCCACCGTACGATGGACATGTGACGCTCTACCGAATGATGGACATGCGAGGCTCCACCGTAAGATGGACATGTGGCGCTCCACCGTACGATGGACATGCGACGCTCCATCGTACGATGGACATGGGATGCTCCACCGTATGATGGACATGTGACGCTCCACCGTACGATGGATATGCGATGCTCCACCGTATGATGGACATGGAACGCTCCAATGTACGATGGACATGTGACGCTCCACTGTACGATGGACATGCGATGCTCCACTGTACGATGGACATGTGACGCTCCACCGTATGATGGACATGCAAGGCTCCACTGTACGATGGACATGTGACGCTCCACCGTACGATGGACATCTGACGCTAAACCGTACGATGGACATGCTATGCTCCACCGTACGATGGATATGTGACGCTCCACCGTACGATGGACATGTGACGCTCCACCGTAGGATGGACATGGGATGCTCCATCGTACGATGGACATGTGACGCTCCACCGTACGATGGACATGCGACACTCCACCGCACGATGGACATGCGACGCTCCACTGTACGATGGACATGTGACGCTCCACCGTACGACGGACATGCGACTCTCCATCGTACGATGGACTAGCGAAGCTCCACCGTAAGATGGACATGCGACGCTCCATCGTACGATGGACATGTGACGCTCCACTGTACGATGGACATGCGACGCTCCATCGTACGATAGACATGTGACACTCCACCATACAATGGACATCTGACGCTCCTCCGTACGATGGACATGCGACGCTCCACCGTATGATGGACATGCGATGCTCCACCGTACAATGGACATGCGACGCTCCACCGTACAATGGACATGCGACGCTCCATCGTACGATAGACATGTGACGCTCCACCATACAATGGACATCTGACGCTCCTCCGTACGATGGACATGCGACGCTCCATCGTACGATGGACTAGCGATGCTCCACCGTAAGATGGACATGTGACTCTCCACCGTACGATGGACATGCGACGCTCCATCGTACGATGGACATGAGATGCTCCACCGTACGATGGACATGTGACGCTCCACAGTACGATTTACATGGGACGCTCCACCGTAGGATGGATATGCGATGCTCCACCGTATGATGGACATGTGACGCTCCACCGTACCATGGATATGCGATGCTCCACCGTATGATGAACATGTGACGCTCCACCGTACGATGGACATGTGACGCTCCACCGTACGATGGACATGCTATGCTCCACCGTACGATGGACATGCGACGCTCCATCGTACGATGGACATGGGATGCTCCACCGTATGATGGACATGTGACGCTCCACCGTACGATGGACATGCGACGCTCCATCGTACGATGGACATGGGATGCTCCACCGTAAGATGGACATGTGACGCTCCACCGTACGATGGACATGCGACGCTCCATCGTACGATGGACATGAGATGCTCCACCGTACGATGGACATGTGACGCTCCACAGTACGATTTACATGGGACGCTCCACCGTAGGATGGATATGCGATGCTCTACCGTATGATGGACATGTGACGCTCCACCGTACCATGGATATGCGATGCTCCACCGTATGATGAACATGTGACGCTCCACCGTACGATGGACATGTGACGCTCCACCGTACGATGGACATGCTATGCTCCACCGTACGATGGACATGCGACGCTCCATCGTACGATGGACATGGGATGCTCCTCCGTATGATGGACATGTGACGCTCCACCGTACGATGGATATGCGATGCTCCACTGTATGATGGACATGGAACGCTCCAATGTACGATGGACATGTGACGCTCCACTGTACGATGGACATGCGATGCTCCACTGTACGATGGACATGTGACGCTCCACCGTATGATGGACATGCAAGGCTCCACTGTACGATGGACATGTGACGCTCCACCGTACGATGGACATGCGATGCTCCACCGTACGATGGACATGTGACGCTCTACCGTATGATTGACATGCGAGGCTCCACTGTACGATGGACATGTGACGCTCCACCGTACGATGGACATGGGATGCTCCATCGAACGATGGACATGTGACTCTCCACCCAACGATGGACATGCTATGCTCCACCGTACGATGGACATGTGACGCTCCACCGTACGATGGACATGGGACGCTCCACCGTAGGATGGACATGTGACGCTCCACCGTACGATGGACATGTGACGCTCCACCGTATGATGGACATGCGAGGCTCCACTGTACGATGGACATGAGACGCTCCACTGTACGATGGACATGCGACGCTCCATCGTACGATGGACTAGCGATGCTCCACCGAAAGATGGACATGTGACGCTCCACCGTACGATGGACATGCGACGCTCCAGCGTACGATGGACATGGGATGCTCCACCGTACGATGGACATGGGACGCTCCACCGTACGATGGACATGTGACGCTCCATCGTACGATGGACTAGCGATGCTCCACCGTAAAATGGACATGTGATGCTCCACCGTACGATGGACATGCGACGCTCCATCGTACGATGGACATGGGATGCTCCACCGTACGATGGACATGTGACGCTCCACAGTACGATGGACATGGGACGCTCCACCGTACGACGGACATGCGACTCTCCATCGTACGATGGACTAGCGAAGCTCCACCGTAAGATGGACATGCGACGCTCCATCGTACGATGGACATGTGATGCTCCACTGTACGATGGACATGTGACGCTCCACCGTATGATGGACATGCGATGCTCCACCGTACAATGGACATGCGACGCTCCATCGTACGATGGACATGTGACGCTCCACCATACGATGGACATCTGACGCTCCTCCGTACGATGGACATGCGACGCTCCATCGTACGATGGACTAGCGATGCTCCACCGTAAGATGGACATGTGACGCTCCACCGTACGATGGACATGCGACGCTCCATCGTACGATGGACATGAGATGCTCCACCGTACGATGGACATGTGACACTCCACAGTACGATGGACATGGGACGCTCCACCATACGATGGATATGCGATGCTCCACCGTATGATGGACATGTGACGCTTCACCGTACCATGGATATGCGATGCTCCACTGTATGATGAACATGTGACGCTCCACCGTACGATGGACATGCTATGCTCCACCGTACGATGGACATGTGACGCTCTACCGAATGATGGACATGCGAGGCTCCACCGTAAGATGGACATGTGACGCTCCACCGTACGATGGACATGCGACGCTCCATCGTACGATGGACATGGGATGCTCCACCGTATGATGGACATGTGACGCTCCACCGTACGATGCTCCACCGTACGATGGACATGTGACGCTCTACCGAATGATGGACATGCGAGGCTCCACCGTAAGATGGACATGTGACGCTCCACCGTACGATGGACATGCGACGCTCCATCGTACGATGGACATGGGATGCTCCACCGTATGATGGACATGTGACGCTCCACCGTACGATGGATATGCGATGCTCCACCGTATGATGGACATGGAACGCTCCAATGTACGATGGACATGTGACGCTCCACTGTACGATGGACATGCGATGCTCCACTGTACGATGGACATGTGACGCTCCACCGTATGATGGACATGCAAGGCTCCACTGTACGATGGACATTTGACGCTCCACAGTACAATGCACATGCGATGCTCCACCGTACGATGGACATGTGACGCTCCACCGTACGATGGACATGTGACGCTCCACCGTACGATGGACATGGGATGCTCCATCGTACGATGGACATGTGACGCTCCACCGTACGACGGACATGCGACTCTCCATCGTACGATGGACTAGCGAAGCTCCACCGTAAGATTGACATGCGACGCTCCATCGTATGATGGACATGTGACGCTCCACTGTACGATGGACATGGGACGCTCCACCGTATGATGGACATGCGATGCTCCACCGTACGATGGACATGCGACGCTCCATCGTACGATGGACATGTGACGCTCCACCATACGATGGACATCTGACGCTCCTTCGTACGATGGACATGCGACGCCCAAATGTACGATGGACATGTGACGCTCCACCGTACGATGGACATGCGATGTGACGTCGTATGTGTCCATCTTACGGTGGAGCATCGCTAGTCCATCGTACGATAGAGCATCCCATGTCCATCGTACGATGGAGCGTCGCATGTCCATCGTACGTGGAGTGTCACATGTCCATGGTACAGTGGAGCGTACAGTGGTACAGTGGTACAGTGGACATGGGATGCTCCATCGTACGATGGACATGTGACGCTCCACCGTACGATGGACATGCGACTCTCCATCGTACGATGGACTAGCGAAGCTCCACCGTAAGATGGACATGCGACGCTCCATCGTACGATGGATATGTGACGCTCCACTGTACGATGGACATGGGACGCTCCACCGTATGATGGACATGCGATGCTCCACCGTACGATGGACATGCGACGCTCAACGTACGATGGACATGTGACGCTCCACCATACGATGGACATCTGACGCTCCTTCGTACGATGGACATGCGGCGCCCAAATGTACGATGGACATGTGACGCTCCACCGTACGATGGACATGCGATGCTCCATCGTACGATCGACATGCGATGCTCCATCGTACAATGGACATGTGACGCTCCACCGTACGATGGACATGGGATGCTTCATCGTACGATGGACATGTGACGCTCCACCGTACGATCGACATGCGATGTTCCACCGTATGCTTCATCGTACGATGGACATGTGACGCTCCACCGTACGATCGACATGCGATGTTCCACCGTATGATGGACATGAGATGCTCCACCGTACGATGGACATGTGACGCTCCACAGTACGATGGACATGGGACGCTCCACCGTAGGATGGATATGCGATGCTCCATCGTATGATGGACATGTGACGCTCCACCGTACCATGGATATGCGATGCTCCACCGTATGATGATGTCCACCGTAGGATGGACATGTGACGCTCCACCGTACGATCGACATGCGATGCTCCACCGCACGATGGACATGCGACACTCCACCGTACGATGGACATGGGACGCTCCACCATATGATGGACATGTGACGCTCCATCATACGATGGACATGTGACGCTCCACCGTACGATCGACATGCGATGCTCCACCGTACGATCGACATGTGATGCTCCACTGTACGATGGACATGCTATGCACCAACGTACGATGGACATGTGACGCTCTACCGAATGATGGACATGCGAGGCTCCACCGTAAGATGGACATGCTATTCTCCACCGTACGATGGACAATAACGCTCTACCGAATGATGGAGATGCGAGGCTCCACCGAAAGATGGACATGTGACGCTCCACCGTACGATGGACATGGGATCCTCCACTGTATGATGGACATATGACGCTCCACCGTACGATGGATATGCGATGCTCCACCGTATGATGGACATGGAACGCTCCAATGTACGATGGACATGTGACGCTCCACCGTACGATGGACATGCTATGCTCCACCGTACGATGGACATGTGACGCTCTACCGAATGATGGACATGCGAGGCTCCACCGTAAGATGGACATGTGACGCTCCACCGTACGATGGACATGCGACGCTCCATCGTACGATGGATATGGGATGCTCCACCGTATGATGGACATGTGACGCTCCACCGTACGATGGATATGCGATGCTCCACCATATGATGGACATGGAACGCTCCAATGTACGATGGACATGTGGCGCTCCACTGTACGATGGACATGCGATGCTCCACTGTACGATGGACATGTGACGCTCCACCGTATGATGGACATGCAAGGCTCCACTGTACGATGGACATGTGACGCTCCACCGTACGATGGACATGCGATGCTCCACCGTACGATGGACATGTGATGCTCCACCGTACGATGGACATCTGACGCTAAACCGTACGATGGACATGCTATGCTCCACCGTACGCTGGACATGTGACGCTCCACCATACGATGGACATGTGACGCTCCACCGTACGATGGACATGTGACGCTCCACCGTACGATGGACATGGGATGCTCCATCGTACGATGGACATGTGACGCTCCACCGTACGATGGACATGCGACGCTCCACTGTACGATGGACATGTGACGCTCCACCGTACGACGGACATGCGACTCTCCATCGTACGATGGACTAGCGAAGCTCCACCGTAAGATGGACATGCGACGCTCCATCGTACGATGGACATGTGACGCTCCACTGTACGATGGACATGTGACGCTCCACCGTATGATGGACATGCGATGCTCCACCGTACAATGGACATGCGACGCTCCACCGTACAATGGACATGCGACGCTCCATCGTACGATGGACATGTGACGCTCCACCATACGATGGACATCTGACGCTCTTCCGTACGATGGACGTGCGACGCTCCATCGTACGATGGACTAGCGATGCTCCACCGTAAGATGGACATGTGACGCTCCACCGTACGATGGACATGCGACGCTCCATCGTACGATGGACATGAGATGCTCCACCGTACGATGGACATGTGACGCTCCACAGTACGATGGACATGGGACGCTCCACCGTAGGATGGATATGCGATGCTCCATCGTATGATGGACATGTGACGCTCCACCGTACCATGGATATGCGATGCTCCACCGTATGATGAACATGTGACACTCCACCGTACGATGGACATGTGACGCTCCACAGTACGATGGACATGCTATGCTCCACCGTACGATGGACATGTGATGCTCTACCGAAGGATGGACATGCGAGGCTCCACCGTAAGATGGACATGTGACGCTCCACCGTACGATGGACATGCGACGCTCCATCGTACGATGGACATGGGATGCTCCACCGTATGATGGACATGTGACGCTCCACCGTACGGCGGATATGCGATGCTCCACCGTATGATGGACATGGAACGCTCCAATGTACGATGGACATGTGACGCTCCACTGTACGATGGACATGCGATGCTCCACTGTACGATGGACATGTGACGCTCCACCGTATGATGGACATGCAAGGCTACACTGTACGATGGACATGTGACGCTCCACCGTACGATGGACATGCGATGCTCCATCGTACGATGGACATGTGACGCTCCACCATACAATGGACATCTGACGCTCCTCCGTACGATGGACATGCGACGCTCCACCGTATGATGGACATGCGATGCTCCATCGTACAATGGACATGCGACGCTCCACCGTACAATGGACATGCGACGCTCCATCGTACGATAGACATGTGACGCTCCACCATACAATGGACATCTGACGCTCCTCCGTACGATGGACATGCGACGCTCCACCGTATAATGGACATGTGACGCTCCATCGTACGATGGACATGTGACGCTCCACCGTACGGTGGACATGGGATGCTCCATCGTACGATGGACATGTGATGCTCCACCATATGATATACATGCTATGCTCCACCGTACGATGGACATGTGACGCTCCACCGTACGATGGACATGAGACGCTCCACCGTACGATCGACATGCGATGCTTCACAGTACGATTGACACGTGATGCTCCACCGTAAGATGGACATCTAACGCTCCACCATACGATGGACATGCGATGCTCCACCGTACGATGGACATGTGACGCTCCACCGAATTATGGACATGCGAGGCTCCACCGAATGATGGACATGCGAGGCTCCACCGTAAGATGGACATGTGACGCTCCACCGTACGATGGACATGTGATGCTCCACCATACGATGGACATGCGATGCTCCACTGTATGATGGACATGTGACGCTCCACCGTACGATGGACATGCGAGGCTTCACGGTACGATGGACATGCGAGGCTCCACTGTACGATGGACATGTGACGCTCCACCGTACGATCGACATGCGATGCTCCACCATACGATGGACATGCGATGCTCCACCGTACGATGGACATCTGATGCTCCACCATACGATGGACATGTGACGCTCCACTGTACGATGGACATGCGACGCTCCACTGTACAATGGACATGTGACACTCCACCGTACGATGGACATGCGACGCTCCATCGTACGATGGACATGGTATGCTCTATCGTACGATGGACATGTGACGCTCCACCATATGATGGACATCTGATGCTCCACCGTACGATGGACATGCGATGCTCCACTGTACGATGGACATGTGACGCTCCACCGTATAATTGACATGCGAGGCTCCACTGTGCGATGGACATGTGACGCTCCACCGTACGATGGACATGTGAGGCTCCACTGTGCGATGGACATGTGACGCTCCACCGTACGATGGACATGGGACGCTCCATCGTAGGATGGACATGTGACGCTCCACCGTACGATGGACATGTCACGCTCCACCGTATGATGGACATGCGAGGCTCCACTGTACGATGGACATGAGACGCTCCACTGTACGATGGACATGCGACGCTCCATCGTACGATGGACTAGCGATGCTCCACCGTACGATGGACATGTGACGCTCCACCGTACGATGGACATGCGACACTCCATCGTACGATGGACATGGGATGCTCCATCGTACGATGGACATGTGACGCTCCACCGTACGATGGACATGAGACGCTCCACCGTACGATCGACATGCGATGCTTCACAGTACGATTGACATGTGATGCTCCACCGTACGATGGACATCTAACGCTCCACCATACGATGGACATGCGGTGCTCCATCGTACGATGGACATGTGACGCTCCACCAAATGATGGACATGCGAGGCTCCATCGTACGATGGACATGGGACACTCCACCGTATGATGGACATGTGATGCTCCACCGTACAATGGACATGAGACGCTCCATCGTACGATGGACATGGGACGCTCCACCGAATGATGGACATACGAGGCTCCACCGTAAGATGGACATGTGACGCTCCACTGTACGATGGACATGTGACGCTCCACCGTACGATGGACATGCGAGGCTTCACGGTATGATGGACATGCGAGGCTCCACTGTACGATGGACATGTGACGCTCCACCGTACGATGGACATGTGACGCTCCACCGTACGATCGACATGCGATGCTCCACCGTACGATGGACATCTGATCCTCCACCATACGATGGACATGTGACGCTCCACTGTACGATGGACATGCGACGCTCCACTGTACGATGGACATGTGACACTCCACGTACGATGGACATGCGACGCTCCATCGTACGATGGACATGGGATGCTCTATCGTACGATGGACTAGCGATGCTCCACCGTAAGATGGACATGTGCCGCCCCACCGTACGATGGACATGCGACACTCCATCGTACGATGGACATGGGATGCTGCACCGTATGATGGACATGTGACGCTCCACCATACGATGGACATGCGATGCTCCACCGTACGATCTACATGTGATGCTCCACCGTACGATGGACATCTGACGCTCCAACGTACGATAGACATGCGATGCTCCACCGTACGATGGACATGTGACGCTCCACTGTACGACTGTCATGTGACGCTCCACCGTATGATGGACATGCAAGACTCCACTGTACAATGGACATGTGATGCTCCACCGTACGATGGACATGCGACGCTCCACTGTATGATGGACATGCGACGCTCCATCGTACGATGGACATGTGACGCTCCACCATATGATGGACATCTGATGCTCCACCGTACGATGGACATGCGATGCTCCACTGTACGATGGACATGTGACGCTACACCGTATGATTGACATGCGAGGCTCCACTGTACGATGGACATGTGACGCTCCACCGTACAATGGACATGGGATGCTCCATCGTACGATGGACATGTGACGCTCCACCCAACGATGGACATGCTATGCTCCACCATACGATGGACATGTGATGCTCCATCGTACGATGGACATGGTATGCTCTATCGTACGATTTACATGTGACGCTCCACCATATGATGGACATCTGATGCTCCACCTTACGATGGACATGCGATGCTCCACTGTACGATGGACATGTGACGCTCCACCATATAATTGACATGCGAGGCTCCACTGTGCGATGGACATGTGACGCTCCACCATACGATGGACATGTGAGGCTCCACTGTGCGATGGACATGTGACGCTCCACCGTACGATGGACATGGGACGCTCCATCGTAGGATGGACATGTGACGCTCCACCGTACGATGGACATGTCACGCTCCACCGTATGATGGACATGCGAGGCTCCACTGTACGATGGACATGAGACGCTCCACTGTACGATGGACATGCGACGCTCCATCGTACGATGGACTAGCGATGCTCCACCGTAAGATGGACATGTGACGCTCCACCGTACGATGGACATGCGACACTCCATCGTACGATGGACATGGGATGCTCCATCGTACGATGGACATGTGACGCTCCACCGTACGATGGACATGAGACGCTCCACCGTACGATCGACATGCGATGCTTCACAGTACGATTGACATGTGATGCTCCACCGTACGATGGACATCTAACGCTCCACCATACGATGGACATGCGGTGCTCCACCGTACGATGGACATGTGACGCTCCACCAAATGATGGACATGCGAGGCTCCATCGTACGATGGACATGGGACACTCCACCGTATGATGGACATGTGATGCTCCACCGTACGATGGACATGAGACGCTCCATCGTACGATGGACATGGGACGCTCCACCGAATGATGGACATGCGAGGCTCCACCGTAAGATGGACATGTGATGCTCCACCGTACGATGGACATGCGAGGCTTCACGGTATGATGGACATGCGAGGCTCCACTGTACGATGGACATGTGACGCTCCACCGTACGATGGACATGTGACGCTCCACCGTACGATCGACATGCGATGCTCCACCGTACGATGGACATCTGATCCTCCACCATACGATGGACATGTGACGCTCCACTGTACGATGGACATGCGACGCTCCACTGTACGATGGACATGTGACACTCCACGTACGATGGACATGCGACGCTCCATCGTACGATGGACATGGGATGCTCTATCGTACGATGGACTAGCGATGCTCCACCGTAAGATGGACATGTGCCGCCCCACCGTACGATGGACATGCGACACTCCATCGTACGATGGACATGGGATGCTCCACCGTATGATGGACATGTGACGCTCCACCATACGATGGACATGCGATGCTCCACCGTACGATCTACATGTGATGCTCCACCGTACGATGGACATCTGACGCTCCAACGTACGATAGACATGCGATGCTCCACCGTACGATGGACATGTGACGCTCCACTGTACGACTGTCATGTGACGCTCCACCGTATGATGGACATGCAAGGCTCCACTGTACAATGGACATGTGATGCTCCACCGTACGATGGACATGCGACGCTCCACTGTATGATGGACATGCGACGCTCCATCGTACGATGGACATGTGACGCTCCACCATATGATGGACATCTGATGCTCCACCGTACGATGGACATGCGATGCTCCACTGTACGATGGACATGTGACGCTACACCGTATGATTGACATGCGAGGCTCCACTGTACGATGGAAATGTGACGCTCCACCGTACAATGGACATGGGATGCTCCATCGTACGATGGACATGTGACGCTCCACCAACGATGGACATGCTATGCTCCACCGTACGATGGACATGTGACGCTCCACCGTACGATGGACATGTGACGTTCCACCGTAGAATTGACATGTGACGCTCCACCGTACGATGGACATGTGACGTTCCACCGTATGATGGACATGCCAGGCTCCACTGTAGGATGGACATGAGACGCTCCACTGTACGATGGACATGCGACGCTCCATCGTACGATGGACTAGCGATGCTCCACCGTAAGATGGACATGTGACGCTCCACCGTACGATGGACATGCGACGCTCCATCGTACGATGGACATGTGATGCTCCACCGTATGATGGACATCTAACGCTCCACCATACGATGAACATGCGATGCTCCACCGTACGATGGACATGTGACGCTCCACCAAATGATGGACATGCGAGGCTCCATCGTACGATGGACATGGGACGCTCCATCGTACGATGGACATGGGATGCTCCACCGTATGATGGACATGTGACGCTCCACCGTACGATGGACATGCGACGCTCCATCGTACGATGGACATGGGATGCTCCACCGTATGATGGACATGTGACGCTCCACCGTACGATGGATATGCGATGCTCCACCGTATGATGGACATGGGACGCTCCAATGTACGATGGACATGTGACGCTCCACTGTACGATAGACATGCGATGCTCCACTGTACGATGGACATGTGACGCTCCACCGTATGATGGACATGCAAGGCTCCACTGTACGATGGACATGTGACGCTCCACCGTATGATGGACATGCGATGCTCCACCGTACGATGGACATGTGATGCTCCACCGTACGATGGACATCTGATGCTAAACCGTACGATGGACATGCTATGCTCCACCATACGATGGACATGTGACGCTCCACCGTATAATGGACATGTGACGCTCCACCGTACGGTGGACATGGGATGCTCCATCGTACGATGGACATGTGATGCTCCACCGTACGATGGACATCTGACGCTAAACCGTACGATGGACATGCTATGCTCCATCGTACGATGGACATGTGACGCTCCACCGTATAATGGACATGTGACGCTCCACCGTACGATGGACATGGGACGCTCCACCGTATAATGGACATGTGACGCTCCATCGTACGATGGACATGTGACGCTCCACCGTACGGTGGACATGGGATGCTCCATCGTACGATGGACATGTGATGCTCCACCATATGATATACATGCTATGCTCCACCGTACGATGGACATGTGACGCTCCACCGTACGATGGACATGAGACGCTCCACCGTACGATCGACATGCGATGCTTCACAGTACGATTGACATGTGATGCTCCACCGTAAGATGGACATCTAACGCTCCACCATACGATGGACATGCGATGCTCCACCGTACGATGGACATGTGACGCTCCACCAAATTATGGACATGCGAGGCTCCACCGAATGATGGACATGCGAGGCTCCACCGTAAGATGGACATGTGACGCTCCACCGTACGATGGACATGTGATGCTCCACCATACGATGGACATGCGATGCTCCACTGTATGATGGACATGTGACGCTCCACCGTACGATGGACATGCGAGGCTTCACGGTACGATGGACATGCGAGGCTCCACTGTACGATGGACATGTGATGCTCCACCGTACGATCAACATGCAATGCTCCACCGTACGATGGACATGCGATGCTCCACCATACGATGGACATCTGATGCTCCACCATACGATGGACATGTGACGCTCCACTGTACGATGGACATGCGACGCTCCACTGTACAATGGACATGTGACACTCCACCGTACGATGGACATGCGACGCTCCATCGTACGATGGACATGGGATGCTCTATCGTACGATGGACATGTGACGCTCCACCATATGATGGACATCTGATGCTCCACCGTACGATGGACATGCGATGCTCCACTGTAAGATGGACATGTGACGCTCCACCGTATAATTGACATGCGAGGCTCCACTGTGCGATGGACATGTGACGCTCCACCGTACGATGGACATGTGAGGCTCCACTGTACGATGGACATGTGACGCTCCACCGTACGATGGACATGGGACGCTCCATCGTAGGATGGATATGTGACGCTCCACCGTACGATGGACATGTCACGCTCCACCGTATGATGGACATGCGAGGCTCCACTGTACGATGGACATGAGACGCTCCACTGTACGATGGACATTCGACGCTCCATCGTACGATGGACTAGCGATGCTCCACCGTAAGATGGACATGTGACGCTCCACCGTACGATAGACATGCGACACTCCATCGTACGATGGACATGGGATGCTCCATCGTACGATGGACATGTGACGCTCCACCGTACGATGGACATGAGACGCTCCACCGTACGATCGACATGCGATGCTTCACAGTACGATTGACATGTGATGCTCCACCGTACGATGGACATCTAACGCTCCACCATACGATGGACATGCGGTGCTCCACCGTACGATGGACATGTGACGCTCCACCAAATGATGGACATGCGAGGCTCCATCGTACGATGGACATGGGACACTCCACCGTATGATGGACATGTGATGCTCCACCGTACGATGGACATGAGACGCTCCACCGTAAGATGGACATGTGACGCTCCACTGTACGATGGACATGTGACGCTCCACCGTACGATGGACATGCGAGGCTTCACGGTATGATGGACATGCGAGGCTCCACTGTACGATGGACATGTGACGCTCCGCCGTACGATGGACATGTGACGCTCCACCGTACGATCGACATGCGATGCTCCACCGTACGATGGACATCTGATCCTCCACCATACAATGGACATGTGACGCTCCACTGTACGATGGACATGCGACGCTCCACTGTACGATGGACATGTGACACTCCACGTACGATGGACATGCGACGCTCCATCGTACGATGGACATGGGATGCTCTATCGTACGATGGACTAGCGATGCTCCACCGTAAGATGGACATGTGCCGCCCCACCGTACGATGGACATGCGACACTCCATCGTACGATGGACATGGGATGCTCCACCGTATGATGGACATGTGACGCTCCACCATACGATGGACATGCGATGCTCCACCGTACGATCTACATGTGATGCTCCACGTACGATGGACATCTGACGCTCCAACGTACGATAGACATGCGATGCTCCACCGTACGATGGACATGTGACGCTCCACTGTACGACTGTCATGTGACGCTCCACCGTATGATGGACATGCAAGGCTCCACTGTACAATGGACATGTGATGCTCCACCGTACGATGGACATGCGACGCTCCACTGTATGATGGACATGCGACGCTCCATCGTACGATGGACATGTGACGCTCCACCATATGATGGACATCTGATGCTCCACCGTACGATGGACATGCGATGCTCCACTGTATGATGGACATGCGACGCTCCATCGTACGATGGACATGTGACGCTCCACCATATGATGGACATCTGATTCTCCACCGTACGATGGACATGCGATGCTCCACTGTACGATGGACATGTGACGCTACACCGTATGATTGACATGCGAGGCTCCACTGTACGATGGACATGTGACGCTCCACCGTACAATGGACATGGGATGCTCCATCGTACGATGGACATGTGACTCTCCACCCAACGATGGACATGCTATGCTCCACCATACGATGGACATGTGACGCTCCACCGTACGATGGACATGTGACGCTCCACCATAGGATGGACATGTGATGCTCCACCGTACGATGGACATGTGACGCTCCAACGTATGATGGACATGCCAGGCTCCACTGTACGATGGACATGAGACGCTCCACTGTACGATGGACATGCGACGCTCCATCGTACGATGGACTAGCGATGCTCCACCGTAAGATGGACATGTGACGCTCCACCGTACGATGGACATGCGACGCTCCATCGTACGATGGACATGGGATGCTCCACCGTACGATGGACATGTGACGCTCCACCGTACGATGGACATGGGACGCTCCACCGTACGATGGACATGGGACGCTCCACCGTATGATGTACATGCCAGGCTCCACTGTACGATGGACATGAGACGCTCCACTGTACGATGGACATGCGACGCTCCATCGTACGATGGACTAGCGATGCTCCACCGTAAGATGGACATGTGACGCTCCACCGTACGATGGACATGCGACGCTCCACCGTAAGATGGACATGTGACGCTCCACCGTACGATAGACATGCGATGCTTCACAGTACGATTGACATGTGATGCTCCACGGTACGATGGACATCTAACGCTCCACCATACGATGGACATGCGGTGCTCCACCGTACGATGGACATGTGACGCTCCACCAAATGATGGACATGCGAGGCTCCATCGTACGATGGACATGGGACACTCCACCGTATGATGGACATGTGATGCTCCACGTACGATGGACATGAGACGCTCCACCGTAAGATGGACATGTGACGCTCCACTGTACGATGGACATGTGACGCTCCACCGTACGATGGACATGCGAGGCTTCACGGTATGATGGACATGCGAGGCTCCTCTGTACGATGGACATGTGACGCTCCGCCGTACGATGGACATGTGACGCTCCACCGTACGATCGACATGCGATGCTCCACCGTACGATGGACATCTGATCCTCCACCATACGATGGACATGTGACGCTCCACTGTACGATGGACATGCGACGCTCCACTGTATGATGGACATGTGACACTCCACGTACGATGGACATGCGACGCTCCATCGTACGATGGACATGGGATGCTCTATCGTACGATGGACTAGCGATGCTCCACCGTAAGATGGACATGTGCCGCCCCACCGTACGATGGACATGCGACACTCCATCGTACGATGGACATGGGATGCTCCACCGTATGATGGACATGTGACGCTCCACCATACGATGGACATGCGATGCTCCACCATACGATCTACATGCGATGCTCCACCGTACGATGGACATGTGACGCTCCACTGTACGACTGTCATGTGACGCTCCACCGTATGATGGACATGCAAGGCTCCACTGTACAATGGACATGTGATGCTCCACCGTACGATGGACATGCGACGCTCCACTGTAGGATGGACATGCGACGCTCCATCGTACGATGGACATGTGACGCTCCACCATATGATGGACATCTGATGCTCCACCGTACGATGGACATGCGATGCTCCACTGTACGATGGACATGTGACGCTACACCGTATGATTGACATGCGAGGCTCCACTGTACGATGAACATGTGACGCTCCACCGTACAATGGACATGGGATGCTCCATCGTACGATGGACATGTGACTCTCCACCCAACGATGGATATGCTATGCTCCACCGTACGATGGACATGTGACGCTCCACCGTACGATGGACATGTGATGCTCCACCATAGGATGGACATGTGACGCTCCACCGTACGATGGACATGTGACGCTCCACCGTATGATGGACATGCCAGGCTCCACTGTACGATGGACATGAGACGCTCCACTGTACGATGGACATGCGACGCTCCATCGTACGATGGACTAGCGATGCTCCACCGTAAGATGGACATGTGACGCTCCACCGTACGATGGACATGCGACGCTCCATCGTACGATGGACATGGGATGCTCCACCGTACGATGGACATGTGACGCTCCACCGTACGATGGACATGGGACGCTCCACCGTACGATGGACATGGGACGCTCCACCGTATGATGGACATGCCAGGCTCCACTGTACGATGGACATGAGACGCTCCACTGTACGATGGACATGCGACGCTCCATCGTACGATGGACTAGCGATGCTCCACCGTAAGATGGACATGTGACGCTCCACCGTACGATGGACATGCGACGCTCCATCGTACGATGGAAATGCGATGCTTCACAGTACGATTGACATGTGATGCTCCACCGTACGATGGACATCTAACGCTCCACCATACGATGAACATGCGATGCTCCACCGTACGATGGACATGTGACGCTCCACCAAATGATGGACATGCGAGGCTCCATCGTACGATGGACATGGGACGCTCCACCGTATGATGGACATGTGATGCTCCACCGTACGATGGACATGAGACGCTCCATCGTACGATGGACATGTGACGCTCCACCGTACGATGGACATGTGACGCTAAACCGTACGATCGACATGCGATGCTCCACCGTACGATGGACATCTGATCCTCCACCAAACGATGGACATCTGATCCTCCACCAAACGATGGACATGTGACGCTCCACTGTACGATGGACATGCGACGCTCCACTGTACGATGGACGTCTGATCCTCCACCAAACGATGGACATGTGACGCTCCACTGTACGATGGACATGCGACGCTCCACTGTACGATGGACATGTGACACTCCACGTACGATGGACATGCGACGCTCCATCGTACGATGGACATGGGATGCTCTATCGTACGATGGACTAGCGATGCTCCACCATAAGATGGACATGTGCCGCCCCACCGTACGATGGACATGCGACACTCCATCGTACGATGGACATGGGATGCTCCACCGTATGATGGACATGTGACGCTCCACCATACGATGGACATGCGATGCTCCACCGTACGATCTACATGTGATGCTCCACCGTACGATGGACATCTGACGCTCCAACGTACGATAGACATGCGATGCTCCACCGTACGATGGACATGTGACGCTCCACTGTACGACTGTCATGTGACGCTCCACCGTATGATGGACATGCAAGTCTCCACTGTACGATGGACATGTGACGCTCCACCGTACGATGGACATGCGATGCTCCACCGTACGATGGACAAGCGACGCTCCACCGTACGATGGACATGTGACGCTCCACCGTATGATGGACATGCCAGGCTCCACTGTACGATGGACATGAGACGCTCCACTGTACGATGGACATGCGACGCTCCATCGTACGATGGACTAGCGATGCTCCACCGTAAGATGGACATGTGACGCTCCACCGTACGATGGACATGCGACGCTCCATCGTACGATGGACATGGGATGCTCCACCGTACGATGGACATGTGACGCTCCACTGTACGATGGACATGGGACGCTCCACCGTACGATGGACATGGGACGCTCCACCGTATGATGGACATGCCAGGCTCCACTGTACGATGGACATGAGACGCTCCACTGTACGATGGACATGCGACGCTCCATCGTACGATGGACTAGCGATGCTCCACCGTAAGATGGACATGTGACGCTCCACCGTACGATGGACATGCGACGCTCCATCGTACGATGGAAATGCGATGCTTCACAGTACGATTGACATGTGATGCTCCACCGTACGATGGACATCTAACGCTCCACCATACGATGAACATGCGATGCTCCACCGTACGATGGACATGTGACGCTCCACCAAATGATGGACATGCGAGGCTCCATCGTACGATGGACATGGGACGCTCCACCGTATGATGGACATGTGATGCTCCACCGTACGATGGACATGAGACGCTCCATCGTACGATGGACATGCGATGCTCCACCGTACGATGGACATCTGATCCTCCACCAAACGATGGACATCTGATCCTCCACCGAACGATGGACATGTGACGCTCCACTGTACGATGGACATGCGACGCTCCACTGTACGATGGACGTCTGATCCTCCACCAAACGATGGACATGTGACGCTCCACTGTACGATGGACATGCGACGCTCCACTGTACGATGGACATGTGACACTCCACGTACGATGGACATGCGACGCTCCATCGTACGATGGACATGGGATGCTCTATCGTACGATGGACTAGCGATGCTCCACCATAAGATGGACATGTGCCGCCCCACCGTACGATGGACATGCGACACTCCATCGTACGATGGACATGGGATGCTCCACCGTATGATGGACATGTGACGCTCCACCATACGATGGACATGCGATGCTCCACCGTACGATCTACATGTGATGCTCCACCGTACGATGGACATCTGACGCTCCAACGTACGATAGACATGCGATGCTCCACCGTACGATGGACATGTGACGCTCCACTGTACGACTGTCATGTGACGCTCCACCGTATGATGGACATGCAAGTCTCCACTGTACGATGGACATGTGACGCTCCACCGTACGATGGACATGCGATGCTCCACCGTACGATGGACATGCGACGCTCCACCGTACGATGGACATGTGACGCTCCACCGTACGATGAACATGGGATGCTCCACCGTACGATCGACATGCGATGCTCCATCGTACGATGGACATGTGACGCTCCACCGTACGATGGACATGGGATGCTCCATCGTACGATGGACATGCAAGGCTCCACAGTACGATGGACATGTGACGCTCCACCGTACGATGGACATGCGATGCTCCACCGTACGATGGACATGTGAGGCTCCACCGTACGATGGACATCTGACGCTCCACCGTATGATGGACATGCTATGCTCCACCGTACGATGGACATGTGACTCTCCACCGTACGATGGACATGTGACGCTTTACCGTACGATGGACATGCTATGCTCCACCGTACGATGGACATGTGACGCTCTACCGAATGATGGACATGCGAGGCTCCACCGTAAGATGGACATGTGACGCTCCATTGTACAAAGGACATGCGACGCTCCATCGTACGATGGACATGGGATGCTCCACCGTATGATGGACATGTGACGCTCCACTGTACGATGGATATGCGATGCTCCACTGTACGATGGACATGTGACGCTCCACCATATGATGGACATGCGAGGCTCCACTGTACGATGGACATGTGACGCTCCACCGTACGATGGACATGGGATGCTCCACCGTACGATGGATATGCGATGCTCCACCGTATGATGGACATGTTACGCTCCAATGTACGATGGACATGCGATGCTCCACTGTACGATGGACATGCGATGCTCCACCGTATGATGGACATGGGAGGCTCCACTGAACGATGGACATGTGATGCTCCACCGTACGATGGACATGGGACGCTCCACCGTACGATGGACATGTGACGCTCCACCGTATGATGGACATGCGAGGCTCCACTGAACAATGGACATGTGATGCTCCCCCGTACGATGGACATGAGACCCTCCACCGTACGATGGACATGTGACGCTCCACTGTATGATGGACATGCGAGGCTCCACTGTACGATGGACATGTGACTCTCCACCGTACGATGGACATGTGACGCTTTACCGTACGATGGACATGCTATGCTCCACCGTACGATGGACATGTGACGCTCTACCGAATGATGGACATGCGAGGCTCCACCGTAAGATGGACATGTGACGCTCCATTGTACAAAGGACATGCGACGCTCCATCGTACGATGGACATGGGATGCTCCACCGTATGATGGACATGTGACGCTCCACTGTACGATGGATATGCGATGCTCCACTGTACGATGGACATGTGACGCTCCACCGTACGATGGACATGGGATGCTCCACCGTACGATGGATATGCGATGCTCCACCGTATGATGGACATGTTACGCTCCAATGTACGATGGACATGCGATGCTCCACTGTACGATGGACATGCGATGCTCCACCGTATGATGGACATGGGAGGCTCCACTGAACGATGGACATGTGATGCTCCACCGTACGATGGACATGCGACGCTCCACCGTACGATGGACATGTGACGCTCCACCGTATGATGGACATGCGAGGCTCCACTGAACAATGGACATGTGATGCTCCCCCGTACGATGGACATGAGACCCTCCACCGTACGATGGACATGTGACGCTCCACTGTATGATGGACATGCGAGGCTCCACTGTACGATGGACATGTGATGCTCCACCATACGATGGACATGCGACGCTCCACCGTACGATCTACATGTGATGCTCCACCGTACGATGGACATCTGACGCTCCACCGTACGATGGACATGCTATGCTCCACCGTACGATGGAGATGTGACGCTCCACCGTACGATGGACATGGGATGCTCCACCGTACGGTGGAGCGTCACATGTCCACACATGTCCATCGGTGGAGCATAGCATGTCCATCGTACGGTGGAGCGTCACATGTCCATCGTACGGTGGAGCGTCACATGTTCATCATACGGTGGAGCATCGCATATCCATGGTACGGTGGAGCGTCACATGTCCATCATATGGTGGAGCATCGCATATCCATCGTACGGTGGAGCGTCCCATGTCCATCGTACTGTGGAGCGTAACATGTCCATCGTACGGTGGAGCATCCCATGTCCATCGTACGATGGAGCGTCGCATGTCCATCGTACGGTGGAGCGTCACATGTCCATCTTACGGTGGAGCATCGCTAGTCCATCGTACGATGGAGCGTCGCATGTCCATCGTACAGAGGAGCGTCAGATGTCCATCGTATGGTGGAGCGTCACATGTCCATCGTACGATGGAGCGTCGCATGTCCATCGTACAGTGGAGCGTCACATGTCCATCGTACGATGGAGCGTCGCATGTCCATCTTACGGTGGAGCTTCGCTAGTCCATCGTACGATGGAGAGTCGCATGTCCATCGTATGGTGGAGCGTCACATGTCCATCGTACAGTGGAGCGTCGCATGTCCATCGTGCGGTGGAGCGTCGCATGTCCATCATACGGTGGAGCATCCCATGTCCATCGTACGATGGAGCGTCGCATGTCCATCGTACGGTGGAGCGTCACATGTCCATCTTACGGTGGAGCCTCGCATGTCCATCATTCGGTAGAGCTTCCCATGTCCATCGTACGTTGGTGCATAGCATGTCCATCGTACAGTGGAGCATCACATGTCGATCGTACGGTGGAGCATCGCATGTCGATCGTACGGTGGAGCGTCACATGTCCATCGTATGATGGAGCGTCACATGTCCATCATATGGTGGAGCGTCCCATGTCCATCGTACGGTGGAGTGTCGCATGTCCATCGTACGGTGGAGCATCGCATGTCGATCGTACGGTGGAGCGTCACATGTCCATCCTACGGTGGAGCGTCACATGTCCATCGTACAGTGGAGCCTCGCATGTCCATTGTACCGTGAAGCCTCGCATGTCCATCGTACGGTGGAGCGTCACATGTCCATCGTACGGTGGAGCGTCACATGTCCATCTTACGGTGGAGCCTCTCATGTCCATCATTCGGTGGAGCGTCACATGTCCATCGTACGGTGGAGCATCGCATGTCCATCATATGGTGGAGCGTCACATGTCCATCATACGGTGGAGCATCCCATGTCCATCGTACGATGGAGAGTCGCATGTCCATCGTACGGTGGGGCGGCACATGTCCACCTTACGGTGGAGCATCGCTAGTCCATCGTACGATAGAGCATCCCATGTCCATCGTACGATGGAGCGTCGCATGTCCATCGTACGTGGAGTGTCACATGTCCATGGTACAGTGGAGCGTCGCATGTCCATCGTACAGTGGAGCGTCACATGTCCATCGTATGGTGGAGCATCAGATGTCCATCGTACGGTGGAGCATCGCATGTCCATCGTACGGTGGAGCATCGCATGTCGATCGTACGGTGGAGCGTCGCATGTCCATCGTACGGTGGAGCGTCACATGTCCATCGTACGGTGGAGCATCAGATGTCCATCGTACGGTGGAGCATCAGATGTCCATCGTACGGTGGAGCATCAGATGTCCATCGTACGGTGGAGCGTCACATGTCCATCGTACGATGGAGCATCCCATGTCCATCGTACGGTGGAGCGTCACATGTCCATCGTACGATGGAGCATCGCATGTCGATCGTACGATGGAGCATCGCATGTCCATCGTACGGTGGAGCGTCACATGTCCATCGTACATTTGGGCGTCGCATGTCCATCGTACGAAGGAGCGTCAGATGTCCATCGTATGGTGGAGCGTCACATGTCCATCGTACGATGGAGCGTCGCATGTCCATCGTACGATGGAGCATCGCATGTCCATCATACGGTGGAGCGTCCCATGTCCATCGTACAGTGGAGCGTCACATGTCCATCGTACGATGGAGCGTCGCATGTCCATCTTACGGTGGAGCTTCGCTAGTCCATCGTACGATGGAGAGTCGCATGTCCGTCGTACGGTGGAGCGTCACATGTCCATCGTACGATGGAGCATCCCATGTCCACTGTACCACTGTACCACTGTACGCTCCACTGTACCATGGACATGTGACACTCCACGTACGATGGACATGCGACGCTCCATCGTACGATGGACATGGGATGCTCTATCGTACGATGGACTAGCGATGCTCCACCGTAAGATGGACACATACGACGTCACATCGCATGTCCATCGTACGGTGGAGCGTCACATGTCCATCGTACATTTGGGCGTCGCATGTCCATCGTACGAAGGAGCGTCAGATGTCCATCGTATGGTGGAGCGTCACATGTCCATCGTACGATGGAGCGTCGCATGTCCATCGTAC
Source organism: Terebella lapidaria (assembly GCA_949152475.1). Lineage (NCBI taxonomy): Eukaryota > Metazoa > Annelida > Polychaeta > Terebellida > Terebellidae > Terebella > Terebella lapidaria. Next base: position 4,539,922 of record OX424557.1, on the reverse strand, counting down.
GGTGGAGCATCGCATGTCCATCATACGGTGGAGCGTCCCATGTCCATCGTACAGTGGAGCGTCACATGTCCATCGTACGATGGAACGTCGCATGTCAATCTTACGGTGGAGATTCGCTAGTCCATCGTACGATGGAGAGTCGCATGTCCGTCGTACGGTGGAGCGTCACATGTCCATCGTACGATGGAGCATCCCATGTCCATCGTACGGTGGAGCGTCACATGTCCATCGTACGGTGGAGCGTCACATGTCCATCGTACGGTGGAGCATCGCATGTGCATTGTACTGTGGAGCGTCACATGTCCATCGTACAGTGGAGCCTTGCATGTCCATCATACGGTGGAGCGTCACATGTCCATCGTACAGTGGAGCATCGCATGTCTATCATACAGTGGAGCGTCACATGTCCATCGTACATTGGAGCGTTCCATGTCCATCATACGGTGGAGCATCCCATGTCCATCGTACGGTGGAGCGTCACATGTTCATCGTACGATGGAGCATCGCATGTCGATCGTACGGTGGAGCGTCACATGTCCATCGTCTGATGGAGCGTCTCATGTCCATCGTATTGTGAAGCATCACATGTCCATTTTACGGTGGAGCTTCGTTAGTCCATCGTACGATGGAGCGTCAAATGTCCATCGCACGGTGGAGCGTCACGTGTCCATTGTACAGTAAAGCATCGCATGTCCTTCATACAGTGGAGCGTCGCATGTCCATCGTACGGTGGGGCGTCACATGTCCATCGTATGTGGAGCATCGAATGTCCATCGTACGGTGGAGCGTTGCATGTCCATCTTACGATGGAGCGTCACTAGGCCATCATACGATGGAGCATCGCATGTCCATCGTACGGTGGAGCGTCACATGTCCATCGTACATTTGGGCGTCGCATGTCCATCGTATGGAGTAGCGTCAGATGTCCATCGTATGGTGGAGCGTCACATGTCCATCATACGGTGGAGCATCGCATATCCATCGTACGGTGGAGCGTCCCATGTCCATCGTACTGTGGAGCGTCACATGTCCATCGTACGGTGGTGCATCCCATGTCCATCGTACGATGGAGCGTCGCATGTCCATCGTACGGTGGAGTGTCACATGTCCATCTTACTGTGGAGCATCGCTAGTCCATCGTACGATGGAGCGTCGCATGTCCATCGTACGGAGGAGCGTCAGATGTCCATCGTATGGTGGAGCGTCACATGTCCATCGTACGATGGAGCGTCGCATGTCCGTCGTACAGTGGAGCGTCACATGTCCATCGTACGATGGAGCGTCGCATGTCCATCGTACAGTGGAGCATCGCATCTCCATCGTACAGTGGAGCGTCACATGTGCATCGTACATTGGAGCGTTCCATGTCCATCATACGGTGGAGCATCGCATATCCATCGTATAGTGGAGCGTTACATGTCCATCATACGGTGGAGCATCGCATATCCATCGTATGGTGCAGCGTCCCATGTCCATCGTACTGTGGAGCGTCACATGTCCATCGTACGGTGGAGCATCCCATGTCCATCGTACGATGGAGCGTCGCATGTCCATCGTACGGTGGAGCTTCACATGTCCATCTTACGGTGGAGCATCCCTAGTCCATCGTACGATGGAGCGTCACATGTCCATCGTACGGTGGAGCGTCCCATGTCCATCGTACGGTGGAGCGTCACATGTCCATCGTACGGTGGAGTATCCATGTCCATCGTACGCTGGAGCGTCGCATGTCCATCGTACGGTGGAGCGTCAGATGTCCATCGTATGGTGGAGCGTCACATGTCCATCGTACGATGGAGCGTCGCATGTCCATCGTACGATGGAGCGTCGCATGTCCATCTTACGGTGGAGCTTCGCTAGTCCATCGTACGATGGAGAGTCGCATGTCCGTCGTACGGTGGAGCGTCACATGTCCATCGTACGATGGAGCATCCCATGTCCACTGTACCACTGTACCACTGTACGCTCCACTGTACCATGGACATGTGACACTCCACGTACGATGGACATGCGACGCTCCATCGTACGATGGACATGGGATGCTCTATCGTACGATGGACTAGCGATGCTCCACCGTAAGATGGACACATACGACGTCACATCGCATGTCCATCGTACGGTGGAGCGTCACATGTCCATCGTACATTTGGGCGTCGCATGTCCATCGTACGAAGGAGCGTCAGATGTCCATCGTATGGTGGAGCGTCACATGTCCATCGTACGATGGAGCGTCGCATGTCCATCATACGGTGGAGCATCGCATGTCCATCATACGGTGGAGCGTCCCATGTCCATCATACAGTGGAGCGTCACATGTCCATCGTACGATGGAGCGTCGCATGTCAATCTTACGGTGGAGCTTCGCTAGTCCATCGTACGATTGAGAGTCGCATGTCCGTCGTACGGTGGAGCGTCACATGTCCATCGTACGATGGAGCATCCCATGTCCATCGTACGGTGGAGCGTCACATGTCCATCGTACGGTGGAGCGTCACATGTCCATCGTACGGTGGAGCATCGCATGTGCATTGTACTGTGGAGCGTCACATGTCCATCGTACAGTGGAGCCTTGCATGTCCATCATACGGTGGAGCGTCACATGTCCATCGTACAGTGGAGCATCGCATGTCTATCATACAGTGGAGCGTCACATGTCCATCGTACAGTGGAGCATCGCATGTCTATCATACAGTGGAGCGTCACATGTCCATCGTACATTGGAGCGTTCCATGTCCATCATACGGTGGAGCATCGCATATCCATCGTACGGTGGAGCGTCACATGTCCATCATACGGTGGAGCATCCCATGTCCATCGTACGATGGAGCGTCGCATGTCCATCGTACGGTGGAGCGTCACATGTCCATCTTACGGTGGAGCCTCGCATGTCCATCATTCGGTAGAGCGTCACATGTCCATCGTACGGTGGAGCATAGCATGTCCATCGTACGGTGGAGCGTCACATGTTCATCATACAGTGGAGCATCGCATATCCATGGTACGGTGAAGCGTCACATGTCCATCATACGGTGGAGCATCGCATATCCATCGTACGGTGGAGCGTCCCATGTCCATCGTACTGTGGAGTGTCACATGTCCATCGTACGGTGGAGCATCTCATGTCCATCGTACGATGGAGCGTCGCATGTCCATCGTACGGTGGAGCGTCACATGTCCATCTTACGGTGGAGCATCGCTAGTCCATCGTACGATGGAGCGTCGCATGTCCATCGTACGGAGGAGCGTCAGATGTCCATCGTATGGTGGAGCGTCACATGTCCATCGTACGATGGAGCGTCGCATGTCCATTGTACGGTGGAGCATCGCATGTCCATCATACGGTGGAGCGTCACATGTCCATCGTACAGTGGAGCTTCACCTGTCCATCGTACGATGGAGCGTCGCATGTCCATCTTACGGTGGAGCTTCGCTAGTCCATCGTACGATGGAGAGTCGCATGTCCGTCGTACGGTGGAGCGTCCCATGTCCATCGTACTGTGGAGCGTCACATGTCCATCGTACGGTGGAGCATCCCATGTCCATCGTACGATGGAGCGTCGCATGTCCATCGTACGGTGGAGCATCACATGTCCATTTTACAGTGGAGCATCGCTAGTCCATCGTACGATGGAGCGTCGCATGTCCATCTTACGGTGGAGCTTCGCTAGTCCATCGTACGATGGAGAGTCGCATGTCCGTCGTACGGTGGAGCGTCCCATGTCCATTGTACGATGGAGTGTCGCATGTCCATCGTACAGTGTAGCGTCTCATGTCCATCGTACAGTGGAGCCTCGCATGTCCATCATACGGTGGAGCGTCACATGTCCATCGTACGGTGGAGCGTCACATGTCCATCGTACGGTGGAGCATCCCATGTCCATCGTACGATGGAGCGTCGCATGTCCATCGTACGGTGGAGCTTCACATGTCCATCTTACGGTGGAGCATCCCTAGTCCATCGTACGATGGAGCGTCACATGTCCATCGTACGGTGGAGCGTCCCATGTCCATCGTACGGTGGAGCGTCACATGTCCATCGTACGGTGGAGTATCCATGTCCATCGTACGCTGGAGCCTCGCATGTCCATCGTACGGTGGAGCGTCACATGTCCATCTTACGGTGGAGCCTCGCATGTCCATCATTCGGTAGAGCGTCACATGTCCATCGTACGGTGGAGCATAGCATGTCCATCGTACGGTGGAGCGTCACATGTTCATCATACAGTGGAGCATCGCATATCCATGGTACGGTGAAGCGTCACATGTCCATCATACGGTGGAGCATCGCATATCCATCGTACGGTGGAGCGTCCCATGTCCATCGTACTGTGGAGTGTCACATGTCCATCGTACGGTGGAGCATCTCATGTCCATCGTACGATGGAGCGTCGCATGTCCATCGTACGGTGGAGCGTCACATGTCCATCTTACGGTGGAGCATCGCTAGTCCATCGTACGATGGAGCGTCGCATGTCCATCGTACGGAGGAGCGTCAGATGTCCATCGTATGGTGGAGCGTCACATGTCCATCGTACGATGGAGCGTCGCATGTCCATTGTACGGTGGAGCATCGCATGTCCATCATACGGTGGAGCGTCACATGTCCATCGTACAGTGGAGCTTCACATGTCCATCGTACGATGGAGCGTCGCATGTCCATCTTACGGTGGAGCTTCGCTAGTCCATCGTACGATGGAGAGTCGCATGTCCGTCGTACGGTGGAGCGTCCCATGTCCATCGTACTGTGGAGCGTCACATGTCCATCGTACGGTGGAGCATCCCATGTCCATCGTACGATGGAGCGTCGCATGTCCATCGTACGGTGGAGCATCACATGTCCATTTTACGGTGGAGCATCGCTAGTCCATCGTACGATGGAGCGTCGCATGTCCATCTTACGGTGGAGCTTCGCTAGTCCATCGTACGATGGAGAGTCGCATGTCCGTCGTACGGTGGAGCGTCCCATGTCCATTGTACGATGGAGTGTCGCATGTCCATCGTACAGTGTAGCGTCTCATGTCCATCGTACAGTGGAGCCTCGCATGTCCATCATACGGTGGAGCGTCACATGTCCATCGTACGGTGGAGCGTCACATGTCCATCCTACGATGGAGCGTCCCATGTCCATCGTACGGTGGAGCGTCACATGTCCATCGTACGGTGGAGCATAGCATGTCCATCGTTGGGTGGAGAGTCACATGTCCATCGTTCGATGGAGCATCCCATGTCCATCGTACGGTGGAGCGTCACATGTCCATCGTACAGTGGAGCCTCGCATGTCAATCATACGGTAGAGCGTCACATGTCCATCGTACGGTGGAGCATCGCATGTCCATCGTACGGTGGAGCGTCACATGTCCATCGTACAGTGGAGCCTTGCATGTCCATCATACGGTGGAGCGTCACATGTCCATCGTACAGTGGAGCATCGCATGTCCATCGTACAGTGGAGCGTCACATGTCCATCGTACATTGGAGCGTTCCATGTCCATCATACAGTGGAGCATCGCATATCCATCGTACGGTGGAGCGTCACATGTCCATCATACGGTGGAGCATCCCATGTCCATCGTACGATGGAGCGTCGCATGTCCATCGTACGGTGGAGCATAGCATGTCCATCGTACGGTGGAGCGTCACATGTCCATCGTACGGTGGAGCGTCACATGTTCATCCTACGGTGGAGCATCGCATATCCATGGTACGGTGGAGCGTCACATGTCCATCATACGGTGGAGCATCGCATATCCATCCTACGGTGGAGCGTCCCATGTAAATCGTACTGTGGAGCGTCACATGTCCATCGTACAGTGGAGCATCTCATGTCCATCGTACGATGGAGCGTCGCATGTCCATCGTACGGTGGAGCGTCACATGTCCATCTTACGGTGGAGCATCCCATGTCCATCGTACGATGGAGCGTCGCATATCCATCGTACGGTGGAGCGTCACATGTCCATCATACGGTGGAGCATCCCATGTCCATCGTACGATGGAGCGTCGCATGTCCATCGTACGGTGGGGCATAGCATGTCCATCGTACGGTGGAGCGTCACATTTCCATCGTACGGTGGAGTGTCACATGTTCATCATACGGTGGAGCATCGCATATCCATGGTACGGTGGAGCGTCACATGTCCATCATACGGTGGAGCATCACATATCCATCCTACGGTGGAGCGTCCCATGTAAATCGTACGATGGAGCGTCGCATGTCCATCGTACGGTGGGGCATAGCATGTCCATCGTATGATGGAGCGTCGCATGTCCATCGTACGGTGGAGCGTCACATGTCCATCTTACGGTGGAGCATCGCTAGTCCATCGTACGATGGAGCGTCGCATGTCCATCGTACGGAGGAGCGTCAGATGTCCATTGTATGGTGGAGCGTCACATGTCCATCGTACGGTGGAGCATAGCATGTCCATCGTACGGTTTAGCGTCAGATGTCCATCGTACGGTGGAGCGTCACATGTCCATCGTACAGTGGAGCATAGCATGTCCATCGTTGGGTGGAGAGTCACATGTCCATCGTTCGATGGAGCATCCCATGTCCATCGTACGGTGGAGCGTCACATGTCCATCGTACAGTGGAGCCTCGCATGTCAATCATACGGTGGAGCGTCACATGTCCATCGTACGGTGGAGCATCGCATGTCCATCGTACGGTGGAGCGTCCCATGTCCATCGTACTGTGGAGCGTCACATGTCCATCATACGGTGGAGCATCTCATGTCCATCGTACGATGAAGCGTCGCATGTCCATCGTACGGTGGAGCGTCACATGTCCATCTTACGGTGGAGCATCGCTAGTCCATCGTACGATGGAGCGTCGCATGTCCATCGTACGGAGGAGCGTCAGATGTCCATCGTACAGTGGAGCCTTGCATGTCCATCATACGGTGGAGCGTCACATGTCCATCGTACAGTGGAGCATCGCATGTCCATCGTACAGTGGAGCGTCACATGTCCATCGTACATTGGAGCGTTCCATGTCCATCATACAGTGGAGCATCGCATATCCATCGTACGGTGGAGCGTCACATGTCCATCATACGGTGGAGCATCCCATGTCCATCGTACGATGGAGCGTCGCATGTCCATCGTACGGTGGAGCATAGCATGTCCATCGTACGGTGGAGCGTCACATGTCCATCGTACGGTGGAGCGTCACATGTTCATCCTACGGTGGAGCATCGCATATCCATGGTACGGTGGAGCGTCACATGTCCATCATACGGTGGAGCATCGCATATCCATCCTACGGTGGAGCGTCCCATGTAAATCGTACTGTGGAGCGTCACATGTCCATCGTACAGTGGAGCATCTCATGTCCATCGTACGATGGAGCGTCGCATGTCCATCGTACGGTGGAGCGTCACATGTCCATCTTACGGTGGAGCATCCCATGTCCATCGTACGATGGAGCGTCGCATATCCATCGTACGGTGGAGCGTCACATGTCCATCATACGGTGGAGCATCCCATGTCCATCGTACGATGGAGCGTCGCATGTCCATCGTACGGTGGGGCATAGCATGTCCATCGTACGGTGGAGCGTCACATTTCCATCGTACGGTGGAGCGTCACATGTTCATCATACAGTGGAGCATCGCATATCCATGGTACGGTGGAGCGTCACATGTCCATCATACGGTGGAGCATCGCATATCCATCCTACGGTGGAGTGTCCCATGTAAATCGTACTGTGGAGCGTCACATGTCCATCGTACGGTGGAGCATCTCATGTCCATCGTATGATGGAGCGTCGCATGTCCATCGTACGGTGGAGTGTCACATGTCCATCTTACGGTGGAGCATCGCTAGTCCATCGTACGATGGAGCGTCGCATGTCCATCGTACGGAGGAGCGTCAGATGTCCATTGTATGGTGGAGCGTCACATGTCCATCGTACGGTGGAGCATAGCATGTCCATCGTACGGTTTAGCGTCAGATGTCCATCGTACGGTGGAGCGTCACATGTCCATCGTACAGTGGAGCATAGCATGTCCATCGTTGGGTGGAGAGTCACATGTCCATCGTTCGATGGAGCATCCCATGTCCATCGTACGGTGGAGCGTCACATGTCCATCGTACAGTGGAGCCTCGCATGTCAATCATACGGTGGAGCGTCACATGTCCATCGTACGGTGGAGCATCGCATGTCCATCGTACGGTGGAGCGTCCCATGTCCATCGTACTGTGGAGCGTCACATGTCCATCATACGGTGGAGCATCTCATGTCCATCGTACGATGAAGCGTCGCATGTCCATCGTACGGTGGAGCGTCACATGTCCATCTTACGGTGGAGCATCGCTAGTCCATCGTACGATGGAGCGTCGCATGTCCATCGTACGGAGGAGCGTCAGATGTCCATCGTATGGTGGAGTGTCACATGTCCATCGTACGATGGAGCTTCGCATGTCCATTGTACGGTGGAGCGTCGCATGTCCATCATACGGTGGAGCGTCGCATGTCCATCATACGGTGGAGCGTCGCATGTCCATCGTACAGTGGAGCGTCACATGTCCATCGTACAGTGGAGCGTCACATGTCCATCGTACGATGGAGCGTCGCATGTCCATCTTACGGTGGAGCTTCGCTAGTCCATCGTACGATGGAGAGTTGCATGTCCGTCGTACGGTGGAGCGTCACATGTCCATCGTACAGTGGAGCGTCGCATGTCCATCATACGGTGGAGCGTCACATGTCCATCGTACGATGGAGCATCCCATGTCCATCGTACGGTGGAGCGTCACATGTCCATCGTACGGTGGAGCGTCACATGTCCATCGTACGGTGGAGCGTCACATGTCCATCGTACGGTGGAGCGTCACATGTCCATCGTACGGTGGAGCATAGCATGTCCATCGTACGGTTTAGCGTCAGATGTCCATCGTACGGTGGAGCATCACATGTCCATCGTACGGTGGAGCATCGCATGTCCATCGTACGGTGGAGCGTCACATGTCCATCGTACAGTGGAGCCTTGCATGTCCATCATACGGTGGAGCGTCACATGTCCATCGTACAGTGGAGCATCGCATGTCCATCGTACAGTGGAGCGTCACATGTCCATCGTACATTGGAGCGTTCCCTGTCCATCATATGGTGGAGCATCGCATATCCATCGTACGGTGGAGCGTCACATGTCCATCATACGGTGGAGCATCCCATGTCCATCGTACGATGGAGCGTCGCATGTCCATCGTACGGTGGAGCGTCACATGTCCATCTTACGGTGGAGCCTCGCATGTCCATCATTTGGTAGAGCGTCACATGTCCATCGTACGGTGGAGCATAGCATGTCCATCGTACGGTGGAGCGTCACATGTCCATCGTACATTGGAGCGTTCCATGTCCATCATACGGTGGAGCATCGCATATCCATCGTACGGTGGAGCGTCACATGTCCATCATACGGTGGAGGATCCCATGTCCATCGTACGGTGGAGCGTCACATGTCCATCTTTCGGTGGAGCCTCGCATGTCCATCATTCGGTAGAGCGTCACATGTCCATCGTACGGTGGAGCATAGCATGTCCATCTTACGGTGGAGCCTCGCATGTCCATCATTCGGTAGAGTGTCACATGTCCATCGTACGTTGGTGCATAGCATGTCCATCGTACAGTGGAGCATCACATGTCGATCGTACGGTGGAGCATCGCATGTCGATCGTACGGTGGAGCGTCACATGTCCATCGTATGATGGAGCGTCACATGTCCATCACATGGTGGAGCGTCCCATGTCCATCGTACGGTGGAGTGTCGCATGTCCATCGTACGGTGGAGCATCGCATGTCGATCGTACGGTGGAGCGTCACATGTCCATCCTACGGTGGAGAGTCACATGTCCATCGTACAGTGGAGCCTCGCATGTCCATTGTACCGTGAAGCCTCGCATGTCCATCGTACGGTGGAGCGTCACATGTCCATCGTACGGTGGAGCGTCACATGTCCATCTTACGGTGGAGCCTCTCATGTCCATCATTCGGTGGAGCGTCACATGTCCATCGTACGGTGGAGCATCGCATGTCCATCATACGGTGGAGCGTCACATGTCCATCATACGGTGGAGCATCGCTAGTCCATCGTACGATAGAGCATCCCATGTCCATCGTACGATGGAGCGTCGCATGTCCATCGTACGTGGAGTGTCACATGTCCATGGTACAGTGGAGCGTCGCATGTCCATCGTACAGTGGAGCGTCACATGTCCATCGTATGGTGGAGCATCAGATGTCCATCGTACGGTGGAGCATCGCATGTCCATCGTACGGTGGAGCATCGCATGTCGATCGTACAGTGGAGCGTCACATGTCCATCGTACGGTGGAGCATCAGATGTCCATCGTACGGTGGAACATCGCATGTCGATCGTACGGTGGAGCGTCACATGTCCATCGTACGATGAAGCATCCCATGTCCATCGTACGGTGGAGCGTCACATGTCCATCGTACGACGGAGCATCGCATGTCGATCGTACGATGGAGCATCGCATGTCCATCGTACGGTGGAGCGTCACATGTCCATCGTACATTTGGGCGTCGCATGTCCATCGTACGAAGGAGCGTCAGATGTCCATCGTATGGTGGAGCGTCACATGTCCATCGTACGATGGAGCGTCGCATGTCCATCGTACGGTGGAGCATCGCATGTCCATCATACGGTGGAGCGTCCCATGTCCATCGTACAGTGGAGCGTCACATGTCCATCGTACGATGGAGCGTCGCATGTCCATCTTACGGTGGAGCTTCGCTAGTCCATCGTACGGTGGAGCGTCACATGTCCATCGTACGGTGGAGCGTCACATGTCCATCGTACGGTGGAGCGTCACATGTCCATCGTACGGTGGAGCGTCACATGTCCATCGTACGGTGGAGCATAGCATGTCCATCGTACGGTTTAGCGTCAGATGTCCATCGTACGGTGGAGCATCACATGTCCATCGTACGGTGGAGCATCGCATGTCCATCGTACGGTGGAGCGTCACATGTCCATCGTACAGTGGAGCCTTGCATGTCCATCATACGGTGGAGCGTCACATGTCCATCGTACAGTGGAGCATCGCATGTCCATCGTACAGTGGAGCGTCACATGTCCATCGTACATTGGAGCGTTCCATGTCCATCATATGGTGGAGCATCGCATATCCATCGTACGGTGGAGCGTCACATGTCCATCATACGGTGGAGCATCCCATGTCCATCGTACGATGGAGCGTCGCATGTCCATCGTACGGTGGAGCGTCACATGTCCATCTTACGGTGGAGCCTCGCATGTCCATCATTTGGTAGAGCGTCACATGTCCATCGTACGGTGGAGGATAGCATGTCCATCGTACGGTGGAGCGTCACATGTCCATCGTACATTGGAGCGTTCCATGTCCATCATACGGTGGAGCATCGCATATCCATCGTACGGTGGAGCGTCACATGTCCATCATACGGTGGAGGATCCCATGTCCATCGTACGGTGGAGCGTCACATGTCCATCTTTCGGTGGAGCCTCGCATGTCCATCATTCGGTAGAGCGTCACATGTCCATCGTACGGTGGAGCATAGCATGTACATCTTACGGTGGAGCCTCGCATGTCCATCATTCGGTAGAGTGTCACATGTCCATCGTACGTTGGTGCATAGCATGTCCATCGTACAGTGGAGCATCACATGTCGATCGTACGGTGGAGCATCGCATGTCGATCGTACGGTGGAGCGTCACATGTCCATCGTATGATGGAGCGTCACATGTCCATCATATGGTGGAGCGTCCCATGTCCATCGTACGGTGGAGTGTCGCATGTCCATCGTACGGTGGAGAGTCACATGTCCATCGTACGGTGGAGTGTCGCATGTCCATCATTCGGTGGAGCGTCACATGTCCATCGTACGGTGGAGCATCGCATGTCCATCATACGGTGGAGCGTCACATGTCCATCATACGGTGGAGCATCGCTAGTCCATCGTACGATGGAGCGTCACATGTCCATCGTACGATGGAGCGTCGCATGTCCATTGTACGGTGGAGCATCGCATGTCCATCATACGGTGGAGCGTCACATGTCCATCGTACAGTGGAGCATCACATGTCCATCGTACGATGGAGCGTCGCATGTCCATCTTACGGTGGAGCTTCGCTAGTCCATCGTACGATGGAGAGTCGCATGTCCGTCGTACGGTGGAGCGTCCCATGTCCATCGTACTGTGGAGCGTCACATGTCCATCGTACGGTGGAGCATCCCATGTCCATCGTACGATGGAGCGTCGCATGTCCATCGTACGGTGGAGCATCACATGTCCATTTTACGGTGGAGCATCGCTAGTCCATCGTACGATGGAGCGTCACATGTCCATCGTACGGTGGAGCGTCCCATGTCCATCGTACGGTGGAGCGTCACATGTCCATCGTACGGTGGAGCATCCCATGTCCATCGTACGCTGGAGCGTCGCATGTCCATCGTACGGTGGAGCGTCACATGTCCATCTTGCGGTGGAGCATCGCTAGTCCATCGTACGATGGAGCGTCGCATGTCCATCGTACAGTGGAGCGTCTCATGTCCATCGTACAGTGGAGCCTCGCATGTCCATCATACGGTGGAGCATCACATGTCCATCGTACGGTGGAGCGTCACATGTCCATCCTACGGTGGAGCGTCCCATGTCCATCGTACGGTGGAGCGTCACATGTCCATCGTACGGTGGAGCATAGCATGTCCATCGTTGGGTGGAGAGTCACATGTCCATCGTTCGATGGAGCATCCCATGTCCATCGTACGGTGGAGCGTCACATGTCCATCGTACAGTGGAGCCTCGCATGTCAATCATACGGTAGAGCGTCACATGTCCATGGTACGGTGGAGCATCGCATGTCCATCGTACGGTGGAGCATCACATGTCCATCGTACAGTGGAGCCTTGCATGTCCATCATACGGTGGAGCGTCACATGTCCATCGTACAGTGGAGCATCGCATGTCCATCGTACAGTGGAGCGTCACATGTCCATCGTACATTGGAGCGTTCCATGTCCATCATACAGTGGAGCATCGCATATCCATCGTACGGTGGAGCGTCACATGTCCATCATACGGTGGAGCATCCCATGTCCATCGTACGATGGAGCGTCGCATGTCCATCGTACGGTGGAGCATAGCATGTCCATCGTACGGTGGAGCGTCACATGTCCATCGCACGGTGGAGCGTCACATGTTCATCATACGGTGGAGCATCGCATATCCATGGTACGGTGGAGCGTCACATGTCCATCATACGGTGGAGCATCGCATATCCATCCTACGGTGGAGCGTCCCATGTAAATCGTACTGTGGAGCGTAACATGTCCATCGTACAGTGGAGCATCTCATGTCCATCGTACGATGGAGTGTCGCATGTCCATCGTACGGTGGAGCGTCACATGTCCATCTTACGGTGGAGCATCCCATGTCCATCGTACGATGGAGCGTCGCATATCCATCGTACGGTGGAGCGTCACATGTCCATCATACGGTGGAGCATCCCATGTCCATCGTACGGTGGAGCGTCGCATGTCCATCGTACGGTGGAGCATAGCATGTCCATCGTACGGTGGAGCGTCACATTTCCATCGTACGGTGGAGCGTCACATGTTCATCATACGGTGGAGCATCGCATATCCATGGTACGGTGGAGCGTCACATGTCCATCATACGGTGGAGCGTCGCATGTCCATCGTACGGTGGAGCATCGCATGTCCATCATACGGTGGAGCGTCCCATGTCCATCGTACAGTGGAGCGTCACATGTCCATCGTACGATGGAGCGTCGCATGTCCATCTTACGGTGGAGCTTCGCTAGTCCATCGTACGATGGAGAGTCGCATGTCCGTCGTACGGTGGAGCGTCACATGTCCATCGTACGATGGAGCATCCCATGTCCACTGTACCACTGTAGCACTGTACGCTCCACTGTACCATGGACATGTGACACTCCACGTACGATGGACATGCGACGCTCCATCGTACGATGGACATGGGATGCTCTATCGTACGATGGACTAGCGATGCTCCACCGTAAGATGGACACATACGACGTCACATCGCATGTCCATCGTACGGTGGAGCGTCACATGTCCATCGTACATTTGGGCGTCGCATGTCCATCGTACGAAGGAGCGTCAGATGTCCATCGTATGGTGGAGCGTCACATGTCCATCGTACGATGGAGCGTTCCATGTCCATCATACGGTGGAGCATCGCATATCCATCGTACGGTGGAGCGTCACATGTACATCATACTGTGGAGCATCCCATGTCCATCGTACGATGGAGCGTCGCATGTCCATCGTACGGTGGAGCGTCACATGTCCATCTTACGGTGGAGCCTCGCATGTCCATCATTCGGTAGAGCGTCACATGTCCATCGTACGGTGGAGCATAGCATGTCCATCGTACGGTGGAGCGTCACATGTTCATCATACAGTGGAGAATCGCATATCCATTGTACGGTGAAGCGTCACATGTCCATCATACGGTGGAGCATCGCATATCCATCGTACGGTGGAGCGTCCCATGTCCATCGTACTGTGGAGTGTCACATGTCCATCGTACGGTGGAGCATCTCATGTCCATCGTACGATGGAGCGTCGCATGTCCATCGTATGGTGGAGCGTCACATGTCCATCTTACGGTGGAGCATCGCTAGTCCATCGTACGATGGAGCGTCGCATGTCCATCGTACGGAGGAGCGTCAGATGTCCATCGTATGGTGGAGCGTCACATGTCCATCGTACGATGGAGCGTCGCATGTCCATTGTACGGTGGAGCATCGCATGTCCATCATACGGTGGAGCGTCACATGTCCATCGTACAGTGGAGCATCACATGTCCATCGTACGATGGAGCGTCGCATGTCCATCTTACGGTGGAGCTTCGCTAGTCCATCGTACGATGGAGAGTCGCATGTCCGTCGTACGGTGGAGCGTCCCATGTCCATCGTACTGTGGAGCGTCACATGTCCATCGTACGGTGGAGCATCCCATGTCCATCGTACGATGGAGCGTCGCATGTCCATCGTACGGTGGAGCATCACATGTCCATTTTACGGTGGAGCATCGCTAGTCCATCGTACGATGGAGCGTCACATGTCCATCGTACGGTGGAGCGTCCCATGTCCATCGTACGGTGGAGCGTCACATGTCCATCGTACGGTGGAGCATCCCATGTCCATCGTACGCTGGAGCGTCGCATGTCCATCGTACGGTGGAGCGTCACATGTCCATCTTGCGGTGGAGCATCGCTAGTCCATCGTACGATGGAGCGTCGCATGTCCATCGTACAGTGGAGCGTCTCATGTCCATCGTACAGTGGAGCCTCGCATGTCCATCATACGGTGGAGCGTCACATGTCCATCGTACGGTGGAGCGTCACATGTCCATCCTACGGTGGAGCGTCCCATGTCCATCGTACGGTGGAGCGTCACATGTCCATCGTACGGTGGAGCATAGCATGTCCATCGTTGGGTGGAGAGTCACATGTCCATCGTTCGATGGAGCATCCCATGTCCATCGTACGGTGGAGCGTCACATGTCCATCGTACAGTGGAGCCTCGCATGTCAATCATACGGTAGAGCGTCACATGTCCATGGTACGGTGGAGCATCGCATGTCCATCGTACGGTGGAGCATCACATGTCCATCGTACAGTGGAGCCTTGCATGTCCATCATACGGTGGAGCGTCACATGTCCATCGTACAGTGGAGCATCGCATGTCCATCGTACAGTGGAGCGTCACATGTCCATCGTACATTGGAGCGTTCCATGTCCATCATACAGTGGAGCATCGCATATCCATCGTACGGTGGAGCGTCACATGTCCATCATACGGTGGAGCATCCCATGTCCATCGTACGATGGAGCGTCGCATGTCCATCGTACGGTGGAGCATATCATGTCCATCGTACGGTGGAGCGTCACATGTCCATCGCACGGTGGAGCGTCACATGTTCATCATACGGTGGAGCATCGCATATCCATGGTACGGTGGAGCGTCACATGTCCATCATACGGTGGAGCATCGCATATCCATCCTACGGTGGAGCGTCCCATGTAAATCGTACTGTGGAGCGTCACATGTCCATCGTACAGTGGAGCATCTCATGTCCATCGTACGATGGAGTGTCGCATGTCCATCGTACGGTGGAGCGTCACATGTCCATCTTACGGTGGAGCATCCCATGTCCATCGTACGATGGAGCGTCACATATCCATCGTACGGTGGAGCGTCACATGTCCATCCTACGGTGGAGCATCCCATGTCCATCGTACGGTGGAGCGTCGCATGTCCATCGTACGGTGGAGCATAGCATGTCCATCGTACGGTGGAGCGTCACATTTCCATCGTACGGTGGAGCGTCACATGTTCATCATACGGTGGAGCATCGCATATCCATGGTACGGTGGAGCGTCACATGTCCATCATACGGTGGAGCATCGCATGTCCATCCTACGGTGGAGCGTCCCATGTAAATCGTACTGTGGAGCGTCACATGTCCATCGTACGGTGGAGCATCTCATGTCCATCGTACGATGGAGCGTCGCATGTCCATCGTACGGTGGAGCGTCACATGTCCATCTTACGGTGGAGCATCGCTAGTCCATCGTACGATGGAGCATCGCATGTCCATCGTACGGAGGAGCGTCAGATGTCCATTGTATGGTGGAGCGTCACATGTCTATCGTACGATGGAGCGTCGCATGTCCATTGTACGGTGGAGCGTCGCATGTCCATCATACGATGGAGCATCCCATGTCCATCGTACGGTGGAGCGTCACATGTCCATCGTACGGTGGAGCGTCACATGTCCATCGTACGGTGGAGCATAGCATGTCCATCGTACGGTTTAGCGTCACATGTCTATTGTACATTGGAGCGTTCCATGTCCATCATACGGTGGAGCATCGCATATCCATCGTACGGTGGAGCGTCACATGTCCATCATACGGTGGAGCATCCCATGTCCATCGTACGATGGAGCGTCGCATGTCCATCGTACGGTGGAGCATCACATGTCCATTTTACGGTGGAGCATCGCTAGTCCATCGTACGATGGAGCGTCACATGTCCATCGTACGGTGGAGCGTCCCATGTCCATCGTACGGTGGAGCGTCACATGTCCATCGTACGGTGGAGCGTCCCATGTCCATCGTACGCTGGAGCGTCACATGTCCATCGTACGGTGGAGCATCACATGTCCATCTTACGGTGGAGCATCGCTAGTCCATCGTACGATGGAGCGTCGCATGTCCATCGTACAGTGGAGCGTCTCATGTCCATCGTACAGTGGAGCCTCGCATGTCCATCATACGGTGGAGCGTCACATGTCCATCGTACGGTGGAGCGTCACATGTCCATCCTACGGTGGAGCGTCCCATGTTCATCGTACGGTGGAGCGTCACATGTCCATCGTATGGTGGAGCATAGCATGTCCATCGTTGGGTGGAGAGTCACATGTCCATCGTTCGATGGAGCATCCCATGTCCATCGTACGGTGGAGCGTCACATGTCCATCGTACAGTGGAGCCTCGCATGTCCATCGTACGGTGGAGCGTCCCATGTCCATCGTACTGTGGAGCGTCACATGTCCATCGTACGGTGGAGCATCTCATGTCCATCGTATGATGGAGCGTCGCATGTCCATCGTACGGTGGAGCGTCACATGTCCATCTTACGGTGGAGCATCGCTAGTCCATCGTACGATGGAGCGTCGCATGTCCATCGTACGGAGGAGCGTCAGATGTCCATCGTATGGTGGAGCGTCACATGTCCATCGTACGATGGAGCGTCGCATGTCCATTGTACGGTGGAGCGTCGCATGTCCATTGTACGGTGGAGCATCGCATGTCCATCATACGGTGGAGCGTCGCATGTCCATCATACGGTGGAGCGTCACATGTCCATCGTACCGTGGAGCGTCACATGTCCATCGTACGATGGAGCGTCGCATGTCCATCTTACGGTGGAGCTTCGCTAGTCCATCGTACGATGGAGAGTCGCATGTCCGTCGTACGGTGGAGCGTCACATGTCCATCGTACAGTGGAGCGTCGCATGTCCATCGTACGGTGGAGCGTCACATGTCCATCGTACGATGGAGCATCCCATGTCCATCGTACGGTGGAGCGTCACATGTCCATCGTACGGTGGAGCGTCACATGTCCATCGTAAGGTGGAGCGTCACATGTCCATCGTACGGTGCAGCATAGCATGTCCATCGTACGGTTTAGCGTCAGATGTCCATCGTACGGTGGAGCATCACATGTCCATCGTTCGGTGGAGCATCGCATGTCCATCGTACGGTGGAGCGTCACATGTCCATCGTACCGTGGAGCCTTGCATGTCCATCATACGGTGGAGCGTCACATGTCCATCGTACAGTGGAGCATCGCATGTCCATCGTACAGTGGAGCGTCACATGTCCATCGTACATTGGAGCGTTCCATGTCCATCATATGGTGGAGCATCGCATATCCATCGTACGGTGGAGCGTCACATGTCCATCATACGGTGGAGCATCCCATGTCCATTGTACGATGGAGCGTCGCATGTCCATCGTACGGTGGAGCGTCACATGTCCATCTTATGGTGGAGCCTCGCTTGTCCATCATTCGGTAGAGCGTCACATGTCCATTGTACGGTGGAGCATAGCATGTCCATCGTACGGTGGAGCGTCACATGTCCATCGTACATTGGAGTGTTCCATGTCCATCATACGGTGGAGCATCGCATATCCATCGTACGGTGGAGCGTCACATGTCCATCATACGGTGGAGGATCCCATGTCCATCGTACGGTGGAGCGTCACATGTCCATCTTTCGGTGGAGCCTCTCATGTCCATCATTCGGTGGAGCGTCACATGTCCATCGTACGGTGGAGCATCGCATGTCCATCATACGGTGGAGCGTCACATGTCCATCATACGGTGGAGCATCCCATGTCCATCGTACGATGGAGTGTCGCATGTCCATCGTACGGTGGGGCGGCACATGTCCATCTTACGGTGGAGCATCGCTAGTCCATCGTACGATAGAGCATCCCATGTCCATCGTACGATGGAGCGTCGCATGTCCATCGTACGTGGAGTGTCACATGTCCATGGTACAGTGGAGCATCGCATGTCCATCGTACAGTGGAGCGTCACATGTCCATCGTATGGTGGAGCATCAGATGTCCATCGTACGGTGGAGCATCGCATGTCCATCGTACGGTGGAGCATCGCATGTCGATCGTACGGTGGAGCGTCACATGTCCATCGTACGGTGGAGCGTCACATGTCCATCGTATGGTGGAGCATCAGATGTCCATCGTACGGTGGAGCATCAGATGTCCATCGTACGGTGGAGCATCAGATGTCCATCGTACGGTGGAACATCGCATGTCGATCGTACGGTGGAGCGTACATGTCCATCGTACGATGAAGCATCCCATGTCCATCGTACGGTGGAGCGTCACATGTCCATCGTACGATGGAGCATCGCATGTCGATCGTACGATGGAGCATCGCATGTCCATCGTACGGTGGAGCGTCACATGTCCATCGTACATTTGGGCGTCGCATGTCCATCGTACGAAGGAGCGTCAGATGTCCATCGTATGGTGGAGCGTCACATGTCCATCGTACGATGGAGCGTCGCATGTCCATCGTACGATGGAGCGTCGCATGTCCATCGTACGAAGGAGCGTCAGATGTCCATCGTATGGTGGAGCGTCACATGTCCATCATACGGTGGAGCGTCCCATGTCCATCGTACAGTGGAGCGTCACATGTCCATCGTACGATGGAGCGTCGCATGTCCATCTTACGGTGGAGCTTCGCTAGTCCATCATACGATGGAGAGTCGCATGTCCGTCGTACGGTGGAGCGTCACATGTCCATCGTACGATGGAGCATCCCATGTCCACTGTACCACTGTACCACTGTACGCTCCACTGTACCATGGACATGTGACACTCCACGTACGATGGACATGCGACGCTCCATCGTACGATGGACATGGGATGCTCTATCGTACGATGGACTAGCGATGCTCCACCGTAAGATGGACACATACGACGTCACATCGCATGTCCATCGTACGGTGGAGCGTCACATGTCCATCGTACATTTGGGCGTCGCATGTCCATCGTACGAAGGAGCGTCAGATGTCCATCGTATGGTGGAGCGTCACATGTCCATCGTACGATGGAGCGTCGCATGTCCATCGTACGGTGGAGCATCGCATGTCCATCATACGGTGGAGCGTCCCATGTCCATCATTCGGTGGAGCATCCCATGTCCATCGTACGATGGAGCCTCGCATGTCCATCGTACGGTGGAGCGTCACATGTCCATCGTACGGTGCAGCGTCACATGTCCATCTTACGGTGGAGCCTCTCATGTCCATCATTTGGTGGAGCGTCACATGTCCATCGTACGGTGGAGCACCGCATGTCCATCGTATGGTGGAGCGTTAGATGTCCATCGTACGGTGGAGCATCACATGTCAATCGTACTGTGAAGCATCGCATGTCGATCGTACGGTGGAGCGTCTCATGTCCATCATACGGTGGAGCGTCACATGTCCATCGTACGATGGAGCATCCCATGTCCATCGTACGATGTAGTGTCGCATGTCCATCGTACGGTGGAGCGTCACATGTCCATCTTACGGTGGAGCATCGCTAGTCCATCGTACGATGGAGCATCGCATGTCCATCGTACAGTGGAGCGTCTCATGTCCATCGTAAAGTGGAGCCTCGCATGTCCATCATACGGTGGAGCGTGACATGTCCATCGTACGGTGGAGCGTCACATGTCCATCCTACGATGGAGCGTCCCATGTCCATCGTACGGTGGAGCATCACATGTCCATCGCACAGTGGAGCCTGACATGTCCATCGTACGGTGGAGCGTCACATGTCCATCGCACAGTGGAGCCTCGCATGACAATTATATGGTGGAGCGTCACATGTCCATCGTACAGTGGAGCATCGCATGTCCATCGTACGGTGGAGCATCAGATGTCCATCATATGGTGGAGCGTCACATGTCCATCGTACGATAGAGCATACCATGTCCATCGTACGATGGAGCATCAGATGTCCATCGTACGGTGGAGCATCACATGTAGATCGTACGGTGGAGCATCGCATGTCCATTGTATGGTGGAGCGTCACATGTCCATCATACGGTGGAGCATCCCATGTCCATCGTACGATGGAGTGTCGCATGTCCATCGTACGGTGGGGCGGCACATGTCCATCTTACGGTGGAGCATCGCTAGTCCATCGTACGATAGAGCATCCCATGTCCATCGTACGATGGAGCGTCGCATGTCCATCGTACGTTGAGTGTCACATGTCCATCGTACAGTGGAGCGTCGCATGTCCATCGTACAGTGGAGCGTCACATGTCCATCGTATGGTGGAGGATCAGATGTCCATCGTACGGTGGAGCATCGCATGTCGATCGTACGGTGGAGCGTCACATGTCCATCGTACGGTGGAGCGTCACATGTCCATCGTACCGTGGAGCCTCGCATGTCCATCATACCGTGAAGCCTCGCATGTCCATCGTACGGTGGAGCGTCACATGTCCATCTTACGGTGGAGCCTCGCATGTCCATCATTCGGTGGAGCATCCCATGTCCATCGTACGATGGAGCGTCTCATGTCCATCGTACGGTGGAGCATCACATGTCCATCATACGGTGGAGTGTCCCATGTCCATCGTACGATGGAGCCTCGCATGTCCATCATTTGGTGGAGCGTCACATGTCCATCGTACGGTGGAGCACCGCATGTCCATCGTATGGTGGAGCGTTAGATGTCCATCGTACGGTGGAGCATCACATGTCAATCGTACTGTGAAGCATCGCATGTCGATCGTACGGTGGAGCGTCTCATGTCCATCATACGGTGGAGCGTCACATGTCCATCATACGATGGAGCATCCCATGTCCATCGTACGATGGAGTGTCGCATGTCCATCGTACGGTGGAGCGTCACATGTCCATCTTACGGTGGAGCATCGCTAGTCCATCGTACGATGGAGCGTCGCATGTCCATCGTACAGTGGAGCGTCTCATGTCCATCGTAAAGTGGAGCCTCGCATGTCCATCATACGGTGGAGCGTGACATGTCCATCGTACGGTGGAGCATCACATGTCCATCCTACGATGGAGCGCCCCATGTCCATCGTACGGTGGAGCGTCACATGTCCATCGCACAGTGGAGCCTCACATGTCCATCGTACGGTGGAGCGTCACATGTCCATCGCACAGTGGAGCCTCGCATGTCAATTATATGGTGGAGCGTCACATGTCCATCGTACAGTGGAGCATCGCATGTCCATCGTACGGTGGAGCATCAGATGTCCATCATATGGTGGAGCGTCACATGTCCATCGTACGATAGAGCATACCATGTCCATCGTACGATGGAGCATCACATGTCCATCGTACGGTGGAGCATAGCATGTCCATCGTTGGGTGGAGCGTCACATGTCCATCGTACGATGGAGCATCCCATGTCCATTGTACGGTGGAGCGTCACATGTCCATCGTACAGTGGAGCCTCGCATGTCAATCATACGGTGTAGCGTCACATGTCCATCGTACAGTGGAGCATCGCATGTCCATCGTACGGTGGAGCATCAGATGTCCATCATATGGTGGAGCGTCACATGTCCATCGTACGATGGAGCGTCGCATGTCCATCATACAGTGGAGCGTCGCATGTCCATCGTACGGTGGAGCATCACATGTCCATTGTACAGTGGAGTCTTGCATGTCCATCATACGGTGGAGCGTCACATGACAGTCGTACAGTGGAGCGTCACATGTCCATCGTACGGTGGAGCATCGCATGTCTATCGTACGTTGGAGCGTCAGATGTCCATCGTACGGTGGAGCATCACATGTAGATCGTACGGTGGAGCATCGCATGTCCATCGTATGGTGGAGCGTCACATGTCCATCATACGGTGCAGCATCCCATGTCCATCGTACGTTGGAGTGTCGCATGTCCATCGTACGGTGGGGCGGCACATGTCCATCTTACGGTGGAGCATCGCTAGTCCATCGTACGATAGAGCATCCCATGTCCATCGTACGATGGAGCGTCGCATGTCCATCGTACGTGGAGTGTCACATGTCCATCGTACAGTGGAGCGTCGCATGTCCATCGTACAGTGGAGCGTCACATGTCCATCGTATGGTGGAGGATCAGATGTCCATCGTACGGTGGAGCATCGCATGTCGATCGTACGGTGGAGCGTCACATGTCCATCGTACGGTGGAGCGTCACATGTCCATCGTACAGTGGAGCGTCACATGTCCATCTTACGGTGGAGCCTCGCATGTCCATCATTCGGTGGAGCGTCCCATGTCCATCGTACGATGGAGCGTCTCATGTCCATCGTACGGTGGAGCATCACATGTCCATCATACGGTGGAGTGTCCCATGTCCATCGTACGATGGAGCCTCGCATGTCCATCATTTGGTGGAGCGTCACATGTCCATCGTACGGTGGAGCACCGCATGTCCATCGTATGGTGGAGCGTTAGATGTCCATCGTACGGTGGAGCATCACATGTCAATCGTACTGTGAAGCATCGCATGTCGATCGTACGGTGGAGCGTCTCATGTCCATCGTACGATGGAGTGTCGCATGTCCATCGTACGGTGGAGCGTCACATGTCCATCTTACGCTGGAGCATCGCTAGTCCATCGTACGATGGAGCGTCGCATGTCCATCGTACAGTGGAGCGTCTCATGTCCATCGTACAGTGGAGCCTCGCATGTCCATCATACGGTGGAGCGTGACATGTCCATCGTACGGTGGAGCGTCACATGTCCATCCTACGATGGAGCGTCCCATGTCCATCGTACGGTGGAGAGTCACATGTCCATCGCACAGTGGAGCCTCACATGTCCATCGTACGTTGGAGCGTCACATGTCCATCGCACAGTGGAGCCTCGCATGTCAATTATACAGTGGAGCGTCACATGTCCATCGTACAGTGGAGCATCGCATGTCCATCGTACGGTGGAGCATCAGATGTCCATCATATGGTGGAGCGTCACATGTCCATCGTACGATAGAGCATACCATGTCCATCGTACGATGGAGCGTCGCATGTCCATCGTACGGTGGAGTGTCACATGTCCATTGTACAGTGGAGCGTCGCATGTCCATCGTACAGTGGAGCGTCACATGTCCATCGTATGGTGGAGCATCAGATGTCCATCGTACGGTGGAGCATCGCATGTCCATCGTATGGTGGAGCATCGCATGTCGATCGTACGGTGGAGCGTCACATGTCCATCGTACAGTGGAGCCTCGCATGTCCATCGTACCGTGAAGCCTCGCATGTCCATCGTACGGTGGAGCGTCACATGTCCATCATACAGTGGAGCATCGCATGTCCATCGTATGGTGGAGCATCACATGTCCATCGTACGGTGGAGCGTCACATGTCCATCTTACGGTGGAGCCTCGCATGTCCATCATTCGGTGGAGCCTCGCATGTCCATAATTCGGTGGAGCGTCACATGTCCATCGTACGGTGGAGCATCGCATGTCCATCGTATGGTGGAGCGTTAGATGTCCATCTTACGGTGGAGCATCACGTGTCAATTGTACTGTGAAGCATCGCATGTCGATCGTACGGTGGAGCGTCTCATGTCCATCGTACGGTGGAGCGTCACATGTCCATCGTACGGTGGAGCATAGCATGTATATCATATGGTGGAGCATCACATGTCCATCGTACGATGGAGCATCCCATGTCCACCGTACGGTGGAGCGTCACATGTCCATCGTACGATGGAGCGTCACATGTCCATTATACGGTGGAGCGTCCCATGTCCATCGTACGGTGGAGCGTCACATGTCCATCGTACGGTGGAGCATAGCATGTCCATCGTACGGTTTAGCGTCAGATGTCCATCGTACGGTGGAGCATCACATGTCCATCGTACGGTGGAGCCTCACATGTCCATCGTACGGTGGAGCGTCACATGTCCATCGTACGATAGAGCATACCATGTCCATCGTACGATGGAGCGTCGCATGTCCATCGTACGGTGGAGTGTCACATGTCCATTGTACAGTGGAGCGTCGCATGTCCATCGTACAGTGGAGCGTCACATGTCCATCGTATGGTGGAGCATCAGATGTCCATCGTACGGTGAAGCATCGCATGTCCATCGTATGGTGGAGCATCGCATGTCGATCGTACGGTGGAGCGTCACATGTCCATCGTACAGTGGAGCCTCGCATGTCCATCGTACCGTGAAGCCTCGCATGTCCATCGTACGGTGGAGCGTCACATGTCCATCATACAGTGGAGCATCGCATGTCCATCGTATGGTGGAGCATCACATGTCCATCGTACGGTGGAGCGTCACATGTCCATCTTACGGTGGAGCCTCGCATGTCCATCATTCGGTGGAGCCTCGCATGTCCATAATTCGGTGGAGCGTCACATGTCCATCGTACGGTGGAGCATCGCATGTCCATCGTATGGTGGAGCATCACATGTCCATCGTACGGTGGAGCGTCACATGTCCATCTTACGGTGGAGCCTCGCATGTCCATCATTCGGTGGAGCCTCGCATGTCCATAATTCGGTGGAGCGTCACATGTCCATCGTACGGTGGAGCATCGCATGTCCATCGTATGGTGGAGCGTTAGATGTCCATCTTACGGTGGAGCATCACGTGTCAATCGTACTGTGAAGCATCGCATGTCGATCGTACGGTGGAGCGTCTCATGTCCATCGTACGGTGGAGCGTCACATGTCCATCGTACGGTGGAGCATAGCATGTATATCATATGGTGGAGCATCACATGTCCATCGTACGATGGAGCATCCCATGTCCACCGTACGGTGGAGCGTCACATGTCCATCGTACGATGGAGCGTCACATGTCCATTATACGGTGGAGCGTCCCATGTCCATCGTACGGTGGAGCGTCACATGTCCATCGTACGGTGGAGCATAGCATGTCCATCGTACGGTTTAGCGTCAGATGTCCATCGTACGGTGGAGCATCACATGTCCATCGTACGGTGGAGCCTCACATGTCCATCGTACGGTGGAGCGTCACATGTCCATCGCACAGTGGAGCCTCGCATGTCAATTATACGGTGGAGCGTCACATGTCCATCGTACAGTGGAGCATCGCATGTCCATCGTACGGTGGAGCATCAGATGTCCATCATATAGACCCAGAGCCCAGGGAGGTTTATTTGACTTTTTAGCGCCAAAGGATTTGAACGATGATTATGACAGGAAAATATGTCTAGAGTATGGAAATGAACGTCTGTCAAAATTCTTTTGGGCCGTTGTTGCGTAACGGGGGCGTTTCCATGGCAACCACTAGATAATCTACGAAACCCATTAAAACAATGATTTGGCCTCATATTCATAATTATTCAATATGATTACGATTCTTCAGCACACAAAGATAGATTTCAGTGCCATGCATTGTATCAGTGCAATATTTACAAAAAACGTCATTTTTTGTATCCATGGCAACGGACTAAATGCAAAAATTAGCAAAAATACGACCAAAATCCTTGCCTGGCAATGTGCTACTTGATACACAGTTCATATGGAATATCACCAGATATCGATTGCCATTACTTGATGGACCATATGCTTGAATTTGACACCAATAGCCCAAATAGATACCCTCCATAACTCTCCAAAATACGTCAGTAACTTTATTGCAGAAATTTGAAGACGCCATTTTTCTAATTTCTGTTTTTGGCAATATATCGATAACTATTTATCCAATCACAAATACAAAAGTATCTATACCCATATTTTTATGGTCAAGGAACATGCCTTGGATATTTAAACTACATTTTATGCAAATTTACCTACTGAAACGTCATTTTTGGTATCCATGGCAACGGAGTGAATGTGAAAAATGAGTGAGAATATGATCAAAAGTATTGCTCGTCAATATACTTCTAAGTGCATATTTTGTACAAATATCTTCAAATTAATATCTGTCACAATGTTTGGAGGTCAATATCTTTCAGTTTGATATTTAATATCCATTATTAGACGCCTTCCAAAATAATCCCATAAACGTTAGTGAGATTATTATGAAAATTCCAATCCGCCATTACTGAAATTTCTACTTTTCCCAATATCTTGATAAATAATCATCCAATCACAATGAATAAGATGTCTATACCTATGTTTTAGTGGTCAAGAAACACGTCTGTGCCATCAAGAGTTACAGTTCATGTAAATTTACATCATTTTTTTTTATCCCTGGCAACGAAATGAATGTAGAAAATCGGAAAAATAATTCAGAGCATGAAGACCAAGTAGAAAATAATGGACCAAACGACAGCCAATCAGAGTATCTGCTTATTACATGCTGCAATTGGATCCATCTTTTGCCTGGTCCCAATAATCGGTCAAAAAACGTAAAATTACAGAAAATAACAATGAGTGACATCATATCAATAATCTAGTGCTCTGTGCATTTATTATGTTAAATCATTGGGAATCCAATAATCTGACGGAATGGATGGATTATCGGCTTTTCAATTACTATGTATGGATAAGATGAGACATAGGTTGTACAAGTTACCGAGATAATCAGGTATGTGATAAACAAATTGTATGCATGATTGTGGTGGCTGTATCGTAAAAAACTTTGTTAGTGGTATTGTCGTAGACTCTCATTGTTTTCCAGCTTATTGACCTGCATGAATATGAGTGCGAGCGCGGTCAACGTTAATCCAAATAACAAACATGGCCAGTGGTAGTCGAACCTGTGTCTTGCATGTTGGTGGTGGGAGGGCAAGAGGGCAGGATGTGAAGCCGTTCGATGAGAAGCGATGGGCGAAAGTCACGGAAATGGACAAGCTCCGGCGACAAAGAAACAAAACATCAAAATATCATCTTATCAAATTGCCATCTCAAATCGATGAAACCATAGGGTACCATACGACTTGTTATAGCAATTTCACAGCCCAGCACACTACTACAATCAACCTTGAAGAAGGGAAAGGTTCCTCTGCTGAATACATGTTGCGATCTACAGCAGCTGTCATGGCCCCATCATTGGCATCAGGTTCTATCCAGGAGAAATGTCTTTTCTGTTCAAAGATGACAAAGAAAATGAAGGACAAGCGCGAAAGTTTGGGGTCGTGTAAAGTAGACAGCGCAGAAGCAAGTATCAAGAAGGCTGCACAGACCCTGAAGGACGAAATTTTGCTGGCCCGTATAGCATCAATATCCAAGGAAGTCAAATATCACCACAGTTGCAGACGAAACTATATTCATAGATTTATTCACGTATACTCTTGGCCAGATGCGGGCAATTTTCTTCAGCACCCACAGACCAAATTATGCCAGGTGGATGACAAGATTCTTCCTGAACTTGGTTAATATGGATGAGACTCATCCTGGGGTCAGACAGATTCTGATGAATGGGGCCTTGTCCATAAGGAGGACTGCCAAGACTTTCGCTAGGTCTGCAATTGACATCTCCCTAGAACAAACAGTCAATGCTGATGCTGCATCAAGGTCAACAGGTATCACAGCCTTCAGCCAGTCAGACCCTGCAAGACGAAGATGGACGTTGACACGTTCTGTTCGCAGTGCTATTGTTGGACACCTCCTAAATATCTGTGGCATGAAATCAGCAGAAGATGTTTCAAAAACTTTGAAGCCATATCGCATCCGAAAAGACAATGAAGACCTGAAGAAGCTGATGGATGGTATAGAAAATACCATGAATCCCTTCACTCAGACTGATGATGAAAACCTGTATTGTCTAACCACAGGAGTCAAGGTTGCAGACGACATCAAAACTGATCTGCTTTCATGCGTGGACAAGGGTGAAGAGTGGAGCAACCAATTTGTGGAAGAATGTAGAGCAGATGCCACTCGGTTCGAGAAACCCATTCCCAGAAGAAAAATCAAGACATTTGCCTCTGCAGCAGTTGTTAGCAGAAGTAAGACTGAAAAACTGAAAGTTCTTGAGCTTCAAGGCACACGAGATATCTTCGGGAGATTACTTTACCTGAGCACACAGCAGAATATTGATCTTGAAGTTGTGTTCCAACATCCTCTGACACCTGTGCCGTTGGCACTGGGACATCTTGACGGCAGCCTGAATAAGACTGACAAAGCCAAACTCATGCATCAGATGGAGAAAAGGTGTGACAGCAAATATCCGGGGGAGATTGACGTCACCATTGTCGATGCAGTTTTTCTCCTCCACACACTGCCCTCCCCACCTTTGTCATTTGGGAAGATAGCTGAAGACATCCTTCAGAAGTTGTGTAGCATGTCACCTGAAGTTCATTTTGTATGTGACGTATACCAGGAACCCTCACTCAAGGAGGCAGAGAGAAGTCGGCGTGGGCAAGAAGAAGTCATGTTCGCGATCACTGGACCAGAGCAGAAACGTCCTCGAGACTGGCAACAAGCCTTGAAATCGCCAAGATTCAAAACAGCACTCTTCCGCTTTCTGGCCAGTGAGTGGAGCAAACCTCATTATACGCGGTACCTAAACAACAAGACGGTGTTCCACGCTTTTGAGACTGTGTGCTACAGATACTTCACATTAGATGATGTGTTGATAAGAACAGAGGTACCTGCTCTGGCATGCCAGCATGAAGAAGCTGACACGAGGATGGCATTCCATCTTTACGATGTCACAGTTCGGAATAAGAACGCCACTGTGGTTGTACGAAGCAATGACACTGATGTCCTGGTCATCCTCACATATCATGTTCGGCAACTGGACCCTGCACCTGAAGTCTGGATGGATGTTGGATTGAGCAGCACCAACACGAGAAGGTTCATCAGCATTACACAACTAGCAGAGAACGAAATTGCTGAATGTCTGCCAGGCTTCCATGCATACACAGGGTGCGA
Organism: Terebella lapidaria; assembly: GCA_949152475.1. Lineage (NCBI taxonomy): Eukaryota > Metazoa > Annelida > Polychaeta > Terebellida > Terebellidae > Terebella > Terebella lapidaria. The sequence continues at coordinate 4,509,991 of OX424557.1, read as the reverse complement.
CGTGACAGCCTCATTCATGAACAAAGGCAAGGTACGACCCCTGGAATTACTTCTGATGAACGAGCAATATCAAGTAGCGTTTTCACAACTTGGGAAATCACTTGATATTTCTCCAGATGTCTTGGAAGGACTTGAGAAATTTGTGTGCGCATTGTATGGTGAAGCACATATGTCAAACGTGAACGAAGTCAGACTTGCTGCATTCCACCGAAACTATGCCCCAAAAAGTGATGACAATCCACTCACCAGAATCAAAGGAGTAAATCCCAGCTCTATGCCACCATGCCAGTCTTCACTCATCAACAAGGCAATGAGAAGCAACTATGTCGCATATACATGGAACAATGCCAATCTCCCCAAGCCATGTGACGTCTCACCAAATGGATATGGGTGGTCGCTTGTGGAAAACAAATACCAAGTGAAATGGTATGACTGTGATCAAGTACCTCAGTGTATCACACAGGTCCTCGAAATGGACCGTTCATCAGAGAAAACAGATGAGGATGCTGAGATGTCATATGGAACGACATGCGACTCCGATGAATCAGATGACGAATGGGAATGAAAGAATGCAGTTATTGACATGGGACATTGCAGGATGTAACACAGAAGGAACTTTCAAAAGGACATACTACAATTTGATGATATAGAAATACTAGTGTAACATGAGTATGCATCCCATTTGCGCTACTATTTACTAGTATACATACTACTGAATGATTAGTAAAACTTTGAACAAATATCATTTGATATGTTACTTGGTGTTTCTGTGATAATCTGATAAGCTGTCGTTTGGTCCATTATTTTCTACTTGGTCTTCATGCTCGGAATTATTTTTCCAAGTTTCTGCATTCATTCCATTGCCAGGGATAAAAAAATGATGTAAATTTACATGAACTGTAACTCTTGATGGCACAGACGTGTTTCTTGACCATTAAAACATAGGTATAGACATCTTATTCATTGTGATTGGATGATTATTTATCAAGATATTGGCAAAAGTAGAAATTTCAGTAATGGCGGATTGGAATTTTCATAATAATCTCACTAACGTTTATGGGATTATTTTGGAAGGCGTCTAATAATGGATATTAAATATCAAACTGAAAGATATTGACCTCCAAACATTGTGACAGATATTAATTTGAAGATATTTGTACAAAATATGCACTTAGAAGTATATTGACGAGCAATACTTTTGATCATATTCTCACTCATTTTTCACATTCACTCCGTTGCCATGGATACCAAAAATGACGTTTCAGTAGGTAAATTTGCATAAAATGTAGTTTAAATATCCAAGGCATGTTCCTTGACCATAAAAATATGGGTATAGATACTTTTGTATTTGTGATTGGATAAATAGTTATCGATATATTGCCAAAAACAGAAATTAGAAAAATGGCGTCTTCAAATTTCTGCAATAAAGTTACTGACGTATTTTGGAGAGTTATGGAGGGTATCTATTTGGGCTATTGGTGTCAAATTCAAGCATATGGTCCACCAAGTAATGGCAATCGATATCTGGTGATATTCCATATGAACTGTGTATCAAGTAGCACATTGCCAGGCAAGGATTTTAGTCGTATTTTTGCTAATTTTTGCATTTAGTCCGTTGCCATGGATACAAAAAATGACATTTTTTTGTAAATATTGCACTGATACAATGCATGGCACTGAAATCTATCTTTGTGTGCTGAAGAATCGTAATCATATTTAATAATTATGAATATGAGGCCAAATCATTGTTTTAATGGGTTTCGTAGATTATCTAGTGGTTGCCATGGAAACGGCCCGGTTACGCAACAACGGCCCAAAAGAATTTTGACAGACGTTCATTTCCATACTCTAGACATATTTTCCTGTCATAATCATCGTTCAAATCCTTTGGCGCTAAAAAGTCAAATAAACCTCCCTGGGCTCTGGGTCTATATGGTGGAGCGTCACATGTCCATCGTACGATAGAGCATACCATGTCCATCGTACGATGGAGCGTCGCATGTCCATCGTACGGTGGAGTGTCACATGTCCATTGTACAGTGGAGCGTCGCATGTCCATCGTACAGTGGAGCGTCACATGTCCATCGTATGGTGGAGCATCAGATGTCCATCGTACGGTGAAGCATCGCATGTCCATCGTATGGTGGAGCATCGCATGTCGATCGTACGGTGGAGCGTCACATGTCCATCGTACAGTGGAGCCTCGCATGTCCATCGTACCGTGAAGCCTCGCATGTCCATCGTACGGTGGAGCGTCACATGTCCATCATACAGTGGAGCATCGCATGTCCATCGTATGGTGGAGCATCACATGTCCATCGTACGGTGGAGCGTCACATGTCCATCTTACGGTGGAGCCTCGCATGTCCATCATTCGGTGGAGCCTCGCATGTCCATAATTCGGTGGAGCGTCACATGTCCATCGTACGGTGGAGCATCGCATGTCCATCGTATGGTGGAGCGTTAGATGTCCATCTTACGGTGGAGCATCACGTGTCAATCGTACTGTGAAGCATCGCATGTCGATCGTACGGTGGAGCGTCTCATGTCCATCGTACGGTGGAGCGTCACATGTCAATCGTACTGTGAAGCATCGCATGTCGATCGTACGGTGGAGCGTCTCATGTCCATCGTACGGTGGAAGGTCACATGTCCATCGTACGATGGAGCATCCCATATCCATCGTACGATGGAGTGTCGCATGTCTATCGTACGGTGGAGCGTCACATGTCCATCTTACGGTGGAGCATCGCTAGTCCATCGTACGATGGAGCGTCGCATGTCCATCGTACAGTGGAGCGTCTCATGTCCATCGTACAGTGGAGCCTCGCATGTCCGTCATACGGTGGAGCATGACATGTCCATCGTACGGTGGAGCGTCACATATCCATCCTACGATGGAGCGTCCCATGTCCATCGTACGGTGGAGCGTCACATGTCCATCGCACAGTGGAGCCTCACATGTCCATCGTACGGTGGAGCCTCGCATGTCAATTATACGGTGGAGCGTCACATGTCCATCTTACAGTGGAGCATCGCATGTCCATCGTACGGTGGAGCATCAGATGTCCATCATATGGTGGAGCGTCACATGTCCATCGTACGATAGAGCATCCCATGTCCATCGTACGATGGAGCGTCTCATGTCCATCGTACGGTGGAGCATCACATGTCCATCATACGGTGGAGTGTCCCATGTCCATCGTACGATGGAGCCTCGCATGTCCATCATTTGGTGGAGCGTCACATGTCCATCGTACGGTGGAGCACCGCATGTCCATCGTATGGTGGAGCGTTAGATGTCCATCGTACGGTGGAGCATCACATGTCAATCGTACTGTGAAGCATCGCATGTCGATCGTACCGTGGAGCGTCTCATGTCCATCATACGGTGGAGCGTCACATGTCCATCGTACGATGGAGCATCCCATGTCCATCGTACGATGGAGTGTCGCATGTCCATCGTACGGTGGAGCGTCACATGTCCACCTTACGGTGGAGCATCGCTAGTCCATCGTACGATGGAGCGTCGCATGTCCATCGTACAGTGGAGCGTCTCATGTCCATCGTACAGTGGAGCCTCGCATGTCCATCATACGGTGGAGCGTGACATGTCCATCGTACGGTGGAGCGTCACATGTCCATCCTACGATGGAGCGTCCCATGTCCATCGTACGGTGGAGCGTCACATGTCCATCGCACAGTGGAGCCTCACATGTCCATCGTACGGTGGAGCGTCACATGTCCATCGCACAGTGGAGCCTCGCATGTCAATTATATGGTGGAGCGTCACATGTCCATCGTACAGTGGAGCATCGCATGTCCATCGTACGGTGGAGCCTCAGATGTCCATCATATGGTGGAGCGTCACATGTCCATCGTACGATAGAGCATACCATGTCCATCGTACGATGGAGCATCACATGTCCATCGTACGGTGGAGCATAGCATGTCCATCGTTGGGTGGAGCGTCACATGTCCATCGTACGATGGAGCATCCCATGTCCATTGTACGGTGGAGCGTCACATGTCCATCGTACAGTGGAGCCTCGCATGTCAATCATACGGTGTAGCGTCACATGTCCATCGTACAGTGGAGCATCGCATGTCCATCGTACGGTGGAGCATCAGATGTCCATCATATGGTGGAGCGTCACATGTCCATCGTACGATGGAGCGTCGCATGTCCATCATACAGTGGAGCGTCGCATGTCCATCGTACGGTGGAGCATCACATGTCCATTGTACAGTGGAGTCTTGCATGTCCATCATACGGTGGAGCGTCACATGACAGTCGTACAGTGGAGCGTCACATGTCCATCGTACGGTGGAGCATCGCATGTCTATCGTACGTTGGAGCGTCAGATGTCCATCGTACGGTGGAGCATCACATGTAGATCGTACGGTGCAGCATCCCATGTCCATCGTACGTTGGAGTGTCGCATGTCCATCGTACGGTGGGGCGGCACATGTCCATCTTACGGTGGAGCATCGCTAGTCCATCGTACGATAGAGCATCCCATGTCCATCGTACGATGGAGCGTCGCATGTCCATCGTACGTGGAGTGTCACATGTCCATCGTACAGTGGAGCGTCGCATGTCCATCGTACAGTGGAGCGTCACATGTCCATCGTATGGTGGAGGATCAGATGTCCATCGTACGGTGGAGCATCGCATGTCGATCGTACGGTGGAGCGTCACATGTCCATCGTACGGTGGAGCGTCACATGTCCATCGTACAGTGGAGCCTCGCATGTCCATCATACCGTGAAGCCTCGCATGTCCATCGTACGGTGGAGCGTCACATGTCCATCGTACAGTGGAGCGTCACATGTCCATCTTACGGTGGAGCCTCGCATGTCCATCATTCGGTGGAGCGTCCCATGTCCATCGTACGATGGAGCGTCTCATGTCCATCGTACGGTGGAGCATCACATGTCCATCATACGGTGGAGTGTCCCATGTCCATCGTACGATGGAGCCTCGCATGTCCATCATTTGGTGGAGCGTCACATGTCCATCGTACGGTGGAGCACCGCATGTCCATCGTATGGTGGAGCGTTAGATGTCCATCGTACGGTGGAGCATCACATGTCAATCGTACTGTGAAGCATCGCATGTCGATCGTACGGTGGAGCGTCTCATGTCCATCGTACGATGGAGTGTCGCATGTCCATCGTACGGTGGAGCGTCACATGTCCATCTTACGGTGGAGCATCGCTAGTCCATCGTACGATGGAGCGTCGCATGTCCATCGTACAGTGGAGCGTCTCATGTCCATCGTACAGTGGAGCCTCGCATGTCCATCATACGGTGGAGTGTGACATGTCCATCGTACGGTGGAGCGTCACATGTCCATCCTACGATGGAGCGTCCCATGTCCATCGTACGGTGGAGAGTCACATGTCCATCGCACAGTGGAGCCTCACATGTCCATCGTACGTTGGAGCGTCACATGTCCATCGCACAGTGGAGCCTCGCATGTCAATTATACGGTGGAGCGTCACATGTCCATCGTACAGTGGAGCATCGCATGTCCATCGTACGGTGGAGCATCAGATGTCCATCATATGGTGGAGCGTCACATGTCCATCGTACGATAGAGCATACCATGTCCATCGTATGATGGAGCGTCGCATGTCCATCGTACGGTGGAGTGTCACATGTCCATTGTACAGTTGAGCGTCGCATGTCCATCGTACAGTGGAGCGTCACATGTCCATCGTATGGTGGAGCATCAGATGTCCATCGTATGGTGGAGCATCGCATGTCCATCGTATGGTGGAGCATCGCATGTCGATCGTACGGTGGAGCGTCACATGTCCATCGTACAGTGGAGCCTCGCATGTCCATCGTACCGTGAAGCCTCGCATGTCCATCGTACGGTGGAGCGTCACATGTCCATCATACAGTGGAGCATCGCATGTCCATCGTATGGTGGAGCATCACATGTTCATCGTACGGTGGAGCGTCACATGTCCATCTTACGGTGGAGCCTCGCATGTCCATCATTCGGTGGAGCCTCGCATGTCCATAATTCGGTGGAGCGTCACATGTCCATCGTACGGTGGAGCATCGCATGTCCATCGTATGGTGGAGCGTTAGATGTCCATCTTACGGTGGAGCATCACGTGTCAATCGTACTGTGAAGCATCGCATGTCGATCGTACGGTGGAGCGTCTCATGTCCATCGTACGGTGGAGCGTCACATGTCCATCGTACGGTGGAGCATAGCATGTATATCATATGGTGGAGCATCACATGTCCATCGTACGATGGAGCATCCCATGTCCACCGTACGGTGGAGCGTCACATGTCCATCGTACGATGGAGCGTCACATGTCCATTATACGGTGGAGCGTCCCATGTCCATCGTACGATGGAGCGTCACATGTCCATCGTACGGTGGAGCATAGCATGTCCATCGTACGGTTTAGCGTCAGATGTCCATCGTACGGTGGAGCATCACATGTCCATCGTACGGTGGAGCCTCACATGTCCATCGTACGGTGGATCGTCACATGTCCATCGCACAGTGGAGCCTCGCATGTCAATTATACGGTGGAGCGTCACATGTCCATCGTACAGTGGAGCATCGCATGTCCATCGTACGGTGGAGCATCAGATGTCCATCATATGGTGGAGCGTCACATGTCCATCGTACGATAGAGCATACCATGTCCATCGTACGATGGAGCGTCGCATGTCCATCGTACGGTGGAGTGTCACATGTCCATTGTACAGTGGAGCGTCGCATGTCCATCGTACAGTGGAGCGTCACATGTCCATCGTATGGTGGAGCATCAGATGTCCATCGTACGGTGGAGCATCGCATGTCCATCGTATGGTGGAGCATGGCATGTCGATCGTACGGTGGAGCGTCACATGTCCATCGTACAGTGGAGCCTCGCATGTCCATCGTACCGTGAAGCCTCGCATGTCCATCGTACGGTGGAGCGTCACATGTCCATCATACAGTGGAGCATCGCATGTCCATCGTATGGTGGAGCATCACATGTCCATCGTACGGTGGAGCGTCACATGTCCATCTTACGGTGGAGCCTCGCATGTCCATCATTCGGTGGAGCCTCGCATGTCCATAATTCGGTGGAGCGTCAGATGTCCATCGTACGGTGGAGCATCGCATGTCCATCGTATGGTGGAGCGTTAGATGTCCATCTTATGGTGGAGCATCACGTGTCAATCGTACTGTGAAGCATCGCATGTCGATCGTACGGTGGAGCGTCTCATGTCCATCGTACGGTGGAGCGTCACAGGTCCATCGTACGGTGGAGCATAGCATGTATATCATATGGTGGAGCATCACATGTCCATTGTACGATGGAGCATCCCATGTCCACCGTACGGTGGAGCGTCACATGTCCATCGTACGATGGAGCGTCACATGTCCATTATACGGTGGAGCGTCCCATGTCCATCGTACGGTGGAGCGTCACATGTCCATCGTACGGTGGAGCATAGCATGTCCATCGTACGGTTTAGTGTCAGATGTCCATCGTACGGTGGAGCATCGCATGTCCATCGTACGGTGGAGCATCAGATGTCCATCATATGGTGGAGCGTCACATGTCCATCGTACGATGGAGCGTCGCATGTCCATCATACAGTGGAGCGTCGCATGTCCATCGTACGGTGGAGCGTCACATGTCCATTGTACAGTGGAGTCTTGCATGTCCATCATACGGTGGAGCGTCACATGACAGTCGTACAGTGGAGCGTCACATGTCCATCGTACGGTGGAGCATCGCATGTCTATCGTACGTTGGAGCGTCAGATGTCCATCGTACGGTGGAGCATCACATGTAGATCGTACGGTGGAGCATCGCATGTCCATCGTATGGTGGAGCGTCACATGTCCATCATACGGTGCAGCATCCCATGTCCATCGTACGATGGAGTGTCGCATGTCCATCGTACGGTGGGGCGGCACATGTCCATCTTACGGTGGAGCATCGCTAGTCCATCGTACGATGGAGCGTCGCATGTCCATCGTACAGTGGAGCGTCTCATGTCCATCGTACAGTGGAGCCTCGCATGTCCATCATACGGTGGAGCGTGACATGTCCATCGTACGGTGGAGCGTCACATGTCCATCCTACGATGGAGCGTCCCATGTCCATCGTACGGTGGAGCGTCACATGTCCATCGCACAGTGGAGCCTCACATGTCCATCGTACGGTGGAGCGTCACATGTCCATCGCACAGTGGAGCCTCGCATGTCAATTATACGGTGGAGCGTCACATGTCCATCGTACAGTGGAGCATCGCATGTCCATCGTACGGTGGAGCATCAGATGTCCATCATATGGTGGAGCGTCACATGTCCATCGTACGATAGAGCATACCATGTCCATCGTACGATGGAACGTCGCATGTCCATCGTACGGTGGAGTGTCACATGTCCATTGTACAGTGGAGCGTCGCATGTCCATCGTACAGTGGAGCGTCACATGTCCATCGTATGGTGGAGCATCAGAAGTCCATCGTACGGTGGAGCATCGCATGTCCATCGTATGGTGGAGCATCGCATGTCGATCGTACGGTGGAGCGTCACATGTCCATCGTACAGTGGAGCCTCGCATGTCCATCGTACCGTGAAGCCTCGCATGTCCATCGTACGGTGGAGCGTCACATGTCCATCATACAGTGGAGCATCGCATGTCCATCGTATGGTGGAGCATCACATGTCCATCGTACGGTGGAGCGTCACATGTCCATCTTACGGTGGAGCCTCGCATGTCCATCATTCGGTGGAGCCTCGCATGTCCATAATTCGGTGGAGCGTCACATGTCCATCGTACGGTGGAGCATCGCATGTCCATCGTATGGTGGAGCGTTAGATGTCCATCTTACGGTGGAGCATCACGTGTCAATCGTACTGTCAAGCATCGCATGTCGATCGTACGGTGGAGCGTCACATGTCCATCGTACGGTGGAGCATAGCATGTATATCATATGGTGGAGCATCACATGTCCATCGTACGATGGAGCATCCCATGTCCACCGTACGGTGGAGCGTCACATGTCCATCGTACGATGGAGCGTCACATGTCCATTATACGGTGGAGCGTCCCATGTCCATCGTATGGTGGAGCATCGCATGTCCATCGTATGGTGGAGCATCGCATGTCGATCGTACGGTGGAGCGTCACATGTCCATCGTACAGTGGAGCCTCGCATGTCCATCGTACCGTGAAGCCTCGCATGTCCATCGTACGGTGGAGCGTCACATGTCCATCATACAGTGGAGCATCGCATGTCCATCGTATGGTGGAGCATCACATGTTCATCGTACGGTGGAGCGTCACATGTCCATCTTACGGTGGAGCCTCGCATGTCCATCATTCGGTGGAGCCTCGCATGTCCATAATTCGGTGGAGCGTCACATGTCCATCGTACGGTGGAGCATCGCATGTCCATCGTATGGTGGAGCGTTAGATGTCCATCTTACGGTGGAGCATCACGTGTCAATCGTACTGTGAAGCATCGCATGTCGATCGTACGGTGGAGCGTCTCATGTCCATCGTACGGTGGAGCGTCACATGTCCATCGTACGGTGGAGCATAGCATGTATATCATATGGTGGAGCATCACATGTCCATCGTACGATGGAGCATCCCATGTCCACCGTACGGTGGAGCGTCACATGTCCATCGTACGATGGAGCGTCACATGTCCATTATACGGTGGAGCGTCCCATGTCCATCGTACGGTGGAGCATCACATGTCAATCGTACTGTGAAGCATCGCATGTCGATCGTACGGTGGAGCGCCTCATGTCCATCGTACGGTGGAGCATCACATGTCCATCGTACGATGGAGCATCCCATGTCCATCGTACGATGGAGTGTCGCATGTCCATCGTACGGTGGAGCGTCACATGTCCATCTTACGGTGGAGCATCGCTAGTCCATCGTACGATGGAGCGTCGCATGTCCATCGTACAGTGGAGCGTCTCATGTCCATCGTACAGTGGAGCCTCGCATGTCCATCATACGGTGGAGCGTGACATGTCCATCGTACGGTGGAGCGTCACATGTCCATCCTACGATGGAGCGTCCCATGTCCATCGTACGGTGGAGCGTCACATGTCCATCGCACAGTGGAGCCTCACATGTCCATCGTACGGTGGAGCGTCACATGTCCATCGCACAGTGGAGCCTCGCATGTCAATTATACGGTGGAGCGTCACATGTCCATCGTACAGTGGAGCATCGCATGTCCATCGTACGGTGGAGCATCAGATGTCCATCATATGGTGGAGCGTCACATGTCCATCGTACGATAGAGCATACCATGTCCATCGTACGATGGAACGTCGCATGTCCATCGTACGGTGGAGTGTCACATGTCCATTGTACAGTGGAGCGTCGCATGTCCATCGTACAGTGGAGCGTCACATGTCCATCGTATGGTGGAGCATCAGAAGTCCATCGTACGGTGGAGCATCGCATGTCCATCGTATGGTGGAGCATCGCATGTCGATCGTACGGTGGAGCGTCACATGTCCATCGTACAGTGGAGCCTCGCATGTCCATCGTACCGTGAAGCCTCGCATGTCCATCGTACGGTGGAGCGTCACATGTCCATCATACAGTGGAGCATCGCATGTCCATCGTATGGTGGAGCATCACATGTCCATCGTACGGTGGAGCGTCACATGTCCATCTTACGGTGGAGCCTCGCATGTCCATCATTCGGTGGAGCCTCGCATGTCCATAATTCGGTGGAGCGTCACATGTCCATCGTACGGTGGAGCATCGCATGTCCATCGTATGGTGGAGCGTTAGATGTCCATCTTACGGTGGAGCATCACGTGTCAATCGTACTGTCAAGCATCGCATGTCGATCGTACGGTGGAGCGTCACATGTCCATCGTACGGTGGAGCATAGCATGTATATCATATGGTGGAGCATCACATGTCCATCGTACGATGGAGCATCCCATGTCCACCGTACGGTGGAGCGTCACATGTCCATCGTACGATGGAGCGTCACATGTCCATTATACGGTGGAGCGTCCCATGTCCATCGTATGGTGGAGCATCGCATGTCCATCGTATGGTGGAGCATCGCATGTCGATCGTACGGTGGAGCGTCACATGTCCATCGTACAGTGGAGCCTCGCATGTCCATCGTACCGTGAAGCCTCGCATGTCCATCGTACGGTGGAGCGTCACATGTCCATCATACAGTGGAGCATCGCATGTCCATCGTATGGTGGAGCATCACATGTTCATCGTACGGTGGAGCGTCACATGTCCATCTTACGGTGGAGCCTCGCATGTCCATCATTCGGTGGAGCCTCGCATGTCCATAATTCGGTGGAGCGTCACATGTCCATCGTACGGTGGAGCATCGCATGTCCATCGTATGGTGGAGCGTTAGATGTCCATCTTACGGTGGAGCATCACGTGTCAATCGTACTGTGAAGCATCGCATGTCGATCGTACGGTGGAGCGTCTCATGTCCATCGTACGGTGGAGCGTCACATGTCCATCGTACGGTGGAGCATAGCATGTATATCATATGGTGGAGCATCACATGTCCATCGTACGATGGAGCATCCCATGTCCACCGTACGGTGGAGCGTCACATGTCCATCGTACGATGGAGCGTCACATGTCCATTATACGGTGGAGCGTCCCATGTCCATCGTACGATGGAGCGTCACATGTCCATCGTACGGTGGAGCATAGCATGTCCATCGTACGGTTTAGCGTCAGATGTCCATCGTACGGTGGAGCATCACATGTCCATCGTACGGTGGAGCCTCACATGTCCATCGTACGGTGGATCGTCACATGTCCATCGCACAGTGGAGCCTCGCATGTCAATTATACGGTGGAGCGTCACATGTCCATCGTACAGTGGAGCATCGCATGTCCATCGTACGGTGGAGCATCAGATGTCCATCATATGGTGGAGCGTCACATGTCCATCGTACGATAGAGCATACCATGTCCATCGTACGATGGAGCGTCGCATGTCCATCGTACGGTGGAGTGTCACATGTCCATTGTACAGTGGAGCGTCGCACGTCCATCGTACAGTGGAGCGTCACATGTCCATCGTATGGTGGAGCATCAGATGTCCATCGTACGGTGGAGCATCGCATGTCCATCGTATGGTGGAGCATGGCATGTCGATCGTACGGTGGAGCGTCACATGTCCATCGTACAGTGGAGCCTCGCATGTCCATCGTACCGTGAAGCCTCGCATGTCCATCGTACGGTGGAGCGTCACATGTCCATCATACAGTGGAGCATCGCATGTCCTTCGTATGGTGGAGCATCACATGTCCATCGTACGGTGGAGCGTCACATGTCCATCTTACGGTGGAGCCTCGCATGTCCATCATTCGGTGGAGCCTCGCATGTCCATAATTCGGTGGAGCGTCACATGTCCATCGTACGGTGGAGCATCGCATGTCCATCGTATGGTGGAGCGTTAGATGTCCATCTTATGGTGGAGCATCACGTGTCAATCGTACTGTGAAGCATCGCATGTCGATCGTACGGTGGAGCGTCTCATGTCCATCGTACGGTGGAGCGTCACATGTCCATCGTACGGTGGAGCATAGCATGTATATCATATGGTGGAGCATCACATGTCCATTGTACGATGGAGCATCCCATGTCCACCGTACGGTGGAGCGTCACATGTCCATCGTACGATGGAGCGTCACATGTCCATTATACGGTGGAGCGTCCCATGTCCATCGTACGGTGGAGCGTCACATGTCCATCGTACGGTGGAGCATAGCATGTCCATCGTACGGTTTAGCGTCAGATGTCCATCGTACGGTGGAGCATCACATGTCCATCGTACGGTGGAGCATCGCATGTCCATCATACGGTGGAGCGTCACATGTCCATCGTACATTGGAGCATAGCATGTTCATCGTACGGTGGAGCGTCACATGTCCATCATACGGTGGAGCATCGCATATCCATCGTACGGTGGAGCGTTCCATATCCATCGTACTGTGGAGCGTCACATGTCCATCGAACGGTGGAGCATCCCATGTCCATCGTACGATGGAGCGTCGCATGTCCATCGTACGATGGAGCGTCACATGTCCATCTTACGGTGGAGCATCAGATGTCCATCATATGGTGGAGCGTCACATGTCCATCGTACGATAGAGCATACCATGTCCATCGTACGATGGAGCGTCGCATGTCCATCGTACGGTGGAGTGTCACATGTCCATTGTACAGTGGAGCGTCACATGTCCATCGTATGGTGGAGCATCAGATGTCCATCGTACGGTGGAGCATCGCATGTCCATCGTACGGTGGAGCATCGCATGTCGATCGTACGGTGGAGCGTCACATGTCCATCGTACAGTGGAGCCTCGCATGTCCATCGTACAGTGGAGCGTCCCATGTCCATCGTACAGTGGAGCCTCGCATGTCAATCATACGGTGTAGCGTCACATGTCCATCGTACAGTGGAGCATCGCATGTCCATCGTACGGTGGAGCATCAGATGTCCATCATATGGTGGAGCGTCACATGTCCATCGTACGATGGAGCGTCGCATGTCCATCATACAGTGGAGCGTCGCATGTCCATCGTACGGTGGAGCGTCACATGTCCATTGTACAGTGGAGTCTTACATGTCCATCATACGGTGGAGCGTCACATGACAGTCGTACAGTGGAGCGTCACATGTCCATCGTACGGTGGAGCATCGCATGTCTATCGTACGTTGGAGCGTCAGATGTCCATCGTACGGTGGAGCATCACATGTAGATCGTACGGTGGAGCATCGCATGTCCATCGTATGGTGGAGCGTCACATGTCCATCATACGGTGCAGCATCCCATGTCCATCGTACGATGGAGTGTCGCATGTCCATCGTACGGTGGGGCGGCACATGTCCATCTTACGGTGGAGCATCGCTAGTCCATCGTACGATAGAGCATCCCATGTCCATCGTACGATGGAGGGTCGCATGTCCATCGTACGTGGAGTGTCACATGTCCATCGTACAGTGGAGCGTCGCATGTCCATCGTACAGTGGAGCGTCACATGTCCATCGTATGGTGGAGGATCAGATGTCCATCGTACGGTGGAGCATCGTATGTCGATCGTACGGTGGAGCGTCACATGTCCATCGTACGGTGGAGCGTCACATGTCCATCGTACAGTGGAGCCTCGCATGTCCATCATACCGTGAAGCCTCGCATGTCCATCGTACGGTGGAGCGTCACATGTCCATCGTACAGTGGAGCGTCACATGTCCATCTTACGGTGGAGCCTCGCATGTCCATCATTCGGTGGAGCGTCCCATGTCCATCGTACGATGGAGCGTCTCATGTCCATCGTACGGTGGAGCATCACATGTCCATCATACGGTGGAGTGTCCCATGTCCATCGTACGATGGAGCCTCGCATGTCCATCATTTGGTGGAGCGTCACATGTCCATCGTACGGTGGAGCACCGCATGTCCATCGTATGGTGGAGCGTTAGATGTCCATCGTACGGTGGAGCATCACATGTCAATCGTACTGTGAAGCATCGCATGTCGATCGTACGGTGGAGCGTCTCATGTCCATCGTACGGTGGAGCGTCACATGTCCATCGTACGATGGAGCATCCCATGTCCATCGTACGATGGAGTGTCGCATGTCCATCGTACGGTGGAGCGTCACATGTCCATCTTACGGTGGAGCATCGCTAGTCCATCGTACGATGGAGCGTCGCATGTCCATCGTACAGTGGAGCGTCTCATGTCCATCGTACAGTGGAGCCTCGCATGTCCATCATACGGTGGAGCGTGACATGTCCATCGTACGGTGGAGCGTCACATGTCCATCCTACGATGGAGCGTCCCATGTCCATCGTACGGTGGAGCGTCACATGTCCATCGCACAGTGGAGCCTCACATGTCCATCGTACGGTGGAGCGTCACATGTCCATCGCACAGTGGAGCCTCGCATGTCAATTATACGGTGGAGCGTCACATGTCCATCGTACAGTGGAGCATCGCATGTCCATCGTACGGTGGAGCATCAGATGTCCATCATATGGTGGAGCGTCACATGTCCATCGTACGATAGAGCATACCATGTCCATCGTACGATGGAACGTCGCATGTCCATCGTACGGTGGAGTGTCACATGTCCATTGTACAGTGGAGCGTCGCATGTCCATCGTACAGTGGAGCGTCACATGTCCATCGTATGGTGGAGCATCAGAAGTCCATCGTACGGTGGAGCATCGCATGTCCATCGTATGGTGGAGCATCGCATGTCGATCGTACGGTGGAGCGTCACATGTCCATCGTACAGTGGAGCCTCGCATGTCCATCGTACCGTGAAGCCTCGCATGTCCATCGTACGGTGGAGCGTCACATGTCCATCATACAGTGGAGCATCGCATGTCCATCGTATGGTGGAGCATCACATGTCCATCGTACGGTGGAGCGTCACATGTCCATCTTACGGTGGAGCCTCGCATGTCCATCATTCGGTGGAGCCTCGCATGTCCATAATTCGGTGGAGCGTCACATGTCCATCGTACGGTGGAGCATCGCATGTCCATCGTATGGTGGAGCGTTAGATGTCCATCTTACGGTGGAGCATCACGTGTCAATCGTACTGTCAAGCATCGCATGTCGATCGTACGGTGGAGCGTCACATGTCCATCGTACGGTGGAGCATAGCATGTATATCATATGGTGGAGCATCACATGTCCATCGTACGATGGAGCATCCCATGTCCACCGTACGGTGGAGCGTCACATGTCCATCGTACGATGGAGCGTCACATGTCCATTATACGGTGGAGCGTCCCATGTCCATCGTACGGTGGAGCGTCACATGACCATCGTACGGTGGAGCATAGCATGTCCATCGTACGGTTTAGCGTCAGATGTCCATCGTACGGTGGAGCATCACATGTCCATCGTACGGTGGAGCATCGCATGTCCATCATACGGTGGAGCGTCACATGTCCATCGTACAGTGGAGCCTTGCATGTCCATCATACGGTGGAGCGTCACATGTCCATCGTACAGTGGAGCATCGCATGTCGATCGTACAGTGGAGCGTCACATGTCCATCGTACATTGGAGCGTCCCATGTCCATCATACGGTGGAGCATCGCATATCCATCGTACGGTGGAGCGTCACATGTCCATCATACGGTGGAGCATCCCATGTCCATCGTACGATGGAGCGTCGCATGTCCATCGTATGGTGGAGCGTCACATGTCCATCTTACGGTGGAGACTCGCATGTCCATCATTCGGTAGAGCGTCACATGTCCATCGTACGGTGGAGCATAGCATGTTCATCGTACGGTGGAGCGTCACAAGTCCATCGTACGGTGGAGCGTCACATGTCCATCATACGGTGGAGCATCGCATCTCCATCGTACGGTGGAGAGTCACATGTCCATCATACGGTGGAGCATCGCATATCCATCGTACGGTGGAGCGTTCCATGTCCATCGTACTGTGGAGCGTCACATGTCCATTGAACGGTGGAGCATCCCATGTCCATCGTACGATGGAGCGTCGCATGTCCATCATACGGTGGAGCGTCACATGTCCATCTTACGGTGGAGCATCAGATGTCCATCATATGGTGGAGCGTCACATGTCCATCGTACGATAGAGCATACCATGTCCATCGTACGATGGAGCGTCGCATGTCCATCGTACGGTGGAGTGTCACATGTCCATTGTACAGTGGAGCGTCGCATGTCCATCGTACAGTGGAGCGTCACATGTCCATCGTATGGTGGAGCATCAGATGTCCATCGTACGGTGGAGCATCGCATGTCCATCGTACGGTGGAGCATCGCATGTCGATCGTACGGTGGAGCGTCACATGTCCATCGTACAGTGGAGCCTCGCATGTCCATCGTACGGTGGAGCGTCCCATGTCCATCGTACGGTGGAGCGTCACATGTCCATCGTACGGTGGAGCATCCCATGTCCATCGTACGCTGGAGGGTCGCATGTGAATCGTACGGTGGAGCGTCACATGTCCATCTTACGGTGGAGCATCGCTAGTCCATCGTACGATGGAGCGTCGCATGTCCATCGTACAGTGGAGCGTCTCATGTTTATCGTATAGTGGAGGCTTGCATGTTTATCATACGGTGGAGCGTCACATGTCCATCGTACGGTGGAGCATCACATGTCCATCCTACGGTGGAGCGTCCCATGTCCATCGTACGGTGGAGCGTCACATGTCCATCGTACGGTGGAGCATAGCATGTCCATCGTTGGGTGGAGAGTCACATGTCCATCGTACGGTGGAGCATAGCATGTCCATCGTTGGGTGGAGAGTCACATGTCCATCGTTCGATGGAGCATCCCATGTCCATCGTACGGTGGAGCGTCACATGTCCATCGTACAGTGGAGCCTCGCATGTCAATCATACGGTGGAGCGTCACATGTCCATCGTACAGTGGAGCATCGCATGTCCATCGTACGGTGGAGCATCAGATGTCCATCATATGGTGGAGCGTCACATGTCCATCGTACGATGGAGCGTCGCCTCTCCATCATACAGTCGAGCGTCGCATGTCCATCGTATGGTGGAGCGTCACATGTCCATCATACGGTGGAGCATCCCATGTCCATCGTACGATGGAGCGTCGCATGTCCATCGTACGGTGGAGCGTCACATGTCCATCTTACGATGGAGCCTCGCATGTCCATCATTCGGTAGAGCGTCACATGTCCATCGTACGGTGGAGCATAGCATGTCCATCGTACGGTGGAGCGTCACATGTTCATCGTACGGTGGAGCATCACATGTAGATCGTACGGTGGAGCATCCCATGTCCATCGTACGCTGGAGCGTCGCATGTGAATCGTACTTTGGAGCGTCACATGTCCATCTTACGGTGGAGCATCGCTAGTCCATCGTACGATGGAGCGTCGCATGTCCATCGTACAGTGGAGCGTCTCATGTCCATCGTACAGTGGAGCCTCGCATGTCCATCATACGGTGAACGTCACATGTCCATCGTACGGTGGAGCGTCCCATATCCATCATACGGTGGAGCATCGCATATCCATCGTACGGTTGAGCATCACATGTCCATCGTACGGTGGAGCGTCGCATGTCCATCGTACGGTGGAGCGTCACATGTCCATCTTACGGTGGAGACTCGCATGTCCATCATTCGGTAGAGCGTCACATGTCCATCGTACGGTGGAGCATCGCTAGTCCATCGTACGATGGAGCGTCGCATGTCCATCGTACAGTGGAGCATCTCATGTCCATCGTACAGTGGAGCCTCGCATGTCCATCATACGGTGGAGCGTCACATGTCCATCGTACGGTGGAGCATCACATGTCCATCCTACGGTGGAGCGTCCCATGTCCATCGTACGGTGGAGCGTCACATGTCCATCGTACGGTGGAGCATAGCATGTCCATCGTTGGGTGGAGAGTCACATGTCCATCGTTCGATGGAGCATCCCATGTTCATCGTACGGTGGAGCGTCACATGTCCATCGTACAGTGGAGCCTCGCATGTCAATCATACGGTGGAGCGTCACATGTCCATCGTACAGTGGAGCATCGCATGTCCATCGTACGGTGGAGCATCAGATGTCCATCATATGGTGGAGCGTCACATGTCCATCGTACGATGGAGCGTCGCCTCTCCATCATACAGTCGAGCGTCGCATGTCCATCGTATGGTGGAGCGTCACATGTCCATCATACGGTGGAGCATCCCATGTCCATCGTACGATGGAGCGTCGCATGTCCATCGTACGGTGGAGCGTCACATGTCCATCTTACGATGGAGCCTCGCATGTCCATCATTCGGTAGAGCGTCACATGTCCATCGTACGGTGGAGCATAGCATGTCCATCGTACGGTGGAGCGTCACATGTTCATCGTACGGTGGAGCATCACATGTAGATCGTACGGTGGAGCATCCCATGTCCATCGTACGCTGGAGCGTCGCATGTGAATCGTACTTTGGAGCGTCACATGTCCATCTTACGGTGGAGCATCGCTAGTCCATCGTACGATGGAGCGTCGCATGTCCATCGTACAGTGGAGCGTCTCATGTCCATCGTACAGTGGAGCCTCGCATGTCCATCATACGGTGAACGTCACATGTCCATCGTACGGTGGAGCGTCCCATGTCCATCATACGGTGGAGCATCGCATATCCATCGTACGGTTGAGCATCACATGTCCATCGTACGGTGGAGCGTCGCATGTCCATCGTACGGTGGAGCGTCACATGTCCATCTTACGGTGGAGACTCGCATGTCCATCATTCGGTAGAGCGTCACATGTCCATCGTACGGTGGAGCATCGCTAGTCCATCGTACGATGGAGCGTCGCATGTCCATCGTACAGTGGAGCATCTCATGTCCATCGTACAGTGGAGCCTCGCATGTCCATCATACGGTGGAGCGTCACATGTCCATCGTACGGTGGAGCATCACATGTCCATCCTACGGTGGAGCGTCCCATGTCCATCGTACGGTGGAGCGTCACATGTCCATCGTACGGTGGAGCATAGCATGTCCATCGTTGGGTGGAGAGTCACATGTCCATCGTTCGATGGAGCATCCCATGTTCATCGTACGGTGGAGCGTCACATGTCCATCGTACAGTGGAGCCTCGCATGTCAATCATACGGTGGAGCGTCACATGTCCATCGTACAGTGGAGCATCGCATGTCCATCGTACGGTGGAGCATCAGATGTCCATCATATGGTGGAGCGTCACATGTCCATCGTACGATGGAGCGTCGCCTCTCCATCATACAGTCGAGCGTCGCATGTCCATCGTATGGTGGAGCGTCACATGTCCATCATACGGTGGAGCATCCCATGTCCATCGTACGATGGAGCGTCGCATGTCCATCGTACGGTGGAGCGTCACATGTCCATCTTACGATGGAGCCTCGCATGTCCATCATTCGGTAGAGCGTCACATGTCCATCGTACGGTGGAGCATAGCATGTCCATCGTACGGTGGAGCGTCACATGTCCATCGTACGGTGGAGCATCACATGTAGATCGTACGGTGGAGCATCCCATGTCCATCGTACGCTGGAGCGTCGCATGTGAATCGTACGGTGGAGCGTCACATGTCCATCTTACGGTGGAGCATCGCTAGTCCATCGTACGATGGAGCGTCGCATGTCCATCGTACAGTGGAGCGTCTCATGTCCATCGTACAGTGGAGCCTCGCATGTCCATCATACGGGGGAGCGTCACATGTCCATCGTACGGTGGAGCATCACATGTCCATCCTACGGTGGAGCATCCCATGTCCATCGTATGGTGGAGCGTCACATGTCCATCGCACAGTGGAGCCTCGCATGTCCATCGTACGGTGGAGCGTCACATGTCCATCGCACAGTGGAGCCTCGCATGTCAATTATACGGTGGAGCGTCACATGTCCATCGTACAGTGGAGCTTCGCATGTCCATCGTACGGTGGAGCATCAGATGTCCATCATATGGTGGAGCGTCCCATGTCCATCGTACGGTGGAGCGTCACATGTCCATTATACGGTGGAGCGTCACATGTCCACCGTATGGTGGAGCATAGCATGTCCATCGTACGGTTTAGCGTCAGATGTCCATCGTACGGTGGAGCATCACATGTCCATCGTACGATGGAGCATCCCATGTCCACCGTACGGTGGAGCGTCACATGTCCATTATACGGTGGAGCGTCACATGTCCATCGTACGGTGGAGCATAGCATGTCCATCGTACGGTTTAGCGTCAGATGTCCATCGTACGGTGGAGCATTACATGTCCATCGTACGGTGGAGCATCGCATGTCCATCATACGGTGGAGCGTCACATGTCCATCGTACAGTGGAGCCTTGCATGTCCATCATACGGTGGAGCGTCACATGTCCATCGTACAGTGGAGCATCGCATGTCCATCGTACAGTGGAGCGTCACATGTCCATCGTACATTGGAGCGTCCCATGTCCATCATACGGTGGAGCATCGCATATCCATCGTACGGTGGAGCGTCACATGTCCATCATACGGTGGAGCATCCCATGTCCATCGTACGATGGAGCGTCGCATGTCCATCATACGGTGGAGCATCCCATGTCCATCGTACGATGGAGCGTCCCATGTCCATCGTACGATAGAGCCTCGCATGTCCATCGTATGTCAATCATACGGTGTAGCGTCACATGTCCATCGTACAGTGGAGCATCGCATGTCCATCGTACGGTGGAGCATCAGATGTCCATCATATGGTGGAGCTTCACATGTCCATCGTACGATGGAGCGTCGCATGTCCATCATACAGTGGAGCGTCGCATGTCCATCGTACGGTGGAGCATCACATGTCCATTGTACAGTGGAGCCTTGCATGTCCATCATACGGTGAGCGTCACATGACAGTCGTACAGTGGAGCATCACATGTCCATCGTACGGTGGAGCATCGCATGTCTATCGTACGTTGGAGCGGCAGATGTCCATCGTACGGTGGAGCTTCACATGTAGATCGTACGGTGGAGCATCGCATGTCCATCGTATGGTGGAGCGTCACATGTCCATCATACGGTGGAGCATCCCATGTCCATCGTACGATGGAGTGTCGCATGTCCATCGTACGGTGGGGCGGCACATGTCCATCTTACGGTGGAGCATCGCTAGTCCATCGTACGATAGAGCATCCCATGTCCATCGTACGATGGAGCGTCGCATGTCCATCGTACGTGGAGTGTCACATGTCCATCGTACAGTGGAGCGTCGCATGTCCATCGTACAGTGGAGCGTCACATGTCCATCGTATGGTGGAGGATCAGATGTCCATCGTACGGTGGAGCATCGCATGTCGATCGTACGGTGGAGCGTCACATGTCCATCGTACGGTGGAGCGTTACATGTATATCGTACAGTGGAGCCTCGCATGTCCATCATACCGTGAAGCCTCGCATGTCCATCGTACGGTGGAGCGTCACATGTCCATCTTACGGTGGAGCCTCGCATGTCCATCATTCGGTGGAGCGTCCCATGTCCATCGTACGATGGAGCGTCTCATGTCCATCGTACGGTGGAGCATCACATGTCCATCATACGGTGGAGTGTCCCATGTCCATCGTACGATGGAGCCTCGCATGTCCATCATTTGGTGGAGCGTCACATGTCCATCGTACGGTGGAGCACCGCATGTTCATCGTATGGTGGAGCGTTAGATGTCCATCGTACGGTGGAGCATCACATGTCAATCGTACTGTGAAGCATCGCATGTCGATCGTACGGTGGAGCGTCTCATGTCTATCGTACGGTGGAGCGTCACATGTCCATCGTACGATGGAGCATCCCATGTCCATCGTACGATGGAGTGTCGCATGTCCATCGTACGGTGGAGCGTCACATGTCCATCTTACGGTGGAGCATCGCTAGTCCATCGTACGATGGAGCGTCGCATGTCCATCGTACAGTGGAGCGTCTCATGTCCATCATACAGTGGAGCCTCGCATGTCCATCATACGGTGGAGCGTGACATGTCCATCGTATGGTGGAGCGTCACATGTCCATCCTACGATGGAGCGTCCCATGTCCATCGTACGGTGGAGCGTCACATGTCCATCGCACAGTGGAGCCTCACATGTCCATCGTACGGTGGAGCGTCACATGTCCATCGCACAGTGGAGCCTCGCATGTCAATTATATGGTGGAGCGTCACATGTCCATCGTACAGTGGAGCATCGCATGTCCATCGTACGGTGGAGCATCAGATGTCCATCATATGGTGGAGCGTCACATGTCCATCGTACGATAGAGCATACCATGTCCATCGTACGATGGAGCGTCACATGTCCATCGTACGGTGGAGCATAGCATGTCCATCGTTGGGTGGAGCGTCACATGTCCATCGTACGATGGAGCATCCCATGTCCATTGTACGGTGGAGCGTCACATGTCCATCGTACAGTGGAGCCTCGCATGTCAATCATACGGTGTAGCGTCACATGTCCATCGTACAGTGGAGCATCGCATGTCCATCGTACGGTGGAGCATCAGATGTCCATCATATGGTGGAGCGTCACATGTCCATCGTACGATGGAGCGTCGCATGTCCATCATACAGTGGAGCGTCGCATGTCCATCGTACGGTGGAGCATCACATGTCCATTGTACAGTGGAGTCTTGCATGTCCATCATACGGTGGAGCGTCACATGACAGTCGTACAGTGGAGCGTCACATGTCCATCGTACGGTGGAGCGTCGCATGTCCATCGTACAGTGGAGCGTCACATGTCCATCGTACAGTGGAGCGTCGCATGTCCATCGTACAGTGGAGCGTCACATGTCCATCGTATGGTGGAGGATCAGATGTCCATCGTACGGTGGAGCATCGCATGTCGATCGTACGGTGGAGCGTCACATGTCCATCGTACGGTGGAGCGTCACATGTCCATCGTACCATGGAGCCTCGCATGTCCATCATACCGTGAAGCCTCGCATGTCCATCGTACGGTGGAGCGTCACATGTCCATCTTACGGTGGAGCCTCGCATGTCCATCATTCGGTGGAGCATCCCATGTCCATCGTACGATGGAGCGTCTCATGTCCATCGTACGGTGGAGCATCACATGTCCATCATACGGTGGAGTGTCCCATGTCCATCGTACGATGGAGCCTCGCATGTCCATCATTTGGTGGAGCGTCACATGTCCATCGTACGGTGGAGCACCGCATGTCCATCGTATGGTGGAGCGTTAGATGTCCATCGTACGGTGGAGCATCACATGTCAATCGTACTGTGAAGCATCGCATGTCGATCGTACCGTGGAGCGTCTCATGTCCATCATACGGTGGAGCGTCACATGTCCATCGTACGATGGAGCATCCCATGTCCATCGTACGATGGAGTGTCGCATGTCCATCGTACGGTGGAGCGTCACATGTCCACCTTACGGTGGAGCATCGCTAGTCCATCGTACGATGGAGCGTCGCATGTCCATCGTACAGTGGAGCGTCTCATGTCCATCGTACAGTGGAGCCTCGCATGTCCATCATACGGTGGAGCGTGACATGTCCATCGTACGGTGGAGCGTCACATGTCCATCCTACGATGGAGCGTCCCATGTCCATCGTACGGTGGAGCGTCACATGTCCATCGCACAGTGGAGCCTCACATGTCCATCGTACGGTGGAGCGTCACATGTCCATCGCACAGTGGAGCCTCGCATGTCAATTATATGGTGGAGCGTCACATGTCCATCGTACAGTGGAGCATCGCATGTCCATCGTACGGTGGAGCCTCAGATGTCCATCATATGGTGGAGCGTCACATGTCCATCGTACGATAGAGCATACCATGTCCATCGTACGATGGAGCATCACATGTCCATCGTACGGTGGAGCATAGCATGTCCATCGTTGGGTGGAGCGTCACATGTCCATCGTACGATGGAGCATCCCATGTCCATTGTACGGTGGAGCGTCACATGTCCATCGTACAGTGGAGCCTCGCATGTCAATCATACGGTGTAGCGTCACATGTCCATCGTACAGTGGAGCATCGCATGTCCATCGTACGGTGGAGCATCAGATGTCCATCATATGGTGGAGCGTCACATGTCCATCGTACGATGGAGCGTCGCATGTCCATCATACAGTGGAGCGTCGCATGTCCATCGTACGGTGGAGCATCACATGTCCATTGTACAGTGGAGTCTTGCATGTCCATCATACGGTGGAGCGTCACATGACAGTCGTACAGTGGAGCGTCACATGTCCATCGTACGGTGGAGCATCGCATGTCTATCGTACGTTGGAGCGTCAGATGTCCATCGTACGGTGGAGCATCACATGTAGATCGTACGGTGCAGCATCCCATGTCCATCGTACGTTGGAGTGTCGCATGTCCATCGTACGGTGGGGCGGCACATGTCCATCTTACGGTGGAGCATCGCTAGTCCATCGTACGATAGAGCATCCCATGTCCATCGTACGATGGAGCGTCGCATGTCCATCGTACGTGGAGTGTCACATGTCCATCGTACAGTGGAGCGTCGCATGTCCATCGTACAGTGGAGCGTCACATGTCCATCGTATGGTGGAGGATCAGATGTCCATCGTACGGTGGAGCATCGCATGTCGATCGTACGGTGGAGCGTCACATGTCCATCGTACGGTGGAGCGTCACATGTCCATCGTACAGTGGAGCCTCGCATGTCCATCATACCGTGAAGCCTCGCATGTCCATCGTACGGTGGAGCGTCACATGTCCATCGTACAGTGGAGCGTCACATGTCCATCTTACGGTGGAGCCTCGCATGTCCATCATTCGGTGGAGCGTCCCATGTCCATCGTACGATGGAGCGTCTCATGTCCATCGTACGGTGGAGCATCACATGTCCATCATACGGTGGAGTGTCCCATGTCCATCGTACGATGGAGCCTCGCATGTCCATCATTTGGTGGAGCGTCACATGTCCATCGTACGGTGGAGCACCGCATGTCCATCGTATGGTGGAGCGTTAGATGTCCATCGTACGGTGGAGCATCACATGTCAATCGTACTGTGAAGCATCGCATGTCGATCGTACGGTGGAGCGTCTCATGTCCATCGTACGATGGAGTGTCGCATGTCCATCGTACGGTGGAGCGTCACATGTCCATCTTACGGTGGAGCATCGCTAGTCCATCGTACGATGGAGCGTCGCATGTCCATCGTACAGTGGAGCGTCTCATGTCCATCGTACAGTGGAGCCTCGCATGTCCATCATACGGTGGAGCGTGACATGTCCATCGTACGGTGGAGCGTCACATGTCCATCCTACGATGGAGCGTCCCATGTCCATCGTACGGTGGAGAGTCACATGTCCATCGCACAGTGGAGCCTCACATGTCCATCGTACGTTGGAGCGTCACATGTCCATCGCACAGTGGAGCCTCGCATGTCAATTATACGGTGGAGCGTCACATGTCCATCGTACAGTGGAGCATCGCATGTCCATCGTACGGTGGAGCATCAGATGTCCATCATATGGTGGAGCGTCACATGTCCATCGTACGATAGAGCATACCATGTCCATCGTACGATGGAGCGTCGCATGTCCATCGTACGGTGGAGTGTCACATGTCCATTGTACAGTGGAGCGTCGCATGTCCATCGTACAGTGGAGCGTCACATGTCCATCGTATGGTGGAGCATCAGATGTCCATCGTATGGTGGAGCATCGCATGTCCATCGTATGGTGGAGCATCGCATGTCGATCGTACGGTGGAGCGTCACATGTCCATCGTACAGTGGAGCCTCGCATGTCCATCGTACCGTGAAGCCTCGCATGTCCATCGTACGGTGGAGCGTCACATGTCCATCATACAGTGGAGCATCGCATGTCCATCGTATGGTGGAGCATCACATGTTCATCGTACGGTGGAGCGTCACATGTCCATCTTACGGTGGAGCCTCGCATGTCCATCATTCGGTGGAGCCTCGCATGTCCATAATTCGGTGGAGCGTCACATGTCCATCGTACGGTGGAGCATCGCATGTCCATCGTATGGTGGAGCGTTAGATGTCCATCTTACGGTGGAGCATCACGTGTCAATCGTACTGTGAAGCATCGCATGTCGATCGTACGGTGGAGCGTCTCATGTCCATCGTACAGTGGAGCGTCACATGTCCATCGTACGGTGGAGCATAGCATGTATATCATATGGTGGAGCATCACATGTCCATCGTACGATGGAGCATCCCATGTCCACCGTACGGTGGAGCGTCACATGTCCATCGTACGATGGAGCGTCACATGTCCATTATACGGTGGAGCGTCCCATGTCCATCGTACGATGGAGCGTCACATGTCCATCGTACGGTGGAGCATAGCATGTCCATCGTACGGTTTAGCGTCAGATGTCCATCGTACGGTGGAGCATCACATGTCCATCGTACGGTGGAGCCTCACATGTCCATCGTACGGTGGATCGTCACATGTCCATCGCACAGTGGAGCCTCGCATGTCAATTATACGGTGGAGCGTCACATGTCCATCGTACAGTGGAGCATCGCATGTCCATCGTACGGTGGAGCATCAGATGTCCATCATATGGTGGAGCGTCACATGTCCATCGTACGATAGAGCATACCATGTCCATCGTACGATGGAGCGTCGCATGTCCATCGTACGGTGGAGTGTCACATGTCCATTGTACAGTGGAGCGTCGCATGTCCATCGTACAGTGGAGCGTCACATGTCCATCGTATGGTGGAGCATCAGATGTCCATCGTACGGTGGAGCATCGCATGTCCATCGTATGGTGGAGCATGGCATGTCGATCGTACGGTGGAGCGTCACATGTCCATCGTACAGTGGAGCCTCGCATGTCCATCGTACCGTGAAGCCTCGCATGTCCATCGTACGGTGGAGCGTCACATGTCCATCATACAGTGGAGCATCGCATGTCCATCGTATGGTGGAGCATCACATGTCCATCGTACGGTGGAGCGTCACATGTCCATCTTACGGTGGAGCCTCGCATGTCCATCATTCGGTGGAGCCTCGCATGTCCATAATTCGGTGGAGCGTCACATGTCCATCGTACAGTGGAGCATCGCATGTCCATCGTATGGTGGAGCGTTAGATGTCCATCTTATGGTGGAGCATCACGTGTCAATCGTACTGTGAAGCATCGCATGTCGATCGTACGGTGGAGCGTCTCATGTCCATCGTACGGTGGAGCGTCACATGTCCATCGTACGGTGGAGCATAGCATGTATATCATATGGTGGAGCATCACATGTCCATTGTACGATGGAGCATCCCATGTCCACCGTACGGTGGAGCGTCACATGTCCATCGTACGATGGAGCGTCACATGTCCATTATACGGTGGAGCGTCCCATGTCCATCGTACGGTGGAGCGTCACATGTCCATCGTACGGTGGAGCATAGCATGTCCATCATACGGTTTAGCGTCAGATGTCCATCGTACGGTGGAGCATCACATGTCCATCGTACGGTGGAGCATCGCATGTCCATCATACGGTGGAGCGTCACATGTCCATCGTACATTGGAGCATAGCATGTTCATCGTACGGTGGAGCGTCACATGTCCATCATACGGTGGAGCATCGCATATCCATCGTACGGTGGAGCGTTCCATATCCATCGTACTGTGGAGCGTCACATGTCCATCGAACGGTGGAGCATCCCATGTCCATCGTACGATGGAGCGTCGCATGTCCATCGTACGGTGGAGCGTCACATGTCCATCTTACGGTGGAGCATCAGATGTCCATCATATGGTGGAGCGTCACATGTCCATCGTACGATAGAGCATACCATGTCCATCGTACGATGGAGCGTCGCATGTCCATCGTACGGTGGAGTGTCACATGTCCATCGTACAGTGGAGCGTCGCATGTCCATCGTACAGTGGAGCGTCACATGTCCATCGTATGGTGGAGGATCAGATGTCCATCGTACGGTGGAGCATCGTATGTCGATCGTACGGTGGAGCGTCACATGTCCATCGTACGGTGGAGCGTCACATGTCCATCGTACAGTGGAGCCTCGCATGTCCATCATACCGTGAAGCCTCGCATGTCCATCGTACGGTGGAGCGTCACATGTCCATCGTACAGTGGAGCGTCACATGTCCATCTTACGGTGGAGCCTCGCATGTCCATCATTCGGTGGAGCGTCCCATGTCCATCGTACGATGGAGCGTCTCATGTCCATCGTACGGTGGAGCATCACATGTCCATCATACGGTGGAGTGTCCCATGTCCATCGTACGATGGAGCCTCGCATGTCCATCATTTGGTGGAGCGTCACATGTCCATCGTACGGTGGAGCACCGCATGTCCATCGTATGGTAGAGCGTTAGATGTCCATCGTACGGTGGAGCATCACATGTCAATCGTACTGTGAAGCATCGCATGTCGATCGTACGGTGGAGCGTCTCATGTCCATCGTACGGTGGAGCGTCACATGTCCATCGTACGATGGAGCATCCCATGTCCATCGTACGATGGAGTGTCGCATGTCCATCGTACGGTGGAGCGTCACATGTCCATCTTACGGTGGAGCATCGCTAGTCCATCGTACGATGGAGCGTCGCATGTCCATCGTACAGTGGAGCGTCTCATGTCCATCGTACAGTGGAGCCTCGCATGTCCATCATACGGTGGAGCGTGACATGTCCATCGTACGGTGGAGCGTCACATGTCCATCCTACGATGGAGCGTCCCATGTCCATCGTACGGTGGAGCGTCACATGTCCATCGCACAGTGGAGCCTCACATGTCCATCGTACGGTGGAGCGTCACATGTCCATCGCACAGTGGAGCCTCGCATGTCAATTATACGGTGGAGCGTCACATGTCCATCGTACAGTGGAGCATCGCATGTCCATCGTACGGTGGAGCATCAGATGTCCATCATATGGTGGAGCGTCACATGTCCATCGTACGATAGAGCATACCATGTCCATCGTACGATGGAACGTCGCATGTCCATCGTACGGTGGAGTGTCACATGTCCATTGTACAGTGGAGCGTCGCATGTCCATCGTACAGTGGAGCGTCACATGTCCATCGTATGGTGGAGCATCAGAAGTCCATCGTACGGTGGAGCATCGCATGTCCATCGTATGGTGGAGCATCGCATGTCGATCGTACGGTGGAGCGTCACATGTCCATCGTACAGTGGAGCCTCGCATGTCCATCGTACCGTGAAGCCTCGCATGTCCATCGTACGGTGGAGCGTCACATGTCCATCATACAGTGGAGCATCGCATGTCCATCGTATGGTGGAGCATCACATGTCCATCGTACGGTGGAGCGTCACATGTCCATCTTACGGTGGAGCCTCGCATGTCCATCATTCGGTGGAGCCTCGCATGTCCATAATTCGGTGGAGCGTCACATGTCCATCGTACGGTGGAGCATCGCATGTCCATCGTATGGTGGAGCGTTAGATGTCCATCTTACGGTGGAGCATCACGTGTCAATCATACTGTCAAGCATCGCATGTCGATCGTACGGTGGAGCGTCACATGTCCATCGTACGGTGGAGCATAGCATGTATATCATATTGTGGAGCATCACATGTCCATCGTACGATGGAGCATCCCATGTCCACCGTACGGTGGAGCGTCACATGTCCATCGTACGATGGAGCGTCACATGTCCATTATACGGTGGAGCGTCCCATGTGCATCGTACGGTGGAGCGTCACATGACCATCGTACGGTGGAGCATAGCATGTCCATCGTACGGTTTAGCGTCAGATGTCCATCGTACGGTGGAGCATCACATGTCCATCGTACGGTGGAGCATCGCATGTCCATCATACGGTGGAGCGTCACATGTCCATCGTACAGTGGAGCCTTGCATGTCCATCATACGGTGGAGCGTCACATGTCCATCGTACAGTGGAGCATCGCATGTCGATCGTACAGTGGAGCGTCACATGTCCATCGTACATTGGAGCGTCCCATGTCCATCATACGGTGGAGCATCGCATATCCATCGTACGGTGGAGCGTCACATGTCCATCATACGGTGGAGCATCCCATGTCCATCGTACGATGGAGCGTCGCATGTCCATCGTATGGTGGAGCGTCACATGTCCATCTTACGGTGGAGACTCGCATGTCCATCATTCGGTAGAGCGTCACATGTCCATCGTACGGTGGAGCATAGCATGTTCATCGTACGGTGGAGTGTCACAAGTCCATCGTACGGTGGAGCGTCACATGTCCATCATACGGTGGAGCATCGCATCTCCATCGTACGGTGGAGAGTCACATGTCCATCATACGGTGGAGCATCGCATATCCATCGTACGGTGGAGCGTTCCATGTCCATCGTACTGTGGAGCGTCACATGTCCATTGAACGGTGGAGCATCCCATGTCCATCGTACGATGGAGCGTCGCATGTCCATCGTACAGTGGAGCGTCACATGTCCATCGTATGGTGGAGCATCAGATGTCCATCGTACGGTGGAGCATCGCATGTCCATCGTACGGTGGAGCATCGCATGTCGATCGTACGGTGGAGCGTCACATGTCCATCGTACAGTGGAGCCTCGCATGTCCATCGTACGGTGGAGCGTCCCATGTCCATCGTACGGTGGAGCGTCACATGTCCATCGTACGGTGGAGCATCCCATGTCCATCGTACGCTGGAGGGTCGCATGTGAATCGTACGGTGGAGCGTCACATGTCCATCTTACGGTGGAGCATCGCTAGTCCATCGTACGATGGAGCGTCGCATGTCCATCGTACAGTGGAGCGTCTCATGTCCATCGTACAGTGGAGCCTCGCATGTCCATCATACGGTGGAGCGTCACATGTCCATCGTACGGTGGAGCATCACATGTCCATCCTACGGTGGAGCGTCCCATGTCCATCGTACGGTGGAGCGTCACATGTCCATCGTACGGTGGAGCATAGCATGTCCATCGTTGGGTGGAGAGTCACATGTCCATCGTACGGTGGAGCATAGCATGTCCATCGTTGGGTGGAGAGTCACATGTCCATCGTTCGATGGAGCATCCCATGTCCATCGTACGGTGGAGCGTCACATGTCCATCGTACAGTGGAGCCTCGCATGTCAATCATACGGTGGAGCGTCACATGTCCATCGTACAGTGGAGCATCGCATGTCCATCGTACGGTGGAGCATCAGATGTCCATCATATGGTGGAGCGTCACATGTCCATCGTACGATGGAGCGTCGCCTCTCCATCATACAGTCGAGCGTCGCATGTCCATCGTATGGTGGAGCGTCACATGTCCATCATACGGTGGAGCATCCCATGTCCATCGTACGATGGAGCGTCGCATGTCCATCGTACGGTGGAGCGTCACATGTCCATCTTACGATGGAGCCTCGCATGTCCATCATTCGGTAGAGCGTCACATGTCCATCGTACGGTGGAGCATAGCATGTCCATCGTACGGTGGAGCGTCACATGTTCATCGTACGGTGGAGCATCACATGTAGATCGTACGGTGGAGCATCCCATGTCCATCGTACGCTGGAGCGTCGCATGTGAATCGTACTTTGGAGCGTCACATGTCCATCTTACGGTGGAGCATCGCTAGTCCATCGTACGATGGAGCGTCGCATGTCCATCGTACAGTGGAGCGTCTCATGTCCATCGTACAGTGGAGCCTCGCATGTCCATCATACGGTGAACGTCACATGTCCATCGTACGGTGGAGCGTCCCATGTCCATCATACGGTGGAGCATCGCATATCCATCGTACGGTTGAGCATCACATGTCCATCGTACGGTGGAGCGTCGCATGTCCATCGTACGGTGGAGCGTCACATGTCCATCTTACGGTGGAGACTCGCATGTCCATCATTCGGTAGAGCGTCACATGTCCATCGTACGGTGGAGCATCGCTAGTCCATCGTACGATGGAGCGTCGCATGTCCATCGTACAGTGGAGCATCTCATGTCCATCGTACAGTGGAGCCTCGCATGTCCATCATACGGTGGAGCGTCACATGTCCATCGTACGGTGGAGCATCACATGTCCATCCTACGGTGGAGCGTCCCATGTCCATCGTACGGTGGAGCGTCACATGTCCATCGTACGGTGGAGCATAGCATGTCCATCGTTGGGTGGAGAGTCACATGTCCATCGTTCGATGGAGCATCCCATGTTCATCGTACGGTGGAGCGTCACATGTCCATCGTACAGTGGAGCCTCGCATGTCAATCATACGGTGGAGCGTCACATGTCCATCGTACAGTGGAGCATCGCATGTCCATCGTACGGTGGAGCATCAGATGTCCATCATATGGTGGAGCGTCACATGTCCATCGTACGATGGAGCGTCGCCTCTCCATCATACAGTCGAGCGTCGCATGTCCATCGTATGGTGGAGCGTCACATGTCCATCATACGGTGGAGCATCCCATGTCCATCGTACGATGGAGCGTCGCATGTCCATCGTACGGTGGAGCGTCACATGTCCATCTTACGATGGAGCCTCGCATGTCCATCATTCGGTAGAGCGTCACATGTCCATCGTACGGTGGAGCATAGCATGTCCATCGTACGGTGGAGCGTCACATGTCCATCGTACGGTGGAGCATCACATGTAGATCGTACGGTGGAGCATCCCATGTCCATCGTACGCTGGAGCGTCGCATGTGAATCGTACGGTGGAGCGTCACATGTCCATCTTACGGTGGAGCATCGCTAGTCCATCGTACGATGGAGCGTCGCATGTCCATCGTACAGTGGAGCGTCTCATGTCCATCGTACAGTGGAGCCTCGCATGTCCATCATACGGGGGAGCGTCACATGTCCATCGTACGGTGGAGCATCACATGTCCATCCTACGGTGGAGCATCCCATGTCCATCGTATGGTGGAGCGTCACATGTCCATCGCACAGTGGAGCCTCGCATGTCCATCGTACGGTGGAGCGTCACATGTCCATCGCACAGTGGAGCCTCGCATGTCAATTATACGGTGGAGCGTCACATGTCCATCGTACAGTGGAGCATCGCATGTCCATCGTACGGTGGAGCATCAGATGTCCATCATATGGTGGAGCGTCCCATGTCCATCGTACGGTGGAGCGTCACATGTCCATTATACGGTGGAGCGTCACATGTCCACCGTATGGTGGAGCATAGCATGTCCATCGTACGGTTTAGCGTCAGATGTCCATCGTACGGTGGAGCATCACATGTCCATCGTACGATGGAGCATCCCATGTCCACCGTACGGTGGAGCGTCACATGTCCATTATACGGTGGAGCGTCACATGTCCATCGTACGGTGGAGCATAGCATGTCCATCGTACGGTTTAGCGTCAGATGTCCATCGTACGGTGGAGCATTACATGTCCATCGTACGGTGGAGCATCGCATGTCCATCATACGGTGGAGCGTCACATGTCCATCGTACAGTGGAGCCTTGCATGTCCATCATACGGTGGAGCGTCACATGTCCATCGTACAGTGGAGCATCGCATGTCCATCGTACAGTGGAGCGTCACATGTCCATCGTACATTGGAGCGTCCCATGTCCATCATACGGTGGAGCATCGCATATCCATCGTACGGTGGAGCGTCACATGTCCATCATACGGTGGAGCATCCCATGTCCATCGTACGATGGAGCGTCGCATGTCCATCATACGGTGGAGCATCCCATGTCCATCGTACGATGGAGCGTCCCATGTCCATCGTACGATGGAGCCTCGCATGTCCATCGTATGTCAATCATACGGTGTAGCGTCACATGTCCATCGTACAGTGGAGCATCGCATGTCCATCGTACGGTGGAGCATCAGATGTCCATCATATGGTGGAGCTTCACATGTCCATCGTACGATGGAGCGTCGCATGTTCATCATACAGTGGAGCGTCGCATGTCCATCGTACGGTGGAGCATCACATGTCCATTGTACAGTGGAGCCTTGCATGTCCATCATACGGTGAGCGTCACATGACAGTCGTACAGTGGAGCGTCACATGTCCATCGTACGGTGGAGCATCGCATGTCTATCGTACGTTGGAGCGGCAGATGTCCATCGTACGGTGGAGCTTCACATGTAGATCGTACGGTGGAGCATCGCATGTCCATCGTATGGTGGAGCGTCACATGTCCATCATACGGTGGAGCATCCCATGTCCATCGTACGATGGAGTGTCGCATGTCCATCGTACGGTGGGGCGGCACATGTCCATCTTACGGTGGAGCATCGCTAGTCCATCGTACGATAGAGCATCCCATGTCCATCGTACGATGGAGCGTCGCATGTCCATCGTACGTGGAGTGTCACATGTCCATCGTACAGTGGAGCGTCGCATGTCCATCGTACAGTGGAGCGTCACATGTCCATCGTATGGTGGAGGATCAGATGTCCATCGTACGGTGGAGCATCGCATGTCGATCGTACGGTGGAGCGTCACATGTCCATCGTACGGTGGAGCGTTACATGTATATCGTACAGTGGAGCCTCGCATGTCCATCATACCGTGAAGCCTCGCATGTCCATCGTACGGTGGAGCGTCACATGTCCATCTTACGGTGGAGCCTCGCATGTCCATCATTCGGTGGAGCGTCCCATGTCCATCGTACGATGGAGCGTCTCATGTCCATCGTACGGTGGAGCATCACATGTCCATCATACGGTGGAGTGTCCCATGTCCATCGTACGATGGAGCCTCGCATGTCCATCATTTGGTGGAGCGTCACATGTCCATCGTACGGTGGAGCACCGCATGTTCATCGTATGGTGGAGCGTTAGATGTCCATCGTACGGTGGAGCATCACATGTCAATCGTACTGTGAAGCATCGCATGTCGATCGTACGGTGGAGCGTCTCATGTCTATCGTACGGTGGAGCGTCACATGTCCATCGTACGATGGAGCATCCCATGTCCATCGTACGATGGAGTGTCGCATGTCCATCGTACGGTGGAGCGTCACATGTCCATCTTACGGTGGAGCATCGCTAGTCCATCGTACGATGGAGCGTCGCATGTCCATCGTACAGTGGAGCGTCTCATGTCCATCATACAGTGGAGCCTCGCATGTCCATCATACGGTGGAGCGTGACATGTCCATCGTATGGTGGAGCGTCACATGTCCATCCTACGATGGAGCGTCCCATGTCCATCGTACGGTGGAGCGTCACATGTCCATCGCACAGTGGAG
The DNA here is from genome assembly GCA_949152475.1 of Terebella lapidaria. Lineage (NCBI taxonomy): Eukaryota > Metazoa > Annelida > Polychaeta > Terebellida > Terebellidae > Terebella > Terebella lapidaria. Next base: position 4,474,316 of record OX424557.1, on the reverse strand, counting down.
CCTCACATGTCCATCGTACGGTGGAGCGTCACATGTCCATCGCACAGTGGAGCCTCGCATGTCAATTATATGGTGGAGCGTCACATGTCCATCGTACAGTGGAGCATCGCATGTCCATCGTACGGTGGAGCATCAGATGTCCATCATAAGTTGGAGCGTCACATGTCCATCGTACGATAGAGCATACCATGTCCATCGTACGATGGAGCGTCACATGTCCATCGTACGGTGGAGCATAGCATGTCCATCGTTGGGTGGAGCGTCACATGTCCATCGTACGATGGAGCATCCCATGTCCATTGTACGGTGGAGCGTCACATGTCCATCGTACAGTGGAGCCTCGCATGTCAATCATACGGTGTAGCGTCACATGTCCATCGTACAGTGGAGCATCGCATGTCCATCGTACGGTGGAGCATCAGATGTCCATCATATGGTGGAGCGTCACATGTCCATCGTACGATGGAGCGTCGCATGTCCATCATACAGTGGAGCGTCGCATGTCCATCGTACGGTGGAGCATCACATGTCCATTGTACAGTGGAGTCTTGCATGTCCATCATACGGTGGAGCGTCACATGACAGTCGTACAGTGGAGCGTCACATGTCCATCGTACGGTGGAGCATCGCATGTCTATCGTACGTTGGAGCGTCAGATGTCCATCGTACGGTGGAGCATCACATGTAGATCGTACGGTGGAGCATCGCATGTCCATCGTATGGTGGAGCGTCACATGTCCATCGTACGGTGGAGCATCCCATGTCCATCGTACGATGGAGTGTCGCATGTCCATCGTACGGTGGGGCGGCACATGTCCATCTTACGGTGGAGCATCGCTAGTCCATCGTACGATAGAGCATCCCATGTCCATCGTACGATGGAGCGTCGCATGTCCATCGTACGTGGAGTGTCACATGTCCATCGTACAGTGGAGCTTCGCATGTCCATCGTACAGTGGAGCGTCACATGTCCATCGTATGGTGGAGGATCAGATGTCCATCGTACGGTGGAGCTTCGCATGTCGATCGTACGGTGGAGCGTCACATGTCCATCGTACGGTGGAGCGTCACATGTCCATCGTACAGTGGAGCCTCGCATGTCCATCATACCGTGAAGCCTCGCATGTCCATCGTACGGTGGAGCGTCACATGTCCATCGTACAGTGGAGCGTCACATGTCCATCTTACGGTGGAGCCTCGCATGTCCATCATTCGGTGGAGCGTCCCATGTCCATCGTACGATGGAGCGTCTCATGTCCATCGTACGGTGGAGCATCACATGTCCATCATACGGTGGAGTGTCCCATGTCCATCGTACGATGGAGCCTCGCATGTCCATCATTTGGTGGAGCGTCACATGTCCATCGTACGGTGGAGCACCGCATGTCCATCGTATGGTGGAGCGTTAGATGTCCATCGTACGGTGGAGCATCACATGTCAATCGTACTGTGAAGCATCGCATGTCGATCGTACGGTGGAGCGTCTCATGTCCATCGTACGGTGGAGCGTCACATGTCCATCGTACGATGGAGCATCCCATGTTAATCGTACGATGGAGTGTCGCATGTCCATCGTACGGTGGAGCGTCACATGTCCATCTTACGGTGGAGCATCGCTAGTCCATCGTACGATGGAGCGTCGCATGTCCATCGTACAGTGGAGCGTCTCATGTCCATCGTACAGTGGAGCCTCGCATGTCCATCATACGGTGGAGCGTGACATGTCCATCGTACGGTGGAGCGTCACATGTCCATCCTACGATGGAGCGTCCCATGTCCATCGTACGGTGGAGCGTCACATGTCCATCGCACAGTGGAGCCTCGCATGTCCATCGCACAGTGGAGCCTCGCATGTCCATCGTACAGTGGAGCCTCGCATGTCCATCGTACGGTGGAGCGTCCCATGTCCATCGTACGGTGGAGCGTCACATGTCCATCGTACGGTGGAGCGTCACATGTCCATCGTACGGTGGAGCATCCCATGTCCATCGTACGCTGGAGCGTCGCATGTGAATCGTACGGTGGAGCGTCACATGTCCATCTTACGGTGGAGCATCGCTAGTCCATCGTACGATGGAGCGTCGCATGTCCATCGTACAGTGGAGCGTCTCATGTCCATCGTACAGTGGAGCATCGCATGTCCATCATACGGTGGAGCGTCACATGTCCATCGTACGGTGGAGCATCACATGTCCATCCTACGGTGGAGCGTCCCATGTCCATCGTACGGTGGAGCGTCACATGTCCATCGTACGGTGGAGCATAGCATGTCCATCGTTGGGTGGAGAGTCACATGTCCATCGTACGGTGGAGCATAGCATGTCCATCGTTGGGTGGAGAGTCACATGTCCATCGTTCGATGGAGCATCCCATGTCCATCGTACGGTGGAGCGTCACATGTCCATCGTACAGTGGAGCCTCGCATGTCAATCATACGGTGGAGCGTCACATGTCCATCGTACAGTGGAGCATCGCATGTCCATCGTACGGTGGAGCATCAGATGTCCATCATATGGTGGAGCGTCACATGTCCATCGTACGATGGAGCGTCGCCTCTCCATCATACAGTCGAGCGTCGCATGTCCATCGTATGGTGGAGCGTCACATGTCCATCATACGGTGGAGCATCCCATGTCCATCGTACGATGGAGCGTCGCATGTCCATCGTACGGTGGAGCGTCACATGTCCATCTTACGATGGAGCCTCGCATGTCCATCATTCGGTAGAGCGTCACATGTCCATCGTACGGTGGAGCATAGCATGTCCATCGTACGGTGGAGCGTCACATGTCCATCGTACGGTGGAGCATCACATGTAGATCGTACGGTGGAGCATCCCATGTCCATCGTACGCTGGAGCGTCGCATGTGAATCGTACTTTGGAGCGTCACATGTCCATCTTACGGTGGAGCATCGCTAGTCCATCGTACGATGGAGCGTCGCATGTCCATCGTACAGTGGAGCGTCTCATGTCCATCGTACAGTGGAGCCTCGCATGTCCATCATACGGTGGAGCGTCACATGTCCATCGTACGGTGGAGCGTCCCATGTCCATCATACGGTGGAGCATCGCATATCCATCGTACGGTGGAGCGTCACATGTCCATCGTACGGTGGAGCGTCGCATGTCCATCGTACGGTGGAGCGTCACATGTCCATCTTACGGTGGAGACTCGCATGTCCATCATTCGGTAGAGCGTCACATGTCCATCGTACGGTGGAGCATAGCATGTTCATCGTACGGTGGAGCGTCACATGTCCATCGTACGGTGGAGCGTCCCATGTCCATCGTATGGTGGAGCGTCACATGTCCATCGTACGGTGGAGCATCCCATGTCCATCGTACGCTGGAGCGTCGCATGTGAATCGTACGGTGGAGCGTCACATGTCCATCTTACGGTGGAGCATCGCTAGTCCATCGTACGATGGAGCGTCGCATGTCCATCGTACAGTGGAGCGTCTCATGTCCATCGTACAGTGGAGCCTCGCATGTCCATCATACGGTGGAGCGTCACATGTCCATCGTACGGTGGAGCATCACATGTCCATCCTACGGTGGAGCGTCCCATATCCATCGTACGGTGGAGCATCACATGTCCATCGTACGGTGGAGCATAGCATGTCCATCGTTGGGTGGAGAGTCACATGTCCATCGTTCGATGGAGCATCCCATGTCCATCGTACGGTGGAGCGTCACATGTCCATCGTACAGTGGAGCATCGCATGTCCATCGTACAGTGGAGCATCAGATGTCCATCATATGGTGGAGCGTCACATGTCCATCGTACGATGGAGCGTCGCCTCTCCATCATACAGTCGAGCTTCGCATGTCCATCGTATGGTGGAGCGTCACATGTCCATCGTACGGTGGAGCATCCCATGTCCATCGTACGATGGAGCGTCGCATGTCCATCGTACGGTGGAGCGTCACATGTCCATTTTACGATGGAGCCTCGCATGTCCATCATTCGGTAGAGCGTCACATGTCCATCGTACGGTGGAGCATAGCATGTCCATCGTACGGTGGAGCGTCACATGTCCATCGTACGGTGGAGCATCACATGTAGATCGTACGGTGGAGCATCCCATGTCCATCGTACGCTGGAGCGTCGCATGTGAATCGTACGGTGGAGCGTCACATGTCCATCTTACGGTGGAGCATCGCTAGTCCATCGTACGATGGAGCGTCGCATGTCCATCGTACAGTGGAGCGTCTCATGTCCATCGTACAGTGGAGCCTCGCATGTCCATCATACGGTGGAGCGTCACATGTCCATCGTACGGTGGAGCATCACATGTCCATCCTACGGTGGAGCGTCACATGTCCATCGTACAGTGGAGCATCGCATGTCCATCGTACGGTGGAGCATCAGATGTCCATCATATGGTGGAGCGTCACATGTCCATCGTACGATAGAGCATACCATGTCCATCGTACGATGGAGCGTCGCATGTCCATCGTACGGTGGAGTGTCACATGTCCATTGTACAGTGGAGCGTCGCATGTCCATCATACAGTGGAGCGTCACATGTCCATCGTATGGTGGAGCATCAGATGTCCATCGTACGGTGGAGCATCGCATGTCCATCGTATGGTGGAGCATCGCATGTCGATCGTACGGTGGAGCGTCACATGTCCATCGTACAGTGGAGCCTCGCATGTCCATTGTACCGTGAAGCCTCGCATGTCCATCGTACGGTGGAGCGTCACATGTCCATCATACAGTGGAGCATCGCATGTCCATCGTATGGTGGAGCATCACATGTCCATCGTACGGTGGAGCGTCACATGTCCATCTTACGGTGGAGCCTCGCATGTCCATCATTCGGTGGAGCCTCGCATGTCCATAATTCGGTGGAGCGTCACATGTCCATCGTACGGTGGAGCATCGCATGTCCATCGTATGGTGGAGCGTTAGATGTCCATCTTACGGTGGAGCATCACGTGTCAATCGTACTGTGAAGCATCGCATGTCGATCGTACGGTGGAGCGTCTCATGTCCATCGTACGGTGGAGCGTCACATGTCCATCGTACAGTGGAGCATAGCATGTATATCATATGGTGGAGCATCACATGTCCATCGTACGATGGAGCATCCCATGTCCACCGTACGGTGGAGCGTCACATGTCCATCGTACGATGGAGCGTCACATGTCCATTATACGGTGGAGCGTCCCATGTCCATCGTACGGTGGAGCGTCACATGTCCATCGTACGGTGGAGCATAGCATGTCCATCGTACGGTTTAGCGTCAGATGTCCATCGTACGGTGGAGCATCACATGTCCATCGTACGGTGGAGCATCGCATGTCCATCATACGGTGGAGCGTCACATGTCCATCGTACTGTGGAGCCTTGCATGTCCATCATACGATGGAGCGTCACATGTCCATCGTACAGTGGAGCATCGCATGTCGATCGTACAGTGGAGCGTCACATGTCCATCGTACATTGGAGCGTCCCATGTCCATCATACGGTGGAGCATCGCATATCCATCGTACGGTGGAGCGTCACATGTCCATCATACGGTGGAGCATCCCATGTCCATCGTACGATGGAGCGTCGCATGTCCATCGTACGGTGGAGCGTCACATGTCCATCTTACGGTGGAGACTCGCATGTCCATCATTCGGTAGAGCGTCACATGTCCATCGTACGGTGGAGCATAGCATGTTCATCGTACGGTGGAGCGTCACATGTCCATCGTACGGTGGAGCGTCACATGTCCATCATACGGTGGAGCATCGCATCTCCATCGTACGGTGGAGCGTCACATGTCCATCATACGGTGGAGCATCGCATATCCATCGTACGGTGGAGCATTCCATGTCCATCGTACTGTGGAGCGTCACATGTCCATCGAACGGTGGAGCATCCCATGTCCATCGTACGATGGAGCGTCGCATGTCCATCGTACGGTGGAGCGTCACATGTCCATCTTACGGTGGAGCATCAGATGTCCCTCATATGGTGGAGCGTCACATGTCCATCGTACGATAGAGCATACCATGTCCATCGTACGATGGAGCGTCGCATGTCCATCGTACGGTGGAGTGTCACATGTCCATTGTACAGTGGAGCGTCGCATGTCCATCGTACAGTGGAGCGTCACATGTCCATCGTATGGTGGAGCATCAGATGTCCATCGTACGGTGGAGCATCGCATGTCCATCGTACGGTGGAGCATCGCATGTCGATCGTACGGTGGAGCGTCACATGTCCATCGTACAGTGGAGCCTCGCATGTCCATCGTACGGTGGAGCGTCCCATGTCCATCGTACGGTGGAGCGTCACATGTCCATCGTACGGTGGAGCGTCACATGTCCATCGTACGGTGGAGCATCCCATGTCCATCGTACGCTGGAGCGTCGCATGTGAATCGTACGGTGGAGCGTCACATGTCCATCTTACGGTGGAGCATCGCTAGTCCATCGTACGATCGAGCGTCGCATGTCCATCGTACAGTGGAGCGTCTCATGTCCATCGTACAGTGGAGCCTCGCATGTCCATCATACGGTGGAGCGTCACATGTCCATCGTACGGTGGAGCATCACATGTCCATCCTACGGTGGAGCGTCCCATGTCCATCGTACGGTGGAGCGTCACATGTCCATCGTACGGTGGAGCATAGCATGTCCATCGTTGGGTGGAGAGTCACATGTCCATCGTACGGTGGAGCATAGCATGTCCATCGTTGGGTGGAGAGTCACATGTCCATCGTTCGATGGAGCATCCCATGTCCATCGTACGGTGGAGCGTCACATGTCCATCGTACAGTGGAGCCTCGCATGTCAATCATACGGTGGAGCGTCACATGTCCATCGTACAGTGGAGCATCGCATGTCCATCGTACGGTGGAGCATCAGATGTCCATCATATGGTGGAGCGTCACATGTCCATCGTACGATGGAGCGTCGCCTCTCCATCATACAGTCGAGCGTCGCATGTCCATCGTATGGTGGAGCGTCACATGTCCATCATACGGTGGAGCATCCCATGTCCATCGTACGATGGAGCGTCGCATGTCCATCGTACGGTGGAGCGTCACATGTCCATCTTACGATGGAGCCTCGCATGTCCATCATTCGGTAGAGCGTCACATGTCCATCGTACGGTGGAGCATAGCATGTCCATCGTACGGTGGAGCGTCACATGTCCATCGTACGGTGGAGCATCACATGTAGATCGTACGGTGGAGCATCCCATGTCCATCGTACGCTGGAGCGTCGCATGTGAATCGTACTTTGGAGCGTCACATGTCCATCTTACGGTGGAGCATCGCTAGTCCATCGTACGATGGAGCGTCGCATGTCCATCGTACAGTGGAGCGTCTCATGTCCATCGTACAGTGGAGCCTCGCATGTCCATCATACGGTGGAGCGTCACATGTCCATCGTACGGTGGAGCATAGCATGTTCATCGTACGGTGGAGCATCACATGTCCATCGTACGGTGGAGCGTCGCATGTCCATCGTACGGTGGAGCGTCACATGTCCATCTTACGGTGGAGACTCGCATGTCCATCATTCGGTAGAGCGTCACATGTCCATCGTACGGTGGAGCATAGCATGTTCATCGTACGGTGGAGCGTCACGTGTCCATCGTACGGTGGAGCGTCCCATGTCCATCGTACGGTGGAGCGTCACATGTCCATCGTACGGTGGAGCATCCCATGTCCATCGTACGCTGGAGCGTCGCATGTGAATCGTACGGTGGAGCGTCACATGTCCATCTTACGGTGGAGCATCGCTAGTCCATCGTACGATGGAGCGTCGCATGTCCATCGTACAGTGGAGCGTCTCATGTCCATCGTACAGTGGAGCATCGCATGTCCATCGTACGGTGGAGCATCAGATGTCCATCATATGGTGGAGCGTCACATGTCCATCGTACGATGGAGCGTCGCCTCTCCATCATACAGTCGAGCGTCGCATGTCCATCGTATGGTGGAGCGTCACATGTCCATCATACGGTGGAGCATCCCATGTCCATCGTACGATGGAGCGTCACATGTCCATTTTACGATGGAGCCTCGCATGTCCATCATTCGGTAGAGCGTCACATGTCCATCGTACGGTGGAGCATAGCATGTCCATCGTACGGTGGAGCGTCACATGTCCATCGTACGGTGGAGCATCACATGTAGATCGTACGGTGGAGCATCCCATGTCCATCGTACGCTGGAGCGTCGCATGTGAATCGTACGGTGGAGCGTCACATGTCCATCTTACGGTGGAGCATCGCTAGTCCATCGTACGATGGAGCGTCGCATGTCCATCGTACAGTGGAGCGTCTCATGTCCATCGTACAGTGGAGCCTCGCATGTCCATCATACGGTGGAGCGTCACATGTCCATCGTACGGTGGAGCATCACATGTCCATCCTACGGTGGAGCGTCCCATGTCCATCGTACGGTGGAGCGTCACATGTCCATCGCACAGTGGAGCCTCGCATGTCCATCGTACGGTGGAGCGTCACATGTCCATCGCACAGTGGAGCCTCGCATGTCAATTATACGGTGGAGCGTCACATGTCCATCGTACAGTGGAGCATCGCATGTCCATCGTACGGTGGAGCATCAGATGTCCATCATATGGTGGAGCGTCACATGTCCATCGTACGATAGAGCATCCCATGTCCATCGTACGATGGAGGGTCGCATGTCCATCGTACGGTGGAGTGTCACATGTCCATTGTACAGTGGAGCGTCGCATGTCCATCGTACAGTGGAGCGTCACATGTCCATCGTATGGTGGAGCATCAGATGTCCATCGTACGGTGGAGCATCGCATGTCCATCGTACGGTGGAGCATCGCATGTCGATCGTACGGTGGAGCGTCACATGTCCATCGTATAGTGGAGCCTCGCATGTCCATCGTACGGTGGAGCATCGCATGTCCATCATACGGTGGAGCGTCACATGTCCATCGTACAGTGGAGCCTTGCATGTCCATCATACGGTGGAGCATCGCATATCCATCGTACGGTGGAGCATTCCATGTCCATCGTACTGTGGAGCGTCACATGTCCATCGTACGGTGGAGCATCCCATGTCCATCGTACAATGGAGCGTCGCATGTCCATCGTACGGTGGAGCGTCACATGTCCATCTTATGGTGGAGCATCGCTAGTCCATCGTACGATGGAGCGTCAAATGTGCATCGTACGGTGGAGCGTCCCATGTCCATCGTACGGTGGAGCGTCACATGTCCATCGTACGGTGGAGCATCCCATGTCCATCGTACGCTGGAGCGTCGCATGTGAATCGTACGGTGGAGCGTCACATGTCCATCTTACGGTGGAGCATCGCTAGTCCATCGTACGATGGAGCGTCGCATGTCCATCGTACAGTGGAGCGTCTCATGTCCATCGTACAGTGGAGCCTCGCATGTCCATCATACGGTGGAGTGTAACATGTCCATCGTACGGTGGAGCGTCACATGTCCATCCTACAGTGGAGCGTCCCATGTCCGTCGTACGGTGGAGCGTCACATGTCCATCGTACGGTGGAGCATAGCATGTCCATCGCTGGGTGGAGAGTCACATGTCCATCGTTCGATGGAGCATCCCATGTCCATCGTACGGTGGAGCGTCACATGTCCATCGTACAGTGGAGCCTCGCATGTCAATCATACGGTGGAGCGTCACATGTCCATCGTACAGTGGAGCATCGCATGTCCATCGTACGGTGGAGCATCAGATGTCCATCATATGGTGGAGCGTCGCCTCTCCATCATACAGTCGAGCGTCGCATGTCCATCGTACGGTGGAGCGTCACATGTCCATCGTACGGTGGAGCGTCACATGTCCATCATACGGTGGAGCATCGCATATCCATCGTACGGTGGAGCGTTCCATGTCCATCGTACATTGGAGCGTCACATGTCCATCTTACGGTGGAGCATCGCATGTCCATCGTACGGTGGAGCATCGCATGTCCATCATACGGTGGAGCGTCACATGTCCATCGTACTGTGGAGCCTTGCATGTCCATCATACGGTGGAGCGTCACATGTCCATCGTACAGTGGAGCATCGCATGTCGATCGTACAGTGGAGCGTCACATGTCCATTGTACATTGGAGCGTCCCATGTCCATCATACGGTGGAGCATCGCATATCCATCGTACGGTGGAGCGTCACATGTCCATCCTACGGTGGAGCATCCCATGTCCATCGTACGATGGAGCATCGCATGTCCATCGTACGGTGGAGCGTCACATGTCCATCTTACGGTGGAGACTCGCATGTCCATCATTCGGTAGAGCGTCACATGTCCATCGTACGGTGGAGCATAGCATGTTCATCGTACGGTGGAGCGTCACATGTCCATCGTACGGTGGAGCGTCACATGTCCATCGTACGGTGGAGCGTCACATGTCCATCATACGGTGGAGCATCGCATCTCCATCGTACGGTGGAGCGTCACATGTCCATCATACGGTGGAGCGTCGCATATCCATCGTACGGTGGAGCGTTCCATGTCCATCGTACTGTGGAGCGTCACATGTCCATCGAACGGTGGAGCATCCCATGTCCATCGTACGATGGAGCGTCGCATGTCCATCGTACGGTGGAGCGTCACATGTCCATCTTACGGTGGAGCATCAGATGTCCATCATATGGTGGAGCGTCACATGTCCATCGTACGATAGAGCATACCATGTCCATCGTACGATGGAGCGTCGCATGTCCATCGTACGGTGGAGTGTCACATGTCCATTGTACAGTGGAGCGTCGCATGTCCATCGTACAGTGGAGCGTCACATGTCCATCGTATGGTGGAGCATCAGATGTCCATCGTACGGTGGAGCATCGCATGTCCATCGTACGGTGGAGCATCGCATGTCTATCGTACGGTGGAGCGTCCCATGTCCATCGTACGGTGGAGCGTCACATGTCCATCGTACGGTGGAGCGTCACATGTCCATCGTACGGTGGAGCATCCCATGTCCATCGTACGCTGGAGCGTCGCATGTGAATCGTACGGTGGAGCGTCACATGTCCATCGTACAGTGGAGCGTCTCATGTCCATCGTACAGTGGAGCCTCGCATGTCCATCATACGGTGGAGCGTCACATGTCCATCGTACGGTGGAGCATCACATGTCCATCCTACGGTGGAGCGTCCCATGTCCATCGTACGGTGGAGCGTCACATGTCCATCGTACGGTGGAGCATAGCATGTCCATCGTTGGGTGGAGAGTCACATGTCCATCGTACGGTGGAGCATAGCATGTCCATCGTTGGGTGGAGAGTCACATGTCCATCGTTCGATGGAGCATCCCATGTCCATCGTACGGTGGAGCGTCACATGTCCATCGTACAGTGGAGCCTCGCATGTCAATCATACGGTGGAGCGTCACATGTCCATCGTACAGTGGAGCATCGCATGTCCATCGTACGGTGGAGCATCAGATGTCCATCATATGGTGGAGCGTCGCATATCCATCGTACGGTGGAGCGTTCCATGTCCATCGTACTGTGGAGCGTCACATGTCCATCGAACGGTGGAGCATCCCATGTCCATCGTACGATGGAGCGTCGCATGTCCATCGTACGGTGGAGCGTCACATGTCCATCTTACGGTGGAGCATCAGATGTCCATCATATGGTGGAGCGTCACATGTCCATCGTACGATAGAGCATACCATGTCCATCGTACGATGGAGCGTCGCATGTCCATCGTACGGTGGAGTGTCACATGTCCATTGTACAGTGGAGCGTCGCATGTCCATCGTACAGTGGAGCGTCACATGTCCATCGTATGGTGGAGCATCAGATGTCCATCGTACGGTGGAGCATCGCATGTCCATCGTACGGTGGAGCATCGCATGTCTATCGTACGGTGGAGCGTCACATGTCCATCGTACGGTGGAGCGTCACATGTCCATCGTACGGTGGAGCGTCACATGTCCATCGTACGGTGGAGCATCCCATGTCCATCGTACGCTGGAGCGTCGCATGTGAATCGTACGGTGGAGCGTCACATGTCCATCGTACAGTGGAGCGTCTCATGTCCATCGTACAGTGGAGCCTCGCATGTCCATCATACGGTGGAGCGTCACATGTCCATCGTACGGTGGAGCATCACATGTCCATCCTACGGTGGAGCGTCCTATGTCCATCGTACGGTGGAGCGTCACATGTCCATCGTACGGTGGAGCATAGCATGTCCATCGTTGGGTGGAGAGTCACATGTCCATCGTACGGTGGAGCATAGCATGTCCATCGTTGGGTGGAGAGTCACATGTCCATCGTTCGATGGAGCATCCCATGTCCATCGTACGGTGGAGCGTCACATGTCCATCGTACAGTGGAGCCTCGCATGTCAATCATACGGTGGAGCGTCACATGTCCATCGTACAGTGGAGCATCGCATGTCCATCGTACGGTGGAGCATCAGATGTCCATCATATGGTGGAGCGTCACATGTCCATCGTACGATGGAGCGTCGCCTCTCCATCATACAGTCGAGCGTCGCATGTCCATCGTATGGTGGAGCGTCACATGTCCATCATACGGTGGAGCATCCCATGTCCATCGTACGATGGAGCGTCACATGTCCATCGTACGGTGGAGCGTCACATGTCCATCTTACGATGGAGCCTCGCATGTCCATCATTCGGTAGAGCGTCACATGTCCATCGTACGGTGGAGCATAGCATGTCCATCGTACGGTGGAGCGTCACATGTCCATCGTACGGTGGAGCATCACATGTAGATCGTACGGTGGAGCATCCCATGTCCATCGTACGCTGGAGCGTCGCATGTGAATCGTACTTTGGAGCGTCACATGTCCATCTTACTGTGGAGCATCGCTAGTCCATCGTACGATGGAGCGTCGCATGTCCATCGTACAGTGGAGCGTCTCATGTCCATCGTACAGTGGAGCCTCGCATGTCCATCATACGGTGGAGCGTCACATGTCCATCGTACGGTGGAGCGTCCCATGTCCATCATACGGTGGAGCATCGCATATCCATCGTACGGTGGAGCATCACATGTCCATCGTACGTGGAGCGTCGCATGTCCATCGTACGGTGGAGCGTCACATGTCCATCTTACGGTGGAGACTCGCATGTCCATCATTCGGTAGAGCGTCACATGTCCATCGTACGGTGGAGCATAGCATGTTCATCGTACGGTGGAGCGTCACATGTCCATCGTACGGTGGAGCGTCCCATGTCCATCGTACGGTGGAGCGTCACATGTCCATCGTACGGTGGAGCATCCCATGTCCATCGTACGCTGGAGCGTCGCATGTGAATCGTACGGTGGAGCGTCACATGTCCATCTTACGGTGGAGCATCGCTAGTCCATCGTACGATGGAGCGTCGCATGTCCATCGTACAGTGGAGCGTCTCATGTCCATCGTACAGTGGAGCCTCGCATGTCCATCATACGGTGGAGCGTCACATGTCCATCGTACGGTGGAGCATCACATGTCCATCCTACGGTGGAGCGTCCCATGTCCATCGTACGGTGGAGCGTCACATGTCCATCGTACGGTGGAGCATAGCATGTCCATCGTTGGGTGGAGAGTCACATGTCCATCGTTCGATGGAGCATCCCATGTCCATCGTACGGTGGAGCGTCACATGTCCATCGTACAGTGGAGCCTCGCATGTCAATCATACGGTGGAGCGTCACATGTCCATCGTACAGTGGAGCATCGCATGTCCATCGTACGGTGGAGCATCAGATGTCCATCATATGGTGGAGCGTCACATGTCCATCGTACGATGGAGCGTCGCCTCTCCATCATACAGTCGAGCGTCGCATGTCCATCGTATGGTGGAGCGTCACATGTCCATCATACGGTGGAGCATCCCATGTCCATCGTACGATGGAGCGTCACATGTCCATTTTACGATGGAGCCTCGCATGTCCATCATTCGGTAGAGCGTCACATGTCCATCGTACGGTGGAGCATAGCATGTCCATCGTACGGTGGAGCGTCACATGTCCATCGTACGGTGGAGCATCACATGTCCATCCTACGGTGGAGCGTCCCATGTCCATCGTACGGTGGAGCGTCACATGTCCATCGCACAGTGGAGCCTCGCATGTCCATCGTACGGTGGAGCGTCACATGTCCATCGCACAGTGGAGCCTCGCATGTCAATTATACGGTGGAGCGTCACATGTCCATCGTACAGTGGAGCATCGCATGTCCATCGTACGGTGGAGCATCAGATGTCCATCATATGGTGGAGCGTCACATGTCCATCGTACGATAGAGCATCCCATGTCCATCGTACGATGGAGGGTCGCATGTCCATCGTACGATGGAGCGTCGCATGTCCATCGTACGGTGGAGTGTCACATGTCCATTGTACGGTGGAGCGTCGCATGTCCATCGTACAGTGGAGCGTCACATGTCCATCGTATGGTGGAGCATCAGATGTCCATCGTACGGTGGAGCATCAGATGTCCATCGTACGGTGGAGCATCGCATGTCCATCGTACGGTGGAGCATCGCATGTCCATCGTACGGTGGAGCGTCACATGTCCATCGTACAGTGGAGCCTCGCATGTCCATCGTACGGTGGAGCATCGCATGTCCATCATACGGTGGAGCATCACATGTCCATCGTACAGTGGAGCCTTGCATGTCCATCATACGGTGGAGCGTCACATGTCCATCGTACAGTGGAGCATCACATGTCCATCGTACAGTGGAGCGTCACATGTCCATCGTACATTGGAGCGTCCCATGTCCATCATACGGTGGAGCATCGCATATCCATCGTACGGTGGAGCGTCACATGTCCATCATACGGTGGAGCATCCCATGTCCATCGTACGATGGAGCGTCGCATGTCCATCGAACGGTGGAGCGTCACATGTCCATCTTACGGTGGAGACTCGCATGTCCATCATTCGGTAGAGCGTCACATGTCCATCGTACGGTGGAGCATAGCATGTTCATCATACGGTGGAGCGTCACATGTCCGTCGTACGGTGGAGCGTCACATGTCCATCATACGGTGGAGCATCGCATCTCCATCGTACGGTGGAGCGTCACATGTCCATCATACGGTGGAGCATCGCATATCCATCGTACGGTGGAGCGTTCCATGTCCATCGTACTGTGGAGCGTCACATGTCCATCGTACGGTGGAGCATCCCATGTCCATCGTACGATGGAGCGTCGCATGTCCATCGTACGGTGGAGCGTCACATGTCCATCTTACGGTGGAGCATCGCTAGTCCATCGTACGATGGAGCGTCAAATGTGCATCGTACGGTGGAGCGTCCCATGTCCATCGTACGGTGGAGCGTCACATGTCCATCGTACGGTGGAGCATCCCATGTCCATCGTACGCTGGAGCGTCGCATGTGAATCGTACGGTGGAGCGTCACATGTCCATCTTACGGTGGAGCATCGCTAGTCCATCGTACGATGGAACGTCGCATGTCCATCGTACAGTGGAGCATCTCATGTCCATCGTACAGTGGAGCCTCGCATGTCCATCATACGGTGGAGCGTCACATGTCCATCGTACGGTGGAGCGTCACATGTCCATCCTACAGTGGAGCGTCCCATGTCCATCGTACTGTGGAGCGTCACATGTCCATCGTACGGTGGAGCATAGCATGTCCATCGTTGGGTGGAGAGTCACATGTCCATCGTTCGATGGAGCATCCCATGTCCATCGTACGGTGGAGCGTCACATGTCCATCGTACAGTGGAGCCTCGCATGTCAATCATACGGTGGAGCGTCACATGTCCATCGTACAGTGGAGCATCGCATGTCCATCGTACGGTGGAGCATCAGATGTCCATCATATGGTGGAGCGTCACATGTCCATCGTACGATGGAGCGTCGCCTCTCCATCATACAGTCGAGCGTCGCATGTCCATCGTACGGTGGAGCGTCACATGTCCATCATACGGTTGAGCATCGCATCTCCATCGTACGGTGGAGCATCACATGTCCATCATACGGTGGAGCATCGCATATCCATCGTACGGTGGAGCGTTCCATGTCCATCGTACTGTGGAGCGTCACATGTCCATCGTACGGTGGAGCATCCCATGTCCATCGTACGATGGAGCGTCGCATGTGAATCGTATGGTGGAGCGTCACATGTCCATCTTACGGTGGAGCATCGCTGGTCCATCGTACGATGGAGCGTCAAATGTGCATCGTACGGTGGAGCGTCACATGTCCATCATACGGTTTAGCATCGCTAGTCCATCGTACGATGGAGCGTCAAATGTGCATCGTACGGTGGAGCGTCCCATGTCCATCGTACGGTGGAGCGTCACATGTCCATCGTACGGTGGAGCATCCCATGTCCATCGTACGCTGGAGCGTCGCATGTGAATCGTATGGTGGAGCGTCACATGTCCATCTTACGGTGGAGCATCGCTGGTCCATCGTACGATGGAGCGTCAAATGTGCATCGTACGGTGGAGCGTCCCATGTCCATCGTACGGTGGAGCGTCACATGTCCATCGTACGGTAGAGCATCCCATGTCCATCGTACGCTGGAGCGTCGCATGTGAATCGTACGGTGGAGCGTCACATGTCCATCTTACGGTGGAGCATCGCTAGTCCATCGTACGATGGAGCGTCGCATGTCCATCGTACAGTGGAGCGTCTCATGTCCATCGTACAGTGGAGCCTCACATGTCCATCCTACGGTGGAGCGTCACATGTTCATCGTACGGTGGAACGTCACATGTCCATCCTACAGTGGAGCGTCCCATGTCCATCGTACGGTGGAGCGTCACATGTCCATCGTACGGTGGAGCATAGCATGTCCATCGTTGGGTGGAGAGTCACATGTCCATCGTACGGTGGAGCATAGCATGTCCATCGTTGGGTGGAGAGTCACATGTCCATCGTTCGATGGAGCATCCCATGTCCATCGTACGGTGGAGCATCCCATGTCCATCGTACGGTGGAGCGTCACATGTCCATCGTACAGTGGAGCCTCGCATGTCAATCATACGGTGGAGCGTCACATGTCCATCGTACAGTGGAGCATCGCATGTCCATCGTACGGTGGAGCATCAGATGTCCATCATATGGTGGAGCGTCACATGTCCATCGTACGATGGAGCGTCGCCTCTCCATCATACAGTCGAGCGTCGCATGTCCATCGTATGGTGGAGCGTCACATGTCCATCATACGGTGGAGCATCCCATGTCCATCGTACGATGGAGCGTCGCATGTCCATCGTACGGTGGAGCGTCACATGTCCATCTTACGATGGAGCCTCGCATGTCCATCATTCGGTAGAGCGTCACATGTCCATCGTACGGTGGAGCATAGCATGTCCATCGTACGGTGGAGCGTCACATGTCCATCGTACGGTGGAGCATCACATGTAGATCGTACGGTGGAGCATCCCATGTCCATTGTACGCTGGAGCGTCGCATGTGAATCGTACTTTGGAGCGTCACATGTCCATCTTACGGTGGAGCATCGCTAGTCCATCGTACGATGGAGTGTCGCATGTCCATCGTACAGTGGAGCGTCTCATGTCCATCGTACAGTGGAGCCTCGCATGTCCATCATACGGTGGAGCGTCACAGGTCCATCGTACGGTGGAGCGTCCCATGTCCATCATACGGTGGAGCATCGCATATCCATCGTACGGTGGAGCATCACATGTCCATCGTACGGTGGAGCGTCGCATGTCCATTGTACGGTGGAGCGTCACATGTCCATCTTACGGTGGAGACTCGCATGTCCATCATTCGGTAGAGCGTCACATGTCCATCGTACGGTGGAGCATAGCATGTTCATCGTACGGTGGAGCGTCACATGTCCATCGTACGGTGGAGCGTCCCATGTCCATCGTACGGTGGAGCGTCACATGTCCATCGTACGGTGGAGCTTCCCATGTCCATCGTACCCTGGAGCGTCGCATGTGAATCGTACGGTGGAGCGTCACATGTCCATCTTACGGTGGAGCATCGCTAGTCCATCGTACGATGGAGCGTCGCATGTCCATCGTACAGTGGAGCGTCTCATGTCCATCGTACAGTGGAGCCTCGCATGTCCATCATACGGTGGAGCGTCACATGTCCATCGTACGGTGGAGCATCACATGTCCATCCTACGGTGGAGCGTCCCATGTCCATCGTACGGTGGAGCGTCACATGTCCATCGTACGGTGGAGCATAGCATGTCCATCGTTGGGTGGAGAGTCACATGTCCATTGTTCGATGGAGCATCCCATGTCCATCGTACGGTGGAGCGTCACATGTCCATCGTACAGTGGAGCCTCGCATGTCAATCATACGGTGGAGCGTCACATGTCCATCGTACGGTGGAGCGTCACATGTCCATCGTACGGTGGAGCATCACATGTCCATCCTACGGTGGAGCCTCGCATGTCCATCGTACGGTGGAGCGTCACATGTCCATCGCACAGTGGAGCCTCGCATGTCAATTATACGGTGGAGCGTCACATGTCCATCGTACAGTGGAGCATCGCATGTCCATCGTACGGTGGAGCATCAGATGTCCATCATATGGTGGAGCGTCACATGTCCATCGTACGATAGAGCATCCCATGTCCATCGTACGATGGAGGGTCGCATGTCCATCGTACGGTGGAGTGTCACATGTCCATTGTACAGTGGAGCGTCGCATGTCCATCGTACAGTGGAGCGTCACATGTCCATCGTATGGTGGAGCATCAGATGTCCATCGTACGGTGGAGCATCGCATGTCCATCGTACGGTGGAGCATCGCATGTCGATCGTACGGTGGAGCGTCACATGTCCATCGTATAGTGGAGCCTCGCATGTCCATCGTACGGTGGAGCATCGCATGTCCATCATACGGTGGAGCGTCACATGTCCATCGTACAGTGGAGCCTTGCATGTCCATCATACGGTGGAGTGTCACATGTCCATCGTACGGTGGAGCGTCACATGTCCATCCTACAGTGGAGCGTCCCATGTCCGTCGTACGGTGGAGCGTCACATGTCCATCGTACGGTGGAGCATAGCATGTCCATCGCTGGGTGGAGAGTCACATGTCCATCGTTCGATGGAGCATCCCATGTCCATCGTACGGTGGAGCGTCACATGTCCATCGTACAGTGGAGCCTCGCATGTCAATCATACGGTGGAGCGTCACATGTCCATCGTACAGTGGAGCATCGCATGTCCATCGTACGGTGGAGCATCAGATGTCCATCATATGGTGGAGCGTCACATGTCCATCGTACGATAGAGCATCCCATGTCCATCGTACGATGGAGCGTCGCATGTCCATCGTACGGTGGAGTGTCACATGTCCATTGTATGGTGGAGCGTCGCATGTCCATCGTACGGTGGAGCGTCACATGTCCATCGTACAGTGGAGCCTCGCATGTCCATTGTACAGTGGAGCGTCGCATGTCCATCGTACAGTGGAGCGTCACATGTCCATCGTATGGTGGAGCATCAGATGTCCATCGTACGGTGGAGCATCAGATGTCCATCGTACGGTGGAGCATCGCATGTCCATCGTACGGTGGAGCATCGCATGTCGATCGTACGGTGGAGCGTCACATGTCCATCGTACAGTGGAGCCTCGCATGTCCATCGTACGGTGGAGCATCGCATGTCCATCATACGGTGGAGCATCGCATGTCCATCATACGGTGGAGCATCACATGTCCATCGTACAGTGGAGCCTTGCATGTCCATCATACGGTGGAGCGTCACATGTCCATCGTACAGTGGAGCATCGCATGTCCATCGTACAGTGGAGCGTCACATGTCCATCGTACATTGGAGCGTCCCATGTCCATCATACGGTGGAGCATCGCATATCCATCGTACGGTGGAGCGTCACATGTCCATCATACGGTGGAGCATCCCATGTCCATCGTACGATGGAGCGTCGCATGTCCATCGAACGGTGGAGCATCACATGTCCATCTTACGGTGGAGACTCGCATGTCCATCATTCGGTAGAGCGTCACATGTCCATCGTACGGTGGAGCATAGCATGTTCATCATATGGTGGAGCGTCACATGTCCATCGTACGGTGGAGCGTCACATGTCCATCATACGGTGGAGCATCGCATCTCCATCGTACGGTGGAGCGTCACGTGTCCATCATACGGTGGAGCATCGCATATCCATCGTACGGTGGAGCGTTCCATGTCCATCGTACTGTGGAGCGTCACATGTCCATCGTACGGTGGAGCATCCCATGTCCATCGTACGATGGAGCGTCGCATGTCCATCGTACGGTGGAGCGTCACATGTCCATCTTACGGTGGAGCATCGCTAGTCCATCGTACGATGGAGCGTCAAATGTGCATCGTACGGTGGAGTGTCCCATGTCCATCGTACGGTGGAGCGTCACATGTCCATCGTATGGTGGAGCATCCCATGTCCATCGTACGCTGGAGCGTCGCATGTGAATCGTACGGTGGAGCGTCACATGTCCATCTTACGGTGGAGCATCGCTAGTCCATCGTACGATGGAGCGTCGCATGTCCATCGTACAGTGGAGCATCTCATGTCCATCGTACAGTGGAGCCTCGCATGTCCATCATACGGTGGAGCGTCACATGTCCATCGTACGGTGGAGCGTCACATGTCCATCCTACAGTGGAGCGTCCCATGTCCATCGTACTGTGGAGCGTCACATGTCCATCGTACGGTGGAGCATAGCATGTCCATCGTTGGGTGGAGAGTCACATGTCCATCGTTCGATGGAGCATCCCATGTCCATCGTACGGTGGAGCGTCACATGTCCATCGTACAGTGGAGCCTCGCATGTCAATCATACGGTGGAGCGTCACATGTCCATCGTACAGTGGAGCATCGCATGTCCATCGTACGGTGGAGCATCAGATGTCCATCATATGGTGGAGCGTCACATGTCCATCGTACGATGGAGCGTCGCCTCTCCATCATACAGTCGAGCGTCGCATGTCCATCGTACGGTGGAGCGTCACATGTCCATCATACGGTGGAGCATCGCATCTCCATCGTACGGTGGAGCGTCACATGTCCATCATACGGTGGAGCATCGCATATCCATCGTACGTGGAGCGTTCCATGTCCATCGTACTGTGGAGCGTCACATGTCCATCGTACGGTGGAGCATCCCATGTCCATCGTATGATGGAGCGTCGCATGTGAATCGTATGGTGGAGCGTCACATGTCCATCTTACGGTGGAGCATCGCTGGTCCATCGTACGATGGAGCGTCAAATGTGCATCGTACGGTGGAGCGTCACATGTCCATCATACGGTTTAGCATCGCTAGTCCATCGTACGATGGAGCGTCAAATGTGCATCGTACGGTGGAGCGTCCCATGTCCATCGTACGGTGGAGCGTCACATGTCCATCGTACGGTGGAGCATCCCATGTCCATCGTACGCTGGAGCGTCGCATGTGAATCGTATGGTGGAGCGTCACATGTCCATCTTACGGTGGAGCATCGCTGGTCCATCGTACGATGGAGCGTCAAATGTGCATCGTACGGTGGAGCGTCCCATGTCCATCGTACGGTGGAGCGTCACATGTCCATCGTACGGTAGAGCATCCCATGTCCATCGTACGCTGGAGCGTTGCATGTGAATCGTACGGTGGAGCGTCACATGTCCATCTTACGGTGGAGCATCGCTAGTCCATCGTACGATGGAGCGTCGCATGTCCATCGTACAGTGGAGCATCTCATGTCCATCGTACAGTGGAGCCTCACATGTCCATCATACGGTGGAGCGTCACATGTTCATCGTACGGTGGAGCGTCACATGTCCGTCCTACAGTGGAGCGTCCCATGTCCATCGTACAGTGGAGCCTCGCATGTCAATCATATGGTGACGACGACATGGACACATCCGACTGGGATCTTGTCAAAGTGGACGTCATGCGAGAGCTGCTGGACTTGAAGTTCACTGCAAGCCCTGAATTCAGGGAACATCTTCTTGGCCTCCAAGATCGTCTGATCGTCGAGGCAACCAGAAGCAAGTTCTGGGCCTCAGGCCTCCTACCCAAGGAAACCAAAACCCAGCCAATGTCGACCTGGCCAGGTGAAAATACCCTCGGTCGACTCCTGATGGACCTGAGGGACTCTAAGTCATCAGACACCTCACTCCCACATACCAACGCTGCCAGTGTTCGACTGGTTAAACTGGCAGATGAAATCTTGTCCCAGGCGATCTGTCGGGATGACACAGTCTCTTCACCTGAGCTACTTCAACGGGTTGACGAAGCAATAAACTGCCCTGATCCAGAGGCCAATGTAACGGACATGGTCGACCATTCCCATCCATCGTCAGTGGATTACATCAACGAACATTCTCCTGTCAAGAAATCCCGGCCCTCATTGGGATCAATGTGCCATCGTCACAGCCAGGAGAGAATCGCATCTTCTACGCCACTAACCCGTGAGACAAAGCGCAAGCAAATATCGCCCCATCCGGCTGAGTACAGACAAGAGGCGAAACGGCGGCAATCAACGAGTTGAACACTGAAGGACTACTTTCCTCCAGGTACCAACGACAGTATATTTTGTCGGTGATGTTCTTGCTCTCAGCCATAGTAGCATATACTATCATGTTCATTCTATTGTTACACCTATCATTCAGGTCAAACTAAACTGTACAAAAATAATCACCAAATCATTTGAAGTTATTCCCTTGCTCACAATTGTCTGTACAAAAAGTCATATTGTAGTTTCTATTGCGAATAATTTGGAATTCATGTTGTATGTGATATTGTTGTTATGTATATTGTCCAACGATATTGAACAAAATCCCGGGCCACTCAAGTCAGGTGATAAAAAAAATACTCTAAAAATTTGTCACTTGAACGCTCAAAGCCTGAAACGTAATAATGAGAAACTGAAACATATTTCTATGCAGCTTGGCAGTTGCTATGACATCATCACTGTCTCTGAGACTTGGCTCTCCAAGGGCAACTCCGACACCAACTACCAACTCAATGGCTTCCACCCTATTTTCCGCCGGGATCGCGCCACCGGATCTCTGGGTGGAGGGGTTGCAGTTTGGGTTTCCACAAACCTGGTAGCAAAGAGGCGCCTCGACTTGGAGGTAACAGATGCTGAAGCTCTATGGCTTGAAGTACGCTTACAAAATAATGTATTTCTTCTTTGTACTATTTATCGCCCTCCTAATGTTGCATTGTCTTTCTGGGACGACGTACAATTTATGTTGGACGAAGCTAAACAATGCGGTATATCAAAAATCATGTTCATCGGTGACTTCAATTCTGATGATAAGACTCCGGATGGATCGCGATTCAACTCGTTTGTATCCGACAACCATCTCGTTTCGCACATCAATGAACCCACACGAATCACCTCCACGACAAGCACGTGTCTGGACCGTGCAGTCAGTAATATGCCAACCTTTGTCAAGGACACTCATGTGTACTCCCCGCTCTTGACAAATGATCATTGTACTATTGGTGTAACCCTGAATTTTCTTACTCAAAGGAATCACTGTTATACCCGATTGATGTGGGATTACGCTAATGCAGATATACATGCGCTTCGTGCACACTTGCGGAATATCGATTGGGACATATTCCTAAATAATTATGTCGATATTGATATCGCCGTTAACAAATGGACAAGCACCATAATCAACGCCGCGAAACAATACATACCGAACCGAATGGTAACTATTCGACATAATGACAAACCATGGTACACGAGCGAGCTCAGACGCATCCGTCGCCGGGTCCATCGTGTACATAAACATGCTAAAACGGCAAACACCGACCAGGCGTGGGCTTCTTATAGGAAAGTACGCAATGACTACATTAGTAAATGTAGAGATGCGGAAACTAAGCATGATACAGACCAACATACCAAACTGTCTAGTTGTACCTTTGCCATGAAAGATTGCTGGAAATTGTACAAATCAGTTTTTGGTTTGAATCAAGATATTAAGTGCCCATCCCTTGAGCACGAGGGTACAGTTTTAACTGAGAGAGTCGATAAAGCGAATACATTTAATCGTCTATTTCTGGAGAAATCCAGCATAGATGATAATGGTATCGACCCCCAACCAATTGTTGACAGTGTATTACCAAACACCCCGAAACTCCATTCTATTGATATTTGTGCCCGGGATGTAGATGAGCACTTGTCATTGTTGAACGTGACCAAAGCATATGGTCCGGACAATATTGGACCTAGACTTCTTAAACTCCTACAACCAGCCATAGTGGAACCATTGGTCGAGCTGTTCAGAGCCAGTTTGTCACAGGAAAAAATGCCGTCGGAGTGGAAAAAGGCAAATGTTGTTCCAATCTACAAAAAAGGAGATCGCTCTGATCCTTCTAATTATCGCCCAGTTTCGCTTCTGAATACGACTGCGAAAGTGTTTGAGAAAGTCGTTTTCAGACACCTATTCAACCATTTCCGTGACATAATGGCAATTTCAGAATGGCAAGCTGGATTCGTACCCGGATCTTCCACAGTGTGTCAGCTTCTTGAAATTGTCCATA
The DNA here is from genome assembly GCA_949152475.1 of Terebella lapidaria. NCBI lineage: Eukaryota > Metazoa > Annelida > Polychaeta > Terebellida > Terebellidae > Terebella > Terebella lapidaria. The sequence goes on along the minus strand of OX424557.1, from coordinate 4,449,852 downwards.
AATTTTGTCAGAGTATTGAAAATGGCAAAGAAGTTAGAGTAGTTTTTCTGGACATCAGTAGAGCATTTGATCGTGTCTGGCACAAAGGTCTTGTTCATAAACTTGAAAAAAATGGAATAAGTGGCAGTGTTCTGAAATGGATCAGCAACTACTTGAAAGATCGCCAGCAACGGGTGTGCTTGGATGGCGAATTCTCTGACTGGGGAACTCCCAGAGCAGGCGTACCGCAAGGTTCAATCTTGGGCCCCTTGTTGTTCCTCATATTCATAAATGATATTACTGAAGTGGTGCGGTTCACTGAAATTCGATTATTCGCTGATGACACGTGTTTATTCATTAACGTGGACAATCGTCAGAAAAGCCAGAATCTCGTGGACGCTGACCTACAAGCCATACAAGATTGGTCTAAAAAATGGCTTGTGACTTTCAGTGTGCCGAAAACAAAATCGCTGCTTATCAGCAACAAGGGAGATAAACTAAGCAATCCTCCAATTTCAATGAATAATCTACTCATTGACGAGGTTTCTTCCCACAAACATTTGGGCATAACATTGACCCAAACTCTCTCGTGGGCTACTCATATTGATGAAATATCGAGTAAAGCCATGAAGAGACTTGACCTCTTACAGACTTTCAAATTCAAACTGTCCAGGAGATGCTTGGATACTTTTTATCGCTCTTTCGTCTTGCCCATTCTTGAATATGGTGATGCGTTGTGGGATGGGGCTCCCGCCTCTGAACTTGCCAAATTGGACAAGATCCACATTCGTGCACTGCGCATCATTACAGGGGCTACCGAAAAATCGTCTACTTCTAGATTGTATGTTGATGCCGGATGGCATACTTTGTCACAGAGACGTAAAATTCATAGGCTTGTTTGGTATTATAAGATACTGAATGGGCTTGTTCCTTCGTACCTAGCCGATTTGGTCCCTCCTTCCACTGCCGATCGTCATGGTTACACGTTGCGTAATAACAATGATATTACCCTCTTTCGCACTAATTGTTATCGCTTCAGTAATTCATTTTTCCCCACAACAACAAGGGATTGGAACCAGCTTCCCCTTGACATCCGGATTTCTCCTACACTACAAACGTTTAAACGCAAACTTTTGCAACATATCCCAAGCCCACCGAAATTTCCTTGGTTTGGCGTGGGGGAGCGTGCCTGCGATGTCCATTACACTCGCATTCGTCTGGGATGCAGTGCATTAAAATCGCATCTTCATTTCAACTTGCATGTGGAAAGCGACCCTGGTTGTTTATGTGGACACTCAAATGAAGACGCGCAGCATTATTTATTTGAGTGCCCTTTACATTCATTTGCACGTGACATCATGTTTTCGAAATTGATCGGCTTTCAGCAGCTCACCTTAGATGTGCTTCTTCACGGTGACACAACGTTGTCGTATCATGACAACAAGTCGATCGTGACGGCAGTTCATAGTTTTATTAAATCCACCCATAGATTTTTCTGATTGACTTGGAGCTCTGTGGTCCAATTTCTAAGCCGAATAAGTTCACCGTATTACGATAATCAAATATTTACCTACCCTTGAGATCCCGGGATTTAAGAACACTGGTGCATACTGCATGCATGAATACTGTGAAGCACGATTATAGGGTCTACATTCACTTCACCTGACAATTGATTAACGGGGGTTGCTCCCACCCGCACCGAATCATTTGTCGGGACACACCTACATACAATAACATTATTTAATCTCTTGCCAAGAAAAAAAATAAATAAATAAAATAAAATAAATCGAATATGTGAGTGATTAACGGGGGTTGTTCCCACCCGCACTGAATCACTCACTGGATACACTTAGCCTACATACAGTGCATCATAATACAAACTTGTCATATCACAAGGCCTTAACATGTGAATGATTAACGGGGGTTGTTCCCACCCGCACCGAATCATCCACGGATACATCCGCATACACATATATATATTCACAAAATCACAAGGCTTTTTGTGGATGATTAACGGGGGTTGTTCCCACCTGCACCGAATCATTTACATCAGAGTCTTCATACACTACAGCATTTTGTGATCACCGATCGGTATGCATCAGTGTACTATGTATAAATAGTAATGTATTGTTTCTGATATTGATATTGCAACGTTTTGAAAAAAAAACAGGAATTATTTTTCGTTATATTTTTTGTCATGTAAACATAGATGTAATATTATGTACCTCAAATTAGATTATATGTATGTATGAATGGTTGTTTAACTAATTGTGTCGAATTGTAGCGTCCTATTTATTTTATCATCATCTATTTTGTTTATGTTTTGTTGTAAATAGTGTAGATACATCTGATGTATATATGTTTCTTTGTTGCACCATGTAGAAATGCACCAGCAGAGATCTTAAAATAGGGCTTGCCCTGCTGATCAATGCTCAATTTTGAATAAATATGATTTAAACCAATCATATGGTGGAGCGTCACATGTCCATCGTACAGTGGAGCATCCCATGTCCATCGTACAATGGAGCGTCGCATGTCCATCGTACGGTGGAGCGTCACATGTCCATCTTATGGTGGAGCATCGCTAGTCCATCGTACGATGGAGCGTCAAATGTGCATCGTACGGTGGAGCGTCCCATGTCCATCGTACGGTGGAGCGTCACATGTCCATCGTACGGTGGAGCATCCCATGTCCATCGTACGCTGGAGCGTCGCATGTGAATCGTATGGTGGAGCGTCACATGTCCATCTTACGGTGGAGCATCGCTAGTCCATCGTACGATGGAGCGTCGCATGTCCATCGTACAGTGGAGCGTCTCATGTCCATCGTACAGTGGAGCGTCACATGTCCATCGTACGGTGGAGCATAGCATGTCCATCGTTGGGTGGAGAGTCACATGTCCATCGTACGATGGAGCATCCCATGTCCATTGTACGGTGGAGCGTCACATGTCCATCGTACAGTGGAGCCTCGCATGTCAATCATACGGTGTAGCGTCACATGTCCATCGTACAGTGGATCATCGCATGTCCATCGTACGGTGGAGCATCAGATGTCCATCATATGGTGGAGCTTCACATGTCCATCGTACGATGGAGCGTCGCATGTCCATCATGCAGTGGAGCGTCGCATGTCCATCGTAAGGTGGAGCATCACATGTCCATTGTACAGTGGAGCCTTGCATGTCCATCATACGGTGGAGCGTCACATGACAGTCGTACAGTGGAGCGTCACATGTCCATCGTACGGTGGAGCATCGCATGTCTATCGTACGTTGGAGCGTCAGATGTCCATCGTACGGTGGAGCATCACATGTAGATCGTACGGTGGAGCATCGCATGTCCATCGTATGGTGGAGCGTCACATGTCCATCCTACGGTGGAGCATCCCGTGTCCATCGTACGATGGAGTGTCGCATGTCCATCGTACGGTGGGGCGGCACATGTCCATCTTACGGTGGAGCATCGCTAGTCCATCGTACGATAGAGCATCCCATGTCCATCGTACGATGGAGCGTCGCATGTCCATCGTACGTGGAGTGTCACATGTCCATCGTACAGTGGAGCGTCGCATGTCCATCGTACAGTGGAGCGTCACATGTCCATCGTATGGTGGAGGATCAGATGTCCATCGTACGGTGGAGCATCGCATGTCGATCGTACGGTGGAGCGTCACATGTCCATCGTACGGCGGAGCGTCACATGTCCATCGTACAGTGGAGCCTCGCATGTCCATCATACCGTGAAGCCTCGCATGTCCATCGTACGGTGGAGCGTCACATGTCCATCTTACGGTGGAGCCTCGCATGTCCATCATTCGGTGGAGCGTCCCATGTCCATCGTACGATGGAGCGTCTCATGTCCATCGTACGGTGGAGCATCACATGTCCATCATACGGTGGAGTGTCCCATGTCCATCGTACGATGGAGCCTCGCATGTCCATCATTTGGTGGAGCGTCACATGTCCATCGTACGGTGGAGCACCGCATGTCAATCGTATGGTGGAGCGTTAGATGTCCATCGTACGGTGGAGCATCACATGTCAATCGTACTGTGAAGCATCGCATGTCGATCGTACGGTGGAGCGTCTCATGTCTATCGTACGGTGGAGCGTCACATGTCCATCGTACGATGGAGCATCCCATGTCCATCGTACGATGGAGTGTCGCATGTCCATCGTACGGTGGAGCGTCACATGTCCATCTTACGGTGGAGCATCGCTAGTCCATCGTACGATGGAGCGTCGCATGTCCATCGTACAGTGGAGCGTCTCATGTCCATCGTACAGTGGAGCCTCGCATGTCCATCATACGGTGGAGCGTGACATGTCCATCGTACGGTGGAGCGTCACATGTCCATCCTACGATGGAGCGTCCCATGTCCATCGTACGGTGGAGCGTCACATGTCCATCGCACAGTGGAGCCTCACATGTCCATCGTACGGTGGAGCGTCACATGTCCATCGCACAGTGGAGCCTCGCATGTCAATTATATGGTGGAGCGTCACATGTCCATCGTACAGTGGAGCATCGCATGTCCATCGTACGGTGGAGCATCAGATGTCCATCATATGGTGGAGCGTCACATGTCCATCGTATGATAGAGCATACCATGTCCATCGTACGATGGAGCGTCACATGTCCATCGTACGGTGGAGCATAGCATGTCCATCGTTGGGTGGAGCGTCACATGTCCATCGTACGATGGAGCATCCCATGTCCATTGTACGGTGGAGCGTCACATGTCCATCGTACAGTGGAGCCTCGCATGTCAATCATACGGTGTAGCGTCACATGTCCATCGTACAGTGGAGCATCGCATGTCCATCGTACGGTGGAGCATCAGATGTCCATCATATGGTGGAGCGTCACATGTCCATCGTACGATGGAGCGTCGCATGTCCATCATAGAGTGGAGCGTCGCATGTCCATCGTACGGTGGAGCATCACATGTCCATTGTACAGTGGAGTCTTGTATGTCCATCATACGGTGGAGCGTCACATGACAGTCGTACAGTGGAGCGTCACATGTCCATCGTACGGTGGAGCATCGCATGTCTATCGTACGTTGGAGCGTCAGATGTCCATCGTACGGTGGAGCATCACATGTAGATCGTACGGTGGAGCATCGCATGTCCATCGTATGGTGGAGCGTCACATGTCCATCGTACGGTGGAGCATCCCATGTCCATCGTACGATGGAGCGTCGCATGTCCATCGTACGTGGAGTGTCACATGTCCATCGTACAGTGGAGCGTCGCATGTCCATCGTACAGTGGAGCGTCACATGTCCATCGTATGGTGGAGGATCAGATATCCATCGTACGGTGGAGCTTCGCATGTCGATCGTACGGTGGAGCGTCACATGTCCATCGTACGGTGGAGCGTCACATGTCCATCGTACAGTGGAGCCTCGCATGTCCATCATAACGTGAAGCCTCGCATGTCCATCGTACGGTGGAGCGTCACATGTCCATCGTACAGTGGAGCGTCACATGTCCATCTTACGGTGGAGCCTCGCATGTCCATCATTCGGTGGAGCGTCCCATGTCCATCGTACGATGGAGCGTCTCATGTCCATCGTACGGTGGAGCATTACATGTCCATCATACGGTGGAGTGTCCCATGTCCATCGTACGATGGAGCCTCGCATGTCCATCATTTGGTGGAGCATCACATGTCCATCGTACGGTGGAGCACCGCATGTCCATCGTATGGTGGAGCGTTAGATGTCCATCGTACGGTGGAGTATCACATGTCAATCGTACTGTGAAGCATCGCATGTCGATCGTACGGTGGAGCGTCTCATGTCCATCGTACGGTGGAGCGTCACATGTCCATCGTACGATGGAGCATCCCATGTCCATCGTACGATGGAGTGTCGCATGTCCATCGTACGGTGGAGTGTCACATGTCCATCTTACGGTGGAGCATCGCTAGTCCATCGTACGATTAAGCGTCGCATGTCCATCGTACAGTGGAGCGTCTCATGTCCATCGTACAGTGGAGCCTCGCATGTCCATCATACGGTGGAGCGTGACATGTCCATCGTACGGTGGAGCGTCACATGTCCATCCTACGATGGAGCGTCCCATGTCCATCGTACGGTGGAGCGTCACATGTCCATCGCACAGTGGAGCCTCACATGTCCATCGTACGGTGGAGCGTCAAATGTCCATCGCACAGTGGAGCCTCGCATGTCAATTATACGGTGGAGCGTCACATGTCCATCGTACAGTGGAGCATCGCATGTCCATCGTACGGTGGAGCATCAGATGTCCATCATATGGTGGAGCGTCACATGTCCATCGTACGATAGAGCATACCATGTCCATCGTACGATGGAGCGTCGCATGTCCATCGTACGGTGGAGTGTCACATGTCCATTGTACAGTGGAGCGTCGCATGTCCATCGTACAGTGGAGCGTCACATGTCCATCGTATGGTGGAGCATCAGATGTCCATCGTACGGTGGAGCATCGCATGTCCATCGTACGGTGGAGCATCACATGTCGATCGTACGGTGGAGCGTCACATGTCCATCGTACAGTGGAGCCTTGCATGTCCATCGTACCGTGAAACCTCGCATGTCCATCGTACGGTGGAGCGTCACATGTCCATCATAAAGTGGAGCATCGCATGTCCATCGTATGGTGGAGCATCACATGTCCATCGTACGGTGGAGCGTCACATGTCCATCTTACGGTGGAGCCTCGCATGTCCATCATTCGGTGGAGCCTCGCATGTCCATAATTCGGTGGAGCGTCACATGTCCATCGTACGGTGGAGCATCGCATGTCCATCGTATGGTGGAGCGTTAGATGTCCATCTTACGGTGGAGCATCACATGTCAATCGTACTGTGAAGCATCGCATGTCGATCGTACGGTGGAGCGTCTCATGTCCATCGTACGGTGGAGCGTCACATGTCCATCGTACGGTGGAGCATAGCATGTATATCATATGGTGGAGCATCACATGTCCATCGTACGATGGAGCATCCCATGTCCACCGTACGGTGGAGCGTCACATGTCCATCGTACGATGTAGTGTCACATGTCCATTATACGGTGGAGAGTCCCATGTCCATCGTACGGTGGAGCGTCACATGTCCATCGTACGGTGGAGCATAGCATGTCCATCGTACGGTTTAGCGTCAGATGTCCATCGTACGGTGGAGCATCACATGTCCATCGTACGGTGGAGCATCGCATGTCCATCATACGGTGGAGCGTCACATGTCCATCGTACAGTGGAGCCTTCCATGTCCATCATACGGTGGAGCGTCACATGTCCATCGTACAGTGGAGCATCGCATGTCGATCGTACAGTGGAGCGTCACATGTCCATCGTACATTGGAGCGTCCCATGTCCATCATACGGTGGAGCATCCCATGTCCATCGTACGGTGGAGCGTCACATGTCCATCATACGGTGGAGCATCCCATGTCCATCGTACGATGGAGCGTCGCATGTCCATCGTACGGTGGAGCGTCACATGTCCATCTTACGGTGGAGACTCGCATGTCCATCATTCGGTAGAGCGTCACATGTCCATCGTACGGTGGAGCATAGCATGTTCATCGTACGGTGGAGCGTCACATGTCCATCGTACGGTGGAGCGTCACATGTCCATCATACGGTGGAGCATCGCATCTCCATCGTACGGTGGAGCGTCACATGTCCATCATACGGTGGAGCATCGCATATCCATCGTACGGTGGAGCGTTCCATGTCCATCGTACTGTGGAGCGTCACATGTCCATCGTACGGTGGAGCATCCCATGTCCATCGTACGATGGAGCGTCGCATGTCCATCGTACGGTGGAGCATCACATGTCCATCTTACGGTGGAGCATCAGATGTCCATCATATGGTGGAGCGTCACATGTCCATCGTACGATAGAGCATACCATGTCCATCGTACGATGGAGCGTCGCATGTCCATCGTACGGTGGAGTGTCACATGTCCATTGTACAGTGGAGCGTCGCATGTCCATCGTACAGTGGAGCGTCACATGTCCATCGTACAGTGGAGCCTCGCATGTCCATCATACCGTGAAGCCTCGCATGTCCATCGTACGGTGGAGCGTCACATGTCCATCTTACGGTGGAGCCTCGCATGTCCATCATTCGGTGGAGCGTCCCATGTCCATCGTACGATGGAGCGTCTCATGTCCATCGTACGGTGGAGCATCACATGTCCATCATACGGTGGAGTGTCCCATGTCCATCGTACGATGGAGCCTCGCATGTCCATCATTTGGTGGAGCGTCACATGTCCATCGTACGGTGGAGCACCGCATGTCCATCGTATGGTGGAGCGTTAGAGGTCCATCGTACGGTGGAGCATCACATGTCAATCGTACTGTGAAGCATCGCATGTCGATCGTACGGTGGAGCGTCTCATGTCTATCGTACGGTGGAGCGTCACATGTCCATCGTACGATGGAGCATCCTATGTCCATCGTACGATGGAGTGTCGCATGTCCACCGGACGGTGGAGAGTCACATGTCCATCTTACGGTGGAGCATCGCTAGTCCATCGTACGATGGAGCGTCGCATGTCCATCGTACAGTGGAGCGTCTCATGTCCATCGTACAGTGGAGCCTCGCATGTCCATCATACGGTGGAGCGTGACATGTCCATCGTACGGTGGAGCGTCACATGTCCATCCTACGATGGAGCGTCCCATGTCCATCGTACGGTGGAGCGTCACATGTCCATCGCACAGTGGAGCCTCACATGTCCATCGTACGGTGGAGCGTCACATGTCCATCGCACAGTGGAGCCTCGCATGTCAATTATATGGTGGAGCGTCACATGTCCATCGTACAGTGGAGCATCGCATGTCCATCGTACGGTGGAGCATCAGATGTCCATCATATGGTGGAGCGTCACATGTCCATCGTATGATAGAGCATACCATGTCCATCGTACCATGGAGCGTCACATGTCCATCGTACGGTGGAGCATAGCATGTCCATCGTTGGGTGGAGCGTCACATGTCCATCGTACGATGGAGCATCCCATGTCCATTGTACGGTGGAGCGTCACATGTCCATCGTACAGTGGAGCCTCGCATGTCAATCATACGGTGTAGCGTCACATGTCCATCGTACAGTGGAGCATCGCATGTCCATCGTACGGTGGAGCATCAGATGTCCATCATATGGTGGAGCGTCACATGTCCATCGTACGATGGAGCGTCGCATGTCCATCATACAGTGGAGCGTCGCATGTCCATCGTACGGTGGAGCATCACATGTCCATTGTACAGTGGAGTCTTGCATGTCCATCATACGGTGGAGCGTCACATGACAGTCGTACAGTGGAGCGTCACATGTCCATCGTACGGTGGAGCATCGCATGTCTATCGTACGTTGGAGCGTCAGATGTCCATCGTACGGTGGAGCATCACATGTAGATCGTACGGTGGAGCATCGCATGTCCATCGTATGGTGGAGCGTCACATGTCCATCGTACGGTGGAGCATCCCATGTCCATCGTACGATGGAGCGTCGCATGTCCATCGTACGTGGAGTGTCACATGTCCATCGTACAGTGGAGCGTCGCATGTCCATCGTACAGTGGAGCGTCACATGTCCATCGTATGGTGGAGGATCAGATGTCCATCGTACGGTGGAGCTTCGCATGTCGATCGTACGGTGGAGCGTCACATGTCCATCGTACGGTGGAGCGTCACATGTCCATCGTACAGTGGAGCCTCGCATGTCCATCATAACGTGAAGCCTCGCATGTCCATCGTACGGTGGAGCGTCACATGTCCATCGTACAGTGGAGCGTCACATGTCCATCTTACGGTGGAGCCTCGCATGTCCATCATTCGGTGGAGCGTCCCATGTCCATCGTACGATGGAGCGTCTCATGTCCATCGTACGGTGGAGCATCACATGTCCATCATACGGTGGAGTGTCCCATGTCCATCGTACGATGGAGCCTCGCATGTCCATCATTTGGTGGAGCGTCACATGTCCATCGTACGGTGGAGCACCGCATGTCCATCGTATGGTGGAGCGTTAGATGTCCATCGTACGGTGGAGCATCACATGTCAATCGTACTGTGAAGCATCGCATGTCGATCGTACGGTGGAGCGTCTCATGTCCATCGTACAGTGGAGCCTCGCATGTCCATCATACGGTGGAGCGTGACATGTCCATCGTACGGTGGAGCGTCACATGTCCATCCTACGATGGAGCGTCCCATGTCCATCGTACGGTGGAGCGTCACATGTCCATCGCACAGTGGAGCCTCACATGTCCATCGTACGGTGGAGCGTCAAATGTCCATCGCACAGTGGAGCCTCGCATGTCAATTATACGGTGGAGCGTCACATGTCCATCGTACAGTGGAGCATCGCATGTCCATCGTACGGTGGAGCATCAGATGTCCATCATATGGTGGAGCGTCACATGTCCATCGTACGATAGAGCATACCATGTCCATCGTACGATGGAGCGTCGCATGTCCATCGTATGGTGGAGTGTCACATGTCCATTGTACAGTGGAGCGTCGCATGTCCATCGTACAGTGGAGCGTCACATGTCCATCGTATGGTGGAGCATCAGATGTCCATCGTACGGTGGAGCATCGCATGTCCATCGTACGGTGGAGCGTCCCATGTCCATCGTACAGTGGAGCCTTGCATGTCCATCGTACCGTGAAACCTCGCATGTCCATCGTACGGTGGAGCGTCACATGTCCATCATAAAGTGGAGCATCGCATGTCCATCGTATGGTGGAGCATCACATGTCCATCGTACGGTGGAGCGTCACATGTCCATCTTACGGTGGAGCCTCGCATGTCCATCATTCGGTGGAGCCTCGCATGTCCATAATTCGGTGGAGCGTCACATGTCCATCGTACGGTGGAGCATCGCATGTCCATCGTATGGTGGAGCGATAGATGTCCATCTTACGGTGGAGCATCACATGTCAATCGTACTGTGAAGCATCGCATGTCGATCGTACGGTGGAGCGTCTCATGTCCATCGTACGGTGGAGCGTCACATGTCCATCGTACGGTGGAGCATAGCATGTATATCATATGGTGGAGCATCACATGTCCATCGTACGATGGAGCATCCCATGTCCACCGTACGGTGGAGCGTCACATGTCCATCGTACGATGGAGTGTCACATGTCCATTATACGGTGGAGCGTCCCATGTCCATCGTACGGTGGAGCGTCACATGTCCATCGTACGGTGGAGCATAGCATGTCCATCGTACGGTTTAGCGTCAGATGTCCATCGTACGGTGGAGCATCACATGTCCATCGTACGGTGGAGCATCGCATGTCCATCATACGGTGGAGCGTCACATGTCCATCGTACAGTGGAGCCTTGCATGTCCATCATACGGTGGAGCGTCACATGTCCATCGTACAGTGGAGCATCGCATGTCGATCGTACAGTGGAGCGTCACATGTCCATCGTACATTGGAGCGTCCCATGTCCATCATACGGTGGAGCATCGCATATCCATCGTACGGTGGAGCGTCACATGTCCATCATACGGTGGAGAATCCCATGTCCATCGTACGATGGAGCGTCGCATGTCCATCGTACGGTGGAGCGTCACATGTCCATCTTACGGTGGAGACTCGCATGTCCATCATTCGGTAGAGCGTCACATGTCCATCGTACGGTGGAGCATAGCATGTTCATCGTACGGTGGAGCGTCACATGTCCATCGTACGGTGGAGCGTCACATGTCCATCATACGGTGGAGCATCGCATCTCCATCGTACGGTGGAGCGTCACATGTCCATCATACGGTGGAGCATCGCATATCCATCGTACGGTGGAGCGTTCCATGTCCATCGTACTGTGGAGCGTCACATGTCCATCGTACGGTGGAGCATCCCATGTCCATCGTACGATGGAGCGTCGCATGTCCATCGTACGGTGGAGCATCACATGTCCATCTTACGGTGGAGCATCAGATGTCCATCATATGGTGGAGCGTCACATGTCCATCGTACGATAGAGCATACCATGTCCATCGTACGATGGAGCGTCGCATGTCCATCGTACGGTGGAGTGTCACATGTCCATTGTACAGTGGAGCGTCGCATGTCCATCGTACAGTGGAGCGTCACATGTCCATCGTATGGTGGAGCATCAGATGTCCATCGTACGGTGGAGCATCGCATGTCCATCGTACGGTGGAGCATCGCATGTCGATCGTACGGTGGAGCGTCACATGTCCATCGTACAGTGGAGCCTCGCATGTCCATCGTACGGTGGAGCGTCCCATGTCCATCGTACGGTGGAGCGTCACATGTCCATCGTACGGTGGAGCATCCCATGTCCATCGTACGCTGGAGCGTCGCATGTGAATCGTACGGTGGAGCGTCACATGTCCATCTTACGGTGGAGCATCGCTAGTCCATCGTACGATTAAGCGTCGCATGTCCATCGTACAGTGGAGCGTCTCATGTCCATCGTACAGTGGAGCCTCGCATGTCCATCATACGGTGGAGCGTCACATGTCCATCGTACGGTGGAGCATCACATGTCCATCCTACGGTGGAGCATCCCATGTCCATCGTACGGTGGAGCGTCACATGTCCATCGTACGGTGGAGCATAGCATGTCCATCGTTGGGTGGAGAGTCACATGTCCATCGTACGGTGGAGCATAGCATGTCCATCGTTGGGTGGAGAGTCACATGTCCATCGTTCGATGGAGCATCCCATGTCCATCGTACGGTGGAGCGTCACATGTCCATCGTACAGTGGAGCCTCGCATGTCAATCATACGGTGGAGCGTCACATGTCCATCGTACAGTGGAGCATCGCATGTCCATCGTACGGTGGAGCATCAGATGTCCATCATATGGTGGAGCGTCACATGTCCATCGTACGATGGAGCGTCGCCTCTCCATCATACAGTCGAGCGTCGCATGTCCATCGTATGGTGGAGCGTCACATGTCCATCATACGGTGGAGCATCCCATGTCCATCGTACGATGGAGCGTCGCATGTCCATCGTACGGTGGAGCGTCACATGTCCATCTTACGATGGAGCCTCGCATGTCCATCATTCGGTAGAGCGTCACATGTCCATCGTACGGTGGAGCATAGCATGTCCATCGTACGGTGGAGCGTCACATGTCCATCGTACGGTGGAGCATCACATGTAGATCGTACGGTGGAGCATCCCATGTCCATCGTACGCTGGAGCGTCGCATGTGAATCGTACTTTGGAGCGTCACATGTCCATCTTACGGTGGAGCATCGCTAGTCCATCGTACGATGGAGCGTCGCATGTCCATCGTACAGTGGAGCGTCTCATGTCCATCGTACAGTGGAGCCTCGCATGTCCATCATACGGTGGAGCGTCACATGTCCATCGTACGGTGGAGCGTCCCATGTCCATCATACGGTGGAGCATCGCATATCCATCGTACGGTGGAGCATCACATGTCCATCGTACGGTGGAGCGTCGCATGTCCATCGTACGGTGGAGCGTCACATGTCCATCTTACGGTGGAGACTCGCATGTCCATCATTCGGTAGAGCGTCACATGTCCATCGTACGGTGGAGCATAGCATGTTCATCGTACGGTGGAGCGTCACATGTCCATCGTACGGTGGAGCGTCCCATGTCCATCGTACGGTGGAGCGTCACATGTCCATCGTACGGTGGAGCATCCCAAGTCCATCGTACACTGGAGCGTCGCATGTGTATCGTACGGTGGAGCATCACATGTCCATCTTACGGTGGAGCATCGCTAGTCCATCGTACGATGGAGCGTCGCATGTCCATCGTACAGTGGAGCATCTCGTGTCCATCGTACAGTGGAGCCTCGCATGTCCATCATACGGTGGAGCGTCACATGTCCATCGTACGGTGGAGCATCACATGTCCATCCTACGGTGGAGCGTCCCATGTCCATCGTACGGTGGAGCGTCACATGTCCATCGTACGGTGGAGCATAGCATGTCCATCGTTGGGTGGAGAGTCACATGTCCATCGTTCGATGGAGCATCCCATGTTCATCGTACGGTGGAGCGTCACATGTCCATCGTACAGTGGAGCCTCGCATGTCAATCATACGGTGGAGCGTCACATATCCATCTTACAGTGGAGCATCGCATGTCCATCGTACGGTGGAGCATCAGATGTCCATCATATGGTGGAGCGCCACATGTCCATCGTACGATGGAGCGTCGCCTCTCCATCATACAGTCGAGCGTCGCATGTCCATCGTATGGTGGAGCGTCACATGTCCATCATACGGTGGAGCATCCCATGTCCATCGTACGATGGAGCGTCGCATGTCCATCGTACGGTGGAGCGTCACATGTCCATCTTACGATGGAGCCTCGCATGTCCATCATTCGGTAGAGCGTCACATGTCCATCGTACGGTGGAGCATAGCATGTCCATCGTAGGGTGGAGCGTCACATGTCCATCGTACGGTGGAGCATCACATGTAGATCGCACGGTGGAGCATCCCATGTCCATCGTACGCTGGAGCGTCGCATGTGAATCGTACGGTGGAGCGTCACATGTCCATCTTACGGTGGAGCATTGCTAGTCCATCGTACGATGGAGCATCGCATGTCCATCGTACAGTGGAACGTCTCATGTCCATCGTACAGTGGAGCCTCGCATGTCCATCATACGGTGGAGCGTCACATGTCCATCGTACGGTGGAGCATCACATGTCCATCCTACGGTGGAGCGTCCCATGTCCATCGTATGGTGGAGCGTCACATGTCCATCGCACAGTGGAGCCTCGCATGTCCATCGTTCGGTGGAGCGTCACATGTCCATCGCACAGTGGAGCCTCGCATGTCAATTATACGGTGGAGCGTCACATGTCCATCGTACAGTGGAGCATCGCATGTCCATCGTACGGTGGAGCATCAGATGTCCATCATATGGTGGAGCGTCCCATGTCCATCGTACGGTGGAGCGTCACATGTCCATTATACGGTGGAGCGTCACATGTCCATCGTACGGTGGAGCATAGCATGTCCATCGTACGGTTTAGCGTCAGATGTCCATCGTACGGTGGAGCATCACATGTCCATCGTACGATAGAGCATCCCATGTCCACCGTACGGTGGAGCGTCACATGTCCATTATACGGTGGAGCGTCACATGTCCATCGTACGGTGGAGCATAGCATGTCCATCGTACGGTTTAGCGTCAGATGTCCATCGTACGGTGGAGCATCACATGTCCATCGTACGGTGGAGCATCGCATGTCCATCATACGGTGGAGCGTCACATGTCCATCGTACAGTGGAGCCTTGCATGTCCATCATACGGTGGAGCGTCACATGTCCATCGTACAGTGGAGCATCGCATGTCCATCGTACAGTGGAGCGTCACATGTCCATCGTACATTGGAGCGTCCCATGTCCATCATACGGTGGAGCATCGCATATCCATCGTACGGTGGAGCGTCACATGTCCATCATACGGTGGAGCATCGCATGTCCATCATACGGTGGAGCATCCCATGTCCATCGTACGATGGGGCGTCCCATGTCCATCGTACGATGGAGCCTCGCATGTCCATCATTTGGTGGAGCGTCACATGTCCATCGTACGGTGGAGCATCGCATGTTCATCGTATGGTGGAGCGTTAGATGTCCATCGTACGGTGGAGCATCACATGTCAATCGTACTGTGAAGCATAGCATGTCCATCGTACAGTGGAGCATCACATGTCGATCGTACGGTGGAGCATTGCATGTCGATCGTACGGTGAAGCGTCACATGTCCATCGTATGATGGAGCGTCACATGTCCATCATACGGTGGAGCGTCCCATGTCCATCGTACGGTGGAGCGTCGCATGTCCATCATACGGACGGGTGAACGGATGGGCGTTATGGGCGGACCCAATGTTAAATTTCCTATCTTAACTTTCCCCATAAGTCCTGAAAAAATCCCCACAAGACCGCACTTTTGGCTTAAACTGTGGTTGTGGAGCGTTTTCAGCTTTATTCCCCCTAAGAAATCCCCAAAACTCCGTTCCGTTTGCCCGGTGGAGCGTCACATGTCCATCGTACGGTTGAGCGTCACATGTCCATCATACGGTGGAGCGTCCCATGTCCATCGTACGGTGGAGCGTCCCTTGTCCATCGTACGGTGGAGCGTCACATGTCCATCGTACGGTGGAGCATCCCATGTCCATCGTACGATGGAGCGTCGCATGTCCATCGTACGGTGGAGCGTCACATGTCCATCTTACGATGGAGCCTCGCATGTCCATCATTCGGTAGAGCGTCACATGTCCATCGTACGGTGGAGCATAGCATGTCCATCGTACGGTGGAGCGTCACATGTCCATCGTACGGTGGAGCATCACATGTAGATCGTACGGTGGAGCATCCCATGTCCATCGTACGCTGGAGCGTCGCATGTGAATCGTACTTTGGAGCGTCACATGTCCATCTTACGGTGGAGCATCGCTAGTCCATCGTACGATGGAGCGTCGCATGTCCATCGTACAGTGGAGCGTCTCATGTCCATCGTACAGTGGAGCCTCGCATGTCCATCATACGGTGGAGCGTCACATGTCCATCGTACGGTGGAGCGTCCCATGTCCATCATACGGTGGAGCATCGCATATCCATCGTACGGTGGAGCATCACATGTCCATCATATGGTGGAGCGTCACATGTCCATCGTATGATAGAGCATACCATGTCCATCGTACGATGGAGCGTCACATGTCCATCGTACGGTGGAGCATAGCATGTCCATCGTTGGGTGGAGCGTCACATGTCCATCGTACGATGGAGCATCCCATGTCCATTGTACGGTGGAGCGTCACATGTCCATCGTACAGTGGAGCCTCGCATGTCAATCATACGGTGTAGCGTCACATGTCCATCGTACAGTGGAGCATCGCATGTCCATCGTACGGTGGAGCATCAGATGTCCATCATATGGTGGAGCGTCACATGTCCATCGTACGATGGAGCGTCGCATGTCCATCATACAGTGGAGCGTCGCATGTCCATCGTACGGTGGAGCATCACATGTCCATTGTACAGTGGAGTCTTGCATGTCCATCATACGGTGGAGCGTCACATGACAGTCGTACAGTGGAGCGTCACATGTCCATCGTACGGTGGAGCATCGCATGTCTATCGTACGTTGGAGCGTCAGATGTCCATCGTACGGTGGAGCATCACATGTAGATCGTACGGTGGAGCATCGCATGTCCATCGTATGGTGGAGCGTCACATGTCCATCGTACGGTGGAGCATCCCATGTCCATCGTACGATGGAGCGTCGCATGTCCATCGTACGTGGAGTGTCACATGTCCATCGTACAGTGGAGCGTCGCATGTCCATCGTACAGTGGAGCGTCACATGTCCATCGTATGGTGGAGGATCAGATGTCCATCGTACGGTGGAGCTTCGCATGTCGATCGTACGGTGGAGCGTCACATGTCCATCGTACGGTGGAGCATCACATGTCCATCGTACAGTGGAGCCTCGCATGTCCATCATAACGTGAAGCCTCGCATGTCCATCGTCCGGTGGAGCGTCACATGTCCATCGTACAGTGGAGCGTCACATGTCCATCTTACGGTGGAGCCTCGCATGTCCATCATTCGGTGGAGCGTCCCATGTCCATCGTACGATGGAGCGTCTCATGTCCATCGTACGGTGGAGCATCACATGTCCATCATACGGTGGAGTGTCCCATGTCCATCGTACGATGGAGCCTCGCATGTCCATCATTTGGTGGAGCGTCACATGTCCATCGTACGGTGGAGCACCGCATGTCCATCGTATGGTGGAGCGTTAGATGTCCATCGTACGGTGGAGCATCACATGTCAATCGTACTGTGAAGCATCGCATGTCGATCGTACGGTGGAGCGTCTCATGTCCATCGTACGGTGGAGCGTCACATGTCCATCGTACGATGGAGCATCCCATGTCCATCGTACGATGGAGTGTCGCATGTCCATCGTACGGTGGAGCGTCACATGTCCATCTTACGGTGGAGCATCGCTAGTCCATCGTACGATTAAGCGTCGCATGTCCATCGTACAGTGGAGCGTCTCATGTCCATCGTACAGTGGAGCCTCGCATGTCCATCATACGGTGGAGCGTGACATGTCCATCGTACGGTGGAGCGTCACATGTCCATCCTACGATGGAGCGTCCCATGTCCATCGTACGGTGGAGCGTCACATGTCCATCGCACAGTGGAGCCTCACATGTCCATCGTACGGTGGAGCGTCAAATGTCCATCGCACAGTGGAGCCTCGCATGTCAATTATACGGTGGAGCGTCACATGTCCATCGTACAGTGGAGCATCGCATGTCCATCGTACGGTGGAGCATCAGATGTCCATCATATGGTGGAGCGTCACATGTCCATCGTACGATAGAGCATACCATGTCCATCGTACGATGGAGCGTCGCATGTCCATCGTACGGTGGAGTGTCACATGTCCATTGTACAATGGAGCGTCGCATGTCCATCGTACAGTGGAGCGTCACATGTCCATCGTATGGTGGAGCATCAGATGTCCATCGTACGGTGGAGCATCGCATGTCCATCGTACGGTGGAGCGTCACATGTCCATCGTACAGTGGAGCCTTGCATGTCCATCGTACCGTGAAACCTCGCATGTCCATCGTACGGTGGAGCGTCACATGTCCATCATAAAGTGGAGCATCGCATGTCCATCGTATGGTGGAGCATCACATGTCCATCGTACGGTGGAGCGTCACATGTCCATCTTACGGTGGAGCCTCGCATGTCCATCATTCGGTGGAGCCTCGCATGTCCATAATTCGGTGGAGCGTCACATGTCCATCGTACGGTGGAGCATCGCATGTCCATCGTATGGTGGAGCGTTAGATGTCCATCTTACGGTGGAGCATCACATGTCAATCGTACTGTGAAGCATCGCATGTCGATCGTACGGTGGAGCGTCTCATGTCCATCGTACGGTGGAGCGTCACATGTCCATCGTACGGTGGAGCATAGCATGTATATCATATGGTGGAGCATCACATGTCCATCGTACGATGGAGCATCCCATGTCCACCGTACGGTGGAGCGTCACATGTCCATCGTACGATGGAGTGTCACATGTCCATTATACGGTGGAGCGTCCCATGTCCATCGTACGGTGGAGCGTCACATGTCCATCGTACGGTGGAGCATAGCATGTCCATCGTACGGTTTAGCGTCAGATGTCCATCGTACGGTGGAGCATCACATGTCCATCGTACGGTGGAGCATCGCATGTCCATCCTACGGTGGAGCGTCACATGTCCATCGTACAGTGGAGCCTTGCATGTCCATCCTACGGTGGAGCGTCACATGTCCATCGTACAGTGGAGCATCGCATGTCGATCGTACAGTGGAGCGTCACATGTCCATCGTACATTGGAGCGTCCCATGTCCATCATACGGTGGAGCATCGCATATCCATCGTACGGTGGAGCGTCACATGTCCATCATACGGTGGAGCATCCCATGTCCATCGTACGATGGAGCGTCACATGTCCATCGTACGGTGGAGCACCGCATGTCCATCGTATGGTGGAGCGTTAGATGTCCATCGTACGGTGGAGCATCACATGTCAATCGTACTGTGAAGCATCGCATGTCGATCGTACGGTGGAGCGTCTCATGTCCATCGTACG
Organism: Terebella lapidaria; assembly: GCA_949152475.1. Lineage (NCBI taxonomy): Eukaryota > Metazoa > Annelida > Polychaeta > Terebellida > Terebellidae > Terebella > Terebella lapidaria. Next base: position 4,430,200 of record OX424557.1, on the reverse strand, counting down.
GTGGAGCGTCACATGTCCATCGTACGATGGAGCATCCCATGTCCATCGTACGATGGAGTGTCGCATGTCCATCGTACGGTGGAGCGTCACATGTCCATCTTACGGTGGAGCATCGCTAGTCCATCGTACGATTAAGCGTCGCATGTCCATCGTACAGTGGAGCGTCTCATGTCCATCGTACAGTGGAGCCTCGCATGTCCATCATACGGTGGAGCGTGACATGTCCATCGTACGGTGGAGCGTCACATGTCCATCCTACGATGGAGCGTCCCATGTCCATCGTACGGTGGAGCGTCACATGTCCATCGCACAGTGGAGCCTCACATGTCCATCGTACGGTGGAGCGTCAAATGTCCATCGCACAGTGGAGCCTCGCATGTCAATTATACGGTGGAGCGTCACATGTCCATCGTACAGTGGAGCATCGCATGTCCATCGTACGGTGGAGCATCAGATGTCCATCATATGGTGGAGCGTCACATGTCCATCGTACGATAGAGCATACCATGTCCATCGTACGATGGAGCGTCGCATGTCCATCGTACGGTGGAGTGTCACATGTCCATTGTACAATGGAGCGTCGCATGTCCATCGTACAGTGGAGCGTCACATGTCCATCGTATGGTGGAGCATCAGATGTCCATCGTACGGTGGAGCATCGCATGTCCATCGTACGGTGGAGCGTCACATGTCCATCGTACAGTGGAGCCTTGCATGTCCATCGTACCGTGAAACCTCGCATGTCCATCGTACGGTGGAGCGTCACATGTCCATCATAAAGTGGAGCATCGCATGTCCATCGTATGGTGGAGCATCACATGTCCATCGTACGGTGGAGCGTCACATGTCCATCTTACGGTGGAGCCTCGCATGTCCATCATTCGGTGGAGCCTCGCATGTCCATAATTCGGTGGAGCGTCACATGTCCATCGTACGGTGGAGCATCGCATGTCCATCGTATGGTGGAGCGTTAGATGTCCATCTTACGGTGGAGCATCACATGTCAATCGTACTGTGAAGCATCGCATGTCGATCGTACGGTGGAGCGTCTCATGTCCATCGTACGGTGGAGCGTCACATGTCCATCGTACGGTGGAGCATAGCATGTATATCATATGGTGGAGCATCACATGTCCATCGTACGATGGAGCATCCCATGTCCACCGTACGGTGGAGCGTCACATGTCCATCGTACGATGGAGTGTCACATGTCCATTATACGGTGGAGCGTCCCATGTCCATCGTACGGTGGAGCGTCACATGTCCATCGTACGGTGGAGCATAGCATGTCCATCGTACGGTTTAGCGTCAGATGTCCATCGTACGGTGGAGCATCACATGTCCATCGTACGGTGGAGCATCGCATGTCCATCCTACGGTGGAGCGTCACATGTCCATCGTACAGTGGAGCCTTGCATGTCCATCCTACGGTGGAGCGTCACATGTCCATCGTACAGTGGAGCATCGCATGTCGATCGTACAGTGGAGCGTCACATGTCCATCGTACATTGGAGCGTCCCATGTCCATCATACGGTGGAGCATCGCATATCCATCGTACGGTGGAGCGTCACATGTCCATCATACGGTGGAGCATCCCATGTCCATCGTACGATGGAGCGTCGCATGTCCATCGTACGGTGGAGCGTCACATGTCCATCTTACGGTGGAGACTCGCATGTCCATCATTCGGTAGAGCGTCACATGTCCATCGTACGGTGGAGCATAGCATGTTCATCGTACGGTGGAGCGTCACATGTCCATCGTACGGTGGAGCGTCACATGTCCATCATACGGTGGAGCATCGCATCTCCATCGTACGGTGGAGCGTCACATGTCCATCATACGGTGGAGCATCGCATATCCATCGTACGGTCGAGCGTTCCATGTCCATCGTACTGTGGAGCGTCACATGTCCATCGTACGGTGGAGCATCCCATGTCCATCGTACAATGGAGCGTCGCATGTCCATCGTACGGTGGAGCATCACATGTCCATCTTACGGTGGAGCATCAGATGTCCATCATATGGTGGAGCGTCACATGTCCATCGTACGATAGAGCATACCATGTCCATCGTACGATGGAGCGTCGCATGTCCATCGTACGGCGGAGCGTCACATGTCCATCGTACAGTGGAGCCTCGCATGTCCATCATACCGTGAAGCCTCGCATGTCCATCGTACGGTGGAGCGTCACATGTCCATCTTACGGTGGAGCCTCGCATGTCCATCATTCGGTGGAGCGTCCCATGTCCATCGTACGATGGAGCGTCTCATGTCCATCGTACGGTGGAGCATCACATGTCCATCATACGGTGGAGTGTCCCATGTCCATCGTACGATGGAGCCTCGCATGTCCATCATTTGGTGGAGCGTCACATGTCCATCGTACGGTGGAGCACCGCATGTCAATCGTATGGTGGAGCGTTAGATGTCCATCGTACGGTGGAGCATCACATGTCAATCGTACTGTGAAGCATCGCATGTCGATCGTACGGTGGAGCGTCTCATGTCTATCGTACGGTGGAGCGTCACATGTCCATCGTACGATGGAGCATCCCATGTCCATCGTACGATGGAGTGTCGCATGTCCATCGTACGGTGGAGCGTCACATGTCCATCTTACGGTGGAGCATCCCATGTCCACCGTACGGTGGAGCGTCACATGTCCATCGTACGATGGAGTGTCACATGTCCATTATACGGTGGAGCCTCGCATGTCCATCATACGGTGGAGCGTGACATGTCCATCGTACGGTGGAGCGTCACATGTCCATCCTACGATGGAGCGTCCCATGTCCATCGTACGGTGGAGCGTCACATGTCCATCGCACAGTGGAGCCTCACATGTCCATCGTACGGTGGAGCGTCACATGTCCATCGCACAGTGGAGCCTCGCATGTCAATTATATGGTGGAGCGTCACATGTCCATCGTACAGTGGAGCATCGCATGTCCATCGTACGGTGGAGCATCAGATGTCCATCATATGGTGGAGCGTCACATGTCCATCGTATGATAGAGCATACCATGTCCATCGTACGATGGAGCGTCACATGTCCATCGTACGGTGGAGCATAGCATGTCCATCGTTGGGTGGAGCGTCACATGTCCATCGTACGATGGAGCATCCCATGTCCATTGTACGGTGGAGCGTCACATGTCCATCGTACAGTGGAGCCTCGCATGTCAATCATACGGTGTAGCGTCACATGTCCATCGTACAGTGGAGCATCGCATGTCCATCGTACGGTGGAGCATCAGATGTCCATCATATGGTGGAGCGTCACATGTCCATCGTACGATGGAGCGTCGCATGTCCATCATAGAGTGGAGCGTCGCATGTCCATCGTACGGTGGAGCATCACATGTCCATTGTACAGTGGAGTCTTGTATGTCCATCATACGGTGGAGCGTCACATGACAGTCGTACAGTGGAGCGTCACATGTCCATCGTACGGTGGAGCATCGCATGTCTATCGTACGTTGGAGCGTCAGATGTCCATCGTACGGTGGAGCATCACATGTAGATCGTACGGTGGAGCATCGCATGTCCATCGTATGGTGGAGCGTCACATGTCCATCGTACGGTGGAGCATCCCATGTCCATCGTACGATGGAGCGTCGCATGTCCATCGTACGTGGAGTGTCACATGTCCATCGTACAGTGGAGCGTCGCATGTCCATCGTACAGTGGAGCGTCACATGTCCATCGTATGGTGGAGGATCAGATATCCATCGTACGGTGGAGCTTCGCATGTCGATCGTACGGTGGAGCGTCACATGTCCATCGTACGGTGGAGCGTCACATGTCCATCGTACAGTGGAGCCTCGCATGTCCATCATAACGTGAAGCCTCGCATGTCCATCGTACGGTGGAGCGTCACATGTCCATCGTACAGTGGAGCGTCACATGTCCATCTTACGGTGGAGCCTCGCATGTCCATCATTCGGTGGAGCGTCCCATGTCCATCGTACGATGGAGCGTCTCATGTCCATCGTACGGTGGAGCATTACATGTCCATCATACGGTGGAGTGTCCCATGTCCATCGTACGATGGAGCCTCGCATGTCCATCTTTGGTGGAGCGTCACATGTCCATCGTACGGTGGAGCACCGCATGTCCATCGTATGGTGGAGCGTTAGATGTCCATCGTACGGTGGAGCATCACATGTCAATCGTACTGTGAAGCATCGCATGTCGATCGTACGGTGGAGCGTCACATGTCCATCGTACGATGGAGCATCCCATGTCCATCGTACGATGGAGTGTCGCATGTCCATCGTACGGTGGAGCGTCACATGTCCATCTTACGGTGGAGCATCGCTAGTCCATCGTACGATTAAGCGTCGCATGTCCATCGTACAGTGGAGCGTCTCATGTCCATCGTACAGTGGAGCCTCGCATGTCCATCATACGGTGGAGCGTGACATGTCCATCGTACGGTGGAGCGTCACATGTCCATCCTACGATGGAGCGTCCCATGTCCATCGTACGGTGGAGCGTCACATGTCCATCGCACAGTGGAGCCTCACATGTCCATCGTACGGTGGAGCGTCAAATGTCCATCGCACAGTGGAGCCTCGCATGTCAATTATACGGTGGAGCGTCACATGTCCATCGTACAGTGGAGCATCGCATGTCCATCGTACGGTGGAGCATCAGATGTCCATCATATGGTGGAGCGTCACATGTCCATCGTACGATAGAGCATACCATGTCCATCGTACGATGGAGCGTCGCATGTCCATCGTACGGTGGAGTGTCACATGTCCATTGTACAGTGGAGCGTCGCATGTCCATCGTACAGTGGAGCGTCACATGTCCATCGTATGGTGGAGCATCAGATGTCCATCGTACGGTGGAGCATCGCATGTCCATCGTACGGTGGAGCATCGCATGTCGATCGTACGGTGGAGCGTCACATGTCCATCGTACAGTGGAGCCTTGCATGTCCATCGTACCGTGAAACCTCGCATGTCCATCGTACGGTGGAGCGTCACATGTCCATCATAAAGTGGAGCATCGCATGTCCATCGTATGGTGGAGCATCACATGTCCATTGTACGGTGGAGCGTCACATGTCCATCTTACGGTGGAGCCTCGCATGTCCATCATTCGGTGGAGCCTCGCATGTCCATAATTCGGTGGAGCGTCACATGTCCATCGTACGGTGGAGCATCGCATGTCCATCGTATGGTGGAGCGTTAGATGTCCATCTTACGGTGGAGCATCACATGTCAATCGTACTGTGAAGCATCGCATGTCGATCGTACGGTGGAGCGTCTCATGTCCATCGTACGGTGGAGCGTCACATGTCCATCGTACGGTGGAGCATAGCATGTATATCATATGGTGGAGCATCACATGTCCATCGTACGATGGAGCATCCCATGTCCACCGTACGGTGGAGCGTCACATGTCCATCGTACGATGGAGTGTCACATGTCCATTATACGGTGGAGCGTCCCATGTCCATCGTACGGTGGAGCGTCACATGTCCATCGTACGGTGGAGCATAGCATGTCCATCGTACGGTTTAGCGTCAGATGTCCATCGTACGGTGGAGCATCACATGTCCATCGTACGGTGGAGCATCGCATGTCCATCCTACGGTGGAGCGTCACATGTCCATCGTACAGTGGAGCCTTGCATGTCCATCATACGGTGGAGCGTCACATGTCCATCGTACAGTGGAGCATCGCATGTCGATCGTACAGTGGAGCGTCACATGTCCATCGTACATTGGAGCGTCCCATGTCCATCATACGGTGGAGCATCCCATGTCCATCGTACGGTGGAGCGTCACATGTCCATCATACGGTGGAGCATCCCATGTCCATCGTACGATGGAGCGTCGCATGTCCATCGTACGGTGGAGCGTCACATGTCCATCTTACGGTGGAGACTCGCATGTCCATCATTCGGTAGAGCGTCACATGTCCATCGTACGGTGGAGCATAGCATGTTCATCGTACGGTGGAGCGTCACATGTCCATCGTACGGTGGAGCGTCACATGTCCATCATACGGTGGAGCATCGCATCTCCATCGTACGGTGGAGCGTCACATGTCCATCATACGGTGGAGCATCGCATATCCATCGTACGGTGGAGCGTTCCATGTCCATCGTACTGTGGAGCGTCACATGTCCATCGTACGGTGGAGCATCCCATGTCCATCGTACGATGGAGCGTCGCATGTCCATCGTACGGTGGAGCATCACATGTCCATCTTACGGTGGAGCATCAGATGTCCATCATATGGTGGAGCGTCACATGTCCATCGTACGATAGAGCATACCATGTCCATCGTACGATGGAGCGTCGCATGTCCATCGTACGGTGGAGTGTCACATGTCCATTGTACAGTGGAGCGTCGCATGTCCATCGTACAGTGGAGCGTCACATGTCCATCGTATGGTGGAGCATCAGATGTCCATCGTACGGTGGAGCATCGCATGTCCATCGTACGGTGGAGCATCGCATGTCGATCGTACGGTGGAGCGTCACATGTCCATCGTACAGTGGAGCCTCGCATGTCCATCGTACGGTGGAGCGTCCCATGTCCATCGTACGGTGGAGCGTCACATGTCCATCGTACGGTGGAGCATCCCATGTCCATCGTACGCTGGAGCGTCGCATGTGAATCGTACGGTGGAGCGTCACATGTCCATCTTACGGTGGAGCATCGCTAGTCCATCGTACGATTAAGCGTCGCATGTCCATCGTACAGTGGAGCGTCTCATGTCCATCGTACAGTGGAGCCTCGCATGTCCATCATACGGTGGAGCGTCACATGTCCATCGTACGGTGGAGCATCACATGTCCATCCTACGGTGGAGCGTCCCATGTCCATCGTACGGTGGAGCGTCACATGTCCATCGTACGGTGGAGCATAGCATATCCATCGTTGGGTGGAGAGTCACATGTCCATCGTACGGTGGAGCATAGCATGTCCATCGTTGGGTGGAGAGTCACATGTCCATCGTTCGATGGAGCATCCCATGTCCATCGTACGGTGGAGCGTCACATGTCCATCGTACAGTGGAGCCTCGCATGTCAATCATACGGTGGAGCGTCACATGTCCATCGTACAGTGGAGCATCGCATGTCCATCGTACGGTGGAGCATCAGATGTCCATCATATGGTGGAGCGTCACATGTCCATCGTACGATGGAGCGTCGCCTCTCCATCATACAGTCGAGCGTCGCATGTCCATCGTATGGTGGAGCGTCACATGTCCATCATACGGTGGAGCATCCCATGTCCATCGTACGATGGAGCGTCGCATGTCCATCGTACGGTGGAGCGTCACATGTCCATCTTACGATGGAGCCTCGCATGTCCATCATTCGGTAGAGCGTCACATGTCCATCGTACGGTGGAGCATAGCATGTCCATCGTACGGTGGAGCGTCACATGTCCATCGTACGGTGGAGCATCACATGTAGATCGTACGGTGGAGCATCCCATGTCCATCGTACGCTGGAGCGTCGCATGTGAATCGTACTTTGGAGCGTCACATGTCCATCTTACGGTGGAGCATCGCTAGTCCATCGTACGATGGAGCGTCGCATGTCCATCGTACAGTGGAGCGTCTCATGTCCATCGTACAGTGGAGCCTCGCATGTCCATCATACAGTGGAGCGTCACATGTCCATCGTACGGTGGAGCGTCCCATGTCCATCATGCGGTGGAGCATCGCATATCCATCGTACGGTGGAGCATCACATGTCCATCGTACGGTGGAGCGTCGCATGTCCATCGTACGGTGGAGCGTCACATGTCCATCTTACGGTGGAGACTCGCATGTCCATCATTCGGTAGAGCGTCACATGTCCATCGTACGGTGGAGCATAGCATGTTCATCGTACGGTGGAGCGTCACATGTCCATCGTACGGTGGAGCGTCCCATGTCCATCGTACGGTGGAGCGTCACATGTCCATCGTACGGTGGAGCATCCCAAGTCCATCGTACACTGGAGCGTCGCATGTGTATCGTACGGTGGAGCATCACATGTCCATCTTACGGTGGAGCATCGCTAGTCCATCGTACGATGGAGCGTCGCATGTCCATCGTACAGTGGAGCATCTCGTGTCCATCGTACAGTGGAGCATCGCATGTCCATCATACGGTGGAGCGTCACATGTCCATCGTACGGTGGAGCATCACATGTCCATCCTACGGTGGAGCGTCCCATGTCCATCGTACGGTGGAGCGTCACATGTCCATCGTACGGTGGAGCATAGCATGTCCATCGTTGGGTGGAGAGTCACATGTCCATCGTTCGATGGAGCATCCCATGTTCATCGTACGGTGGAGCGTCACATGTCCATCGTACAGTGGAGCCTCGCATGTCAATCATACGGTGGAGCGTCACATATCCATCGTACAGTGGAGCATCGCATGTCCATCGTACGGTGGAGCATCAGATGTCCATCATATGGTGGAGCGTCACATGTCCATCGTACGATGGAGCGTCGCCTCTCCATCATACAGTCGAGCGTCGCATGTCCATCGTATGGTGGAGCGTCACATGTCCATCATACGGTGGAGCATCCCATGTCCATCGTACGATGGAGCGTCGCATGTCCATCGTACGGTGGAGCGTCACATGTCCATCTTACGATGGAGCCTCGCATGTCCATCATTCGGTAGAGCGTCACATGTCCATCGTACGGTGGAGCATAGCATGTCCATCGTACGGTGGAGCGTCACATGTCCATCGTACGGTGGAGCATCACATGTAGATCGTACGGTGGAGCATCCCATGTCCATCGTACGCTGGAGCGTCGCATGTGAATCGTACGGTGGAGCGTCACATGTCCATCTTACGGTGGAGCATCGCTAGTCCATCGTACGATGGAGCGTCGCATGTCCATCGTACAGTGGAGCGTCTCATGTCCATCGTACAGTGGAGCCTCGCATGTCCATCATACGGTGGAGCGTCACATGTCCATCGTACGGTGGAGCGTCTCATGTCCATCGTACAGTGGAGCCTCGCATGTCCATCATACGGTGGAGCGTCACATGTCCATCGTACGGTGGAGCATCACATGTCCATCCTACGGTGGAGCGTCCCATGTCCATCGTACGGTGGAGCGTCACATGTCCATCGTACGGTGGAGCATAGCATATCCATCGTTGGGTGGAGAGTCACATGTCCATCGTACGGTGGAGCATAGCATGTCCATCGTTGGGTGGAGAGTCACATGTCCATCGTTCGATGGAGCATCCCATGTCCATCGTACGGTGGAGCGTCACATGTCCATCGTACAGTGGAGCCTCGCATGTCAATCATACGGTGGAGCGTCACATGTCCATCGTACAGTGGAGCATCGCATGTCCATCGTACGGTGGAGCATCAGATGTCCATCATATGGTGGAGCGTCACATGTCCATCGTACGATGGAGCGTCGCCTCTCCATCATACAGTCGAGCGTCGCATGTCCATCGTATGGTGGAGCGTCACATGTCCATCATACGGTGGAGCATCCCATGTCCATCGTACGATGGAGCGTCGCATGTCCATCGTACGGTGGAGCGTCACATGTCCATCTTACGATGGAGCCTCGCATGTCCATCATTCGGTAGAGCGTCACATGTCCATCGTACGGTGGAGCATAGCATGTCCATCGTACGGTGGAGCGTCACATGTCCATCGTACGGTGGAGCATCACATGTAGATCGTACGGTGGAGCATCCCATGTCCATCGTACGCTGGAGCGTCGCATGTGAATCGTACTTTGGAGCGTCACATGTCCATCTTACGGTGGAGCATCGCTAGTCCATCGTACGATGGAGCGTCGCATGTCCATCGTACAGTGGAGCGTCTCATGTCCATCGTACAGTGGAGCCTCGCATGTCCATCATACAGTGGAGCGTCACATGTCCATCGTACGGTGGAGCGTCCCATGTCCATCATACGGTGGAGCATCGCATATCCATCGTACGGTGGAGCATCACATGTCCATCGTACGGTGGAGCGTCGCATGTCCATCGTACGGTGGAGCGTCACATGTCCATCTTACGGTGGAGACTCGCATGTCCATCATTCGGTAGAGCGTCACATGTCCATCGTACGGTGGAGCATAGCATGTTCATCGTACGGTGGAGCGTCACATGTCCATCGTACGGTGGAGCGTCCCATGTCCATCGTACGGTGGAGCGTCACATGTCCATCGTACGGTGGAGCATCCCAAGTCCATCGTACACTGGAGCGTCGCATGTGTATCGTACGGTGGAGCATCACATGTCCATCTTACGGTGGAGCATCGCTAGTCCATCGTACGATGGAGCGTCGCATGTCCATCGTACAGTGGAGCATCTCGTGTCCATCGTACAGTGGAGCATCGCATGTCCATCATACGGTGGAGCGTCACATGTCCATCGTACGGTGGAGCATCACATGTCCATCCTACGGTGGAGCGTCCCATGTCCATCGTACGGTGGAGCGTCACATGTCCATCGTACGGTGGAGCATAGCATGTCCATCGTTGGGTGGAGAGTCACATGTCCATCGTTCGATGGAGCATCCCATGTTCATCGTACGGTGGAGCGTCACATGTCCATCGTACAGTGGAGCCTCGCATGTCAATCATACGGTGGAGCGTCACATATCCATCGTACAGTGGAGCATCGCATGTCCATCGTACGGTGGAGCATCAGATGTCCATCATATGGTGGAGCGTCACATGTCCATCGTACGATGGAGCGTCGCCTCTCCATCATACAGTCGAGCGTCGCATGTCCATCGTATGGTGGAGCGTCACATGTCCATCATACGGTGGAGCATCCCATGTCCATCGTACGATGGAGCGTCGCATGTCCATCGTACGGTGGAGCGTCACATGTCCATCTTACGATGGAGCCTCGCATGTCCATCATTCGGTAGAGCGTCACATGTCCATCGTACGGTGGAGCATAGCATGTCCATCGTACGGTGGAGCGTCACATGTCCATCGTACGGTGGAGCATCACATGTAGATCGTACGGTGGAGCATCCCATGTCCATCGTACGCTGGAGCGTCGCATGTGAATCGTACGGTGGAGCGTCACATGTCCATCTTACGGTGGAGCATCGCTAGTCCATCGTACGATGGAGCGTCGCATGTCCATCGTACAGTGGAGCGTCTCATGTCCATCGTACAGTGGAGCCTCGCATGTCCATCATACGGTGGAGCGTCACATGTCCATCGTACGGTGGAGCGTCACATGTCCATCCTACGGTGGAGCGTCCCATGTCCATCGTATGGTGGAGCGTCACATGTCCATCGCACAGTGGAGCCTCGCATGTCCATCGTACGGTGGAGCGTCACATGTCCATCGCACAGTGGAGCCTCGCATGTCAATTATACGGTGGAGCGTCACATGTCCATCGTACAGTGGAGCATCGCATGTCCATCGTACGGTGGAGCATCAGATGTCCATCATATGGTGGAGCGTCCCATGTCCATCGTACGGTGGAGCGTCACATGTCCATTATACGGTGGAGCGTCACATGTCCATCGTACGGTGGAGCATAGCATGTCCATCGTACGGTTTAGCGTCAGATGTCCATCGTACGGTGGAGCATCACATGTCCATCGTACGATAGAGCGTCCCATGTCCACCGTACGGTGGAGCGTCACATGTCCATTATACGGTGGAGCGTCACATGTCCATCGTACGGTGGAGCATAGCATGTCCATCGTACGGTTTAGCGTCAGATGTCCATCGTACGGTGGAGCATCACATGTCCATCGTACGGTGGAGCATCGCATGTCCATCATACGGTGGAGCGTCACATGTCCATCGTACAGTGGAGCCTTGCATGTCCATCATACGGTGGAGCGTCACATGTCCATCGTACAGTGGAGCATCGCATGTCCATCGTACAGTGGAGCGTCACATGTCCATCGTACATTGGAGCGTCCCATGTCCATCATACGGTGGAGCATCGCATATCCATCGTACGGTGGAGCGTCACATGTCCATCATACGGTGGAGCATCGCATGTCCATCATACGGTGGAGCATCCCATGTCCATCGTACGATGGAGCGTCCCATGTCCATCGTACGATGGAGCCTCGCATGTCCATCATTTGGTGGAGCGTCACATGTCCATCGTACGGTGGAGCATCGCATGTTCATCGTATGGTGGAGCGTTAGATGTCCATCGTACGGTGGAGCATCACATGTCAATCGTACTGTGAAGCATAGCATGTCCATCGTACAGTGGAGCATCACATGTCGATCGTACGGTGGAGCATTGCATGTCGATCGTACGGTGAAGCGTCACATGTCCATCGTATGATGGAGCGTCACATGTCCATCATACGGTGGAGCGTCCCATGTCCATCGTACGGTGGAGCGTCGCATGTCCATCATACGGACGGGTGAACGGATGGGCGTTATGGGCGGACCCAATGTTAAATTTCCTATCTTAACTTTCCCCATAAGTCCTGAAAAAATCCCCACAAGACCGCACTTTTGGCTTAAACTGTGGTTGTGGAGCGTTTTCAGCTTTATTCCCCCTAAGAAATCCCCAAAACTCCGTTCCGTTTGCCCGGTGGAGCGTCACATGTCCATCGTACGGTGGAGCGTCACATGTCCATCATACGGTGGAGCGTCCCATGTCCATCGTACGGTGGAGCGTCCCTTGTCCATCGTACGGTGGAGCGTCACATGTCCATCGTACGGTGGAGCATCCCATGTCCATCGTACGATGGAGCGTCGCATGTCCATCGTACGGTGGAGCGTCACATGTCCATCTTACGATGGAGCCTCGCATGTCCATCATTCGGTAGAGCGTCACATGTCCATCGTACGGTGGAGCATAGCATGTCCATCGTACGGTGGAGCGTCACATGTCCATCGTACGGTGGAGCATCACATGTAGATCGTACGGTGGAGCATCCCATGTCCATCGTACGCTGGAGCGTCGCATGTGAATCGTACTTTGGAGCGTCACATGTCCATCTTACGGTGGAGCATCGCTAGTCCATCGTACGATGGAGCGTCGCATGTCCATCGTACAGTGGAGCGTCTCATGTCCATCGTACAGTGGAGCCTCGCATGTCCATCATACGGTGGAGCGTCACATGTCCATCGTACGGTGGAGCGTCCCATGTCCATCATACGGTGGAGCATCGCATATCCATCGTACGGTGGAGCATCACATGTCCATCATATGGTGGAGCGTCACATGTCCATCGTATGATAGAGCATACCATGTCCATCGTACGATGGAGCGTCACATGTCCATCGTACGGTGGAGCATAGCATGTCCATCGTTGGGTGGAGCGTCACATGTCCATCGTACGATGGAGCATCCCATGTCCATTGTACGGTGGAGCGTCACATGTCCATCGTACAGTGGAGCCTCGCATGTCAATCATACGGTGTAGCGTCACATGTCCATCGTACAGTGGAGCATCGCATGTCCATCGTACGGTGGAGCATCAGATGTCCATCATATGGTGGAGCGTCACATGTCCATCGTACGATGGAGCGTCGCATGTCCATCATACAGTGGAGCGTCGCATGTCCATCGTACGGTGGAGCATCACATGTCCATTGTACAGTGGAGTCTTGCATGTCCATCATACGGTGGAGCGTCACATGACAGTCGTACAGTGGAGCGTCACATGTCCATCGTACGGTGGAGCATCGCATGTCTATCGTACGTTGGAGCGTCAGATGTCCATCGTACGGTGGAGCATCACATGTAGATCGTACGGTGGAGCATCGCATGTCCATCGTATGGTGGAGCGTCACATGTCCATCGTACGGTGGAGCATCCCATGTCCATCGTACGATGGAGCGTCGCATGTCCATCGTACGTGGAGTGTCACATGTCCATCGTACAGTGGAGCGTCGCATGTCCATCGTACAGTGGAGCGTCACATGTCCATCGTATGGTGGAGGATCAGATGTCCATCGTACGGTGGAGCTTCGCATGTCGATCGTACGGTGGAGCGTCACATGTCCATCGTACGGTGGAGCGTCACATGTCCATCGTACAGTGGAGCCTCGCATGTCCATCATAACGTGAAGCCTCGCATGTCCATCGTACGGTGGAGCGTCACATGTCCATCGTACAGTGGAGCGTCACATGTCCATCTTACGGTGGAGCCTCGCATGTCCATCATTCGGTGGAGCGTCCCATGTCCATCGTACGATGGAGCGTCTCATGTCCATCGTACGGTGGAGCATCACATGTCCATCATACGGTGGAGTGTCCCATGTCCATCGTACGATGGAGCCTCGCATGTCCATCATTTGGTGGAGCGTCACATGTCCATCGTACGGTGGAGCACCGCATGTCCATCGTATGGTGGAGCGTTAGATGTCCATCGTACGGTGGAGCATCACATGTCAATCGTACTGTGAAGCATCGCATGTCGATCGTACGGTGGAGCGTCTCATGTCCATCGTACGGTGGAGCGTCACATGTCCATCGTACGATGGAGCATCCCATGTCCATCGTACGATGGAGTGTCGCATGTCCATCGTACGGTGGAGCGTCACATGTCCATCTTACGGTGGAGCATCGCTAGTCCATCGTACGATTAAGCGTCGCATGTCCATCGTACAGTGGAGCGTCTCATGTCCATCGTACAGTGGAGCCTCGCATGTCCATCATACGGTGGAGCGTGACATGTCCATCGTACGGTGGAGCGTCACATGTCCATCCTACGATGGAGCGTCCCATGTCCATCGTACGGTGGAGCGTCACATGTCCATCGCACAGTGGAGCCTCACATGTCCATCGTACGGTGGAGCGTCAAATGTCCATCGCACAGTGGAGCCTCGCATGTCAATTATACGGTGGAGCGTCACATGTCCATCGTACAGTGGAGCATCGCATGTCCATCGTACGGTGGAGCATCAGATGTCCATCATATGGTGGAGCGTCACATGTCCATCGTACGATAGAGCATACCATGTCCATCGTACGATGGAGCGTCGCATGTCCATCGTACGGTGGAGTGTCACATGTCCATTGTACAGTGGAGCGTCGCATGTCCATCGTACAGTGGAGCGTCACATGTCCATCGTATGGTGGAGCATCAGATGTCCATCGTACGGTGGAGCATCGCATGTCCATCGTACGGTGGAGCGTCACATGTCCATCGTACAGTGGAGCCTTGCATGTCCATCGTACCGTGAAACCTCGCATGTCCATCGTACGGTGGAGCGTCACATGTCCATCATAAAGTGGAGCATCGCATGTCCATCGTATGGTGGAGCATCACATGTCCATCGTACGGTGGAGCGTCACATGTCCATCTTACGGTGGAGCCTCGCATGTCCATCATTCGGTGGAGCCTCGCATGTCCATAATTCGGTGGAGCGTCACATGTCCATCGTACGGTGGAGCATCGCATGTCCATCGTATGGTGGAGCGTTAGATGTCCATCTTACGGTGGAGCATCACATGTCAATTGTACTGTGAAGCATCGCATGTCGATCGTACGGTGGAGCGTCTCATGTCCATCGTACGGTGGAGCGTCACATGTCCATCGTACGGTGGAGCATAGCATGTATATCATATGGTGGAGCATCACATGTCCATCGTACGATGGAGCATCCCATGTCCACCGTACGGTGGAGCGTCACATGTCCATCGTACGATGGAGTGTCACATGTCCATTATACGGTGGAGCGTCCCATGTCCATCGTACGGTGGAGCGTCACATGTCCATCGTACGGTGGAGCATAGCATGTCCATCGTACGGTTTAGCGTCAGATGTCCATCGTACGGTGGAGCATCACATGTCCATCGTACGGTGGAGCATCGCATGTCCATCCTACGGTGGAGCGTCACATGTCCATCGTACAGTGGAGCCTTGCATGTCCATCCTACGGTGGAGCGTCACATGTCCATCGTACAGTGGAGCATCGCATGTCGATCGTACAGTGGAGCGTCACATGTCCATCGTACATTGGAGCGTCCCATGTCCATCATACGGTGGAGCATCGCATATCCATCGTACGGTGGAGCGTCACATGTCCATCATACGGTGGAGCATCCCATGTCCATCGTACGATGGAGCGTCGCATGTCCATCGTACGGTGGAGCGTCACATGTCCATCTTACGGTGGAGACTCGCATGTCCATCATTCGGTAGAGCGTCACATGTCCATCGTACGGTGGAGCATAGCATGTTCATCGTACGGTGGAGCGTCACATGTCCATCGTACGGTGGAGCGTCACATGTCCATCATACGGTGGAGCATCGCATCTCCATCGTACGGTGGAGCGTCACATGTCCATCATACGGTGGAGCATCGCATATCCATCGTACGGTCGAGCGTTCCATGTCCATCGTACTGTGGAGCGTCACATGTCCATCGTACGGTGGAGCATCCCATGTCCATCGTACGATGGAGCGTCGCATGTCCATCGTACGGTGGAGCATCACATGTCCATCTTACGGTGGAGCATCAGATGTCCATCATATGGTGGAGCGTCACATGTCCATCGTACGATAGAGCATACCATGTCCATCGTACGATGGAGCGTCGCATGTCCATCGTACGGTGGAGTGTCACATGTCCATTGTACAGTGGAGCGTCGCATGTCCATCGTACAGTGGAGCGTCACATGTCCATCGTATGGTGGAGCATCAGATGTCCATCGTACGGTGGAGCATCGCATGTCCATCGTACGGTGGAGCATCGCATGTCGATCGTACGGTGGAGCGTCACATGTCCATCGTACAGTGGAGCCTCGCATGTCCATCGTACGGTGGAGCGTCCCATGTCCGTCGTACGGTGGAGCGTCACATGTCCATCGTACGGTGGAGCATCCCATGTCCATCGTACGCTGGAGCGTCGCATGTGAATCGTACGGTGGAGCGTCACATGTCCATCTTACGGTGGAGCATCGTTAGTCCATCGTACGATTAAGCGTCGCATGTCCATCGTACAGTGGAGCGTCTCATGTCCATCGTACAGTGGAGCCTCGCATGTCCATCATACGGTGGAGCGTCACATGTCCATCGTACGGTGGAGCATCACATGTCCATCCTACGGTGGAGCGTCCCATGTCCATCGTACGGTGGAGCGTCACATGTCCATCGTACGGTGGAGCATAGCATGTCCATCGTTGGGTGGAGAGTCACATGTCCATCGTACGGTGGAGCATAGCATGTCCATCGTTGGGTGGAGAGTCACATGTCCATCGTTCGATGGAGCATCCCATGTCCATCGTACGGTGGAGCGTCACATGTCCATCGTACAGTGGAGCCTCGCATGTCAATCATACGGTGGAGCGTCACATGTCCATCGTACAGTGGAGCATCGCATGTCCATCGTACGGTGGAGCATCAGATGTCCATCATATGGTGGAGCGTCACATGTCCATCGTACGATGGAGCGTCGCCTCTCCATCATACAGTCGAGCGTCGCATGTCCATCGTATGGTGGAGCGTCACATGTCCATCATACGGTGGAGCATCCCATGTCCATCGTACGATGGAGCGTCGCATGTCCATCGTACGGTGGAGCGTCACATGTCCATCTTACGATGGAGCCTCGCATGTCCATCATTCGGTAGAGCGTCACATGTCCATCGTACGGTGGAGCATAGCATGTCCATCGTACGGTGGAGCGTCACATGTCCATCGTACGGTGGAGCATCACATGTAGATCGTACGGTGGAGCATCCCATGTCCATCGTACGCTGGAGCGTCGCATGTGAATCGTACTTTGGAGCGTCACATGTCCATCTTACGGTGGAGCATCGCTAGTCCATCGTACGATGGAGCGTCGCATGTCCATCGTACAGTGGAGCGTCTCATGTCCATCGTACAGTGGAGCCTCGCATGTCCATCATACGGTGGAGCGTCACATGTCCATCGTACGGTGGAGCGTCCCATGTCCATCATACGGTGGAGCATCGCATATCCATCGTACGGTGGAGCATCACATGTCCATCGTACGGTGGAGCGTCGCATGTCCATCGTACGGTGGAGCGTCACATGTCCATCTTACGGTGGAGACTCGCATGTCCATCATTCGGTAGAGCGTCACATGTCCATCGTACGGTGGAGCATAGCATGTTCATCGTACGGTGGAGCGTCACATGTCCATCGTACGGTGGAGCGTCCCATGTCCATCGTACGGTGGAGCGTCACATGTCCATCGTACGGTGGAGCATCCCAAGTCCATCGTACACTGGAGCGTCGCATGTGTATCGTACGGTGGAGCATCACATGTCCATCTTACGGTGGAGCATCGCTAGTCCATCGTACGATGGAGCGTCGCATGTCCATCGTACAGTGGAGCATCTCGTGTCCATCGTACAGTGGAGCCTCGCATGTCCATCATACGGTGGAGCGTCACATGTCCATCGTACGGTGGAGCATCACATGTCCATCCTACGGTGGAGCGTCCCATGTCCATCGTACGGTGGAGCGTCACATGTCCATCGTACGGTGGAGCATAGCATGTCCATCGTTGGGTGGAGAGTCACATGTCCATCGTTCGATGGAGCATCCCATGTTCATCGTACGGTGGAGCGTCACATGTCCATCGTACAGTGGAGCCTCGCATGTCAATCATACGGTGGAGCGTCACATATCCATCGTACAGTGGAGCATCGCATGTCCATCGTACGGTGGAGCATCAGATGTCCATCATATGGTGGAGCGTCACATGTCCATCGTACGATGGAGCGTCGCCTCTCCATCATACAGTCGAGCGTCGCATGTCCATCGTATGGTGGAGCGTCACATGTCCATCATACGGTGGAGCATCCCATGTCCATCGTACGATGGAGCGTCGCATGTCCATCGTACGGTGGAGCGTCACAGGTCCATCTTACGATGGAGCCTCGCATGTCCATCATTCGGTAGAGCGTCACATGTCCATCGTACGGTGGAGCATAGCATGTCCATCGTACGGTGGAGCGTCACATGTCCATCGTACGGTGGAGCATCACATGTAGATCGTACGGTGGAGCATCCCATGTCCATCGTACGCTGGAGCGTCGCATGTGAATCGTACGGTGGAGCGTCACATGTCCATCTTACGGTGGAGCATCGCTAGTCCATCGTACGATGGAGCGTCGCATGTCCATCGTACAGTGGAGCGTCTCATGTCCATCGTACAGTGGAGCCTCGCATGTCCATCATACGGTGGAGCGTCACATGTCCATCGTACGGTGGAGCATCACATGTCCATCCTACGGTGGAGCGTCCCATGTCCATCGTATGGTGGAGCGTCACATGTCCATCGCACAGTGGAGCCTCGCATGTCCATCGTACGGTGGAGCGTCACATGTCCATCGCACAGTGGAGCCTCGCATGTCAATTATACGGTGGAGCGTCACATGTCCATCGTACAGTGGAGCATCGCATGTCCATCGTACGGTGGAGCATCAGATGTCCATCATATGGTGGAGCGTCCCATGTCCATCGTACGGTGGAGCGTCACATGTCCATTATACGGTGGAGCGTCCCATGTCCATCGTACGGTGGAGCGTCACATGTCCATCGTACGGTGGAGCATAGCATGTCCATCGTACGGTTTAGCGTCAGATGTCCATCGTACGGTGGAGCATCACATGTCCATCGTACGGTGGAGCATCGCATGTCCATCATACGGTGGAGCGTCACATGTCCATCGTACAGTGGAGCCTTGCATGTCCATCATACGGTGGAGCGTCACATGTCCATCGTACAGTGGAGCATCGCATGTCGATCGTACAGTGGAGCGTCACATGTCCATCGTACATTGGAGCGTCCCATGTCCATCATACGGTGGAGCATCGCATATCCATCGTACGGTGGAGCGTCACATGTCCATCATACGGTGGAGCATCCCATGTCCATCGTACGATGGAGCGTCGCATGTCCATCGTACGGTGGAGCGTCACATGTCCATCTTACGGTGGAGACTCGCATGTCCATCATTCGGTAGAGCGTCACATGCCCATCGTACGGTGGAGCATAGCATGTTCATCGTACGGTGGAGCGTCACATGTCCATCGTACGGTGGAGCGTCACATGTCCATCATACGGTGGAGCATCGAATCTCCATCGTACGGTGGAGCGTCACATGTCCATCATACGGTGGAGCATCGCATATCCATCGTACGGTGGAGCGTTCCATGTCCATCGTACTGTGGAGCGTCACATGTCCATCGTACGGTGGAGCATCCCATGTCCATCGTACGATGGAGCGTCGCATGTCCATCGTACGGTGGAGCATCACATGTCCATCTTACGGTGGAGCATCAGATGTCCATCATATGGTGGAGCGTCACATGTCCATCGTACGATAGAGCATACCATGTCCATCGTACGATGGAGCGTCGCATGTCCATCGTACGGTGGAGCGTTAGATGTCCATCGTACGGTGGAGCATCACATGTCAATCGTACTGTGAAGCATCGCATGTCGATCGTACGGTGGAGCGTCTCATGTCCATCGTACGGTGGAGCGTCACATGTCCATCGTACGATGGAGCATCCCATGTCCATCGTACGATGGAGTGTCGCATGTCCATCGTACGGTGGAGCGTCACATGTCCATCTTACGGTGGAGCATCGCTAGTCCATCGTACGATTAAGCGTCGCATGTCCATCGTACAGTGGAGCGTCTCATGTCCATCGTACAGTGGAGCCTCGCATGTCCATCATACGGTGGAGCGTGACATGTCCATCGTACGGTGGAGCGTCACATGTCCATCCTACGATGGAGCGTCCCATGTCCATCGTACGGTGGAGCGTCACATGTCCATCGCACAGTGGAGCCTCACATGTCCATCGTACGGTGGAGCGTCAAATGTCCATCGCACAGTGGAGCCTCGCATGTCAATTATACGGTGGAGCGTCACATGTCCATCGTACAGTGGAGCATCGCATGTCCATCGTACGGTGGAGCATCAGATGTCCATCATATGGTGGAGCGTCACATGTCCATCGTACGATAGAGCATACCATGTCCATCGTACGATGGAGCGTCGCATGTCCATCGTACGGTGGAGTGTCACATGTCCATTGTACAGTGGAGCGTCGCATGTCCATCGTACAGTGGAGCGTCACATGTCCATCGTATGGTGGAGCATCAGATGTCCATCGTACGGTGGAGCATCGCATGTCCATCGTACGGTGGAGCGTCACATGTCCATCGTACAGTGGAGCCTTGCATGTCCATCGTACCGTGAAACCTCGCATGTCCATCGTACGGTGGAGCGTCACATGTCCATCATAAAGTGGAGCATCGCATGTCCATCGTATGGTGGAGCATCACATGTCCATCGTACGGTGGAGCGTCACATGTCCATCTTACGGTGGAGCCTCGCATGTCCATCATTCGGTGGAGCCTCGCATGTCCATAATTCGGTGGAGCGTCACATGTCCATCGTACGGTGGAGCATCGCATGTCCATCGTATGGTGGAGCGTTAGATGTCCATCTTACGGTGGAGCATCACATGTCAATCGTACTGTGAAGCATCGCATGTCGATCGTACGGTGGAGCGTCTCATGTCCATCGTACGGTGGAGCGTCACATGTCCATCGTACGGTGGAGCATAGCATGTATATCATATGGTGGAGCATCACATGTCCATCGTACGATGGAGCATCCCATGTCCACCGTACGGTGGAGCGTCACATGTCCATCGTACGATGGAGTGTCACATGTCCATTATACAGTGGAGCGTCCCATGTCCATCGTACGGTGGAGCGTCACATGTCCATCGTACGGTGGAGCATAGCATGTCCATCGTACGGTTTAGCGTCAGATGTCCATCGTACGGTGGAGCATCACATGTCCATCGTACGGTGGAGCATCGCATGTCCATCCTACGGTGGAGCGTCACATGTCCATCGTACAGTGGAGCCTTGCATGTCCATCCTACGGTGGAGCGTCACATGTCCATCGTACAGTGGAGCATCGCATGTCGATCGTACAGTGGAGCGTCACATGTCCATCGTACATTGGAGCGTCCCATGTCCATCATACGGTGGAGCATCGCATATCCATCGTACGGTGGAGCGTCACATGTCCATCATACGGTGGAGCATCCCATGTCCATCGTACGATGGAGCGTCGCATGTCCATCGTACGGTGGAGCGTCACATGTCCATCATACGGTGGAGTATCGCATATCCATCGTACGGTCGAGCGTCACATGTCCATCGTACAGTGGAGCATCGCATGTCCATCGTACGGTGGAGCATCAGATGTCCATCATATGGTGGAGCTTCACATGTCCATCGTACGATGGAGCGTCGCATGTCCATCATACAGTGGAGCGTCGCATGTCCATCGTACGGTGGAGCATCACATGTCCATTGTACAGTGGAGCCTTGCATGTCCATCATACGGTGGAGCGTCACATGACAGTCGTACAGTGGAGCGTCACATGTCCATCGTACGGTGGAGCATCACATGTCTATCGTACGTTGGAGCGTCAGATGTCCATCGTACGGTGGAGCATCACATGTAGATCGTACGGTGGAGCATCGCATGTCCATCGTATGGTGGAGCGTCACATGTCCATCATACGGTGGAGCATCCCATGTCCATCGTACGATGGAGTGTCGCATGTCCATCGTACGGTGGGGCGGCACATGTCCATCTTACGGTGGAGCATCGCTAGTCCATCGTACGATAGAGCATCCCATGTCCATCGTACGATGGAGCGTCGCATGTCCATCGTACGTGGAGTGTCACATGTTCATCGTACAGTGGAGCGTCGCATGTCCATCGTACAGTGGAGCGTCACATGTCCATCGTATGGTGGAGGATCAGATGTCCATCGTACGGTGGAGCATCGCATGTCGATCGTACGGTGGAGCGTCACATGTCCATCGTACGGTGGAGCGTCACATGTCCATCGTACAGTGGAGCCTCGCATGTCCATCATACCGTGAAGCCTCGCATGTCCATCGTACGGTGGAGCGTCACATGTCCATCTTACGGTGGAGCCTCGCATGTCCATCATTCGGTGGAGCGTCCCATGTCCATCGTACGATGGAGCGTCTCATGTCCATCGTACGGTGGAGCATCACATGTCCATCATACGGTGGAGTGTCCCATGTCCATCGTACGATGAAGCCTCGCATGTCCATCATTTGGCGGAGCGTCACATGTCCATCGTACGGTGGAGCACCGCATGTCCATCGTATGGTGGAGCGTTAGATGTCCATCGTACGGTGGAGCATCACATGTCAATCATACTGTGAAGCATCGCATGTCGATCGTACGGTGGAGCGTCTCATGTCTATCGTACGGTGGAGCGTCACATGTCCATCGTACGATGGAGCATCCCATGTCCATCGTACGATGGAGTGTCGCATGTCCATCGTACGGTGGAGCGTCACATGTCCATCTTACGGTGGAGCATCGCTAGTCCATCGTACGATGGAGCGTCGCATGTCCATCGTACAGTGGAGCGTCTCATGTCCATCGTACAGTGGAGCCTCGCATGTCCATCATACGGTGGAGCGTGACATGTCCATCGTACGGTGGAGCGTCACATGTCCATCCTACGATGGAGCGTCCCATGTCCATCGTACGGTGGAGCGTCACATGTCCATCGCACAGTGGAGCCTCACATGTCCATCGTACGGTGGAGCGTCACATGTCCATCGCACAGTGGAGCATCGCATGTCCATCGTACGGTGGAGCATCAGATGTCCATCATATGGTGGAGCGTCACATGTCCATCGTACGATAGAGCATACCATGTCCATCGTACGATGGAGCGTCACATGTCCATCGTACGGTGGAGCATAGCATGTCCATCGTTGGGTGGAGCGTCACATGTCCATCGTACGATGGAGCATCCCATGTCCATTGTACGGTGGAGCGTCACATGTCCATCGTACAGTGGAGCCTCGCATGTCAATCATACGGTGTAGCGTCACATGTCCATCGTACAGTGGAGCATCGCATGTCCATCGTACGGTGGAGCATCAGATGTCCATCATATGGTGGAGCATCACATGTCCATCGTATGATGGAGCGTCGCATGTCCATCATACAGTGGAGCGTCGCATGTCCATCGTACGGTGGAGCATCACATGTCCATTGTACAGTGGAGTCTTGCATGTCCATCATACGGTGGAGCGTCACATGACAGTCGTACAGTGGAGCGTCACATGTCCATCTTACGGTGGAGCATCGCATGTCTATCGTACGTTGGAGCGTCAGATGTCCATCGTACGGTGGAGCATCACATGTAGATCGTACGGTGGAGCATCGCATGTCCATCGTATGGTGGAGCGTCACATGTCCATCGTACGGTGGAGCATCCCATGTCCATCGTACGATGGAGTGTCGCATGTCCATCGTACGGTGGGGCGGCACATGTCCATCTTACGGTGGAGCATCGCTAGTCCATCGTACGATAGAGCATCCCATGTCCATCGTACGATGGAGCGTCGCATGTCCATCGTACGTGGAGTGTCACATGTCCATCGTACAGTGGAGCGTCGCATGTCCATCGTACAGTGGAGCGTCACATGTCCATCGTATGGTGGAGGATCAGATGTCCATCGTACGGTGGAGCTTCGCATGTCGATCGTACGGTGGAGCGTCACATGTCCATCGTACGGTGGAGCGTCACATGTCCATCGTACAGTGGAGCCTCGCATGTCCATCATACCATGAAGCCTCGCATGTCCATCGTACGGTGGAGCGTCACATGTCCATCGTACAGTGGAGCGTCACATGTCCATCTTACGGTGGAGCCTCGCATGTCCATCATTCGGTGGAGCGTCCCATGTCCATCGTACGATGGAGCGTCTCATGTCCATCGTACGGTGGAGCATCACATGTCCATCATACGGTGGAGTGTCCCATGTCCATCGTACGATGGAGCCTCGCATGTCCATCATTTGGTGGAGCGTCACATGTCCATCGTACGGTGGAGCACCGCATGTCCATCGTATGGTGGAGCGTTAGATGTCCATCGTACGGTGGAGCATCACATGTCAATCGTACTGTGAAGCATCGCATGTCGATCGTACGGTGGAGCGTCTCATGTCCATCGTACGGTGGAGCGTCACATGTCCATCGTACGATGGAGCATCCCATGTCCATCGTACGATGGAGTGTCGCATGTCCATCGTACGGTGGAGCGTCACATGTCCATCTTACGGTGGAGCATCGCTAGTCCATCGTACGATTAAGCGTCGCATGTCCATCGTACAGTGGAGCGTCTCATGTCCATCGTACAGTGGAGCCTCGCATGTCCATCATACGGTGGAGCGTGACATGTCCATCGTACGGTGGAGCGTCACATGTCCATCCTACGATGGAGCGTCCCATGTCCATCGTACGGTGGAGCGTCACATGTCCATCGCACAGTGGAGCCTCACATGTCCATCGTACGGTGGAGCGTCAAATGTCCATCGCACAGTGGAGCCTCGCATGTCAATTATACGGTGGAGCGTCACATGTCCATCGTACAGTGGAGCATCGCATGTCCATCGTACGGTGGAGCATCAGATGTCCATCATATGGTGGAGCGTCACATGTCCATCGTACGATAGAGCATACCATGTCCATCGTACGATGGAGCGTCGCATGTCCATCGTACGGTGGAGTGTCACATGTCCATTGTACAGTGGAGCGTCGCATGTCCATCGTACAGTGGAGCGTCACATGTCCATCGTATGGTGGAGCATCAGATGTCCATCGTACGGTGGAGCATCGCATGTCCATCGTACGGTGGAGCATCGCATGTCGATCGTACGGTGGAGCGTCACATGTCTATCGTACAGTGGAGCCTCGCATGTCCATCGTACCGTGAAACCTCGCATGTCCATCGTACGGTGGAGCGTCACATGTCCATCATATAGTGGAGCATCGCATGTCCATCGTATGGTGGAGCATCACATGTCCATCGTACAGTGGAGCGTCACATGTCCATCTTACGGTGGAGCCTCGCATGTCCATCATTCGGTGGAGCCTCGCATGTCCATAATTCGGTGGAGCGTCACATGTCCATCGTACGGTGGAGCATCGCATGTCCATCGTATGGTGGAGCATTAGATGTCCATCTTACGGTGGAGCATCACATGTCAATCGTACTGTGAAGCATCGCATGTCGATCGTACGGTGGAGCGTCTCATGTCCATCGTACGGTGGAGCGTCACATGTCCATCGTACGGTGGAGCATAGCATGTATATCATATGGTGGAGCATCACATGTCCATCGTACGATGGAGCATCCCATGTCCACGTACGGTGGAGCGTCACATGTCCATCGTACGATGGAGCGTCACATGTCCATTATACAGTGGAGCGTCCCATGTCCATCGTACGGTGGAGCGTCACATGTCCATCGTACGGTGGAGCATAGCATGTCCATCGTACGGTTTAGCGTCAGATGTCCATCGTACGGTGGAGCATCACATGTCCATCGTACGGTGGAGCATCGCATGTCCATCATACGGTGGAGCGTCACATGTCCATCGTACAGTGGAGCCTTGCATGTCCATCATACGGTGGAGCGTCACATGTCCATCGTACAGTGGAGCATCGCATGTCGATCGTACAGTGGAGCGTCACATGTCCATCGTACATTGGAGCGTCCCATGTCCATCATACGGTGGAGCATCGCATATCCATCGTACGGTGGAGCGTCACATGTCCATCATACGGTGGAGCATCCCATGTCCATCGTACGATGGAGCGTCGCATGTCCATCGTACGGTGGAGCGTCACCTGTCCATCTTACGGTGGAGACTCGCATGTCCATCATTCGGTAGAGCGTCACATGTCCATCGTACGGTGGAGCATAGCATGTTCATCGTACGGTGGAGCGTCACATGTCCATCGTACGGTGGAGCGTCACATGTCCATCATACGGTGGAGCATCGCATCTCCATCGTACGGTGGAGCGTCACATGTCCATCATACGGTGGAGCATCGCATATCCATCGTACAGTGGAGCGT
This sequence comes from Terebella lapidaria, assembly GCA_949152475.1. Lineage (NCBI taxonomy): Eukaryota > Metazoa > Annelida > Polychaeta > Terebellida > Terebellidae > Terebella > Terebella lapidaria. The sequence continues at coordinate 4,403,291 of OX424557.1, read as the reverse complement.
TCCATGTCCATCGTACTGTGGAGCGTCACATGTCCATCGTATGGTGGAGCATCCCATGTCCATCGTACGATGGAGCGTCGCATGTCCATCGTACGGTGGAGCATCACATGTCCATCTTACGGTGGAGCATCAGATGTCCATCATATGGTGGAGCGTCACATGTCCATTGTACGATAGAGCATACCATGTCCATCGTACGATGGAGCATCGCATGTCCATCGTACGGTGGAGTGTCACATGTCCATTGTACAGTGGAGCGTCGCATGTCCATCGTACAGTGGAGCGTCACATGTCCATCGTATGGTGGAGCATCAGATGTCCATCGTACGGTGGAGCATCGCATGTCCATCGTACGGTGGAGCATCGCATGTCGATCGTACGGTGGAGCGTCACATGTCCATCGTACAGTGGAGCCTCGCATGTCCATCGTACGGTGGAGCGTCCCATGTCCATCGTACGGTGGAGCGTCACATGTCCATCGTACGGTGGAGCGTCACATGTCCATCGTACAGTGGAGCCTCGCATGTCTATCGTACCGTGAAGCCTCGCATGTCCATCATACGGTGGAGCGTCACATATCCATCGTACAGTGGAGCGTTCCATGTCCATCGTACTGTGGAGTGTCACATGTCCATCGTACGGTGGAGCATCCCATGTCCATCGTACAGTGGAGCGTCACATGTCCATCATACGGTGGAGCATCCCATGTCCATCGTACGATGGAGCGTCGCATGTCCATCGTACGGTGGAGCGTCACATGTCCATCGTACAGTGGAGCCTCGCATGTCCATCATACGGTGGAGCGTCACATGTCCATCGTACAGTGGAGCATCGCATGTCCATCGTACCTTGGAGCGTAACATGTCCATCATACGGTGGAGCATCGCATATACATCGTACGGTGGAGCATCCCATGTCCATCATACGATGGAGCATCCCATGTCCATCGTACGGTGGAGCGTCACATGTCCATCGTACAGTAGAGCCTCGCATGTCCATCATACGGTGGAGCATCCCATGTCCATCGTACGATGGAGCGTCGCATGTCCATCGTACGGTGGAGCGTCCCATGTCCATCTTACGGTGGAGCCTCGCATGTCCATCATTCGGTAGAGCGTCACATGTCCATCGTACGGTGGAGCATAGCATGTCCATCGTACGGTAAAGCATCACATGTCCATCGTACGGTGGAGCGTCACATGTCCAGGATACGGTGGAGCGTCCCATGTCCATCGTACGGTGGAGCATAGCATGTCCATCGTACGGTGGAGCGTCAGATGTCCATCGTACGGTGGAGCATCCCATGTCCATCGTACGATGGAGCGTCGCATGTCCATCGTACGGTGGAGCGTCACATGTCCATCTTACGGTGGAGCCTCGCATGTCCATCATTCGGTAGAGCGTCACATGTCCATCGTACGGTGGAGCATAGCATGTCCATCGTACGGTAAAGCATCACATGTCCATCGTACGGTGGAGCGTCACATGTCCAGGATACGGTGGAGCGTCCCATGTCCATCGTACGGTGGAGCGTCACATGTCCATCGTACGGTGGAGCATAGCATGTCCATCGTACGGTGGAGCGTCAGATGTCCATCGTACGGTGGAGCATCACATGTCCATCGTACGGTGGAGCATCGCATGTCCATCGTACGGTGGAGCGTCACATGTCCATCGTACTGTGGAGCCTTGCATGTCCATCATACGGTGGAGCATCACATGTCCATCGTACAGTGGAGCATCGCATGTCCATCGTACAGTGGAGCGTCGCATGTCCATCGTACATTGGAGCGTCCCATGTCCATCATACGGTGGAGCATCGCATATCCATCGTACGGTGGAGCATCCCATGTCCATCATACGATGGAGCATCCCATGTCCATCGTACGGTGGAGCGTCACATGTCCATCGTACAGTGGAGCCTCGCATGTCCATCGTACGGTGGAGCGTCACATGTCCATCGTACAGTGGAGCATCGCATGTCCATCGTACAGTGGAGCATCGCATGTCGATCGTACGGTGGAGCGTCACATGTCCATCATACGGTGGAGCGTCCCATGTCCATCGTACGGTGGAGTGTCGCATGTCCATCGTGCGGTGGAGCATCGCATGTCAATCGTACGGTGGAGCGTCACATGTCCATCGTACGGTGGAGCGTCACATGTCCATCGTACGGTGGAGCATAGCATGTCCATCGTTGGGTGGAGAGTCACATGTCCATCGTTCGATGGAGCATCCCATGTCCATCGTACGGTGGAGCGTCACATGTCCATCGTACAGTGGAGCCTCGCATGTCAATCATACGGTGGAGCGTCACTTGTCCATCGTACAGTGGAGCATCGCATGTCCATCGTACGGTGGAGCATCGCATGTCCATCGTACGGTGGAGCATCGCATGTCGATCGTACGGTGGAGCGTCACATGTCCATCGTACAGTGGAGCCTCGCATGTCCATCGTACGGTGGAGCATCGCATGTCCATCATACGGTGGAGCATCACATGTCCATCGTACAGTGGAGCCTTGCATGTCCATCATACGGTGGAGCGTCACATGTCCATCGTACAGTGGAGCATCGCATGTCCATCGTACAGTGGAGCGTCACATGTCCATCGTACATTGGAGCGTCCCATGTCCATCATACGGTGGAGCATCGCATATCCATCGTACGGTGGAGCGTCACATGTCCATCATACGGTGGAGCATCCCATGTCCATCGTACGATGGAGCGTCGCATGTCCATCGAACGGTGGAGCGTCACATGTCCATCTTACGGTGGAGACTCGCATGTCCATCATTCGGTAGAGCGTCACATGTCCATCGTACGGTGGAGCATAGCATGTTCATCATACGGTGGAGCGTCACATGTCCATCGTACGGTGGAGCGTCACATGTCCATCGTACAGTGGAGCCTCGCATGTCTATCGTACCGTGAAGCCTCGCATGTCCATCATACGGTGGAGCGTCACATATCCATCGTACAGTGGAGCGTTCCATGTCCATCGTACTGTGGAGTGTCACATGTCCATCGTACGGTGGAGCATCCCATGTCCATCGTACAGTGGAGCGTCACATGTCCATCATACGGTGGAGCATCCCATGTCCATCGTACGATGGAGCGTCGCATGTCCATCGTACGGTGGAGCGTCACATGTCCATCGTACAGTGGAGCCTCGCATGTCCATCATACGGTGGAGCGTCACATGTCCATCGTACAGTGGAGCATCGCATGTCCATCGTACCTTGGAGCGTAACATGTCCATCATACGGTGGAGCATCGCATATACATCGTACGGTGGAGCATCCCATGTCCATCATACGATGGAGCATCCCATGTCCATCGTACGGTGGAGCGTCACATGTCCATCGTACAGTAGAGCCTCGCATGTCCATCATACGGTGGAGCATCCCATGTCCATCGTACGATGGAGCGTCGCATGTCCATCGTACGGTGGAGCGTCCCATGTCCATCTTACGGTGGAGCCTCGCATGTCCATCATTCGGTAGAGCGTCACATGTCCATCGTACGGTGGAGCATAGCATGTCCATCGTACGGTAAAGCATCACATGTCCATCGTACGGTGGAGCGTCACATGTCCAGGATACGGTGGAGCGTCCCATGTCCATCGTACGGTGGAGCATAGCATGTCCATCGTACGGTGGAGCGTCAGATGTCCATCGTACGGTGGAGCATCCCATGTCCATCGTACGATGGAGCGTCGCATGTCCATCGTACGGTGGAGCGTCACATGTCCATCTTACGGTGGAGCCTCGCATGTCCATCATTCGGTAGAGCGTCACATGTCCATCGTACGGTGGAGCATAGCATGTCCATCGTACGGTAAAGCATCACATGTCCATCGTACGGTGGAGCGTCACATGTCCAGGATACGGTGGAGCGTCCCATGTCCATCGTACGGTGGAGCGTCACATGTCCATCGTACGGTGGAGCATAGCATGTCCATCGTACGGTGGAGCGTCAGATGTCCATCGTACGGTGGAGCATCGCATGTCCATCGTACGGTGGAGCGTCACATGTCCATCGTACTGTGGAGCCTTGCATGTCCATCATACGGTGGAGCATCACATGTCCATCGTACAGTGGAGCATCGCATGTCCATCGTACAGTGGAGCGTCGCATGTCCATCGTACATTGGAGCGTCCCATGTCCATCATACGGTGGAGCATCGCATATCCATCGTACGGTGGAGCATCCCATGTCCATCATACGATGGAGCATCCCATGTCCATCGTACGGTGGAGCGTCACATGTCCATCGTACAGTGGAGCCTCGCATGTCCATCGTACGGTGGAGCGTCACATGTCCATCGTACAGTGGAGCATCGCATGTCCATCGTACAGTGGAGCATCGCATGTCGATCGTACGGTGGAGCGTCACATGTCCATCATACGGTGGAGCGTCCCATGTCCATCGTACGGTGGAGTGTCGCATGTCCATCGTGCGGTGGAGCATCGCATGTCAATCGTACGGTGGAGCGTCACATGTCCATCGTACGGTGGAGCATAGCATGTCCATCGTACGGTAAAGCATCACATGTCCATCGTACGGTGGAGCGTCACATGTCCAGGATACGGTGGAGCGTCCCATGTCCATCGAACGGTGGAGCATAGCATGTCCATCGTACGGTGGAGCGTCAGATGTCCATCGTACGGTGGAGCATCCCATGTCCATCGTACGATGGAGCGTCGCATGTCCATCGTACGGTGGAGCGTCACATGTCCATCTTACGGTGGAGCCTCGCATGTCCATCATTCGGTAGAGCGTCACATGTCCATCGTACGGTGGAGCATAGCATGTCCATCGTACGGTAAAGCATCACATGTCCATCGTACGGTGGAGCGTCACATGTCCAGGATACGGTGGAGCGTCCCATGTCCATCGTACGGTGGAGCGTCACATGTCCATCGTACGGTGGAGCATAGCATGTCCATCGTACGGTGGAGCGTCAGATGTCCATCGTACGGTGGAGCATCACATGTCCATCGTACGGTGGAGCATCGCATGTCCATCGTACGGTGGAGCGTCACATGTCCATCGTACTGTGGAGCCTTGCATGTCCATCATACGGTGGAGCATCACATGTCCATCGTACAGTGGAGCATCGCATGTCCATCGTACAGTGGAGCGTCGCATGTCCATCGTACATTGGAGCGTCCCATGTCCATCATACGGTGGAGCATCGCATATCCATCGTACGGTGGAGCATCCCATGTCCATCATACGATGGAGCATCCCATGTCCATCGTACGGTGGAGCGTCACATGTCCATCGTACAGTGGAGCCTCGCATGTCCATCGTACGGTGGAGCGTCACATGTCCATCGTACAGTGGAGCATCGCATGTCCATCGTACAGTGGAGCATCGCATGTCGATCGTACGGTGGAGCGTCACATGTCCATCATACGGTGGAGCGTCCCATGTCCATCGTACGGTGGAGTGTCGCATGTCCATCGTGCGGTGGAGCATCGCATGTCAATCGTACGGTGGAGCGTCACATGTCCATCGTACGGTGGAGCGTCACATGTCCATCGTACGGTGGAGCATAGCATGTCCATCGTTGGGTGGAGAGTCACATGTCCATCGTTCGATGGAGCATCCCATGTCCATCGTACGGTGGAGCGTCACATGTCCATCGTACAGTGGAGCCTCGCATGTCAATCATACGGTGGAGCGTCACTTGTCCATCGTACAGTGGAGCATCGCATGTCCATCGTACGGTGGAGCATCAGATGTCCATCATATGGTGGAGCGTCACATGTCCATCGTACGATGGAGCGTCGCCTGTCCATCCTACAGTCGAGCGTCGCATGTCCATCGCACGGTGGAGCATCAGATGTCCATCATATGGTGGAACGTCACATGTCCATCGTACGATGGAGCGTCGCCTGTCCATCCTACAGTCGAGCGGCGCATGTCCATCGTACGGTGGAGCATCACATGTCCATCGTACAGTGGAGCGTCCCATGTCCATCGTACGGTGGAGCGTCACATGTCCATCGTACGGTGGAGCATCCCATGTCCATCGTAGGCTGGAGCGTCGCATGTGAATCGTACGGTGGAGCGTCACATGTCCATCTTACGGTGGAGCATCGCTAGTCCATCGTACGATGGAGCGTCGCATGTCCATCGTACAGTGGAGCGTCTCATGTCCATCGTACAGTGGAGCCTCGCATGTCCATCATACGGTGGAGCGTCACATGTCCATCATACGGTGGAGCATAGCATGTCCATCGTTGGGTGGAGAGTCACATGTCCATCGTACGGTGGAGCATTGCATGTCCATCGTTGGGTGGAGAGTCACATGTCCATCGTTCGATGGAGCATCCCATGTCCATCGTACGGTGGAGCGTCACATGTCCATCGTACAGTGGAGCCTCGCATGTCAATCATACGGTGGAGCGTCACATGTCCATCGTACAGTGGAGCATCGCATGTCCATCGTACGGTGGAGCATCAGATGTCCATCATATGGTGGAGCGTCACATGTCCATCGTACGATGGAGCGTCGCCTCTCCATCATACAGTCGAGCGTCCCATGTCCATCGTACGGTGGAACGTCACATGTCCATCGCACAGTGGAGCATCGTATGTCCATCGTACGGTGGAGCGTCACATGTCCATCGCACAGTGGAGCCTCGCATGTCAATTATACGGTGGAGCGTCACATGTCCATCGTACAGTGGAGCATCGCATGTCCATCGTACGGTGGAGCATCAGATGTCCATCATATGGTGGAGCATCACATGTCCATCGTACGATAGAGCATCCCATGTCCATCGTACGATGGAGCGTCGCATGTCCATCGTACGGTGGAGTGTTACATGTCCATTGTACAGTGGAGCGTCGCATGTCCATCGTACAGTGGAGCGTCACATGTCCATCTTACGATGGAGCGTCACTAGGCCATCATACGATGGAGCATCGCATGTCCATCGTACGGTGGAGCGTCACATGTCCATCGTACATTTGAGCGTCACATGTCCATCGTACGGAGGAGCGTCAGATGTCCATCGTATGGTGGAGCGTCACATGTCCATCGTACGATGGAGCGTCGCATGTCCATTGTACGGTGGAGCATCGCATGTCCATCATACGGTGGAGCGTCACATGTCCATCGTACAGTGGAGCGTCACATGTCCATCGCACGATGGAGCGTCGCATGTCCATCTACGGTGGAGCTTCGCTAGTCCATCGTACGATGGAGAGTCGCATGTTTGTCGTACGGTGGAGCGTCACATGTCCATCGTACAGTGGAGTGTCGCATGTCCATCGTACGGTGGAGCGTCACATGTCCATCGTATGATGGAGCATCCCATGTCCATCGTACGGTGGAGCGTCACATGTCCATCGTATGGTGGAGCGTCACATGTCCATCGTACGGTGGAGCATCGCATGTCCATCGTACGGTGGAGCGTCACATGTCCATCGTACAGTGGAGCCTTGCATGTCCAACATACGGTGGAGCGTCACATGTCCATCGTACAGTGGAGCATCGCATATCCATCGTACAGTGGAGCGTCACATGTCCATCGTACATTGGTTACGGTTGAGCCTCGCATGTCCATCGTTCGGTAGAGCGTCACATGTCCATCGTACGATGGAGCGTCGCATGTCCATTGTATGGTGGAGCATCGCATGTCCATCATACGGTGGAGCGTCACATGTCCATCGTACAGTGGAGCGTCACATGTCCATCGCACGATGGAGCGTCGCATGTCCATCTTACGGTGGAGCTTCGCTAGTCCATCTTACGGTGGAGCTTCGCTAGTCCATCGTACGATGGAGAGTCGCATGTCCGTCGTACGGTGGAGCGTCACATGTCCATCGTACAGTGGAGTGTCGCATGTCCATCATGCGGTGGAGCGTCGCATGTCCATCGTACGGTGGAGCGTCACATGTCCATCGTACGATGGAGCATCCCATGTCCATCGTACGGTGGAGCGTCACATGTCCATCGTATGGTGGAGCGTCACATGTCCATCGTACGGTGGAGCATCGCATGTCCATCGTACGGTGGAGCGTCACATGTCCATCGTACAGTGGAGCCTTGCATGTCCATCATATGGTGGAGCGTCACATGTCCATCGTACAGTGGAGCATCGCATGTCCATCGTACAGTGGAGCGTCACATGTCCATCGTACATTGGTTACGGTGGAGCCTCGCATGTCCATCGTTCGGTAGAGCGTCACATGTCCATCATACGGTGGAGCATAGCATGTCCATCGTACGGTGGAGCATCACATGTCCATCGTACGGTGGAGCATCCCATGTTCATCGTACGATGGAGGGTCGCATGTCCATCGTACAGTGGAGCGTCACATGTCCATCTTACGGTGGAGCATCGCTAGTCCATCGTACGATGGAGCGTCGCATGTCCATCGTACAGTGGAGCGTCTCATGTCCATCGTACAGTGGAGCCTCGCATGTCCATCATACGGTGGAGCGTGACATGTCCATCGTACGGTGGAGCGTCACATGTCCATCCTACGATGGAGCGTCCCATGTCCATCGTACGGTGGAGCGTCATATGTCCATCGCACGGTGGAGCCTCGCATGTCAATTATACGTTGGAGCGTCACATGTCCATCGTACAGTGGAGCATCGCATGTCCATCGTACGGTGGAGCATCAGATGTCCATCATATGGTGGAGCGTCACATGTCCATCGTACAATAGAGCATCCCATGTCCATCGTACGATGGAGCGTCACATGTCCATCGTACGGTGGAGCGTCGCATGTCCATCGTACAGTGGAGCGTCACATGACCATCGTATGGTGGAGCATCAGATATCCATCGTACGGTGGAGCATCGCATGTCCATCGTACGGTGGAGCATCGCATGTCGATCGTACGGTGGAGCGTCGCATGTCCATCGTACGATGGAGCATCCCATGTCCATCGTACGGTGGAGCGTCACATGTCCATCGTACAGTGGAGCCTCGCATGTCCATCGTACCGTGAAGCCTCGCATGTCCATCGTACGGTGGAGCGTCACATGTCCATCGTACAGTGGAGCGTCACATGTCCATCTTACGGTGGAGCCTCGCATGTCCATCATTCGGCGGAGCCTCGCATGTCCATCATTCGGTGGAGCGTCACATGTCCATTGTACGGTGGAGCATCGCATGTCCATCGTATGGTGGAGCGTTAGATGTCCATCTTACGGTGGAGCATCACATGTCAATCGTACTGTGAAGCATCGCATGTCGTTCGTACGGTGGATCGTCTCATGTCCATCGTACGGTGGAGCGTCACATGTCCATCGTACGGTGGAGCATAGCATGTATATCGTATGGTGGAGCATCACATGTCCATCGTACGATGGAGCATCCCATGTCCATCGTACGGTGGAGCGTCACATGTCCATCATACGATGGAGCGTCACATGTCCATTATACTGTGGAGCATCCCATGTCCATCGTACGGTGGAGCGTCACATGTCCATCGTACGGTGGAGCATAGCATGTCCATCGTACGGTTTAGCGTAAGATGTCCATCTTACGGTGGAGCCTCGCATGTCCATCATTCGGTAGAGCGTCACATGTCCATCGTACGGTGGAGCATAGCATGTCCATCGTACGGTAAAGCATCACATGTCCATCGTACGGTGGAGCGTCACATGTCCAGGATACGGTGGAGCGTCCCATGTCCATCGTACGGTGGAGCATAGCATGTCCATCGTACGGTGGAGCGTCAGATGTCCATCGTACGGTGGAGCATCCCATGTCCATCGTACGATGGAGCGTCGCATGTCCATCGTACGGTGGAGCGTCACATGTCCATCTTACGGTGGAGCCTCGCATGTCCATCATTCGGTGGAGCGTCACATGTCCATCGTACGGTGGAGCATAGCATGTCCATCGTACGGTAAAGCATCACATGTCCATCGTACGGTGGAGCGTCACATGTCCAGGATACGGTGGAGCGTCCCATGTCCATCGTACGGTGGAGCGTCACATGTCCATCGTACGGTGGAGCATAGCATGTCCATCGTACGGTGGAGCGTCAGATGTCCATCGTACGGTGGAGCATCACATGTCCATCGTACGGTGGAGCATCGCATGTCCATCGTACGGTGGAGCGTCACATGTCCATCGTACTGTGGAGCCTTGCATGTCCATCATACGGTGGAGCATCACATGTCCATCGTACAGTGGAGCATCGCATGTCCATCGTACAGTGGAGCGTCGCATGTCCATCGTACATTGGAGCGTCCCATGTCCATCATACGGTGGAGCATCGCATATCCATCGTACGGTGGAACATCCCATGTCCATCATACGATGGAGGATCCCATGTCCATCGTACGGTGGAGCGTCACATGTCCATCGTACAGTGGAGCCTCGCATGTCCATCGTACGGTGGAGCGTCACATGTCCATCGTACAGTGGAGCATCGCATGTCCATCGTACAGTGGAGCATCGCATGTCGATCGTACGGTGGAGCGTCACATGTCCATCATACGGTGGAGCGTCCCATGTCCATCGTACGGTGGAGTGTCGCATGTCCATCGTGCGGTGGAGCATCGCATGTCAATCGTACGGTGGAGCGTCACATGTCCATCGTACGGTGGAGCGTCACATGTCCATCGTACGGTGGAGCATAGCATGTCCATCGTTGGGTGGAGAGTCACATGTCCATCGTTCGATGGAGCATCCCATGTCCATCGTACGGTGGAGCGTCACATGTCCATCGTACAGTGGAGCCTCGCATGTCAATCATACGGTGGAGCGTCACTTGTCCATCGTACAGTGGAGCATCGCATGTCCATCGTACGGTGGAGCATCAGATGTCCATCATATGGTGGAGCGTCACATGTCCATCGTACGATGGAGCGTCGCCTGTCCATCCTACAGTCGAGCGTCGCATGTCCATCGTACGGTGGAGCATCAGATGTCCATCATATGGTGGAACGTCACATGTCCATCGTACGATGGAGCGTCGCCTGTCCATCCTACAGTCGAGCGGCGCATGTCCATCGTACGGTGGAGCATCACATGTCCATCGTACAGTGGAGGGTCCCATGTCCATCGTACGGTGGAGCGTCACATGTCCATCGTACGGTGGAGCATCCCATGTCCATCGTACGCTGGAGCGTCGCATGTGAATCGTACGGTGGAGCGTCACATGTCCATCTTACGGTGGAGCATCGCTAGTCCATCGTACGATGGAGCGTCGCATGTCCATCGTACAGTGGAGCGTCTCATGTCCATCGTACAGTGGAGCCTCGCATGTCCATCATACGGTGGAGCGTCACATGTCCATCATACGGTGGAGCATAGCATGTCCATCGTTGGGTGGAGAGTCACATGTCCATCGTACGGTGGAGCATTGCATGTCCATCGTTGGGTGGAGAGTCACATGTCCATCGTTCGATGGAGCATCCCATGTCCATCGTACGGTGGAGCGTCACATGTCCATCGTACAGTGGAGCCTCGCATGTCAATCATACGGTGGAGCGTCACATGTCCATCGTACAGTGGAGCATCGCATGTCCATCGTACGGTGGAGCATCAGATGTCCAACATATGGTGGAGCGTCACATGTCCATCGTACGATGGAGCGTCGCCTCTCCATCATACAGTCGAGCGTCCCATGTCCATCGTACGGTGAAACGTCACATGTCCATCGCACAGTGGAGCATCGCATGTCCATCGTACGGTGGAGCGTCACATGTCCATCGCACAGTGGAGCCTCGCATGTCAATTATACGGTGGAGCGTCACATGTCCATCGTACAGTGGAGCATCGCATGTCCATCGTACGGTGGAGCATCAGATGTCCATCATATGGTGGAGCATCACATGTCCATCGTACGATAGAGCATCCCATGTCCATCGTACGATGGAGCGTCACATGTCCATCGTACGGTGGAGTGTTACATGTCCATTGTACAGTGGAGCGTCGCATGTCCATCGTACAGTGGAGCGTCACATGTCCATCGTATGGTGGAGCATCAGATGTCCATCGTACGATGGAGCATCGCATGTCCATCGTACGGTGGAGCATCGAATGTCCCTCGTACGGTGGAGCATTGCATGTCCATCTTACGATGGAGCGTCACTAGGCCATCATACGATGGAGCATCGCATGTCCATCGTACGGTGGAGCGTCACATGTCCATCGTACATTTGAGCGTCGCATGTCCATCGTACGGAGGAGCGTCAGATGTCCATCGTATGGTGGAGCGTCACATGTCCATCGTACGATGGAGCGTCGCATGTCCATTGTACGGTGGAGCATCGCATGTCCATCATACGGTGGAGCGTCACATGTCCATCGTACAGTGGAGCGTCACATGTCCATCGCACGATGGAGCGTCGCATGTCCATCTTACGGTGGAGCTTCGCTAGTCCATCGTACGATGGAGAGTCGCATGTCTGTCGTACGGTGGAGCGTCACATGTCCATCGTACAGTGGAGTGTCGCATGTCCATCGTATGGTGGAGCGTCACATGTCCATCGTATGATGGAGCATCCCATGTCCATCGTACGGTGGAGCGTCACATGTCCATCGTATGGTGGAGCGTCACATGTCCATCGTTCGGTAGAGCGTCACATGTCCATCGTACGATGGAGCATCGCATGTCCATCGTACAGTGGAGCGTCACATGACCATCGTATGGTGGAGCATCAGATATCCATCGTACGGTGGAGCATCGCATGTCCATCGTACGGTGGAGCATCGCATGTCGATCGTACGGTGGAGCGTCGCATGTCCATCGTACGATGGAGCATCCCATGTCCATCGTACGGTGGAGCGTCACATGTCCATCGTATGATGGAGCATCCCATGTCCATCGTACGGTGGAGCGTCACATGTCCATCGTATGGTGGAGCGTCACATGTCCATCGTTCGGTAGAGCGTCACATGTCCATCGTACGATGGAGCGTCGCATGTCCATTGTATGGTGGAGCATCGCATGTCCATCATACGGTGGAGCGTCACATGTCCATCGTACAGTGGAGCGTCACATGTCCATCGCACGATGGAGCGTCGCATGTCCATCTTACGGTGGAGCTTCGCTAGTCCATCTTACGGTGGAGCTTCGCTAGTCCATCGTACGATGGAGAGTCGCATGTCCGTCGTACGGTGGAGCGTCACATGTCCATCGTACAGTGGAGTGTCGCATGTCCATCATGCGGTGGAGCGTCGCATGTCCATCGTACGGTGGAGCGTCACATGTCCATCGTACGATGGAGCGTCCCATGTCCATCGTACGGTGGAGCGTCACATGTCCATCGTATGGTGGAGCGTCACATGTCCATCGTACGGTGGAGCATCGCATGTCCATCGTACGGTGGAGCGTCACATGTCCATCGTACAGTGGAGCCTTGCATGTCCATCATATGGTGGAGCGTCACATGTCCATCGTACGGTGGAGCGTCACATGTCCATCGTACAGTGGAGCCTTGCATGTCCATCATATGGTGGAGCGTCACATGTCCATCATACAGTGGAGCATCGCATGTCCATCGTACAGTGGAGCGTCACATGTCCATCGTACATTGGTTACGGTGGAGCCTCGCATGTCCATCGTTCGGTAGAGCGTCACATGTCCATCTTACGGTGGAGCATAGCATGTCCATCGTACGGTGGAGCATCACATGTCCATCGTACGGTGGAGCATCCCATGTTCATCGTACGATGGAGGGTCGCATGTCCATCGTACGGTGGAGCGTCACATGTCCATCTTACGGTGGAGCATCGCTAGTCCATCGTACGATGGAGCGTCGCATGTCCATCGTACAGTGGAGCGTCTCATGTCCATCGTACAGTGGAGCCTCGCATGTCCATCATACGGTGGAGCGTGACATGTCCATCGTACGGTGGAGCGTCACATGTCCATCCTACGATGGAGCGTCCCATGTCCATCCTACGGTGGAGCGTCATATGTCCATCGCACGGTGGAGCCTTGCATGTCAATTATACGGTGGAGCGTCACATGTCCATCGTACAGTGGAGCATCGCATGTCCATCGTACGGTGGAGCATCAGATGTCCATCATATGGTGGAGCGTCACATGTCCATCGTACAATAGAGCATCCCATGTCCATCGTACGATGGAGCGTCGCATGTCCATCGTACGGTGGAGTGTCACATGTCCATCGTACGGTGGAGCGTCGCATGTCCATCGTACGGTGGAGCGTCACATGACCATCGTATGGTGGAGCATCAGATGTCCATCGTACGGTGGAGCATCGCATGTCCATCGTACGGTGGAGCATCGCATGTCGATCGTACGGTGGAGCGTCGCATGTCCATCGTACGATGGAGCATCCCATGTCCATCGTACGGTGGAGCGTCACATGTCCAGGATACGGTGGAGCGTCCCATGTCCATCGTACGGTGGAGCATAGCATGTCCATCGTACGGTTTAGCGTAAGATGTCCATCGTACGGTGGAGCATCGCATGTCCATCGTATGGTGGAGCGTCACATGTCCATCGTACAGTGGGGCCTTGCATGTCCATCATATGGTGGAGCGTCACATGTCCATCGTACAGTGGAGCATCGCATGTCCATCGTACAGTGGAGCGTCACATGACCGTCGTACATTGGAGCGTCCCATGTCCATCATACGGTGGAGCATCGCATATCCATCGTACAGTGGAGCGTCACATGTCCATCATACGGTGGAGCATCCCATGTCCATCGTACGATGGAGCGTCGCATGTCCATCGTACGGTGGAGTGTCACATTTCCATCTTACGGTGGAGCCTCGCATGTCCATCATTCGGTAGAGCGTCACATGTCCATCGTACGGTGGAGCATAGCATGTCCATCGTACGGTGGAGCGTCACATGCCCATCGTACGGTGGAGCGTCACAAGTTCATCATACGGTGGAGCATCGCATATCCATGGTACGGTGGAGAGTCACATGTCCATCATACGGTGGAGCATCGCATATCCATCGTACGGTTCAGCGTCCCATGTCCATCGTACTGTGGAGCGTCACATGTCCATCGTACGGTGGAGCATCCCATGTCCATCGTACGATGGAGCATGGCATGTCCATCGTACGGTGGAGCGTCACATGTCCATCTTACGGTGGAGCATCGCTAGTCCATCGTACGATGGAGCGTCACATGTCCATCGTACGGTGGAGCGTCCCATGTCCATCGTACGGTGGTGCGTCACATGTCCATCGTACGGTGGAGCATCCCATGTCCATCGTACGCTGGAGCGTCGCATGTCCATCGTACGGTGGAGCGTCACATGTCCATCTTACAGTGGAGCATCGCAAGTCCATCGTACGATGGAGCGTCGCATGTCCATCGTACAGTGGAGCGTTTCATGTCCATCGTACAGTGGAGCCTCGCATGTCCATCATACGGTGGAGCGTCACATGTCCATCGTACAGTGGAGCGTCACATGTCCATCCTATGGTGGAGCCTCCCATGTCCATCGTACGGTGGAGCGTCACATGTCCATCGTACGGTGGAGCATAGCATGTCCATCGTTGGGTGGAGAGTCACATGTCCATCGTTCGATGGAGCATCCCATGTCCATCGTACGGTGGAGCGTCACATGTCCATCGTACAGTGGAGCCTCGCATGTCAATCATACGGTGGAGTGTCACTTGTCCATCGTACAGTGGAGCATCGCATGTCCATCGTACGGTGGAGCATCAGATGTCCATCATATGGTGGAGCGTCACATGTCCATCGTACGATGGAGCGTCACTTGTCCATCGTACAGTGGAGCATCGCATGTCCATCGTACGGTGGAGCATCAGATGTCCATCATATGGTGGAGCGTCACAGCGTCACATGTCCATCGTACGATGGAGCGTCGCCTGTCCATCCTACAGTCGAGCGTCGCATGTCCATCGTACGGTGGAGCGTCAGATGTCCATCATACGGTGGAGCATCCCATGTCCATCGTACGATGGAGCGTCGCATGTCCATCGTACGGTGGAGCGTCACATGTCCATCTTACGGTGGAGCCTCGCATGTCCATCATTCGGTGGAGCGTCACATGTCCATCGTACGGTGGAGCATAGCATGTCCATCGTACGGTAAAGCATCACATGTCCATCGTACGGTGGAGCGTCACATGTCCAGGATACGGTGGAGCGTCCCATGTCCATCGTACGGTGGAGCGTCCCATGTCCATCGTACGGTGGAGCGTCACATGTCCATCGTACGGTGGAGCATAGCATGTCCATCGTACGGTGGAGCGTCAGATGTCCATCGTACGGTGGAGCATCACATGTCCATCGTACGGTGGAGCATCGCATGTCCATCGTACGGTGGAGCGTCACATGTCCATCGTACTGTGGAGCCTTGCATGTCCATCATACGGTGGAGCATCACATGTCCATCGTACAGTGGAGCATCGCATGTCCATCGTACAGTGGAGCGTCGCATGTCCATCGTACATTGGAGCGTCCCATGTCCATCATACGGTGGAGCATCGCATATCCATCGTACGGTGGAACATCCCATGTCCATCATACGATGGAGCATCCCATGTCCATCGTACGGTGGAGCGTCACATGTCCATCGTACAGTGGAGCCTCGCATGTCCATCGTACGGTGGAGCGTCACATGTCCATCGTACAGTGGAGCATCGCATGTCCATCGTACAGTGGAGCATCGCATGTCGATCGTACGGTGGAGCGTCACATGTCCATCATACGGTGGAGCGTCCCATGTCCATCGTACGGTGGAGTGTCGCATGTCCATCGTGCGGTGGAGCATCGCATGTCAATCGTACGGTGGAGCGTCACATGTCCATCGTACGGTGGAGCGTCACATGTCCATCGTACGGTGGAGCATAGCATGTCCATCGTTGGGTGGAGAGTCACATGTCCATCGTTCGATGGAGCATCCCATGTCCATCGTACGGTGGAGCGTCACATGTCCATCGTACAGTGGAGCCTCGCATGTCAATCATACGGTGGAGCGTCACTTGTCCATCGTACAGTGGAGCATCGCATGTCCATCGTACGGTGGAGCATCAGATGTCCATCATATGGTGGAGCGTCACATGTCCATCGTACGATGGAGCGTCGCCTGTCCATCCTACAGTCGAGCGTCGCATGTCCATCGTACGGTGGAGCATCAGATGTCCATCATATGGTGGAACGTCACATGTCCATCGTACGATGGAGCGTCGCCTGTCCATCCTACAGTCGAGCGGCGCATGTCCATCGTACGGTGGAGCATCACATGTCCATCGTACAGTGGAGGGTCCCATGTCCATCGTACGGTGGAGCGTCACATGTCCATCGTACGGTGGAGCATCCCATGTCCATCGTACGCTGGAGCGTCGCATGTGAATCGTACGGTGGAGCGTCACATGTCCATCTTACGGTGGAGCATCGCTAGTCCATCGTACGATGGAGCGTCGCATGTCCATCGTACAGTGGAGCGTCTCATGTCCGTCGTACAGTGGAGCCTCGCATGTCCATCATACGGTGGAGCGTCACATGTCCATCATACGGTGGAGCATAGCATGTCCATCGTTGGGTGGAGAGTCACATGTCCATCGTACGGTGGAGCATTGCATGTCCATCGTTGGGTGGAGAGTCACATGTCCATCGTTCGATGGAGCATCCCATGTCCATCGTACGGTGGAGCGTCACATGTCCATCGTACAGTGGAGCCTCGCATGTCAATCATACGGTGGAGCGTCACATGTCCATCGTACAGTGGAGCATCGCATGTCCATCGTACGGTGGAGCATCAGATGTCCAACATATGGTGGAGCGTCACATGTCCATCGTACGATGGAGCGTCGCCTCTCCATCATACAGTCGAGCGTCCCATGTCCATCGTACGGTGAAACGTCACATGTCCATCGCACAGTGGAGCATCGCATGTCCATCGTACGGTGGAGCGTCACATGTCCATCGCACAGTGGAGCCTCGCATGTCAATTATACGGTGGAGCGTCACATGTCCATCGTACAGTGGAGCATCGCATGTCCATCGTACGGTGGAGCATCAGATGTCCATCATATGGTGGAGCATCACATGTCCATCGTACGATAGAGCATCCCATGTCCATCGTACGATGGAGCGTCGCATGTCCATCGTACGGTGGAGTGTTACATGTCCATTGTACAGTGGAGCGTCGCATGTCCATCGTACAGTGGAGCGTCACATGTCCATCGTATGGTGGAGCATCAGATGTCCATCGTACGATGGAGCATCGCATGTCCATCGTACGGTGGAGCATCGAATGTCCCTCGTACGGTGGAGCATTGCATGTCCATCTTACGATGGAGCGTCACTAGGCCATCATACGATGGAGCATCGCATGTCCATCGTACGGTGGAGCGTCACATGTCCATCGTACATTTGAGCGTCGCATGTCCATCGTACGGAGGAGCGTCAGATGTCCATCGTATGGTGGAGCGTCACATGTCCATCGTACGATGGAGCGTCGCATGTCCATTGTACGGTGGAGCATCGCATGTCCATCATACGGTGGAGCGTCACATGTCCATCGTACAGTGGAGCGTCACATGTCCATCGCACGATGGAGCGTCGCATGTCCATCTTACGGTGGAGCTTCGCTAGTCCATCGTACGATGGAGAGTCGCATGTCTGTCGTACGGTGGAGCGTCACATGTCCATCGTACAGTGGAGTGTCGCATGTCCATCGTATGGTGGAGCGTCACATGTCCATCGTATGATGGAGCATCCCATGTCCATCGTACGGTGGAGCGTCACATGTCCATCGTATGGTGGAGCGTCACATGTCCATCGTTCGGTAGAGCGTCACATGTCCATCGTACGATGGAGCATCGCATGTCCATTGTATGGTGGAGCATCGCATGTCCATCATACGGTGGAGCGTCACATGTCCATCGTACAGTGGAGCGTCACATGTCCATCGCACGATGGAGCGTCGCATGTCCATCTTACGGTGGAGCTTCGCTAGTCCATCTTACGGTGGAGCTTTGCTAGTCCATCGTACGATGGAGAGTCGCATGTCCGTCGTACGGTGGAGCGTCACATGTCCATCGTACAGTGGAGTGTCGCATGTCCATCATGCGGTGGAGCGTCGCATGTCCATCGTACGGTGGAGCGTCACATGTCCATCGTACGATGGAGCGTCCCATGTCCATCGTACGGTGGAGCGTCACATGTCCATCGTATGGTGGAGCGTCACATGTCCATCGTACGGTGGAGCATCGCATGTCCATCGTACGGTGGAGCGTCACATGTCCATCGTACAGTGGAGCCTTGCATGTCCATCATATGGTGGAGCGTCACATGTCCATCGTACAGTGGAGCATCGCATGTCCATCGTACAGTGGAGCGTCACATGTCCATCGTACATTGGTTACGGTGGAGCCTCGCATGTCCATCGTTCGGTAGAGCGTCACATGTCCATCTTACGGTGGAGCATAGCATGTCCATCGTACGGTGGAGCATCACATGTCCATCGTACGGTGGAGCATCCCATGTTCATCGTACGATGGAGGGTCGCATGTCCATCATACGGTGGAGCGTCACATGTCCATCTTACGGTGGAGCATCGCTAGTCCATCGTACGATGGAGCGTCGCATGTCCATCGTACAGTGGAGCGTCTCATGTCCATCGTACAGTGGAGCCTCGCATGTCCATCATACGGTGGAGCGTGACATGTCCATCGTACGGTGGAGCGTCACATGTCCATCCTACGATGGAGCGTCCCATGTCCATCGTACGGTGGAGCGTCATATGTCCATCGCACGGTGGAGCCTCGCATGTCAATTATACGGTGGAGTGTCACATGTCCATCGTACAGTGGAGCATCGCATGTCCATCGTACGGTGGAGCATCAGATGTCCATCATATGGTGGAGCGTCACATGTCCATCGTACAATAGAGCATCCCATGTCCATCGTACGATGGAGCGTCGCATGTCCATCGTACGGTGGAGTGTCACATGTCCATCGTATGGTGGAGCGTCGCATGTCCATCGTACAGTGGAGCGTCACATGACCATCGTATGGTGGAGCATCAGATGTCCATCGTACGGTGGAGCATCGCATGTCCATCGTACGGTGGAGCATCGCATGTCGATCGTACGGTGGAGCGTCGCATGTCCATCGTACGATGGAGCATCCCATGTCCATCGTACGGTGGAGCGTCACATGTCCATCGTATGATGGAGCATCCCATGTCCATCGTACGGTGGAGCGTCACATGTCCATCGTATGGTGGAGCGTCACATGTCCATCGTTCGGTAGAGCGTCACATGTCCATCGTACGATGGAGCGTCGCATGTCCATTGTATGGTGGAGCATCGCATGTCCATCATACGGTGGAGCGTCACATGTCCATCGTACAGTGGAGCGTCACATGTCCATCGCACGATGGAGCGTCGCATGTCCATCTTACGGTGGAGCTTCGCTAGTCCATCTTACGGTGGAGCTTCGCTAGTCCATCGTACGATGGAGAGTCGCATGTCCGTCGTACGGTGGAGCGTCACATGTCCATCGTACAGTGGAGTGTCGCATGTCCATCATGCGGTGGAGCGTCGCATGTCCATCGTACGGTGGAGCGTCACATGTCCATCGTACGATGGAGCGTCCCATGTCCATCGTACGGTGGAGCGTCACATGTCCATCGTATGGTGGAGCGTCACATGTCCATCGTACGGTGGAGCATCGCATGTCCATCGTACGGTGGAGCGTCACATGTCCATCGTACAGTGGAGCCTTGCATGTCCATCATATGGTGGAGCGTCACATGTCCATCGTACAGTGGAGCATCGCATGTCCATCGTACAGTGGAGCGTCACATGTCCATCGTACATTGGTTACGGTGGAGCCTCGCATGTCCATCGTTCGGTAGAGCGTCACATGTCCATCTTACGGTGGAGCATAGCATGTCCATCGTACGGTGGAGCATCACATGTCCATCGTACGGTGGAGCATCCCATGTTCATCGTACGATGGAGGGTCGCATGTCCATCGTACGGTGGAGCGTCACATGTCCATCTTACGGTGGAGCATCGCTAGTCCATCGTACGATGGAGCGTCGCATGTCCATCGTACAGTGGAGCGTCTCATGTCCATCGTACAGTGGAGCCTCGCATGTCCATCATACGGTGGAGCGTGACATGTCCATCGTACGGTGGAGCGTCACATGTCCATCCTACGATGGAGCGTCCCATGTCCATCGTACGGTGGAGCGTCATATGTCCATCGCACGGTGGAGCCTCGCATGTCAATTATACGGTGGAGCGTCACATGTCCATCGTACAGTGGAGCATCGCATGTCCATCGTACGGTGGAGCATCAGATGTCCATCATATGGTGGAGCGTCACATGTCCATCGTACAATAGAGCATCCCATGTCCATCGTACGATGGAGCGTCGCATGTCCATCGTACGGTGGAGTGTCACATGTCCATCGTACGGTGGAGCGTCGCATGTCCATCGTACAGTGGAGCGTCACATGACCATCGTATGGTGGAGCATCAGATGTCCATCGTACGGTGGAGCATCGCATGTCCATCGTACGGTGGAGCATCGCATGTCGATCGTACGGTGGAGCGTCGCATGTCCATCGTACGATGGAGCATCCCATGTCCATCGTACGGTGGAGCGTCACATGTCCAGGATACGGTGGAGCGTCCCATGTCCATCGTACGGTGGAGCATAGCATGTCCATCGTACGGTTTAGCGTAAGATGTCCATCGTACGGTGGAGCATCGCATGTCCATCGTATGGTGGAGCGTCACATGTCCATCGTACAGTGGGGCCTTGCATGTCCATCATATGGTGGAGCGTCACATGTCCATCGTACAGTGGAGCATCGCATGTCCATCGTACAGTGGAGCGTCACATGACCGTCGTACATTGGAGCGTCCCATGTCCATCATACGGTGGAGCATCGCATATCCATCGTACAGTGGAGCGTCACATGTCCATCATACGGTGGAGCATCCCATGTCCATCGTACGATGGAGCGTCGCATGTCCATCGTACGGTGGAGTGTCACATTTCCATCTTACGGTGGAGCCTCGCATGTCCATCATTCGGTAGAGCGTCACATGTCCATCGTACAGTGGAGCATAGCATGTCCATCGTACGGTGGAGCGTCACATGTCCATCGTACGGTGGAGCGTCACAAGTTCATCATACGGTGGAGCATCGCATATCCATGGTACGGTGGAGAGTCACATGTCCATCATACGGTGGAGCATCGCATATCCATCGTACGGTTCAGCGTCCCATGTCCATCGTACTGTGGAGCATCACATGTCCATCGTACGGTGGAGCATCCCATGTCCATCGTACGATGGAGCATGGCATGTCCATCGTACGGTGGAGCGTCACATGTCCATCTTACGGTGGAGCATCGCTAGTCCATCGTACGATGGAGCGTCACATGTCCATCGTACGGTGGAGCGTCCCATGTCCATCGTACGGTGGTGCGTCACATGTCCATCGTACGGTGGAGCATCCCATGTCCATCGTACGCTGGAGCGTCGCATGTCCATCGTACGGTGGAGCGTCACATGTCCATCTTACAGTGGAGCATCGCAAGTCCATCGTACGATGGAGCGTCGCATGTCCATCGTACAGTGGAGCGTTTCATGTCCATCGTACAGTGGAGCCTCGCATGTCCATCATACGGTGGAGCGTCACATGTCCATCGTACAGTGGAGCGTCACATGTCCATCCTATGGTGGAGCCTCCCATGTCCATCGTACGGTGGAGCGTCACATGTCCATCGTACGGTGGAGCATAGCATGTCCATCGTTGGGTGGAGAGTCACATGTCCATCGTTCGATGGAGCATCCCATGTCCATCGTACGGTGGAGCGTCACATGTCCATCGTACAGTGGAGCCTCGCATGTCAATCATACGGTGGAGCGTCACTTGTCCATCGTACAGTGGAGCATCGCATGTCCATCGTACGGTGGAGCATCAGATGTCCATCATATGGTGGAGCGTCACATGTCCATCGTACGATGGAGCGTCACTTGTCCATCGTACAGTGGAGCATCGCATGTCCATCGTACGGTGGAGCATCAGATGTCCATCATATGGTGGAGCGTCACATGTCCATCGTACGATGGAGCGTCGCCTGTCCATCCTACAGTCGAGCGTCGCATGTCCATCGTACGGTGGAGCGTCACATGTCCATCATACGGTGGAGCATCCCATGTCCATCGTACGATGGAGCGTCGCATGTCCATCGTACGGTGGAGCGTCACATGTCCATCTTACGGTGGAGCCTCGCATGTCCATCATTCGGTAGAGCATCACATGTCCATCATACGGTGGAGCATAGCGTGTCCATCGTACGGTGGAGCGTCACATGTCCATCGTACGGTGGAGCATCACATGTAGATCGTACGGTGGAGCGTCGCATGTCCATCGTACGGTGGAGCATCACATGTCCATCGTACAGTGGAGCCTCGCATGTCCATCATACAGTGGAGCGTCACATGTCCATCGTACGGTGGAGCGTCTCATGTCCATCGTACGATGGAGCGTCGCATGTCCATCTTACGGTGGAGCTTCGCATCTCCATCTTACGGTGGAGCTTCGCTAGTCCATCGTACGATGGAGAGTCGCATGTCCATCGTACGGTGGAGCGTCACATGTCCATCGTACAATGGAGCGTCGCATGTCCATCGTGCGGCGGAGCATCGCATGTCCATCGTACAGTGGAGCATCGCATGTCCATCGTACGGTGGAGCGTCACATGTCCATCGTACGGTGGAGCGTCACATGTCCATCGTATGGTGGAGCATCAGATGTCCATCGTACAGTGGAGCACCGCATGTCCATCGTACGATGGAGCATCGCATGTCGATCGTACGGTGGAGCGTCACATGTCCATCGTACGATGGAGCATCCCATGTCCATCGTACGGTGGAGCGTCACATGTCCATCGTACGATGGAGCATCGCATGTCGATCGTACGGTGGAGCGTCACATGTCCATCGTATGATGGAGCGTCTCATGTCCATCGTATTGTGAAGCGTCACATGTCCATCTTTCGGTGGAGCTTCATTAGTCCATCGTACGATGGAGCGTCACATGTCCATCGCACGGTGGAGCGTCACGTGTCCATTGTACAGTAAAGCATCGCATGTCCTTCATACAGTGGAGCGTCGCATGTCCATCGTACGGTGGAGAGTCACATGTCCATCGTATGTGGAGCATCGAATGTCCATCGTACGGTGGAGCGTTGCATGTCCATCTTACGATGGAGCGTCACTAGGCCATCATACGATGGAGCATCAGATGTCAGATGTCCATCGTATGGTGGAGCGTCACATGTCCATCGTACGATGGAGCGTCGCATGTCCATTGTACGGTGGAGCATCGCATGTCCATCATACGGTGGAGCGTCACATGTCCATCGTACAGTGGAGCGTCACATGTCCATCGTACGATGGAGCGTCGCATGTCCATCTTACGGTGGAGCTTCGCTAGTCCATCGTACGATGGAGAGTCGCATGTCCGTCGTACGGTGGAGCGTCACATGTCCATCGTACAGTGGAGCATCGCATGTCGATCGTACAGTGGAGCGTCACATGTCCATCGTACATTGGAGCGTCACATGTCCATCGTACATTGGAGCGTTCCATGTCCATCATACGGTGGAGCATCGCATATCCATCGTACGGTGGAGCGTCACATGTCCATCATACGGTGGAGCATCCCATGTCCATCGTACGATGGAGCGTCGCATGTCCATCGTACGGTGGAGCATCACATGTCCATCGTACGATGGAGCGTCGCATGTCCATCGTACGGTGGAGCATCACATGTCCATCGTACGGTGGAGCGTCACATGTCCATCATACGGTGGAGCATCACATGTCCATCGTACGGTGGAGCGTCACATGTCCATCATACGGTGGAGCATCCCATGTCCATCGTACGATGGAGCGTCGCATGTCCATCGTACGGTGGAGCATCACATGTCCATCTTACGGTGGAGCATCGCATATCCATCGTACGGTGGAGCATCCCATGTCCATCATACGATGGAGCATCCCATGTCCATCGTACGGTGGAGCGTCACATGTCCATCGTACAGTGGAGCCTTGCATGTCCATCGTACATTGGAGCGTAACATGTCCATCATACGGTGGAGCATCGCATATCCATCGTACGGTGGAGCATCCCATGTCCATCATATGATGGAGCATCCCATGTCCATCGTACGGTGGAGCGTCACATGTCCATCGTACAGTGGAGCCTCGCATGTCCATCATACGGTGGAGCATCCCATGTCCATCGTACGATGGAGCGTCGCATGTCCATCGTACGGTGGAGCGTCACATGTCCATCTTACGGTGGAGCATCGCAAGTCCATCGTACGATGGAGCGTCACATGTCCATCGTATGGTGGAGCATAGCATGTCCATCGTACGGTAAAGCATCACATGTCCATCATACGGTGGAGCGTCACATATCCAGGATACGGTGGAGCGTCCCATGTCCATCGTACGGTGGAGCATAGCATGTCCATCGTACGGTGGAGAGTCAGATGTCCATCGTACGGTGGAGCATCCCATGTCCATCGTACGATGGAGCGACGCATGTCCATCGTACGGTGGAGCGTCACATGTCCATCTTACGGTGGAGCCTCGCATGTCCATCATTCGGTAGAGCGTCACATGTCCATCGTACGGTGGAGCATAGGATGTCCATCGTACGGTAAAGCATCACATGTCCATCGTACGGTGGAGCGTCACATGTCCAGGATACGGTGGAGCGTCCCATGTCCATCGTACGGTGGAGCATAGCATGTCCATCGTACGGTGGAGCGTCAGATGTCCATCGTACGGTGGAGCATCCCATGTCCATCGTACGATGGAGCGTCACATGTCCATCGTACGGTGGAGCGTCACATGTCCATCTTACGGTGGAGCCTCGCATGTCCATCATTCGGTAGAGCGTCACATGTCCATCGTACGGTGGAGCATAGCATGTCCATCGTACGGTAAAGCATCACATGTCCATCGTACGGTGGAGCGTCACATGTCCAGGATACGGTGGAGCGTCCCATGTCCATCGTACGGTGGAGCGTCACATGTCCATCGTACGGTGGAGCATAGCATGTCCATCGTACGGTGGAGCGTCACATGTCCATCGTACGGTGGAGCCTCGCATGTCCATCGTACGGTGGAGCATCACATGTCCATCGTACAGTGGAGCATCGCATGTCCATCGTACAGTGGAGCGTCGCATCTCCATCGTACATTGGAGCGTCCCATGTCCATCATACGGTGGAGCATCGCATATCCATCGTACGGTGGAGCATCCCATGTCCATCATACGATGGAGCATCCCATGTCCATCGTACGGTGGAGCGTCACATGTCCATCGTACAGTGGAGCCTCGCATGTCCATCGTACGGTGGAGCGTCACATGTCCATCGTACAGTGGAGCATCGCATGTCCATCGTACAGTGGAGCATCGCATGTCGATCGTACGGTGGAGCGTCACATGTCCATCATACGGTGGAGCGTCCCATGTCCATCGTACGGTGGAGTGTCGCATGTCCATCGTACGGTGGAGCATCGCATGTCAATCGTACGGTGGAGCGTCACATGTCCATCGTACGGTGGAGCGTCACATGTCCATCGTACGGTGGAGCATAGCATGTCCATCGTTGGGTGGAGAGTCACATGTCCATCGTTCGATGGAGCATCCCATGTCCATCGTACGGTGAGCGTCACATGTCCATCGTACAGTGGAGCCTCGCATGTCAATCATACGGTGGAGCGTCACTTGTCCATCGTACAGTGGAGCATCGCATGTCCATCGTACGGTGGAGCATCAGATGTCCATCATATGGTGGAGCGTCACATGTCCATCATACGATGGAGCGTCGCCTGTCCATCCTACAGTCGAGCGTCGCATGTCCATCGTACGGTGGAGCATCAGATGTCCATCATGTGGTGGAACGTCACATGTCCATCGTACGATGGAGCGTCGCCTGTCCATCCTACAGTCGAGCGGTGCATGTCCATCGTACGGTGGAGCATCACATGTCCATCGTACAGTGGAGCGTCCCATGTCCATCGTACGGTGGAGCGTCACATGTCCATCGTACGGTGGAGCATCCCATGTCCATCGTACGCTGGAGCGTCGCATGTGAATCGTACGGTGGAGAGTCACATGTCCATCTTACGGTGGAGCATCGCTAGTCCATCGTACGATGGAGCGTCGCATGTCCATCGTACAGTGGAGCGTCTCATGTCCATCGTACAGTGGAGCCTCGCATGTCCATCATACGGTGGAGCGTCGCATGTCCATCATACGGTGGAGCATAGCATGTCCATCGTTGGGTGGAGAGTCACATGTCCATCGTACGGTGGAGCATTGCATGTCCATCGTTGGGTGGAGAGTCACATGTCCATCGTTCGATGGAGCATCCCATGTCCATCGTACGGTGGAGCGTCACATGTCCATCGTACAGTGGAGCCTCGCATGTCAATCATACGGTGGAGCGTCACATGTCCATCGTACAGTGGAGCATCGCATGTCCATCGTACGGTGGAGCATCAGATGTCCATCATATGGTGGAGCGTCACATGTCCATCGTACGATGGAGCGTCGCCTCTCCATCATACAGTCGAGCGTCCCATGTCCATCGTACGGTGGAGCGTCACATGTCCATCGCACAGTGGAGCCTCGCATGTCCATCGTACGGTGGAGCGTCACATGTCCATCGCACAGTGGAGCCTCGCATGTCAATTATACGGTGGAGCGTCACATGTCCATCGTACAGTGGAGCATCGCATGTCCATCGTACGGTGGAGCATCAGATGTCCATCATATGGTGGAGCATCACATGTCCATCGTACGATAGAGCATCCCATGTCCATCGTACGATGGAGCGTCGCATGTCCATCGTACGGTGGAGTGTTACATGTCCATTGTACAGTGGAGCGTCGCATGTCCATCGTACAGTGGAGCGTCACATGTCCATCGTATGGTGGAGCATCAGATGTCCATCGTACGATGGAGCATCGCATGTCCATCGTACGGTGGAGCATCGAATGTCCCTCGTACGGTGGAGCATTGCATGTCCATCTTACGATGGAGCGTCACTAGGCCATCATACGATGGAGCATCGCATATCCATCGTTTGGTGGAGCATCCCATGTCCATCATACGATGGAGCATCCCATGTCCATCGTATGGTGGAGCGTCACATGTCCATCGTACAGTGGAGCCTCGCATGTCCATCATACGGTGGAGCGTCACATGTCCATCGTACAGTGGAGCATCGCATGTCCATCGTACATTGGAGCGTAACATGTCCATCATACGGTGGAGCATCGCATATCCATCGTACGGTGGAGCATCCCATGTCCATCATATGATGGAGCATCCCATGTCCATCGTACGGTGGAGCGTCACATGTCCATCGTACAGTGGAGCCTCGCATGTCCATCATACGGTGGAGCATCCCATGTCCATCGTACGATGGAGCGTCGCATGTCCATCGTACGGTGGAGCGTCACATGTCCATCTTACGGTGGAGCATCGCAAGTCCATCGTGCGATGGAGCGTCACATGTCCATCGTACGGTGGAACATAGCATGTCCATCGTACGGTAAAGCATCACATGTCCATCATACGGTGGAGCGTCACATGTCCAGGATACGGTGGAGCATCCCATGTCCATCGTACGGTGGAGCATAGCATGTCCATCGTACGGTGGAGCGTCAGATGTCCATCGTACGGTGGAGCATCCCATGTTCATCGTACGATGGAGCGTCGCATGTCCATCGTACGGTGGAGCGTCACATGTCCATCTTACGGTGGAGCCTCGCTTGTCCATCATTCGGTAGAGCGTCACATGTCCATCGTACGGTGGAGCATAGCATGTCCATCGTACGGTAAAGCATCACATGTCCATCGTACGGTGGAGCGTCACATGTCCAGGATACGGTGGAGCGTCCCATGTCCATCGTACGGTGGAGCGTCACATGTCCATCGTACGGTGGAGCATAGCATGTCCATCGTACGGTGGAGCGTCAGATGTCCATCGTACGGTGGAGCATCACATGTCCATCGTACGGTGGAGCATCGCATGTCCATCGTACGGTGGAGCGTCACATGTCCATCGTACTGTGGAGCCTTGCATGTCCATCATACGGTGGAGCATCACATGTCCATCGTACCGTGGAGCATCGCATGTCCATCGTACAGTGGAGCGTCGCATGTCCATCGTACATTGGAGCGTCCCATGTCCATCATACGGTGGAGCATCGCATATCCATCGTACGGTGGAGCATCCCATGTCCATCATACGATGGAGCATCCCATGTCCATCATACGATGGAGCATCCCATGTCCATCGTTCAGTGGAGCCTCGCATGTCCATCATACGGTGGAGCATCGCATGTCCATCGTACAGTGGAGCATCGCATGTCCATCGTACATTGGAGCGTAACATGTCCATCATACAGTGGAGCATCGCATATCCATCGTACGGTGGAGCATCCCATGTCCATCATACGATGGAGCATCCCATGTCCATCGTACGGTGGAGCGTCACATGTCCATCGTACAGTGGAGCCTCGCATGTCCATCATACGGTGGAGCGTCACATGTCCATCGTACAGTGGAGCATCGCATGTCCATCGTACATTGGAGCGTAACATGTCCATCATACGGTGGAGCATCGCATATCCATCGTACGGTGGAGCATCCCATGTCCATCATACGATGGAGCATCCCATGTCCATCGTACGGTGGAGCGTCACATGTCCATCGTACAGTGGAGCCTCGCATGTCCATCATACGGTGGAGCATCCCATGTCCATCGTACGATGGAGCGTCGCATGTCCATCGTACGGTGGAGCGTCACATGTCCATCTTACGGTGGAGCCTCGCATGTCCATCATTCGGTAGAGCGTCACATGTCCATCGTACGGTGGAGCATAGCATGTCCATCGTACGGTAAAGCATCACATGTCCATCGTACGGTGGAGCGTCACATGTCCAGGATACGGTGGAGCGTCCCATGTCCATCGTACGGTGGAGCATAGCATGTCCATCGTACGGTGGAGCGTCAGATGTCCATCGTACGGTGGAGCATCCCATGTCCATCGTACGATGGAGCGTCGCATGTCCATCGTACGGTGGAGCGTCACATGTCCATCTTACGGTGGAGCCTCGCATGTCCATCATTCGGTAGAGCGTCACATGTCCATCGTACGGTGGAGCATAGCATGTCAATCGTACGGTGGAGCGTCACATGTCCATCGTACGGTGGAGCGTCACATGTCCATCGTACGGTGGAGCATAGCATGTCCATCGTTGGGTGGAGAGTCACATGTCCATCGTTCGATGGAGCATCCCATGTCCATCGTACGGTGAGCGTCACATGTCCATCGTACAGTGGAGCCTCGCATGTCAATCATACGGTGGAGCGTCACTTGTCCATCGTACAGTGGAGCATCGCATGTCCATCGTACGGTGGAGCATCAGATGTCCATCATATGGTGGAGCGTCACATGTCCATCGTACGATGGAGCGTCGCCTGTCCATCCTACCGTCGAGCGTCGCATGTCCATCGTACGGTGGAGCATCAGATGTCCATCATATGGTGGAACGTCACATGTCCATCGTACGATGGAGCGTCGCCTGTCCATCCTACAGTCGAGCGGCGCATGTCCATCGTACGGTGGAGCATCACATGTCCATCGTACAATGGAGCGTCCCATGTCCATCGTACGGTGGAGCGTCACATGTCCATCGTACGGTGGAGCATCCCATGTCCATCGTACGCTGGAGCGTCGCATGTGAATCGTACGGTGGAGCGTCACATGTCCATCTTACGGTGGAGCATCGCTAGTCCATCGTACGATGGAGCGTCGCATGTCCATCGTACAGTGGAGCGTCTCATGTCCATCGTACAGTGGAGCCTCGCATGTCCATCATACGGTGGAGCGTCGCATGTCCATCATACGGTGGAGCATAGCATGTCCATCGTTGGGTGGAGAGTCACATGTCCTTCGTACGGTGGAGCATTGCATGTCCATCGTTGGGTGGAGAGTCA
Organism: Terebella lapidaria; assembly: GCA_949152475.1. Taxonomy (NCBI): domain Eukaryota; kingdom Metazoa; phylum Annelida; class Polychaeta; order Terebellida; family Terebellidae; genus Terebella; species Terebella lapidaria. The sequence continues at coordinate 4,372,267 of OX424557.1, read as the reverse complement.
CATGTCCATCGTTCGATGGAGCATCCCATGTCCATCGTACGGTGGAGCGTCACATGTCCATCGTACAGTGGAGCCTCGCATGTCAATCATACGGTGGAGCGTCACATGTCCATCGTACAGTGAAGCATCGCATGTCCATCGTACGGTGGAGCATCAGATGTCCATCATATGGTGGAGCGTCACATGTCCATCGTACGATGGAGCGTCGCCGCTCCATCATACAGTCGAGTGTCCCATGTCCATCGTACGGTGGAGCGTCACATGTCCATCGCACAGTGGAGCCTCGCATGTCCATCGTACGGTGGAGCGTCACATGTCCATCGCACAGTGGAGCCTCGCATGTCAATTATACGGTGGAGCGTCACATGTCCATCGTACAGTGGAGCATCGCATGTCCATCGTACGGTGGAGCATCAGATGTCCATCATATGGTGGAGCATCACATGTCCATCGTACGATAGAGCATCCCATGTCCATCGTACGATGGAGCGTCGCATGTCCATCGTACGGTGGAGTGTTACATGTCCATTGTACAGTGGAGCGTCGCATGTCCATCGTACAGTGGAGCGTCACATGTCCATCGTATGGTGGAGCATCAGATGTCCATCGTACGATGGAGCATCGCATGTCCATCGTACGTGGAGCATCGAATGTCCCTCGTACGGTGGAGCATTGCATGTCCATCTTACGATGGAGCGTCACTAGGCCATCATACGATGGAGCATCGCATGTCCATCGTACGGTGGAGCGTCACATGTCCATCGTACATTTGAGCGTCGCATGTCCATCGTACGGAGGAGCGTCAGATGTCCATCGTATGGTGGAGCGTCACATGTCCATCGTACGATGGAGATTCGCATGTCCATTGTACGGTGGAGCATCGCATGTCCATCATACGGTGGAGCGTCACATGTCCATCGTACAGTGGAGCGTCACATGTCAATTATACGGTGGAGCGTCACATGTCCATCGTACAGTGGAGCATCGCATGTCCATCGTACGGTGGAGCATCAGATGTCCATCATATGGTGGAGCATCACATGTCCATCGTACGATAGAGCATCCCATGTCCATCGTACGATGGAGCGTCGCATGTCCATCGTACGGTGGAGTGTTACATGTCCATTGTACAGTGGAGCGTCGCATGTCCATCGTACGGTGGAGCGTCACATGTCGATCGTACAGTGGAGCCTCGCATGTCCATCGTACAGTGGAGCGTCACATGTCCATCGTACAGTCGAGCATCGCATGTCCATCGTACAGTGGAGCATCGCATGTCGATCGTACGGTGGAGCGTCACATGTCCATCATACGGTGGAGCGTCCCATGTCCATCGTACGGTGGAGTGTCGCATGTCCATCGTACGGTGGAGCATCGCATGTCAATCGTACGGTGGAGCGTCACATGTCCATCGTACGGTGGAGCGTCACATGTCCATCGTACGGTGGAGCATAGCATGTCCATCGTTGGGTGGAGAGTCACATGTCCATCGTTCGATGGAGCATCCCATGTCCATCGTACGGTGAGCGTCACATGTCCATCGTACAGTGGAGCCTCGCATGTCAATCATACGGTGGAGCGTCACTTGTCCATCGTACAGTGGAGCATCTCATGTCCATCGTACGGTGGAGCATCAGATGTCCATCATATGGTGGAGCGTCACATGTCCATCGTACGATGGAGCGTCGCCTCTCCATCATACAGTCGAGCGTCCCATGTCCATCGTACGGTGGAGCGTCACATGTCCATCGCACAGTGGAGCCTCGCATGTCCATCGTACGGTGGAGCGTCACATGTCCATCGCACAGTGGAGCCTCGCATGTCCATCATACGGTGGAGCGTCGCATGTCCATCATACGGTGGAGCATAGCATGTCCATCGTTGGGTGGAGAGTCACATGTCCATCGTACGGTGGAGCATTGCATGTCCATCGTTGGGTGGAGAGTCACATGTCCATCGTTCGATGGAGCATCCCATGTCCATCGTACGGTGGAGCGTCACATGTCCATCGTACAGTGGAGCCTCGCATGTCAATCATACGGTGGAGCGTCACATGTCCATCGTACAGTGGAGCATCGCATGTCCATCGTACGGTGGAGCATCAGATGTCCATCATATGGTGGAGCGTCACATGTCCATCGTACGATGGAGCGTCGCCTCTCCATCATACAGTCGAGCGTCCCATGTCCATCGTACGGTGGAGCGTCACATGTCCATCGCACAGTGGAGCCTCGCATGTCCATCGTACGGTGGAGCGTCACATGTCCATCGCACAGTGGAGCCTCGCATGTCAATTATACGGTGGAGCGTCACATGTCCATCGTACAGTGGAGCATCGCATGTCCATCGTACGGTGGAGCATCAGATGTCCATCATATGGTGGAGCATCACATGTCCATCGTACGATAGAGCATCCCATGTCCATCGTACGATGGAGCGTCGCATGTCCATCGTACGGTGGAGTGTTACATGTCCATTGTACAGTGGAGCGTCGCATGTCCATCGTACAGTGGAGCGTCACATGTCCATCGTATGGTGGAGCATCAGATGTCCATCGTACGATGGAGCATCGCATGTCCATCGTACGTGGAGCATCGAATGTCCCTCGTACGGTGGAGCATTGCATGTCCATCTTACGATGGAGCGTCACTAGGCCATCATACGATGGAGCATCGCATGTCCATCGTACGGTGGAGCGTCACATGTCCATCGTACATTTGAGCGTCGCATGTCCATCGTACGGAGGAGCGTCAGATGTCCATCGTATGGTGGAGCGTCACATGTCCATCGTACGATGGAGCGTCGCATGTCCATTGTACGGTGGAGCATCGCATGTCCATCATACGGTGGAGCGTCACATGTCCATCGTACAGTGGAGCGTCACATGTCAATTATACGGTGGAGCGTCACATGTCCATCGTACAGTGGAGCATCGCATGTCCATCGTACGGTGGAGCATCAGATGTCCATCATATGGTGGAGCATCACATGTCCATCGTACGATAGAGCATCCCATGTCCATCGTACGATGGAGCGTCGCATGTCCATCGTACGGTGGAGTGTTACATGTCCATTGTACAGTGGAGCGTCGCATGTCCATCGTACGGTGGAGCGTCACATGTCGATCGTACAGTGGAGCCTCGCATGTCCATCGTACAGTGGAGCGTCACATGTCCATCGTACAGTCGAGCATCGCATGTCCATCGTACAGTGGAGCATCGCATGTCGATCGTACGGTGGAGCGTCACATGTCCATCATACGGTGGAGCGTCCCATGTCCATCGTACGGTGGAGTGTCGCATGTCCATCGTACGGTGGAGCATCGCATGTCAATCGTACGGTGGAGCGTCACATGTCCATCGTACGGTGGAGCGTCACATGTCCATCGTACGGTGGAGCATAGCATGTCCATCGTTGGGTGGAGAGTCACATGTCCATCGTTCGATGGAGCATCCCATGTCCATCGTACGGTGAGCGTCACATGTCCATCGTACAGTGGAGCCTCGCATGTCAATCATACGGTGGAGCGTCACTTGTCCATCGTACAGTGGAGCATCTCATGTCCATCGTACGGTGGAGCATCAGATGTCCATCATATGGTGGAGCGTCACATGTCCATCGTACGATGGAGCGTCGCCTCTCCATCATACAGTCGAGCGTCCCATGTCCATCGTACGGTGGAGCGTCACATGTCCATCGCACAGTGGAGCCTCGCATGTCCATCGTACGGTGGAGCGTCACATGTCCATCGCACAGTGGAGCCTCGCATGTCCATCATACGGTGGAGCGTCGCATGTCCATCATACGGTGGAGCATAGCATGTCCATCGTTGGGTGGAGAGTCACATGTCCATCGTACGGTGGAGCATTGCATGTCCATCGTTGGGTGGAGAGTCACATGTCCATCGTTCGATGGAGCATCCCATGTCCATCGTACGGTGGAGCGTCACATGTCCATCGTACAGTGGAGCCTCGCATGTCAATCATACGGTGGAGCGTCACATGTCCATCGTACAGTGGAGCATCGCATGTCCATCGTACGGTGGAGCATCAGATGTCCATCATATGGTGGAGCGTCACATGTCCATCGTACGATGGAGCGTCGCCTCTCCATCATACAGTCGAGCGTCCCATGTCCATCGTACGGTGGAGCGTCACATGTCCATCGCACAGTGGAGCCTCGCATGTCCATCGTACGGTGGAGCGTCACATGTCCATCGCACAGTGGAGCCTCGCATGTCAATTATACGGTGGAGCGTCACATGTCCATCGTACAGTGGAGCATCGCATGTCCATCGTACGGTGGAGCATCAGATGTCCATCATATGGTGGAGCATCACATGTCCATCGTACGATAGAGCATCCCATGTCCATCGTACGATGGAGCGTCGCATGTCCATCGTACGGTGGAGTGTTACATGTCCATTGTACAGTGGAGCGTCGCATGTCCATCGTACAGTGGAGCGTCACATGTCCATCGTATGGTGGAGCATCAGATGTCCATCGTACGATGGAGCATCGCATGTCCATCGTACGTGGAGCATCGAATGTCCCTCGTACGGTGGAGCATTGCATGTCCATCTTACGATGGAGCGTCACTAGGCCATCATACGATGGAGCATCGCATGTCCATCGTACGGTGGAGCGTCACATGTCCATCGTACATTTGAGCGTCGCATGTCCATCGTACGGAGGAGCGTCAGATGTCCATCGTATGGTGGAGCGTCACATGTCCATCGTACGATGGAGCGTCGCATGTCCATTGTACGGTGGAGCATCGCATGTCCATCATACGGTGGAGCGTCACATGTCCATCGTACAGTGGAGCGTCACATGTCAATTATACGGTGGAGCGTCACATGTCCATCGTACAGTGGAGCATCGCATGTCCATCGTACGGTGGAGCATCAGATGTCCATCATATGGTGGAGCATCACATGTCCATCGTACGATAGAGCATCCCATGTCCATCGTACGATGGAGCGTCGCATGTCCATCGTACGGTGGAGTGTTACATGTCCATTGTACAGTGGAGCGTCGCATGTCCATCGTACGGTGGAGCGTCACATGTCGATCGTACAGTGGAGCCTCGCATGTCCATCGTACAGTGGAGCGTCACATGTCCATCGTACAGTGGAGCATCGCATGTCCATCGTACAGTGGAGCATCGCATGTCGATCGTACGGTGGAGCGTCACATGTCCATCATACGGTGGAGCGTCCCATGTCCATCGTACGGTGGAGTGTCGCATGTCCATCGTACGGTGGAGCATCGCATGTCAATCGTACGGTGGAGCGTCACATGTCCATCGTACGGTGGAGCGTCACATGTCCATCGTACGGTGGAGCATAGCATGTCCATCGTTGGGTGGAGAGTCACATGTCCATCGTTCGATGGAGCATCCCATGTCCATCGTACGGTGAGCGTCACATGTCCATCGTACAGTGGAGCCTCGCATGTCAATCATACGGTGGAGCGTCACTTGTCCATCGTACAGTGGAGCATCGCATGTCCATCGTACGGTGGAGCATCAGATGTCCATCATATGGTGGAGCGTCACATGTCCATCGTACGATGGAGCGTCGCCTCTCCATCATACAGTCGAGCGTCCCATGTCCATCGTACGGTGGAGCGTCACATGTCCATCGCACAGTGGAGCCTCGCATGTCCATCGTACGGTGGAGCGTCACATGTCCATCGCACAGTGGAGCCTCGCATGTCCATCATACGGTGGAGCGTCGCATGTCCATCATACGGTGGAGCATAGCATGTCCATCGTTGGGTGGAGAGTCACATGTCCATCGTACGGTGGAGCATTGCATGTCCATCGTTGGGTGGAGAGTCACATGTCCATCGTTCGATGGAGCATCCCATGTCCATCGTACGGTGGAGCGTCACATGTCCATCGTACAGTGGAGCCTCGCATGTCAATCATACGGTGGAGCGTCACATGTCCATCGTACAGTGGAGCATCGCATGTCCATCGTACGGTGGAGCATCAGATGTCCATCATATGGTGGAGCGTCACATGTCCATCGTACGATGGAGCGTCGCCTCTCCATCATACAGTCGAGCGTCCCATGTCCATCGTACGGTGGAGCGTCACATGTCCATCGCACAGTGGAGCCTCGCATGTCCATCGTACGGTGGAGCGTCACATGTCCATCGCACAGTGGAGCCTCGCATGTCAATTATACGGTGGAGCGTCACATGTCCATCGTACAGTGGAGCATCGCATGTCCATCGTACGGTGGAGCATCAGATGTCCATCATATGGTGGAGCATCACATGTCCATCGTACGATAGAGCATCCCATGTCCATCGTACGATGGAGCGTCGCATGTCCATCGTACGGTGGAGTGTTACATGTCCATTGTACAGTGGAGCGTCGCATGTCCATCGTACAGTGGAGCGTCACATGTCCATCGTATGGTGGAGCATCAGATGTCCATCGTACGATGGAGCATCGCATGTCCATCGTACGGTGGAGCATCGAAAGTCCCTCGTACGGTGGAGCATTGCATGTCCATCTTACGATGGAGCGTCACTAGGCCATCATACGATGGAGCATCGCATGTCCATCGTACGGTGGAGCGTCACATGTCCATCGTACATTTGAGCGTCGCATGTCCATCGTACGGAGGAGCGTCAGATGTCCATCGTATGGTGGAGCGTCACATGTCCATCGTACGATGGAGCGTCGCATGTCCATTGTACGGTGGAGCATCGCATGTCCATCATACGGTGGAGCGTCACATGTCCATCGTACAGTGGAGCGTCACATGTCAATTATACGGTGGAGCGTCACATGTCCATCGTACAGTGGAGCATCGCATGTCCATCGTACGGTGGAGCATCAGATGTCCATCATATGGTGGAGCATCACATGTCCATCGTACGATAGAGCATCCCATGTCCATCGTACGATGAAGCGTCGCATGTCCATCGTACGGTGGAGTGTTACATGTCCATTGTACAGTGGAGCGTCGCATGTCCATCGTACGGTGGAGCGTCACATGTCCATCGTACAGTGGAGCCTCGCATGTCCATCGTACGGTGGAGCGTCACATGTCCATCGTACAGTGGAGCATCGCATGTCCATCGTACAGTGGAGCATCGCATGTCGATCGTACGGTGGAGCGTCACATGTCCATCATACGGTGGAGCGTCCCATGTCCATCGTACGGTGGAGTGTCGCATGTCCATCGTACGGTGGAGCATCGCATGTCAATCGTACGGTGGAGCGTCACATGTCCATCGTACGGTGGAGCGTCACATGTCCATCGTACGGTGGAGCATAGCATGTCCATCGTTGGGTGGAGAGTCACATGTCCATCGTTCGATGGAGCATCCCATGTCCATCGTACGGTGAGCGTCACATGTCCATCGTACAGTGGAGCCTCGCATGTCAATCATACGGTGGAGCGTCACTTGTCCATCGTACAGTGGAGCATCGCATGTCCATCGTACGGTGGAGCATCAGATGTCCATCATATGGTGGAGCGTCACATGTCCATCGTACGATGGAGCGTCGCCTCTCCATCATACAGTCGAGCGTCCCATGTCCATCGTACGGTGGAGCGTCACATGTCCATCGCACAGTGGAGCCTCGCATGTCCATCGTACGGTGGAGCGTCACATGTCCATCGCACAGTGGAGCCTCGCATGTCAATTATACGGTGGAGCGTCACATGTCCATCGTACAGTGGAGCATCGCATGTCCATCGTACGGTGGAGCATCAGATGTCCATCATATGGTGGAGCATCACATGTCCATCGTACGATAGAGCATCCCATGTCCATCGTACGATGGAGCGTCGCATGTCCATCGTACGGTGGAGTGTTACATGTCCATTGTACAGTGGAGCGTCGCATGTCCATCGTACAGTGGAGCGTCACATGTCCATCGTATGGTGGAGCATCAGATGTCCATCGTACGATGGAGCATCGCATGTCCATCGTACGGTGGAGCATCGAATGTCCCTCGTACGGTGGAGCATTGCATGTCCATCTTACGATGGAGCGTCACTAGGCCATCATACGATGGAGCATCGCATGTCCATCGTACGGTGGAGCGTCACATGTCCATCGTACATTTGAGCGTCGCATGTCCATCGTACGGAGGAGCGTCAGATGTCCATCGTATGGTGGAGCGTCACATGTCCATCGTACGATGGAGCGTTGCATGTCCATTGTACGGTGGAGCATCGCATGTCCATCATACGGTGGAGCGTCACATGTCCATCGTACAGTGGAGCGTCACATGTCAATTATACGGTGGAGCATCACATGTCCATCGTACAGTGGAGCATCGCATGTCCATCGTACGGTGGAGCATCAGATGTCCATCATATGGTGGAGCATCACATGTCCATCGTACGATAGAGCATCCCATGTCCATCGTACGATGGAGCGTCGCATGTCCATCGTACGGTGGAGCGTCACATGTCCATCGTACGGTGGAGCATAGCATGTCCATCGTTGGGTGGAGAGTCACATGTCCATCGTTCGATGGAGCATCCCATGTCCATCGTACGGTGAGCGTCACAGGTCCATCGTACAGTGGAGCCTCGCATGTCAATCATACGGTGGAGCGTCACTTGTCCATCGTACAGTGGAGCATCGCATGTCCATCGTACGGTGGAGCATCAGATGTCCATCATATGGTGGAGCGTCACATGTCCATCGTACGATGGAGCGTCGCCTGTCCATCCTACAGTCGAGCGTCGCATGTCCATCGTACGGTGGAGCATCAGATGTCCATCATATGGTGGAACGTCACATGTCCATCGTACGATGGAGCGTCGCCTGTCCATCCTACAGTCGAGCGGCGCATGTCCATCGTACGGTGGAGCATCACATGTCCATCGTACAGTGGAGCGTCCCATGTCCATCGTACGGTGGAGCATAGCATGTCCATCGTACGGTGGAGCGTCACATGTCCATCGTACGGTGGAGCGTCACAAGTTCATCATACGGTGGAGCATCGCATATCCATGGTACGGTGGAGAGTCACATGTCCATCATACGGTGGAGCATCGCATATCCATCGTACGGTTCAGCGTCCCATGTCCATCGTACTGTGGAGCGTCACATGTCCATCGTACGGTGGAGCATCCCATGTCCATCGTACGATGGAGCATGGCATGTCCATCGTACAGTGGAGCGTCACATGTCCATCTTACGGTGGAGCATCGCTAGTCCATCGTACGATGGAGCGTCACATGTCCATCGTACGGTGGAGCGTCCCATGTCCATCGTACGGTGGAGCGTCACATGTCCATCGTACGGTGGAGCATCCCATGTCCATCGTACGCTGGAGCGTCGCATGTCCATCGTACGGTGGAGCGTCACATGTCCATCTTACGGTGGAGCATCGCAAGTCCATCGTACGATGGAGCGTCGCATGTCCATCGTACAGTGGAGCGTTTCATGTCCATCGTACAGTGGAGCCTCGCATGTCCATCATACGGTGGAGCGTCACATGTCCATCGTACAGTGGAGCGTCACATGTCCATCCTATGGTGGAGCCTCCCATGTCCATCGTACGGTGGAGCGTCACATGTCCATCGTACGGTGGAGCATAGCATGTCCATCGTTGGGTGGAGAGTCACATGTCCATCGTTCGAAGGAGCATCCCATGTCCATCGTACGGTGGAGCGTCACATGTCCATCGTACAGTGGAGCCTCGCATGTCAATCATACGGTGGAGCGTCACTTGTCCATCGTACAGTGGAGCATCGCATGTCCATCGTACGGTGGAGCATCAGATGTCCATCATATGGTGGAGCGTCACATGTCCATCGTACGATGGAGCGTCACTTGTCCATCGTACAGTGGAGCATCGCATGTCCATCGTACGGTATAGCATCAGATGTCCATCATATGGTGGAGCGTCACATGTCCATCGTACGATGGAGCGTCGCCTGTCCATCCTACAGTCGAGCGTCGCATGTCCATCGTACGGTGGAGCGTCACATGTCCATCCTACGGTGGAGCATCCCATGTCCATCGTACGATGGAGCGTCGCATGTCCATCGTACGGTGGAGCGTCACATGTCCATCTTACGGTGGAGCCTCGCATGTCCATCATTCGGTAGAGCATCACATGTCCATCATACGGTGGAGCATAGCGTGTCCATCGTACGGTGGAGCGTCACATGTCCATCGTACGGTGGAGCGTCGCATGTCCATCGTACGGTGGAGCATCACATGTCCATCGTACGGTGGAGCGTCACATGTCCATCATACGGTGGAGCATAGCATGTCCATCATTGGGTGGAGAGTCACATGTCCATCGTACGGTGGAGCATTGCATGTCCATCGTTGGGTGGAGAGTCACATGTCCATCGTTCGATGGAGCATCCCATGTCCATCGTACGGTGGAGCGTCACATGTCCATCGTACAGTGGAGCCTCGCATGTCAATCATACGGTGGAGCGTCACATGTCCATCGTACAGTGGAGCATCGCATGTCCATCGTACGGTGGAGCATCAGATGTCCATCATATGGTGGAGCGTCACATGTCCATCGTACGATGGAGCGTCGCCTCTCCATCATACAGTCGAGCGTCCCATGTCCATCGTACGGTGGAGCGTCACATGTCCATCGCACAGTGGAGCCTCGCATGTCCATCGTACGGTGGAGCGTCACATGTCCATCGCACAGTGGAGCCTCGCATGTCAATTATATGGTGGAGCGTCACATGTCCATCGTACAGTGGAGCATCGCATGTCCATCGTACGGTGGAGCATCAGATGTCCATCATATGGTGGAGCATCACATGTCCATCGTACGATAGAGCATCCCATGTCCATCGTACGATGGAGCGTCGCATGTCCATCGTACGGTGGAGTGTTACATGTCCATTGTACAGTGGAGCGCCGCATGTCCATCGTACAGTGGAGCGTCACATGTCCATCGTATGGTGGAGCATCAGATGTCCATCGTACGATGGAGCATCGCATGTCCATCGTACGGTGGAGCATCGAATGTCCCTCGTACGGTGGAGCATTGCATGTCCATCTTACGATGGAGCGTCACTAGGCCATCATACGATGGAGCATCGCATGTCCATCGTACGGTGGAGCGTCACATGTCCATCGTACATTTGAGCGTCGCATGTCCATCGTACGGAGGAGCGTCAGATGTCCATCGTATGGTGGAGAGTCACATGTCCATCGTACGATGGAGCGTCGCATGTCCATTGTACGGTGGAGCATCGCATGTCCATCATACGGTGGAGCGTCACATGTCCATCGTACAGTGGAGCGTCACATGTCAATTATACGGTGGAGCGTCACATGTCCATCGTACAGTGGAGCATCGCATGTCCATCGTACGGTGGAGCATCAGATGTCCATCATATGGTGGAGCATCACATGTCCATCGTACGATAGAGCATCCCATGTCCATCGTACGATGGAGCGTCGCATGTCCATCGTACGGTGGAGTGTTACATGTCCATTGTACAGTGGAGCGTCGCATGTCCATCGTACAGTGGAGCGTCACATGTCCATCGTATGGTGGAGCATCAGATGTCCATCGTACGATGGAGCATCACATGTCCATCGTACGGTGGAGCATCGAATGTCCCTCGTACGGTGGAGCATTGCATGTCCATCTTACGATGGAGCGTCACTAGGCCATCATACGATGGAGCATCGCATGTCCATCGTACGGTGGAGCGTCACATGTCCATCGTACATTTGAGCGTCGCATGTCCATCGTACGGAGGAGCGTCAGATGTCCATCGTATGGTGGAGCGTCACATGTCCATCGTACGATGGAGCGTCGCATGTCCATTGTACGGTGGAGCATCGCATGTCCATCATACGGTGGAGCGTCACATGTCCATCGTACAGTGGAGCGTCACATGTCCATCGCACGATGGAGCGTCGCATGTCCATCTTACGGTGGAGCTTCGCTAGTCCATCGTACGATGGAGAGTCGCATGTCTGTCGTACGGTGGAGCGTCACATGTCCATCGTACAGTGGAGTGTCGCATGTCCATCGTACGGTGGAGCGTCACATGTCCATCGTATGATGGAGCATCCCATGTCCATCGTACGGTGGAGCGTCACATGTCCATCGTATGGTGGAGCGTCACATGTCCATCGTACGGTGGAGCATCGCATGTCCATCGTACGGTGGAGCGTCACATGTCCATCGTACAGTGGAGCCTTGCATGTCCAACATACGGTGGAGCGTCACATGTCCATCGTACAGTGGAGCATCGCATGTCCATCGTACAGTGGAGCGTCACATGTCCATCGTACATTGGTTACGGTTGAGCCTCGCATGTCCATCGTTCGGTAGAGCGTCACATGTCCATCGTACGATGGAGCGTCGCATGTCCATCGTACGGTGGAGCGTCACATGTCCATTGTACGGTGGAGCATCGCATGTCCATCGTATGGTGGAGCGTTAGATGTCCATCTTACGGTGGAGCATCACATGTCAATCGTACTGTGAAGCATCGCATGTCGATCGTACGGTGGAGCGTCTCATGTCCATCGTACGGTGGAGCGTCACATGTCCATCGTACGGTGGAGCATAGCATGTATATCGTATGGTGGAGCATCACATGTCCATCGTACGATGGAGCATCCCATGTCCATCGTACGGTGGAGCGTCACATGTCCATCGTACGATGGAGCGTCACATGTCCATTATACTGTGGAGCATCCCATGTCCATCGTACGGTGGAGCGTCACATGTCCATCGTACGGTGGAGCATAGCATGTCCATCGTACGGTTTAGCGTAAGATGTCCATCGTACGGTGGAGCATCGCATGTCCATCGTACGGTGGAGCGTCACATGTCCATCGTACAGTGGGGCCTTGCATGTCCATCATATGGTGGAGCGTCACATGTCCATCGTACAGTGGAGCATCGCATGTCCATCGTACAGTGGAGCGTCACATGTCCGTCGTACATTGGAGCGTCCCATGTCCATCATACGGTGGAGCATCGCATATCCATCGTACAGTGGAGCGTCACATGTCCATCATACGGTGGAGCATCCCATGTCCATCGTACGATGGAGCGTCGCATGTCCATCGTACGGTGGAGTGTCACATGTCCATTTTACGGTGGAGCCTCGCATGTCCATCATTCGGTAGAGCGTCACATGTCCATCGTACGGTGGAGCATAGCATGTCCATCGTACGGTGGAGCGTCACATGTCCATCGTACGGTGGAGCGTCACATCATCATACGGTGGAGCATCGCATATCCATGGTACGGTGGAGAGTCACATGTCCATCATACGGTGGAGCATCGCATATCCATCGTACGGTTCAGCGTCCCATGTCCATCGTACTGTGGAGCGTCACATGTCCATCGTACGGTGGAGCATCCCATGTCCATCGTACGATGGAGCACGGCATGTCCATCGTACGGTGGAGCGTCACATGTCCATCTTACGGTGGAGCATCGCTAGTCCATCGTACGATGGAGCGTCCCATGTCCATCGTACGGTGGAGCGTCCCATGTCCATCGTACGGTGGAGCGTCACATGTCCATCGTACGGTGGAGCATACCATGTCCATCGTACGCTGGAGCGTCACATGTCCATCGTACGGTGGAGCGTCACATGTCCATCTTACGGTGGAGCATCGCAAGTCCATCGTACGATGGAGCGTCGCATGTCCATCGTACAGTGGAGCGTTTCATGTCCATCGTACAGTGGAGCCTCGCATGTCCATCATACGGTGGAGCGTCACATGTCCATCGTACAGTGGAGCGTCACATGTCCATCCTATGGTGGAGCCTCCCATGTTCATCGTACGGTGAAGTGTCACATGTCCATCGTACGGTGGAGCATAGCATGTCCATCGTTGGGTGGAGAGTCACATGTCCATCGTACGGTGGAGCATTGCATGTCCATCGTTGGGTGGAGAGTCACATGTCCATCGTTCGATGGAGCATCCCATGTCCATCGTACGGTGGAGCGTCACATGTCCATCGTACAGTGGAGCCTCGCATGTCAATCATACGGTGGAGCGTCACATGTCCATCGTACAGTGGAGCATCGCATGTCCATCGTACGGTGGAGCATCAGATGTCCATCATACGTTGGAGCGTCACATGTCCATCGTACGATGGAGCGTCGCCTCTCCATCATACAGTCGAGCGTCCCATGTCCATCGTACGGTGGAGCGTCACATGTCCATCGTACGGTGGAGCGTCACATGTCCATCGCACAGTGGAGCCTCGCATGTCAATTATACGGTGGAGCGTCACATGTCCATCGTACAGTGGAGCATCGCATGTCCATCGTACGGTGGAGCATCAGATGTCCATCATATGGTGGAGCATCACATGTCCATCGTACGATAGAGCATCCCATGTCCATCGTACGATGGAGCGTCGCATGTCCATCGTACGGTGGAGTGTAACATGTCCATGGTACAGTGGAGCGTCGCATGTCCATCGTACAGTGGAGCGTCACATGTCCATCGTATGGTGGAGCATCAGATGTCCATCGTACGATGGAGCATCGCATGTCCATCGTACGGTGGAGCATCGCATGTCGATCGTACGGTGGAGCGTCACATGTCCATCGTACAGTGGAGCCTCGCATGTCCATCGTACCGTGAAGCCTCGCATGTCCATCGTACGGTGGAGCGTCACATGTCCATCATACAGTGGAGCCTCGCATGTCCATCGTACCGTGAAGCCTCGCATGTCCATCGTACGGTGGAGCATCACATGTCCATCGTACGATAAAGCGTCACATGTCCATCTTACGGTGGAGCCTCGCATGTCCATCATTCGGCGGAGCCTCGCATGTCCATCGTACGGTGGAGCGTCACATGTCCATCGTACGGTGGAGCGTCACATGTTCATCATACGGTGGAGCATCGCATATCCATGGTACGGTGGAGAGTCACATGTCCATCATACGTTGGAGCATCGCATATCCATCGTACGGTTCAGCGTCCCATGTCCATCGTACTGTGGAGCGTCACATGTCCATCGTACGGTGGAGCATCCCATGTCCATCGTACGATGGAGCATGGCATGTCCATCGTACGGTGGAGCGTCACATGTCCATCTTACGGTGGAGCATCGCTAGTCCATCGTACGATGGAGCGTCACATGTCCATCGTACGGTGGAGCGTCCCATGTCCATCCTACGGTGGAGCGTCACATGTCCATCGTACGGTGGAGCATCCCATGTCCATCGTACGCTGGAGCGTCACATGTCCATCGTACGGTGGAGCGTCACATGTCCATCTTACGGTGGAGCATCGCAAGTCCATCGTACGATGGAGCGTCGCATGTCCATCGTACAGTGGAGCGTTTCATGTCCATCGTACAGTGGAGCCTCGCATGTCCATCATACGGTGGAGCGTCACATGTCCATCATACAGTGGAGCGTCACATGTCCATCCTATGGTGGAGCCTCCCATGTCCATCGTACGGTGGAGTGTCACATGTCCATCGTACGGTGGAGCATAGCATGTCCATCGTTGGGTGGAGAGTCACATGTCCATCGTACGGTGGAGCATTGCATGTCCATCGTTGGGTGGAGAGTCACATGTCCATCGTTCGATGGAGCATCCCATGTCCATCGTACGGTGGAGCGTCACATGTCCATCGTACAGTGGAGCCTCGCATGTCAATCATACGGTGGAGCGTCACATGTCCATCGTACAGTGGAGCATCGCATGTCCATCGTACGGTGGAGCATCAGATGTCCATCATATGGTGGAGCGTCACATGTCCATCGTACGGTGGAGCGTCACATGTTCATCATACGGTGGAGCATCGCATATCCATGGTACGGTGGAGAGTCACATGTCCATCATACGGTGGAGCATCGCATATCCATCATACGGTTCAGCGTCCCATGTCCATCGTACTGTGGAGCGTCACATGTCCATCGTACGGTGGAGCATCCCATCTCCATCGTACGATGGAGCATGGCATGTCCATCGTACGGTGGAGCGTCACATGTCCATCTTACGGTGGAGCATCGCTAGTCCATCGTACGATGGAGCGTCACATGTCCATCGTACGGTGGAGCGTCCCATGTCCATCGTACGGTGGAGCGTCACATGTCCATCGTACGGTGGAGCATCCCATGTCCATCGTACGCTGGAGCGTCACATGTCCATCGTACGGTGGAGCGTCACATGTCCATCTTACGGTGGAGCATCGCAAGTCCATCGTACGATGGAGCGTCGCATGTCCATCGTACAGTGGAGCGTTTCATGTCCATCGTACAGTGGAGCCTCGCATGTCCATCATACGGTGGAGCGTCACATGTCCATCATACGATGGAGCATCCCATGTCCATCGTACGGTGGAGCGTCACATGTCCATCGTACAGTGGAGCCTCGCATGTCCATCGTACGGTGGAGCGTCACATGTCCATCGTACAGTGGAGCATCGCATGTCCATCGTACAGTGGAGCATCGCATGTCGATCGTACGGTGGAGCGTCACATGTCCATCATACGGTGGAGCGTCCCATGTCCATCGTACGGTGGAGTGTCGCATGTCCATCGTACGGTGGAGCATCGCATGTCAATCGTACGGTGGAGCGTCACATGTCCATCGTACGGTGGAGCGTCACATGTCCATCGTACGGTGGAGCATAGCATGTCCATCGTTGGGTGGAGAGTCACATGTCCATCGTTCGATGGAGCATCCCATGTCCATCGTACGGTGAGCGTCACATGTCCATCGTACAGTGGAGCCTCGCATGTCAATCATACGGTGGAGCGTCACTTGTCCATCGTACAGTGGAGCATCGCATGTCCATCGTACGGTGGAGCATCAGATGTCCATCATATGGTGGAGCGTCACATGTCCATCGTACGATGGAGCGTCGCCTGTCCATCCTACAGTCGAGCGTCGCATGTCCATCGTACGGTGGAGCATCAGATGTCCATCATATGGTGGAACGTCACATGTCCATCGTACGATGGAGCGTCGCCTGTCCATCCTACAGTCGAGCGGCGCATGTCCATCGTACGGTGGAGCATCACATGTCCATCGTACAGTGGAGCGTCCCATGTCCATCGTACGGTGGAGCGTCACATGTCCATCGTACGGTGGAGCATCCCATGTCCATCGTACGCTGGAGCGTCGCATGTGAATCGTACGGTGGAGCGTCACATGTCCATCTTACGGTGGAGCATCGCTAGTCCATCGTACGATGGAGCGTCGCATGTCCATCGTACAGTGGAGCGTCTCATGTCCATCGTACAGTGGAGCCTCGCATGTCCATCATACGGTGGAGCGTCGCATGTCCATCATACGGTGGAGCATAGCATGTCCATCGTTGGGTGGAGAGTCACATGTCCATCGTACGGTGGAGCATTGCATGTCCATCGTTGGGTGGAGAGTCACATGTCCATCGTTCGATGGAGCATCCCATGTCCATCGTACGGTGGAGCGTCACATGTCCATCGTACAGTGGAGCCTCGCATGTCAATCATACGGTGGAGCGTCACATGTCCATCGTACAGTGGAGCATCGCATGTCCATCGTACGGTGGAGCATCAGATGTCCATCATATGGTGGAGCGTCACATGTCCATCGTACGATGGAGCGTCGCCTCTCCATCATACAGTCGAGCGTCCCATGTCCATCGTACGGTGGAGCGTCACATGTCCATCGCACAGGGGAGCCTCGCATGTCCATCGTACGGTGGAGCGTCCCATGTCCATCGCACAGTGGAGCCTCGCATGTCAATTATACGGTGGAGCGTCACATGTCCATCGTACAGTGGAGCATCGCATGTCCATCGTACGGTGGAGCATCAGATGTCCATCATATGGTGGAGCATCACATGTCCATCGTACGATAGAGCATCCCATGTCCATCGTACGATGGAGCGTCGCATGTCCATCGTACGGTGGAGTGTTACATGTCCATTGTACAGTGGAGTGTCGCATGTCCATCGTACAGTGGAGCGTCACATGTCCATCGTATGGTGGAGCATCAGATGTCCATCGTACGATGGAGCATCGCATGTCCATCGTACGGTGGAGCATCGAATGTCCCTCGTACGGTGGAGCATTGCATGTCCATCTTACGATGGAGCGTCACTAGGCCATCATACGATGGAGCATCGCATGTCCATCGTACGGTGGAGCGTCACATGTCCATCGTACATTTGAGCGTCGCATGTCCATCGTACGGAGGAGCGTCAGATGTCCATCGTATGGTGGAGCGTCACATGTCCATCGCACGATGGAGCGTCGCATGTCCATTGTACGGTGGAGCATCGCATGTCCATCATACGGTGGAGCGTCACATGTCCATCGTACAGTGGAGCGTCACATGTCAATTATACGGTGGAGCGTCACATGTCCATCGTACAGTGGAGCATCGCATGTCCATCGTACGGTGGAGCATCAGATGTCCATCATATGGTGGAGCATCACATGTCCATCGTACGATAGAGCATCCCATGTCCATCGTACGATGGAGCGTCGCATGTCCATCGTACGGTGGAGCGTCACATGTCCATCGTACAGTGGAGTGTCGCATGTCCATCGTACGGTGGAGCGTCACATGTCCATCGTATGATGGAGCATCCCATGTCCATCGTACGGTGGAGCGTCACATGTCCATCGTATGGTGGAGCGTCACATGTCCATCGTACGGTGGAGCATCGCATGTCCATCGTACGGTGGAGCGTCACATGTCCATCGTACAGTGGAGCCTTGCATGTCCAACATACGGTGGAGCGTCACATGTCCATCGTACAGTGGAGCATCGCATGTCCATCGTACAGTGGAGCGTCACATGTCCATCGTACATTGGTTACGGTTGAGCCTCGCATGTCCATCGTTCGGTAGAGCGTCACATGTCCATCGTACGATGGAGCGTCGCATGTCCATCGTACGGTGGAGCGTCACATGTCCATTGTACGGTGGAGCATCGCATGTCCATCGTATGGTGTAGCGTTAGATGTCCATCTTACGGTGGAGCATCACATGTCAATCGTACTGTGAAGCATCGCATGTCGATCGTACGGTGGAGCGTCTCATGTCCATCGTACGGTGGAGCGTCACATGTCCATCGTACGGTGGAGCATAGCATGTATATCGTATGGTGGAGCATCTCATGTCCATCGTACGATGGAGCATCCCATGTCCATCGTACGGTGGAGCGTCACATGTCCATCGTACGATGGAGCGTCACATGTCCATTATACTGTGGAGCGTCACATGTCCATTATACTGTGGAGCATCCCATGTCCATCGTACGGTGGAGCGTCACATGTCCATCGTACGGTGGAGCATAGCATGTCCATCGTACGGTTTAGCGTAAGATGTCCATCGTACGGTGGAGCATCGCATGTCCATCGTACGGTGGAGCGTCACATGTCCATCGTACAGTGGGGCCTTGCATGTCCATCATATGGTGGAGCGTCACATGTCCATCGTACAGTGGAGCATCGCATGTCCATCGTACAGTGGAGCGTCACATGTCCGTCGTACATTGGAGCGTCCCATGTCCATCATACGGTGGAGCATCGCATATCCATCGTACAGTGGAGCGTCACATGTCCATCATACGGTGGAGCATCCCATGTCCATCGTACGATGGAGCGTCGCATGTCCATCGTACGGTGGAGTGTCACATGTCCATCTTACGGTGGAGCCTCGCATGTCCATCATTCGGTAGAGCGTCACATGTCCATCGTACGGTGGAGCATAGCATGTCCAGCGTACGGTGGAGCGTCACATATCCATCGTACGGTGGAGCGTCACATGTTCATCATACGGTGGAGCATCGCATGTCCATCGTACCGTGAAGCCTCGCATGTCCATCGTACGGTGGAGAGTCACATGTCCATCATACGGTGGAGCATCGCATATCCATCGTACGGTTCAGCGTCCCATGTCCATCGTACTGTGGAGCGTCACATGTCCATCGTACGGTGGAGCATCCCATGTCCATCGTACGATGGAGCATGGCATGTCCATCGTACGGTGGAGCGTCACATGTCCATCTTACGGTGGAGCATCGCTAGTCCATCGTACGATGGAGCGTCACATGTCCATCGTACGGTGGAGCGTCCCATGTCCATCGTACGGTGGAGCCTCACATGTCCATCGTACGCTGGAGCGTCACATGTCCATCGTACGGTGGAGCGTCACATGTCCATCTTACGGTGGAGCATCGCAAGTCCATCGTACGATGGAGCGTCGCATGTCCATCGTACAGTGGAGCGTTTCATGTCCATCGTACAGTGGAGCCTCGCATGTCCATCATACGGTGGAGCGTCACATGTCCATCGTACAGTGGAGCGTCACATGTCCATCCTATGGTGGAGCCTCCCATGTCCATCGTACGGTGGAGCGTCACATGTCCATCGTACGGTGGAGCATCCCATGTCCATCGTACGCTGGAGCGTCGCATGTGAATCGTACGGTGGAGCGTCACATGTCCATCTTACGGTGGAGCATCGCTAGTCCATCGTACGATGGAGCGTCGCATGTCCATCGTACAGTGGAGCGTCTCATGTCCATCGTACAGTGGAGCCTCGCATGTCCATCATACGGTGGAGCGTCGCATGTCCATCATACGGTGGAGCATAGCATGTCCATCGTTGGGTGGAGAGTCACATGTCCATCGTACGGTGGAGCATTGCATGTCCATCGTTGGGTGGAGAGTCACATGTCCATCGTTCGATGGAGCATCCCATGTCCATCGTACGGTGGAGCGTCACATGTCCATCGTACAGTGGAGCCTCGCATGTCAATCATACGGTGGAGCGTCACATGTCCATCGTACAGTGGAGCATCGCATGTCCATCGTACGGTGGAGCATCAGATGTCCATCATATGGTGGAGCGTCACATGTCCATCGTACGATGGAGCGTCGCCTCTCCATCATACAGTCGAGCGTCCCATGTCCATCGTACGGTGGAGCGTCACATGTCCATCGCACAGTGGAGCCTCGCATGTCCATCGTACGGTGGAGCGTCCCATGTCCATCGCACAGTGGAGCCTCGCATGTCAATTATACGGTGGAGCGTCACATGTCCATCGTACAGTGGAGCATCGCATGTCCATCGTACGGTGGAGCATCAGATGTCCATCATATGGTGGAGCATCACATGTCCATCGTACGATAGAGCATCCCATGTCCATCGTACGATGGAGCGTCGCATGTCCATCGTACGGTGGAGTGTTACATGTCCATTGTACAGTGGAGTGTCGCATGTCCATCGTACAGTGGAGCGTCACATGTCCATCGTATGGTGGAGCATCAGATGTCCATCGTACGATGGAGCATCGCATGTCCATCGTACGGTGGAGCATCGAATGTCCCTCGTACGGTGGAGCATTGCATGTCCATCTTACGATGGAGCGTCACTAGGCCATCATACGATGGAGCATCGCATGTCCATCGTACGGTGGAGCGTCACATGTCCATCGTACATTTGAGCGTCGCATGTCCATCGTACGGAGGAGCGTCAGATGTCCATCGTATGGTGGAGCGTCACATGTCCATCGTACGATGGAGCGTCGCATGTCCATTGTACGGTGGAGCATCGCATGTCCATCATACGGTGGAGCGTCACATGTCCATCGTACAGTGGAGCGTCACATGTCAATTATACGGTGGAGCGTCACATGTCCATCGTACAGTGGAGCATCGCATGTCCATCGTACGGTGGAGCATCAGATGTCCATCATATGGTGGAGCATCACATGTCCATCGTACGATAGAGCATCCCATGTCCATCGTACGATGGAGCGTCGCATGTCCATCGTACGGTGGAGCGTCACATGTCCATCGTACAGTGGAGTGTCGCATGTCCATCGTACGGTGGAGCGTCACATGTCCATCGTATGATGGAGCATCCCATGTCCATCGTACGGTGGAGCGTCACATGTCCATCGTATGGTGGAGCGTCACATGTCCATCGTACGGTGGAGCATCGCATGTCCATCGTACGGTGGAGCGTCACATGTCCATCGTACAGTGGAGCCTTGCATGTCCAACATACGGTGGAGCGTCACATGTCCATCGTACAGTGGAGCATCGCATGTCCATCGTACAGTGGAGCGTCACATGTCCATCGTACATTGGTTACGGTTGAGCCTCGCATGTCCATCGTTCGGTAGAGCGTCACATGTCCATCGTACGATGGAGCGTCGCATGTCCATCGTACGGTGGAGCGTCACATGTCCATTGTACGGTGGAGCATCGCATGTCCATCGTATGGTGTAGCGTTAGATGTCCATCTTACGGTGGAGCATCACATGTCAATCGTACTGTGAAGCATCGCATGTCGATCGTACGGTGGAGCGTCTCATGTCCATCGTACGGTGGAGCGTCACATGTCCATCGTACGGTGGAGCATAGCATGTATATCGTATGGTGGAGCATCTCATGTCCATCGTACGATGGAGCATCCCATGTCCATCGTACGGTGGAGCGTCACATGTCCATCGTACGATGGAGCGTCACATGTCCATTATACTGTGGAGCGTCACATGTCCATTATACTGTGGAGCATCCCATGTCCATCGTACGGTGGAGCGTCACATGTCCATCGTACGGTGGAGCATCCCATGTCCATCGTACGCTGGAGCGTCACATGTCCATCGTACGGTGGAGCGTCACATGTCCATCTTACGGTGGAGCATCGCAAGTCCATCGTACGATGGAGCGTCGCATGTCCATCGTACAGTGGAGCGTTTCATGTCCATCGTACAGTGGAGCCTCGCATGTCCATCATACGGTGGAGCGTCACATGTCCATCATACGATGGAGCATCCCATGTCCATCGTACGGTGGAGCGTCACATGTCCATCGTACAGTGGAGCCTCGCATGTCCATCGTACGGTGGAGCGTCACATGTCCATCGTACAGTGGAGCATCGCATGTCCATCGTACAGTGGAGCATCGCATGTCGATCGTACGGTGGAGCGTCACATGTCCATCATACGGTGGAGCGTCCCATGTCCATCGTACGGTGGAGTGTCGCATGTCCATCGTACGGTGGAGCATCGCATGTCAATCGTACGGTGGAGCGTCACATGTCCATCGTACGGTGGAGCGTCACATGTCCATCGTACGGTGGAGCATAGCATGTCCATCGTTGGGTGGAGAGTCACATGTCCATCGTTCGATGGAGCATCCCATGTCCATCGTACGGTGAGCGTCACATGTCCATCGTACAGTGGAGCCTCGCATGTCAATCATACGGTGGAGCGTCACTTGTCCATCGTACAGTGGAG
Source organism: Terebella lapidaria (assembly GCA_949152475.1). Lineage (NCBI taxonomy): Eukaryota > Metazoa > Annelida > Polychaeta > Terebellida > Terebellidae > Terebella > Terebella lapidaria. The sequence goes on along the minus strand of OX424557.1, from coordinate 4,349,040 downwards.
CATCGCATGTCCATCGTACGGTGGAGCATCAGATGTCCATCATATGGTGGAGCGTCACATGTCCATCGTACGATGGAGCGTCGCCTGTCCATCCTACAGTCGAGCGTCGCATGTCCATCGTACGGTGGAGCATCAGATGTCCATCATATGGTGGAACGTCACATGTCCATCGTACGATGGAGCGTCGCCTGTCCATCCTACAGTCGAGCGGCGCATGTCCATCGTACGGTGGAGCATCACATGTCCATCGTACAGTGGAGCGTCCCATGTCCATCGTACGGTGGAGCGTCACATGTCCATCGTACGGTGGAGCATCCCATGTCCATCGTACGCTGGAGCGTCGCATGTGAATCGTACGGTGGAGCGTCACATGTCCATCTTACGGTGGAGCATCGCTAGTCCATCGTACGATGGAGCGTCGCATGTCCATCGTACAGTGGAGCGTCTCATGTCCATCGTACAGTGGAGCCTCGCATGTCCATCATACGGTGGAGCGTCGCATGTCCATCATACGGTGGAGCATAGCATGTCCATCGTTGGGTGGAGAGTCACATGTCCATCGTACGGTGGAGCATTGCATGTCCATCGTTGGGTGGAGAGTCACATGTCCATCGTTCGATGGAGCATCCCATGTCCATCGTACGGTGGAGCGTCACATGTCCATCGTACAGTGGAGCCTCGCATGTCAATCATACGGTGGAGCGTCACATGTCCATCGTACAGTGGAGCATCGCATGTCCATCGTACGGTGGAGCATCAGATGTCCATCATATGGTGGAGCGTCACATGTCCATCGTACGATGGAGCGTCGCCTCTCCATCATACAGTCGAGCGTCCCATGTCCATCGTACGGTGGAGCGTCACATGTCCATCGCACAGTGGAGCCTCGCATGTCCATCGTACGGTGGAGCGTCCCATGTCCATCGCACAGTGGAGCCTCGCATGTCAATTATACGGTGGAGCGTCACATGTCCATCGTACAGTGGAGCATCGCATGTCCATCGTACGGTGGAGCATCAGATGTCCATCATATGGTGGAGCATCACATGTCCATCGTACGATAGAGCATCCCATGTCCATCGTACGATGGAGCGTCGCATGTCCATCGTACGGTGGAGTGTTACATGTCCATTGTACAGTGGAGTGTCGCATGTCCATCGTACAGTGGAGCGTCACATGTCCATCGTATGGTGGAGCATCAGATGTCCATCGTACGATGGAGCATCGCATGTCCATCGTACGGTGGAGCATCGAATGTCCCTCGTACGGTGGAGCATTGCATGTCCATCTTACGATGGAGCGTCACTAGGCCATCATACGATGGAGCATCGCATGTCCATCGTACGGTGGAGCGTCACATGTCCATCGTACATTTGAGCGTCGCATGTCCATCGTACGGAGGAGCGTCAGATGTCCATCGTATGGTGGAGCGTCACATGTCCATCGCACGATGGAGCGTCGCATGTCCATTGTACGGTGGAGCATCGCATGTCCATCATACGGTGGAGCGTCACATGTCCATCGTACAGTGGAGCGTCACATGTCAATTATACGGTGGAGCGTCACATGTCCATCGTACAGTGGAGCATCGCATGTCCATCGTACGGTGGAGCATCAGATGTCCATCATATGGTGGAGCATCACATGTCCATCGTACGATAGAGCATCCCATGTCCATCGTACGATGGAGCGTCGCATGTCCATCGTACGGTGGAGCGTCACATGTCCATCGTACAGTGGAGTGTCGCATGTCCATCGTACGGTGGAGCGTCACATGTCCATCGTATGATGGAGCATCCCATGTCCATCGTACGGTGGAGCGTCACATGTCCATCGTATGGTGGAGCGTCACATGTCCATCGTACGGTGGAGCATCGCATGTCCATCGTACGGTGGAGCGTCACATGTCCATCGTACAGTGGAGCCTTGCATGTCCAACATACGGTGGAGCGTCACATGTCCATCGTACAGTGGAGCATCGCATGTCCATCGTACAGTGGAGCGTCACATGTCCATCGTACATTGGTTACGGTTGAGCCTCGCATGTCCATCGTTCGGTAGAGCGTCACATGTCCATCGTACGATGGAGCGTCGCATGTCCATCGTACGGTGGAGCGTCACATGTCCATTGTACGGTGGAGCATCGCATGTCCATCGTATGGTGTAGCGTTAGATGTCCATCTTACGGTGGAGCATCACATGTCAATCGTACTGTGAAGCATCGCATGTCGATCGTACGGTGGAGCGTCTCATGTCCATCGTACGGTGGAGCGTCACATGTCCATCGTACGGTGGAGCATAGCATGTATATCGTATGGTGGAGCATCTCATGTCCATCGTACGATGGAGCATCCCATGTCCATCGTACGGTGGAGCGTCACATGTCCATCGTACGATGGAGCGTCACATGTCCATTATACTGTGGAGCGTCACATGTCCATTATACTGTGGAGCATCCCATGTCCATCGTACGGTGGAGCGTCACATGTCCATCGTACGGTGGAGCATAGCATGTCCATCGTACGGTTTAGCGTAAGATGTCCATCGTACGGTGGAGCATCGCATGTCCATCGTACGGTGGAGCGTCACATGTCCATCGTACAGTGGGGCCTTGCATGTCCATCATATGGTGGAGCGTCACATGTCCATCGTACAGTGGAGCATCGCATGTCCATCGTACAGTGGAGCGTCACATGTCCGTCGTACATTGGAGCGTCCCATGTCCATCATACGGTGGAGCATCGCATATCCATCGTACAGTGGAGCGTCACATGTCCATCATACGGTGGAGCATCCCATGTCCATCGTACGATGGAGCGTCGCATGTCCATCGTACGGTGGAGTGTCACATGTCCATCTTACGGTGGAGCCTCGCATGTCCATCATTCGGTAGAGCGTCACATGTCCATCGTACGGTGGAGCATAGCATGTCCATCGTACGGTGGAGCGTCACATATCCATCGTACGGTGGAGCGTCACATGTTCATCATACGGTGGAGCATCGCATGTCCATCGTACCGTGAAGCCTCGCATGTCCATCGTACGGTGGAGAGTCACATGTCCATCATACGGTGGAGCATCGCATATCCATCGTACGGTTCAGCGTCCCATGTCCATCGTACTGTGGAGCGTCACATGTCCATCGTACGGTGGAGCATCCCATGTCCATCGTACGATGGAGCATGGCATGTCCATCGTACGGTGGAGCGTCACATGTCCATCTTACGGTGGAGCATCGCTAGTCCATCGTACGATGGAGCGTCACATGTCCATCGTACGGTGGAGCGTCCCATGTCCATCGTACGGTGGAGCCTCACATGTCCATCGTACGCTGGAGCGTCACATGTCCATCGTACGGTGGAGCGTCACATGTCCATCTTACGGTGGAGCATCGCAAGTCCATCGTACGATGGAGCGTCGCATGTCCATCGTACAGTGGAGCGTTTCATGTCCATCGTACAGTGGAGCCTCGCATGTCCATCATACGGTGGAGCGTCACATGTCCATCGTACAGTGGAGCGTCACATGTCCATCCTATGGTGGAGCCTCCCATGTCCATCGTACGGTGGAGCGTCACATGTCCATCGTACGGTGGAGCATCCCATGTCCATCGTACGCTGGAGCGTCGCATGTGAATCGTACGGTGGAGCGTCACATGTCCATCTTACGGTGGAGCATCGCTAGTCCATCGTACGATGGAGCGTCGCATGTCCATCGTACAGTGGAGCGTCTCATGTCCATCGTACAGTGGAGCCTCGCATGTCCATCATACGGTGGAGCGTCGCATGTCCATCATACGGTGGAGCATAGCATGTCCATCGTTGGGTGGAGAGTCACATGTCCATCGTACGGTGGAGCATTGCATGTCCATCGTTGGGTGGAGAGTCACATGTCCATCGTTCGATGGAGCATCCCATGTCCATCGTACGGTGGAGCGTCACATGTCCATCGTACAGTGGAGCCTCGCATGTCAATCATACGGTGGAGCGTCACATGTCCATCGTACAGTGGAGCATCGCATGTCCATCGTACGGTGGAGCATCAGATGTCCATCATATGGTGGAGCGTCACATGTCCATCGTACGATGGAGCGTCGCCTCTCCATCATACAGTCGAGCGTCCCATGTCCATCGTACGGTGGAGCGTCACATGTCCATCGCACAGTGGAGCCTCGCATGTCCATCGTACGGTGGAGCGTCCCATGTCCATCGCACAGTGGAGCCTCGCATGTCAATTATACGGTGGAGCGTCACATGTCCATCGTACAGTGGAGCATCGCATGTCCATCGTACGGTGGAGCATCAGATGTCCATCATATGGTGGAGCATCACATGTCCATCGTACGATAGAGCATCCCATGTCCATCGTACGATGGAGCGTCGCATGTCCATCGTACGGTGGAGTGTTACATGTCCATTGTACAGTGGAGTGTCGCATGTCCATCGTACAGTGGAGCGTCACATGTCCATCGTATGGTGGAGCATCAGATGTCCATCGTACGATGGAGCATCGCATGTCCATCGTACGGTGGAGCATCGAATGTCCCTCGTACGGTGGAGCATTGCATGTCCATCTTACGATGGAGCGTCACTAGGCCATCATACGATGGAGCATCGCATGTCCATCGTACGGTGGAGCGTCACATGTCCATCGTACATTTGAGCGTCGCATGTCCATCGTACCTAGGAGCGTCAGATGTCCATCGTATGGTGGAGCGTCACATGTCCATCGTACGATGGAGCGTCGCATGTCCATTGTACGGTGGAGCATCGCATGTCCATCATACGGTGGAGCGTCACATGTCCATCGTACAGTGGAGCGTCACATGTCAATTATACGGTGGAGCGTCACATGTCCATCGTACAGTGGAGCATCGCATGTCCATCGTACGGTGGAGCATCAGATGTCCATCATATGGTGGAGCATCACATGTCCATCGTACGATAGAGCATCCCATGTCCATCGTACGATGGAGCGTCGCATGTCCATCGTACGGTGGAGCGTCACATGTCCATCGTACAGTGGAGTGTCGCATGTCCATCGTACGGTGGAGCGTCACATGTCCATCGTATGATGGAGCATCCCATGTCCATCGTACGGTGGAGCGTCACATGTCCATCGTATGGTGGAGCGTCACATGTCCATCGTACGGTGGAGCATCGCATGTCCATCGTACGGTGGAGCGTCACATGTCCATCGTACAGTGGAGCCTTGCATGTCCAACATACGGTGGAGCGTCACATGTCCATCGTACAGTGGAGCATCGCATGTCCATCGTACAGTGGAGCGTCACATGTCCATCGTACATTGGTTACGGTTGAGCCTCGCATGTCCATCGTTCGGTAGAGCGTCACATGTCCATCGTACGATGGAGCGTCGCATGTCCATCGTACGGTGGAGCGTCACATGTCCATCGTACAGTGGAGTGTCGCATGTCCATCGTACGGTGGAGCGTCACATGTCCATCGTACAGTGGAGCCTCGCATGTCAATCATACGGTGGAGCGTCACATGTCCATCGTACAGTGGAGCATCGCATGTCCATCGTACGGTGGAGCATCAGATGTCCATCATATGGTGGAGCGTCACATGTCCATCGTACGATGGAGCGTCGCCTCTCCATCATACAGTCGAGCGTCCCATGTCCATCGTACGGTGGAGCGTCACATGTCCATCGCACAGTGGAGCCTCGCATGTCCATCGTACGGTGGAGCGTCCCATGTCCATCGCACAGTGGAGCCTCGCATGTCAATTATACGGTGGAGCGTCACATGTCCATCGTACAGTGGAGCATCGCATGTCCATCGTACGGTGGAGCATCAGATGTCCATCATATGGTGGAGCATCACATGTCCATCGTACGATAGAGCATCCCATGTCCATCGTACGATGGAGCGTCGCATGTCCATCGTACGGTGGAGTGTTACATGTCCATTGTACAGTGGAGTGTCGCATGTCCATCGTACAGTGGAGCGTCACATGTCCATCGTATGGTGGAGCATCAGATGTCCATCGTACGATGGAGCATCGCATGTCCATCGTACGGTGGAGCATCGAATGTCCCTCGTACGGTGGAGCATTGCATGTCCATCTTACGATGGAGCGTCACTAGGCCATCATACGATGGAGCATCGCATGTCCATCGTACGGTGGAGCGTCACATGTCCATCGTACATTTGAGCGTCGCATGTCCATCGTACGGAGGAGCGTCAGATGTCCATCGTATGGTGGAGCGTCACATGTCCATCGTACGATGGAGCGTCGCATGTCCATTGTACGGTGGAGCATCGCATGTCCATCATACGGTGGAGCGTCCCATGTCCATCGTACAGTGGAGCGTCACATGTCAATTATACGGTGGAGCGTCACATGTCCATCGTACAGTGGAGCATCGCATGTCCATCGTACGGTGGAGCATCAGATGTCCATCATATGGTGGAGCATCACATGTCCATCGTACGATAGAGCATCCCATGTCCATCGTACGATGGAGCGTCGCATGTCCATCGTACGGTGGAGCGTCACATGTCCATCGTACAGTGGAGTGTCGCATGTCCATCGTACGGTGGAGCGTCACATGTCCATCGTATGATGGAGCATCCCATGTCCATCGTACGGTGGAGCGTCACATGTCCATCGTATGGTGGAGCGTCACATGTCCATCGTACGGTGGAGCATCGCATGTCCATCGTACGGTGGAGCGTCACATGTCCATCGTACAGTGGAGCCTTGCATGTCCAACATACGGTGGAGCGTCACATGTCCATCGTACAGTGGAGCATCGCATGTCCATCGTACAGTGGAGCGTCACATGTCCATCGTACATTGGTTACGGTTGAGCCTCGCATGTCCATCGTTCGGTAGAGCGTCACATGTCCATCGTACGATGGAGCGTCGCATGTCCATCGTACGGTGGAGCGTCACATGTCCATTGTACGGTGGAGCATCGCATGTCCATCGTATGGTGTAGCGTTAGATGTCCATCTTACGGTGGAGCATCACATGTCAATCGTACTGTGAAGCATCGCATGTCGATCGTACGGTGGAGCGTCTCATGTCCATCGTACGGTGGAGCGTCACATGTCCATCGTACGGTGGAGCATAGCATGTATATCGTATGGTGGAGCATCTCATGTCCATCGTACGATGGAGCATCCCATGTCCATCGTACGGTGGAGCGTCACATGTCCATCGTACGATGGAGCGTCACATGTCCATTATACTGTGGAGCGTCACATGTCCATTATACTGTGGAGCATCCCATGTCCATCGTACGGTGGAGCGTCACATGTCCATCGTACGGTGGAGCATAGCATGTCCATCGTACGGTTTAGCGTAAGATGTCCATCGTACGGTGGAGCATCGCATGTCCATCGTACGGTGGAGCGTCACATGTCCATCGTACAGTGGGGCCTTGCATGTCCATCATATGGTGGAGCGTCACATGTCCATCGTACAGTGGAGCATCGCATGTCCATCGTACAGTGGAGCGTCACATGTCCGTCGTACATTGGAGCGTCCCATGTCCATCATACGGTGGAGCATCGCATATCCATCGTACAGTGGAGCGTCACATGTCCATCATACGGTGGAGCATCCCATGTCCATCGTACGATGGAGCGTCGCATGTCCATCGTACGGTGGAGTGTCACATGTCCATCTTACGGTGGAGCCTCGCATGTCCATCATTCGGTAGAGCGTCACATGTCCATCGTACGGTGGAGCATAGCATGTCCATCGTACGGTGGAGCGTCACATATCCATCGTACGGTGGAGCGTCACATGTTCATCATACGGTGGAGCATCGCATGTCCATCGTACCGTGAAGCCTCGCATGTCCATCGTACGGTGGAGAGTCACATGTCCATCATACGGTGGAGCATCGCATATCCATCGTACGGTTCAGCGTCCCATGTCCATCGTACTGTGGAGCGTCACATGTCCATCGTACGGTGGAGCATCCCATGTCCATCGTACGATGGAGCATGGCATGTCCATCGTACGGTGGAGCGTCACATGTCCATCTTACGGTGGAGCATCGCTAGTCCATCGTACGATGGAGCGTCACATGTCCATCGTACGGTGGAGCGTCCCATGTCCATCGTACGGTGGAGCATCGCATGTCCATCGTATGGTGTAGCGTTAGATGTCCATCTTACGGTGGAGCATCACATGTCAATCGTACTGTGAAGCATCGCATGTCGATCGTACGGTGGAGCGTCTCATGTCCATCGTACGGTGGAGCGTCACATGTCCATCGTACGGTGGAGCATAGCATGTATATCGTATGGTGGAGCATCTCATGTCCATCGTACGATGGAGCATCCCATGTCCATCGTACGGTGGAGCGTCACATGTCCATCGTACGATGGAGCGTCACATGTCCATTATACTGTGGAGCGTCACATGTCCATTATACTGTGGAGCATCCCATGTCCATCGTACGGTGGAGCGTCACATGTCCATCGTACGGTGGAGCATAGCATGTCCATCGTACGGTTTAGCGTAAGATGTCCATCGTACGGTGGAGCATCGCATGTCCATCGTACGGTGGAGCGTCACATGTCCATCGTACAGTGGGGCCTTGCATGTCCATCATATGGTGGAGCGTCACATGTCCATCGTACAGTGGAGCATCGCATGTCCATCGTACAGTGGAGCGTCACATGTCCGTCGTACATTGGAGCGTCCCATGTCCATCATACGGTGGAGCATCGCATATCCATCGTACAGTGGAGCGTCACATGTCCATCATACGGTGGAGCATCCCATGTCCATCGTACGATGGAGCGTCGCATGTCCATCGTACGGTGGAGTGTCACATGTCCATCTTACGGTGGAGCCTCGCATGTCCATCATTCGGTAGAGCGTCACATGTCCATCGTACGGTGGAGCATAGCATGTCCATCGTACGGTGGAGCGTCACATATCCATCGTACGGTGGAGCGTCACATGTTCATCATACGGTGGAGCATCGCATGTCCATCGTACCGTGAAGCCTCGCATGTCCATCGTACGGTGGAGAGTCACATGTCCATCATACGGTGGAGCATCGCATATCCATCGTACGGTTCAGCGTCCCATGTCCATCGTACTGTGGAGCGTCACATGTCCATCGTACGGTGGAGCATCCCATGTCCATCGTACGATGGAGCATGGCATGTCCATCGTACGGTGGAGCGTCACATGTCCATCTTACGGTGGAGCATCGCTAGTCCATCGTACGATGGAGCATCCCATGTCCATCGTACGCTGGAGCGTCACATGTCCATCGTACGGTGGAGCGTCACATGTCCATCTTACGGTGGAGCATCGCAAGTCCATCGTACGATGGAGCGTCGCATGTCCATCGTACAGTGGAGCGTTCATGTCCATCGTACAGTGGAGCCTCGCATGTCCATCATACGGTGGAGCGTCACATGTCCATCGTACAGTGGAGCGTCACATGTCCATCCTATGGTGGAGCCTCCCATGTCCATCGTACGGTGGAGTGTCACATGTCCATCGTACGGTGGAGCATAGCATGTCCATCGTTGGGTGGAGAGTCACATGTCCATCGTACGGTGGAGCATTGCATGTCCATCGTTGGGTGGAGAGTCACATGTCCATCGTTCGATGGAGCATCCCATGTCCATCGTACGGTGGAGCGTCACATGTCCATCGTACAGTGGAGCCTCGCATGTCAATCATACGGTGGAGCGTCACATGTCCATCGTACAGTGGAGCATCGCATGTCCATCGTACGGTGGAGCATCAGATGTCCATCATATGGTGGAGCGTCACATGTCCATCGTACGATGGAGCGTCGCCTCTCCATCATACAGTCGAGCGTCCCATGTCCATCGTACGGTGGAGCGTCACATGTCCATCGTACGGTGGAGCGTCACATGTCCATCGCACAGTGGAGCCTCGCATGTCAATTATACGGTGGAGCGTCACATGTCCATCGTACAGTGGAGCATCGCATGTCCATCGTACGGTGGAGCATCAGATGTCCATCATATGGTGGAGCATCACATGTCCATCGTACGATAGAGCATCCCATGTCCATCGTACGATGGAGCGTCGCATGTCCATCGTACGGTGGAGTGTTACATGTCCATGGTACAGTGGAGCGTCGCATGCCCATCGTACAGTGGAGCGTCACATGTCCATCGTATGGTGGAGCATCAGATGTCCATCGTACGATGGAGCATCGCATGTCCATCGTACGGTGGAGCATCGCATGTCGATCGTACGGTGGAGCGTCACATGTCCATCGTACAGTGGAGCCTCGCATGTCCATCGTACCGTGAAGCCTCGCATGTCCATCGTACGGTGGAGCGTCACATGTCCATCATACAGTGGAGCCTCGCATGTCCATCGTACTGTGAAGCCTCGCATGTCCATCGTACGATAAAGCATCACATGTCCATCTTACGGTGGAGCCTCGCATGTCCATCATTCGGCGGAGCCTCGCATGTCCATCGTACGGTGGAGCGTCACATGTCCATCGTACGGTGGAGCGTCACATGTTCATCATACGGTGGAGCATCGCATATCCATGGTACGGTGGAGAGTCACATGTCCATCATACGGTGGAGCATCGCATATCCATCGTACGGTTCAGCGTCCCATGTCCATCGTACTGTGGAGCGTCACATGTCCATCGTACGGTGGAGCATCTCATGTCCATCGTACGATGGAGCATGGCATGTCCATCGTACGGTGGAGCGTCACATGTCCATCTTACGGTGGAGCATCGCTAGTCCATCGTACGATGGAGCGTCACATGTCCATCGTACGGTGGAGCGTCCCATGTCCATCGTACGGTGGAGCGTCACATGTCCATCGTATGGTGGAGCATCCCATGTCCATCGTACGCTGGAGCGTCACATGTCCATCGTACGGTGGAGCGTCACATGTCCATCTTACGGTGGAGCATCGCAAGTCCATCGTACGATGGAGCGTCGCATGTCCATCGTACAGTGGAGCGTTTCATGTCCATCGTACAGTGGAGCCTCGCATGTCCATCATACGGTGGAGCGTCACATGTCCATCGTACAGTGGAGCGTCACATGTCCATCCTATGGTGGAGCCTCCCATGTCCATCGTACGGTGGAGTGTCACATGTCCATCGTACGGTGGAGCGTCACATGTCCATCGTACGGTGGAGCATAGCATGTCCATCGTTGGGTGGAGAGTCACATGTCCATCGTACGGTGGAGCATTGCATGTCCATCGTTGGGTGGAGAGTCACATGTCCATCGTTCGATGGAGCATCCCATGTCCATCGTACGGTGGAGCATCACATGTCCATCGTACAGTGGAGCCTCGCATGTCAATCATACGGTGGAGCGTCCCATGTCCATCGTACAGTGGAGCATCGCATGTCCATCGTACAGTGGAGCATCGCATGTCCATCGTACGGTGGAGCATCAGATGTCCATCATATGGTGGAGCGTCACATGTCCATCGTACGGTGGAGCGTCACATGTTCATCATACGGTGGAGCATCGCATATCCATGGTACGGTGGAGAGTCACATGTCCATCATACGGTGGAGCATCGCATATCCATCGTACGGTTCAGCGTCCCATGTCCATCGTACTGTGGAGCGTCACATGTCCATCGTACGGTGGAGCATCCCATGTCCATCGTACGATGGAGCATGGCATGTCCATCGTACGGTGGAGCGTCACATGTCCATCTTACGGTGCAGCATCGCTAGTCCATCGTACGATGGAGCGTCACATGTCCATCGTACGGTGGAGTGTCCCATGTCCATCGTACGGTGGAGCGTCACATGTCCATCGTACGGTGGAGCATCCCATGTCCATCGTACGCTGGAGCGTCACATGTCCATCGTACGGTGGAGCGTCACATGTCCATCTTACGGTGGAGCATCGCAAGTCCATCGTACGATGGAGCGTCGCATGTCCATCGTACAGTGGAGCGTTTCATGTCCATCGTACAGTGGAGCCTCGCATGTCCATCATACGGTGGAGCGTCACATGTCCATCGTACAGTGGAGCGTCACATGTCCATCCTATGGTGGAGCCTCCCATGTCCATCGTACGGTGGAGTGTCACATGTCCATCGTACGGTGGAGCATAGCATGTCCATCGTTGGGTGGAGAGTCACATGTCCATCGTACGGTGGAGCATTGCATGTCCATCGTTGGGTGGAGAGTCACATGTCCATCGTTCGATGGAGCATCCCATGTCCATCGTACGGTGGAGCATCACATGTCCATCGTACAGTGGAGCCTCGCATGTCAATCATACGGTGGAGCGTCACATGTCCATCGTACAGTGGAGCATCGCATGTCCATCGTACGGTGGAGCATCAGATGTCCATCATATGGTGGAGCGTCACATGTCCATCGTACGATGGAGCGTCACCTCTCCATCATACAGTCGAGCGTCCCATGTCCATCGTACGGTGGAGCGTCACATGTCCATCGTACGGTGGAGCGTCACATGTCCATTGCACAGTGGAGCCTCGCATGTCAATTATACGGTGGAGCGTCACATGTCCATCGTACAGTGGAGCATCGCATGTCCATCGTACGGTGGAGCATCAGATGTCCATCATATGGTGGAGCATCACATGTCCATCGTACGATAGAGCATCCCATGTCCATCGTACGATGGAGCGTCGCATGTCCATCGTACGGTGGAGTGTTACATGTCCATGGTACAGTGGAGCGTCGCATGTCCATCGTACAGTGGAGCGTCACATGTCCATCGTATGGTGGAGCATCAGATGTCCATCGTACGATGGAGCATCACATGTCCATCGTACGGTGGAGCATCGCATGTCGATCGTACGGTGGAGCGTCACATGTCCATCGTACAGTGGAGCCTCGCATGTCCATCGTACCGTGAAGCCTCGCATGTCCATCGTACGGTGGAGCGTCACATGTCCATCATACAGTGGAGCCTCGCATGTCCATCGTACCGTGAAGCCTCGCATGTCCATCGTACGGTGGAGCATCACATGTCCATCGTACGATAAAGCGTCACATGTCCATCTTACGGTGGAGCCTCGCATGTCCATCATTCGGCGGAGCCTCGCATGTCCATCGTACGGTGGAGCGTCACATGTCCATCGTACGGTGGAGCGTCACATGTCCATCTTACGGTGGAGCCTCGCATGTCCATCATTCGGCGGAGCCTCGCATGTCCATCATTCGGTGGAGCGTCACATGTCCATTGTACGGTGGAGCATCGCATGTCCATCGTATGGTGGAGCGTTAGATGTCCATCTTACGGTGGAGCATCACATGTCAATCGTACTGTGAAGCATCGCATGTCGATCGTACGGTGGAGCGTCTCATGTCCATCGTACGGTGGAGCGTCACATGTCCATCGTACGGTGGACCATAGCATGTATATCGTATGGTGGAGCATCACATGTCCATCGTACGATGGAGCATCCCATGTCCATCGTACGGTGGAGCGTCACATGTCCATGGTACGATGGAGCGTCACATGTCCATTATACTGTGGAGCATCCCATGTCCATCGTACGGTGGAGCGTCACATGTCCATCGTACGGTGGAGCATAGCATGTCCATCGTACGGTTTAGCGTAAGATGTCCATCGTACGACGGAGCATCGCATGTCCATCGTACGGTGGAGCGTCACATGTCCATCGTACAGTGGGGCCTTGCATGTCCATCATATGGTGGAGCGTCACATGTCCATCGTACAGTGGAGCATCGCATGTCCATCGTACAGTGGAGCGTCACATGTCCGTCGTACATTGGAGCGTCCCATGTCCATCATACGGTGGAGCATCGCATATCCATCGTACAGTGGAGCGTCGCATGTCCATCATACGGTGGAGCATCCCATGTCCATCGTACGATGGAGCGTCGCATGTCCATCGTACGGTGGAGTGTCACATGTCCATCTTACGGTGGAGCCTCGCATGTCCATCATTCGGTAGAGCGTCACATGTCCATCGTACGGTGGAGCATAGCATGTCCATCGTACGGTGGAGCGTCACATGTCCATCGTACGGTGGAGCGTCACAAGTTCATCATACGGTGGAGCATCGCATATCCATGGTACGGTGGAGAGTCACATGTCCATCATACGGTGGAGCATCGCATATCCATCGTACGGTTCAGCGTCCCATGTCCATCGTACTGTGGAGCGTCACATGTCCATCGTACGGTGGAGCATCCCATGTCCATCGTACGCTGGAGCGTCGCATGTCCATCGTACGGTGGAGCGTCACATGTCCATCGTACGGTGGAGCGTCCCATGTCCATCGTACGGTGGAGCGTCACATGTCCATCGTACGGTGGAGTGTTACATGTCCATGGTACAGTGGAGCGTCGCATGTCCATCGTACAGTGGAGCGTCACATGTCCATCGTACGGTGGAGCATAGCATGTCCATCGTACGGTTTAGCGTAAGATGTCCATCGTACGGTGGAGCATCGCATGTCCATCGTACGGTGGAGCGTCACATGTCCATCGTACAGTGGGGCCTTGCATGTCCATCATATGGTGAGCGTCACATGTCCATCGTACAGTGGAGCATCGCATGTCCATCGTACAGTGGAGCGTCACATGTCCGTCGTACATTGGAGCGTCCCATGTCCATCATACGGTGGAGCATCGCATATCCATCGTACAGTGGAGCGTCACATGTCCATCATACGGTGGAGCATCCCATGTCCATCGTACGATGGAGCGTCGCATGTCCATCGTACGGTGGAGTGTCACATATCCATCTTACGGTGGAGCCTCGCATGTCCATCATTCGGTAGAGCGTCACATGTCCATCGTACGGTGGAGCATAGCATGTCCATCGTACGGTGGAGCGTCACATGTCCATCGTACGGTGGAGCGTCACAAGTTCATCATACGGTGGAGCATCGCATATCCATGGTACGGTGGAGAGTCACATGTCCATCATACGGTGGAGCATCGCATATCCATCGTACGGTTCAGCGTCCCATGTCCATCGTACTGTGGAGCGTCACATGTCCATCGTACGGTGGAGCATCCCATGTCCATCGTACGCTGGAGCGTCGCATGTCCATCGTACGGTGGAGCGTCACATGTCCATCGTACGGTGGAGCGTCCCATGTCCATCGTACGGTGGAGCGTCACATGTCCATCGTACGGTGGAGCATCCCATGTCCATCGTACGCTGGAGCGTCGCATGTCCATCGTACGGTGGAGCGTCACATGTCCATCTTACGGTGGAGCGTCACATGTCCATCTTACGGTGGAGCATCGCAAGTCCATCGTACGATGGAGCGTCGCATGTCCATCGTACAGTGGAGCGTTTCATGTCCATCGTACAGTGGAGCCTCGCATGTCCATCATACGGTGGAGCGTCACATGTCCATCGTACAGCGGAGCGTCACATGTCCATCCTATGGTGGAGCCTCCCATGTCCATCGTACGGTGGAGCGTCACATGTCCATCGTACGGTGGAGCATAGCATGTCCATCGTTGGGTGGAGAGTCACATGTCCATCGTTCGATGGAGCATCCCATGTCCATCGTACGGTGGAGCGTCACATGTCCATCGTACAGTGGAGCCTCGCATGTCAATCATACGGTGGAGCGTCACTTGTCCATCGTACAGTGGAGCATCGCATGTCCATCGTACGGTGGAGCATCAGATGTCCATCATATGGTGGAGCGTCACATGTCCATCGTACGATGGAGCGTCACTTGTCCATCGTACAGTGGAGCATCGCATGTCCATCGTACGGTGGAGCATCAGATGTCCATGATATGGTGGAGCGTCACATGTCCATCGTACGATGGAGCGTCGCCTGTCCATCCTACAGTCGAGCGTCGCATGTCCATCGTACGGTGGAGCGTCACATGTCCATCATACGGTGGAG
This sequence comes from Terebella lapidaria, assembly GCA_949152475.1. Classification (NCBI taxonomy): domain Eukaryota; kingdom Metazoa; phylum Annelida; class Polychaeta; order Terebellida; family Terebellidae; genus Terebella; species Terebella lapidaria. Next base: position 4,333,181 of record OX424557.1, on the reverse strand, counting down.
CATCCCATGTCCATCGTACGATGGAGCGTCGCATGTCCATCGTACGGTGGAGCGTCACATGTCCATCTTACGGTGGAGCCTCGCATGTCCATCATTCGGTAGAGCGTCACATGTCCATCGTACGGTGGAGCATAGCGTGTCCATCGTACGGTGGAGCGTCACATGTCCATCGTACGGTGGAGCATCACATGTAGATCGTACGGTGGAGCGTCGCATGTCCATCGTATGGTGGAGCATCACATGTCCATCGTACAGTGGAGCCTCGCATGTCCATCATACAGTGGAGCGTCACATGTCCATCGTACGGTGGAGCGTCTCATGTCCATCGTACGGTGGAGCATCACATGTCCATTGTTCAGTGGAGCCTCGCATGTCCATCATACGGTGGAGCGTCACATGTCCATCGTACGGTGGAGCGTCCCATGTCCATCGTACGGTGGAGCATCACATGTCCATCGTTCAGTGGAGCCTCGCATGTCCATCATACGGTGGAGCATCGCATGTCCATCGTACAGTGGAGCATCGCATGTCCATCGTACATTGGAGCGTAACATGTCCATCATACGGTGGAGCATCGCATATCCATCGTACGGTGGAGCATCCCATGTCCATCATACGATGGAGCATCCCATGTCCATCGTATGGTGGAGCGTCACATGTCCATCGTACAGTGGAGCCTCGCATGTCCATCATACGGTGGAGCGTCACATGTCCATCGTACAGTGGAGCATCGCATGTCCATCGTACATTGGAGCGTAACATGTCCATCATACGGTGGAGCATCGCATATCCATCGTACGGTGGAGCATCCCATGTCCATCATATGATGGAGCATCCCATGTCCATCGTACGGTGGAGCGTCACATGTCCATCGTACAGTGGAGCCTCGCATGTCCATCATACGGTGGAACATCCCATGCCCATCGTACGATGGAGCGTCGCATGTCCATCGTACGGTGGAGCGTCACATGTCCATCTTACGGTGGAGCATCGCAAGTCCATCGTACGATGGAGCGTCACATGTCCATCGTACGGTGGAGCATAGCATGTCCATCATACGGTAAAGCATCACATGTCCATCATACGGTGGAGCGTCACATGTCCAGGATACGGTGGAGCGTCCCATGTCCATCGTACGGTGGAGCATAGCATGTCCATCGTACGGTGGAGCGTCAGATGTCCATCGTACGGTGGAGCATCCCGTGTCCATCGTACGATGGAGCGTCGCATGTCCATCGTATGGTGGAGCGTCACATGTCCATCTTACGGTGGAGCCTCGCATGTCCATCATTCGGTAGAGCGTCACATGTCCATCGTACGGTGGAGCATAGCATGTCCATCGTACGGTAAAGCATCACATGTCCATCGTACGGTGGAGCGTCACATGTCCAGGATACGGTGGAGCGTCCCATGTCCATCGTACGGTGGAGCGTCACATGTCCATCGTATGGTGGAGCATAGCATGTCCATCGTACGGTGGAGCGTCAGATGTCCATCGTACGGTGGAGCGTCACATGTCCATCGTACGGTGGAGCATCGCATGTCCATCGTACGGTGGAGCGTCACATGTCCATCGTACTGTGGAGCCTTGCATGTCCATCATACGGTGGAGCATCACATGTCCATCGTACAGTGGAGCATCGCATGTCCATCGTACAGTGGAGCGTCGCATGTCCATCGTACATTGGAGCGTCCCATGTCCATCATACGGTGGAGCATCGCATATCCATCGTACGGTGGAGCATCCCATGTCCATCATACGATGGAGCATCCCATGTCCATCGTACGGTGGAGCATCACATGTCCATCGTTCAGTGGAGCCTCGCATGTCCATCATACGGTGGAGCATCGCATGTCCATCGTACAGTGGAGCATCGCATGTCCATCGTACATTGGAGCGTAACATGTCCATCATACGGTGGAGCATCGCATATCCATCGTACGGTGGAGCATCCCATGTCCATCATACGATGGAGCATCCCATGTCCATCGTACGGTGGAGCGTCACATGTCCATCGTACAGTGGAGCCTCGCATGTCCATCATACGGTGTAGCGTCACATGTCCATCGTACAGTGGAGCATCGCATGTCCATCGTACATTGGAGCGTAACATGTCCATCATACGGTGGAGCATCGCATATCCATCGTACGGTGGAGCATCCCATGTCCATCATACGATGGAGCATCCCATGTCCATCGTACGGTGGAGCGTCACATGTCCATCGTACAGTGGAGCCTCGCATGTCCATCATACGGTGGAGCATCGAATGTCCCTCGTACGGTGGAGCATTGCATGTCCATCTTACGATGGAGCGTCACTAGGCCATCATACGATGGAGCATCGCATGTCCATCGTACGGTGGAGCGTCACATGTCCATCGTACGGTGGAGCGTCACATGTCCATTGCACAGTGGAGCCTCGCATGTCAATTATACGGTGGAGCGTCACATGTCCATCGTACAGTGGAGCATCGCATGTCCATCGTACGGTGGAGCATCAGATGTCCATCATATGGTGGAGCATCACATGTCCATCGTACGATAGAGCATCCCATGTCCATCGTACGATGGAGCGTCGCATGTCCATCGTACGGTGGAGTGTTACATGTCCATGGTACAGTGGAGCGTCGCATGTCCATCGTACAGTGGAGCGTCACATGTCCATCGTATGGTGGAGCATCAGATGTCCATCGTACGATGGAGCATCACATGTCCATCGTACGGTGGAGCATCGCATGTCGATCGTACGGTGGAGCGTCACATGTCCATCGTACAGTGGAGCCTCGCATGTCCATCGTACCGTGAAGCCTCGCATGTCCATCGTACGGTGGAGCGTCACATGTCCATCATACAGTGGAGCCTCGCATGTCCATCGTACCGTGAAGCCTCGCATGTCCATCGTACGGTGGAGCATCACATGTCCATCGTACGATAAAGCGTCACATGTCCATCTTACGGTGGAGCCTCGCATGTCCATCATTCGGCGGAGCCTCGCATGTCCATCGTACGGTGGAGCGTCACATGTCCATCGTACGGTGGAGCGTCACATGTCCATCTTACGGTGGAGCCTCGCATGTCCATCATTCGGCGGAGCCTCGCATGTCCATCATTCGGTGGAGCGTCACATGTCCATTGTACGGTGGAGCATCGCATGTCCATCGTATGGTGGAGCGTTAGATGTCCATCTTACGGTGGAGCATCACATGTCAATCGTACTGTGAAGCATCGCATGTCGATCGTACGGTGGAGCGTCTCATGTCCATCGTACGGTGGAGCGTCACATGTCCATCGTACGGTGGAGCATAGCATGTATATCGTATGGTGGAGCATCACATGTCCATCGTACGATGGAGCATCCCATGTCCATCGTACGGTGGAGCGTCACATGTCCATGGTACGATGGAGCGTCACATGTCCATTATACTGTGGAGCATCCCATGTCCATCGTACGGTGGAGCGTCACATGTCCATCGTACGGTGGAGCATAGCATGTCCATCGTACGGTTTAGCGTAAGATGTCCATCGTACGACGGAGCATCGCATGTCCATCGTACGGTGGAGCGTCACATGTCCATCGTACAGTGGGGCCTTGCATGTCCATCATATGGTGGAGCGTCACATGTCCATCGTACAGTGGAGCATCGCATGTCCATCGTACAGTGGAGCGTCACATGTCCGTCGTACATTGGAGCGTCCCATGTCCATCATACGGTGGAGCATCGCATATCCATCGTACAGTGGAGCGTCGCATGTCCATCATACGGTGGAGCATCCCATGTCCATCGTACGATGGAGCGTCGCATGTCCATCGTACGGTGGAGTGTCACATGTCCATCTTACGGTGGAGCCTCGCATGTCCATCATTCGGTAGAGCGTCACATGTCCATCGTACGGTGGAGCATAGCATGTCCATCGTACGGTGGAGCGTCACATGTCCATCGTACGGTGGAGCGTCACAAGTTCATCGTACGGTGGAGCATCGCATATCCATGGTACGGTGGAGAGTCACATGTCCATCATACGGTGGAGCATCGCATATCCATCGTACGGTTCAGCGTCCCATGTCCATCGTACTGTGGAGCGTCACATGTCCATCGTACGGTGGAGCATCCCATGTCCATCGTACGCTGGAGCGTCGCATGTCCATCGTACGGTGGAGCGTCACATGTCCATCGTACGGTGGAGCGTCCCATGTCCATCGTACGGTGGAGCGTCACATGTCCATCGTACGGTGGAGTGTTACATGTCCATGGTACAGTGGAGCGTCGCATGTCCATCGTACAGTGGAGCGTCACATGTCCATCGTATGGTGGAGCATCAGATGTCCATCGTACGATGGAGCATCGCATGTCCATCGTACGGTGGAGCATCGCATGTCGATCGTACGGTGGAGCGTCACATGTCCATCGTACAGTGGAGCCTCGCATGTCCATCGTACCGTGAAGCCTCGCATGTCCATCGTACGGTGGAGCGTCACATGTCCATCATACAGTGGAGCCTCGCATGTCCATCGTACCGTGAAGCCTCGCATGTCCATCGTACGGTGGAGCATCACATGTCCATCGTACGATAAAGCGTCACATGTCCATCTTACGGTGGAGCCTCGCATGTCCATCATTCAGCGGAGCCTCGCATGTCCATCGTACGGTGGAGCGTCACATGTCCATCGTACGGTGGAGCGTCACATGTCCATCTTACGGTGGAGCCTCGCATGTCCATCATTCGGCGGAGCCTCGCATGTCCATCATTCGGTGGAGCGTCACATGTCCATTGTACGGTGGAGCATCGCATGTCCATCGTATGGTGGAGCGTTAGATGTCCATCTTACGGTGGAGCATCACATGTCAATCGTACTGTGAAGCATCGCATGTCGATCGTACGGTGGAGCGTCTCATGTCCATCGTACGGTGGAGCGTCACATGTCCATCGTACGGTGGAGCATCACATGTCCATCGTACGATGGAGCATCCCATGTCCATCGTACGGTGGAGCGTCACATGTCCATGGTACGATGGAGCGTCACATGTCCATTATACTGTGGAGCATCCCATGTCCATCGTACGGTGGAGCGTCACATGTCCATCGTACGGTGGAGCATAGCATGTCCATCGTACGGTTTAGCGTAAGATGTCCATCGTACGGTGGAGCATCGCATGTCCATCGTACGGTGGAGCGTCACATGTCCATCGTACAGTGGGGCCTTGCATGTCCATCATATGGTGAGCGTCACATGTCCATCGTACAGTGGAGCATCGCATGTCCATCGTACAGTGGAGCGTCACATGTCCATCATACGGTGGAGCATCCCATGTCCATCGTACGATGGAGCGTCGCATGTCCATCGTACGGTGGAGTGTCACATGTCCATCTTACGGTGGAGCCTCGCATGTCCATCATTCGGTAGAGCGTCACATGTCCATCGTACGGTGGAGCATAGCATGTCCATCGTACGGTGGAGCGTCACATGTCCATCGTACGGTGGAGCGTCACAAGTTCATCATACGGTGGAGCATCGCATATCCATGGTACGGTGGAGAGTCACATGTCCATCATACGGTGGAGCATCGCATATCCATCGTACGGTTCAGCGTCCCATGTCCATCGTACTGTGGAGCGTCACATGTCCATCGTACGGTGGAGCATCCCATGTCCATCGTACGCTGGAGCGTCGCATGTCCATCGTACGGTGGAGCGTCACATGTCCATCGTACGGTGGAGCGTCCCATGTCCATCGTACGGTGGAGCGTCACATGTCCATCGTACGGTGGAGCATCCCATGTCCATCGTACGCTGGAGCGTCGCATGTCCATCGTACGGTGGAGCGTCACATGTCCATCTTACGGTGGAGCGTCACATGTCCATCTTACGGTGGAGCATCGCAAGTCCATCGTACGATGGAGCGTCGCATGTCCATCGTACAGTGGAGCGTTTCATGTCCATCGTACAGTGGAGCCTCGCATGTCCATCATACGGTGGAGCGTCACATGTCCATCGTACAGTGGAGCGTCACATGTCCATCCTATGGTGGAGCCTCCCATGTCCATCGTACGGTGGAGCGTCACATGTCCATCGTACGGTGGAGCATAGCATGTCCATCGTTGGGTGGAGAGTCACATGTCCATCGTTCGATGGAGCATCCCATGTCCATCGTACGGTGGAGCGTCACATGTCCATCGTACAGTGGAGCCTCGCATGTCAATCATACGGTGGAGCGTCACTTGTCCATCGTACAGTGGAGCATCGCATGTCCATCGTACGGTGGAGCATCAGATGTCCATCATATGGTGGAGCGTCACATGTCCATCGTACGATGGAGCGTCACTTGTCCATCGTACAGTGGAGCATCGCATGTCCATCGTACGGTGGAGCATCAGATGTCCATCATATGGTGGAGCGTCACATGTCCATCGTACGATGGAGCGTCGCCTGTCCATCCTACAGTCGAGCGTCGCATGTCCATCGTACGGTGGAGCGTCACATGTCCATCATACGGTGGAGCATCCCATGTCCATCGTACGATGGAGCGTCGCATGTCCATCGTACGGTGGAGCGTCACATGTCCATCTTACGGTGGAGCCTCGCATGTCCATCATTCGGTAGAGCGTCACATGTCCATCGTACGGTGGAGCATAGCGTGTCCATCGTACGGTGGAGCGTCACATGTCCATCGTACGGTGGAGCATCACATGTAGATCGTACGGTGGAGCGTCGCATGTCCATCGTATGGTGGAGCATCACATGTCCATCGTACAGTGGAGCCTCGCATGTCCATCATACAGTGGAGCGTCACATGTCCATCGTACGGTGGAGCGTCTCATGTCCATCGTACGGTGGAGCATCACATGTCCATTGTTCAGTGGAGCCTCGCATGTCCATCATACGGTGGAGCGTCACATGTCCATCGTACGGTGGAGCGTCCCATGTCCATCGTACGGTGGAGCATCACATGTCCATCGTTCAGTGGAGCCTCGCATGTCCATCATACGGTGGAGCATCGCATGTCCATCGTACAGTGGAGCATCGCATGTCCATCGTACATTGGAGCGTAACATGTCCATCATACGGTGGAGCATCGCATATCCATCGTACGGTGGAGCATCCCATGTCCATCATACGATGGAGCATCCCATGTCCATCGTATGGTGGAGCGTCACATGTCCATCGTACAGTGGAGCCTCGCATGTCCATCATACGGTGGAGCGTCACATGTCCATCGTACAGTGGAGCATCGCATGTCCATCGTACATTGGAGCGTAACATGTCCATCATACGGTGGAGCATCGCATATCCATCGTACGGTGGAGCATCCCATGTCCATCATATGATGGAGCATCCCATGTCCATCGTACGGTGGAGCGTCACATGTCCATCGTACAGTGGAGCCTCGCATGTCCATCATACGGTGGAGCATCCCATGCCCATCGTACGATGGAGCGTCGCATGTCCATCGTACGGTGGAGCGTCACATGTCCATCTTACGGTGGAGCATCGCAAGTCCATCGTACGATGGAGCGTCACATGTCCATCGTACGGTGGAGCATAGCATGTCCATCATACGGTAAAGCATCACATGTCCATCATACGGTGGAGCGTCACATGTCCAGGATACGGTGGAGCGTCCCATGTCCATCGTACGGTGGAGCATAGCATGTCCATCGTACGGTGGAGCGTCAGATGTCCATCGTATGGTGGAGCATCCCGTGTCCATCGTACGATGGAGCGTCGCATGTCCATCGTATGGTGGAGCGTCACATGTCCATCTTACGGTGGAGCCTCGCATGTCCATCATTCGGTAGAGCGTCACATGTCCATCGTACGGTGGAGCATAGCATGTCCATCGTACGGTAAAGCATCACATGTCCATCGTACGGTGGAGCGTCACATGTCCAGGATACGGTGGAGCGTCCCATGTCCATCGTACGGTGGAGCGTCACATGTCCATCGTACGGTGGAGCATAGCATGTCCATCGTACGGTGGAGCGTCAGATGTCCATCGTACGGTGGAGCATCACATGTCCATCGTACGGTGGAGCATCGCATGTCCATCGTACGGTGGAGCGTCACATGTCCATCGTACTGTGGAGCCTTGCATGTCCATCATACGGTGGAGCATCACATGTCCATCGTACAGTGGAGCATCGCATGTCCATCGTACAGTGGAGCGTCGCATGTCCATCGTACATTGGAGCGTCCCATGTCCATCATACGGTGGAGCATCGCATATCCATCGTACGGTGGAGCATCCCATGTCCATCATACGATGGAGCATCCCATGTCCATCGTACGGTGGAGCATCACATGTCCATCGTTCAGTGGAGCCTCGCATGTCCATCATACGGTGGAGCATCGCATGTCCATCGTACAGTGGAGCATCGCATGTCCATCGTACATTGGAGCGTAACATGTCCATCATACGGTGGAGCATCGCATATCCATCGTACGGTGGAGCATCCCATGTCCATCATACGATGGAGCATCCCATGTCCATCGTACAGTGGAGCGTCACATGTCCATCGTATGGTGGAGCATCAGATGTCCATCGTACGATGGAGCATCGCATGTCCATCGTACGGTGGAGCATCGAATGTCCCTCGTACGGTGGAGCATTGCATGTCCATCTTACGATGGAGCGTCACTAGGCCATCATACGATGGAGCATCGCATGTCCATCGTACGGTGGAGCGTCATATGTCCATCGTACATTTGAGCGTCGCATGTCCATCGTACGGAGGAGCGTCAGATGTCCATCGTATGGTGGAGCGTCACATGTCCATCGTACGATGGAGCGTCGCATGTCCATTGTACGGTGGAGCATCGCATGTCCATCATACGGTGGAGCGTCACATGTCCATCGTACAGTGGAGCGTCACATGTCCATCGCACGATGGAGCGTCGCATGTCCATCTTACGGTGGAGCTTCGCTAGTCCATCGTACGATGGAGAGTCGCATGTCTGTCGTACGGTGGAGCGTCACATGTCCATCGTACAGTGGAGTGTCGCATGTCCATCGTACGGTGGAGCGTCACATGTCCATCGTATGATGGAGCATCCCATGTCCATCGTACGGTGGAGCGTCACTTGTCCATCGTATGGTGGAGCGTCACATGTCCAACGTACGGTGGAGCATCGCATGTCCATCGTACGGTGGAGCGTCACATGTCCATCGTACAGTGGAGCCTTGCATGTCCAACATACGGTGGAGCGTCACATGTCCATCGTACAGTGGAGCATCGCATGTCCATCGTACAGTGGAGCGTCACATGTCCATCGTACATTGGTTACGGTTGAGCCTCGCATGTCCATCGTTCGGTAGAGCGTCACATGTCCATCGTACGATGGAGCGTCGCATGTCCATCGTACGGTGGAGCGTCACATGTCCATCTTACGGTGGAGCCTCGCATGTCCATCATTCGGCGGAGCCTCGCATGTCCATCATTCGGTGGAGCGTCACATGTCCATTGTACGGTGGAGCATCGCATGTCCATCGTATGGTGGAGCGTTAGATGTCCATCTTACGGTGGAGCATCACATGTCAATCGTACTGTAAAGCATCGCATGTCGATCGTACGGTGGAGCGTCTCATGTCCATCGTACGGTGGAGCGTCACATGTCCATCGTACGGTGGAGCATAGCATGTATATCGTATGGTGGAGCATCACATGTCCATCGTACGATGGAGCATCCCATGTCCATCGTACGGTGGAGCGTCACATGTCCATCGTACGATGGAGCGTCACATGTCCATTATACTGTGGAGCATCCCATGTCCATCGTACGGTGGAGCGTCACATGTCCATCGTACGGTGGAGCATAGCATGTCCATCGTACGGTTTAGCGTAAGATGTCCATCGTACGGTGGAGCATCGCATGTCCATCGTACGGTGGAGCGTCACATGTCCATCGTACAGTGGGGCCTTGCATGTCCATCATATGATGGAGCGTCACATGTCCATCGTACAGTGGAGCATCGCATGTCCATCGTACAGTGGAGCGTCACATGTCCGTCGTACATTGGAGCGTCCCATGTCCATCATACGGTGGAGCATCGCATATCCATCGTACAGTGGAGCGTCACATGTCCATCATACGGTGGAGCATCCCATGTCCATCGTACGATGGAGCGTCGCATGTCCATCGTACGGTGGAGCGTCACATGTCCATCATACGGTGGAGCATCCCATGTCCATCGTACGATGGAGCGTCGCATGTCCATCGTACGGTGGAGCGTCACATGTCCGTCTTACGGTGGAGCCTCGCATGTCCATCATTCGGTAGAGCGTCACATGTCCATCGTACGGTGGAGCATAGCATGTCCATCGTACGGTGGAGCGTCACATGTCCATCGTACGGTGGAGCCTCACATGTAGATCGTACGGTGGAGCGTCGCATGTCCATCGTACGGTGGAGCATCACATGTCCATCGTACAGTGGAGCCTCGCATGTCCATCATACAGTGGAGCGTCACATGTCCATCGTACGGTGGAGCGTCTCATGTCCATCGTACGGTGGAGCATCACATGTCCATTGTTCAGTGGAGCCTCGCATGTCCATCATACGGTGGAGCGTCACATGTCCATCGTATGGTGGAGCGTCCCATGTCCATCGTACGGTGGAGCATCACATGTCCATCGTTCAGTGGAGCCTCGCATGTCCATCATACGGTGGAGCATCGCATGTCCATCGTACAGTGGAGCATCGCATGTCCATCGTACATTGGAGCGTAACATGTCCATCATACGGTGGAGCATCGCATATCCATCGTACGGTGGAGTGTCGCATGTCCATCGTACGGTGGAGCGTCACATGTCCATCGTATGATGGAGCATCCCATGTCCATCGTACGGTGGAGCGTCACATGTCCATCGTATGGTGGAGCGTCACATGTCCATCGTACGGTGGAGCATCGCATGTCCATCGTACGGTGGAGCGTCACATGTCCATCGTACAGTGGAGCCTTGCATGTCCAACATACGGTGGAGCGTCACATGTCCATCGTACAGTGGAGCATCGCATGTCCATCGTACAGTGGAGCGTCACATGTCCATCGTACATTGGTTACGGTTGAGCCTCGCATGTCCATCGTTCGGTAGAGCGTCACATGTCCATCGTACGATGGAGCGTCGCATGTCCATCGTACGGTGGAGCGTCACATGTCCATTGTACGGTGGAGCATCGCATGTCCATCGTATGGTGGAGCGTTAGATGTCCATCTTACGGTGGAGCATCACATGTCAATCGTACTGTGAAGCATCGCATGTCGATCGTACGGTGGAGCGTCTCATGTCCATCGTACGGTGGAGCGTCACATGTCCATCGTACGGTGGAGCATAGCATGTATATCGTATGGTCGAGCATCACATGTCCATCGTACGATGGAGCATCCCATGTCCATCGTACGGTGGAGCGTCACATGTCCATCGTACGATGGAGCGTCACATGTCCATTATACTGTGGAGCATCCCATGTCCATCGTACGGTGGAGCGTCACATGTCCATCGTACGGTGGAGCATAGCATGTCCATCGTACGGTTTAGCGTAAGATGTCCATCGTACGGTGGAGCATCGCATGTCCATCGTACGGTGGAGCGTCACATGTCCATCGTACAGTGGGGCCTTGCATGTCCATCATATGGTGGAGCGTCACATGTCCATCGTACAGTGGAGCATCGCATGTCCATCGTACAGTGGAGCGTCACATGTCCGTCGTACATTGGAGCGTCACATGTCCATCATACGGTGGAGCATCCCATGTCCATCGTACGATGGAGCGTCGCATGTCCATCGTACGGTGGAGTCTCACATGTCCATCTTACGGTGGAGCCTCGCATGTCCATCATTCGGTAGAGCGTCACATGTCCATCGTACGGTGGAGCATAGCATGTCCATCGTACGGTGGAGCGTCACATGTCCATCGTACGGTGGAGCGTCACATGTTCATCATACGGTGGAGCATCGCATATCCATGGTACGGTGGAGAGTCACATGTCCATCATACGGTGGAGCATCGCATATCCATCGTACGGTTCAGCGTCCCATGTCCATCGTACTGTGGAGCGTCACATGTCCATCGTACGGTGGAGCATCCCATGTCCATCGTACGATGGAGCATGGCATGTCCATCGTACGGTGGAGCGTCACATGTCCATCTTACGGTGGAGCATCGCTAGTCCATCGTACGATGGAGCGTCACATGTCCATCGTACGGTGGAGCATCCCATGTCCATCGTACGGTGGAGCGTCACATGTCCATCGTATGGTGGAGCATCCCATGTCCATCGTACGCTGGAGCGTCACATGTCCATCGTACGGTGGAGCGTCACATGTCCATCTTACGGTGGAGCATCGCAAGTCCATCGTACGATGGAGCGTCGCATGTCCATCGTACAGTGGAGCGTTTCATGTCCATCGTACAGTGGAGCCTCGCATGTCCATCATACGGTGGAGCGTCACATGTCCATCGTACAGTGGAGCGTCACATGTCCATCCTATGGTGGAGCCTCCCATGTCCATCGTACGGTGGAGTGTCACATGTCCATCGTACGGTGGAGCATAGCATGTCCATCGTTGGGTGGAGAGTCACATGTCCATCGTACGGTGGAGCATTGCATGTCCATCGTTGGGTGGAGAGTCACATGTCCATCGTTCGATGGAGCATCCCATGTCCATCGTACGGTGGAGCGTCACATGTCCATCGTACAGTGGAGCCTCGCATGTCAATCATACGGTGGAGCGTCACATGTCCATCGTACAGTGGAGCATCGCATGTCCATCGTACGGTGGAGCATCAGATGTCCATCATATGGTGGAGCGTCACATGTCCATCGTACGATGGAGCGTCGCCTCTCCATCATACAGTCGAGCGTCCCATGTCCATCGTACGGTGGAGCGTCACATGTCCATCGTACGGTGGAGCGTCACATGTCCATCGCACAGTGGAGCCTCGCATGTCAATTATACGGTGGAGCGTCACATGTCCATCGTACAGTGGAGCATCGCATGTCCATCGTACGGTGGAGCATCAGATGTCCATCATATGGTGGAGCATCACATGTCCATCGTACGATAGAGCATCCCATGTCCATCGTACGATGGAGCGTCGCATGTCCATCGTACGGTGGAGTGTTACATGTCCATGGTACAGTGGAGCGTCGCATGCCCATCGTACAGTGGAGCGTCACATGTCCATCGTATGGTGGAGCATCAGATGTCCATCGTACGATGGAGCATCGCATGTCCATCGTACGGTGGAGCATCGCATGTCGATCGTACGGTGGAGCGTCACATGTCCATCGTACAGTGGAGCCTCGCATGTCCATCGTACCGTGAAGCCTCGCATGTCCATCGTACGGTGGAGCGTCACATGTCCATCATACAGTGGAGCCTCGCATGTCCATCGTACTGTGAAGCCTCGCATGTCCATCGTACGGTGGAGCATCACATGTCCATCGTACGGTGGAGCGTCACATGTTCATCATACGGTGGAGCATCGCATATCCATGGTACGGTGGAGAGTCACATGTCCATCATACGGTGGAGCATCGCATATCCATCGTACGGTTCAGCGTCCCATGTCCATCGTACTGTGGAGCGTCACATGTCCATCGTACGGTGGAGCATCTCATGTCCATCGTACGATGGAGCATGGCATGTCCATCGTACGGTGGAGCGTCACATGTCCATCTTACGGTGGAGCATCGCTAGTCCATCGTACGATGGAGCGTCACATGTCCATCGTACGGTGGAGCGTCCCATGTCCATCGTACGGTGGAGCGTCACATGTCCATCGTACGGTGGAGCATCCCATGTCCATCGTACGCTGGAGCGTCACATGTCCATCGTACGGTGGAGCGTCACATGTCCATCTTACGGTGGAGCATCGCAAGTCCATCGTACGATGGAGCGTCGCATGTCCATCGTACAGTGGAGCGTTTCATGTCCATCGTACAGTGGAGCCTCGCATGTCCATCATACGGTGGAGCGTCACATGTCCATCGTACAGTGGAGCGTCACATGTCCATCCTATGGTGGAGCCTCCCATGTCCATCGTACGGTGGAGTGTCACATGTCCATCGTACGGTGGAGCATAGCATGTCCATCGTTGGGTGGAGAGTCACATGTCCATCGTACGGTGGAGCATTGCATGTCCATCGTTGGGTGGAGAGTCACATGTCCATCGTTCGATGGAGCATCCCATGTCCATCGTACGGTGGAGCATCACATGTCCATCGTACAGTGGAGCCTCGCATGTCAATCATACGGTGGAGCGTCCCATGTCCATCGTACAGTGGAGCATCGCATGTCCATCGTACAGTGGAGCATCGCATGTCCATCGTACGGTGGAGCATCAGATGTCCATCATATGGTGGAGCGTCACATGTCCATCGTACGGTGGAGCGTCACATGTTCATCATACGGTGGAGCATCGCATATCCATGGTACGGTGGAGAGTCACATGTCCATCATACGGTGGAGCATCGCATATCCATCGTACGGTTCAGCGTCCCATGTCCATCGTACTGTGGAGCGTCACATGTCCATCGTACGGTGGAGCATCCCATGTCCATCGTACGATGGAGCATGGCATGTCCATCGTACGGTGGAGCGTCACATGTCCATCTTACGGTGGAGCATCGCTAGTCCATCGTACGATGGAGCGTCACATGTCCATCGTACGGTGGAGCGTCCCATGTCCATCGTACGGTGGAGCATCACATGTCCATCATACGGTGGAGCGTCACATGTCCATCGTACAGTGGAGCGTCACATGTCCATCGCACGATGGAGCGTCGCATGTCCATCTTACGGTGGAGCTTCGCTAGTCCATCGTACGATGGAGAGTCGCATGTCTGTCGTACGGTGGAGCGTCACATGTCCATCGTACAGTGGAGCCTCGCATGTCAATCATACGGTGGAGCGTCACATGTCCATCGTACAGTGGAGCATCGCATGTCCATCGTACGGTGGAGCATCAGATGTCCATCATATGGTGGAGCGTCACATGTCCATCGTACGATGGAGCGTCACCTCTCCATCATACAGTCGAGCGTCCCATGTCCATCGTACGGTGGAGCGTCACATGTCCATCGTACGGTGGAGCGTCACATGTCCATCGCACAGTGGAGCCTCGCATGTCAATTATACGGTGGAGCGTCACATGTCCATCGTACAGTGGAGCATCGCATGTCCATCGTACGGTGGAGCATCAGATGTCCATCATATGGTGGAGCATCACATGTCCATCGTACGATAGAGCATCCCATGTCCATCGTACGATGGAGCGTCGCATGTCCATCGTACGGTGGAGTGTTACATGTCCATGGTACAGTGGAGCGTCGCATGTCCATCGTACAGTGGAGCGTCACATGTCCATCGTATGGTGGAGCATCAGATGTCCATCGTACGATGGAGCATCGCATGTCCATCGTACGGTGGAGCATCGCATGTCGATCGTACGGTGGAGCGTCACATGTCCATCGTACAGTGGAGCCTCGCATGTCCATCGTACCGTGAAGCCTCGCATGTCCATCGTACGGTGGAGCGTCACATGTCCATCATACAGTGGAGCCTCGCATGTCCATCGTACCGTGAAGCCTCGCATGTCCATCGTACGGTGGAGCATCACATGTCCATCGTACGATAAAGCGTCACATGTCCATCTTACGGTGGAGCCTCGCATGTCCATCATTCGGCGGAGCCTCGCATGTCCATCGTACGGTGGAGCGTCACATGTCCATCGTACGGTGGAGCGTCACATGTCCATCTTACGGTGGAGCCTCGCATGTCCATCATTCGGCGGAGCCTCGCATGTCCATCATTCGGTGGAGCGTCACATGTCCATTGTACGGTGGAGCATCGCATGTCCATCGTATGGTGGAGCGTTAGATGTCCATCTTACGGTGGAGCATCACATGTCAATCGTACTGTGAAGCATCGCATGTCGATCGTACGGTGGAGCGTCTCATGTCCATCGTACGGTGGAGCGTCACATGTCCATCGTACGGTGGAGCATAGCATGTATATCGTATGGTGGAGCATCACATGTCCATCGTACGATGGAGCATCCCATGTCCATCGTACGGTGGAGCGTCACATGTCCATGGTACGATGGAGCGTCACATGTCCATTATACTGTGGAGCATCCCATGTCCATCGTACAGTGGAGCGTCACATGTCCATCGTACGGTGGAGCATAGCATGTCCATCGTACGGTTTAGCGTAAGATGTCCATCGTACGGTGGAGCATCGCATGTCCATCGTACGGTGGAGCGTCACATGTCCATCGTACAGTGGGGCCTTGCATGTCCATCATATGGTGGAGCGTCACATGTCCATCGTACAGTGGAGCATCGCATGTCCATCGTACAGTGGAGCGTCACATGTCCGTCGTACATTGGAGCGTCCCATGTCCATCATACGGTGGAGCATCGCATATCCATCGTACAGTGGAGCGTCACATGTCCATCATACGGTGGAGCATCCCATGTCCATCGTACGATGGAGCGTCGCATGTCCATCGTAGGGTGGAGTGTCACATGTCCATCTTACGGTGGAGCCTCGCATGTCCATCATTCGGTAGAGCGTCACATGTCCATCGTACGGTGGAGCATAGCATGTCCATCGTACGGTGGAGCGTCACATGTCCATCGTACGGTGGAGCGTCACAAGTTCATCATACGGTGGAGCATCGCATATCCATGGTACGGTGGAGAGTCACATGTCCATCATACGATGGAGCATCGCATATCCATCGTACGGTTCAGCGTCCCATGTCCATCGTACTGTGGAGCGTCACATGTCCATCGTACGGTGGAGCATCCCATGTCCATCGTACGCTGGAGCGTCGCATGTCCATCGTACGGTGGAGCGTCACATGTCCATCGTACGGTGGAGCGTCCCATGTCCATCGTACGGTGGAGCGTCACATGTCCATCGTACGGTGGAGCATCCCATGTCCATCGTACGCTGGAGCGTCGCATGTCCATCGTACGGTGGAGCGTCACATGTCCATCTTACGGTGGAGCATCGCAAGTCCATCGTACGATGGAGCGTCGCATGTCCATCGTACAGTGGAGCGTTTCATGTCCATCGTACAGTGGAGCCTCGCATGTCCATCATACGGTGGAGCGTCACATGTCCATCGTACAGTGGAGCGTCACATGTCCATCCTATGGTGGAGCCTCCCATGTCCATCGTACGGTGGAGCATCGCATGTCCATCGTACGGTGGAGCATCAGATGTCCATCATATGGTGGAGCATCACATGTCCATCGTACGATAGAGCATCCCATGTCCATCGTACGGTGGAGCATAGCATGTCCATCGTTGGGTGGAGAGTCACATGTCCATCGTTCGATGGAGCATCCCATGTCCATCGTACGGTGGAGCGTCACATGTCCATCGTACAGTGGAGCCTCGCATGTCAATCATACGGTGGAGCGTCACTTGTCCATCGTACAGTGGAGCATCGCATGTCCATCGTACGGTGGAGCATCAGATGTCCATCATATGGTGGAGCGTCACATGTCCATCGTACGATGGAGCGTCACTTGTCCATCGTACAGTGGAGCATCGCATGTCCATCGTACGGTGGAGCATCAGATGTCCATCATATGGTGGAGCGTCACATGTCCATCGTACGATGGAGCGTCGCCTGTCCATCCTACAGTCGAGCGTCGCATGTCCATCGTACGGTGGAGCGTCACATGTCCATCATACGGTGGAGCATCCCATGTCCATCGTACGGTGGAGCGTCACATGTCCATCGTACAGTGGAGCCTCGCATGTCGATCATACGGTGGAGCGTCACATGTCCATCGTACAGTGGAGCATCGCATGTCCATCGTACGGTGGAGCATCAGATGTCCATCATATGGTGGAGCGTCACATGTCCATCGTACGGTGGAGCGTCACATGTTCATCATACGGTGGAGCATCGCATATCCATGGTACGGTGGAGAGTCACATGTCCATCATACGGTGGAGCATCGCATATCCATCATACGGTTCAGCGTCCCATGTCCATCGTACTGTGGAGCGTCACATGTCCATCGTACGGTGGAGCATCCCATGTCCATCGTACGATGGAGCATGGCATGTCCATCGTACGGTGGAGCGTCACATGTCCATCTTACGGTGGAGCATCGCTAGTCCATCGTACGATGGAGCGTCACATGTCCATCGTACGGTGGAGCGTCCCATGTCCATCGTACGGTGGAGCGTCACATGTCCATCGTACGGTGGAGCATCCCATGTCCATCGTACGCTGGAGCGTCACATGTCCATCGTACGGTGGAGCGTCACATGTCCATCTTACGGTGGAGCATCGCAAGTCCATCGTACGATGGAGCGTCGCATGTCCATCGTACAGTGGAGCGTTTCATGTCCATCGTACAGTGGAGCCTCGCATGTCCATCATACGGTGGAGCGTCACATGTCCATCATACGATGGAGCATCCCATGTCCATCGTACGGTGGAGCGTCACATGTCCATCGTACAGTGGAGCCTCGCATGTCCATCGTACGGTGGAGCGTCACATGTCCATCGTACAGTGGAGCATCGCATGTCCATCGTACAGTGGAGCATCGCATGTCGATCGTACGGTGGAGCGTCACATGTCCATCATACGGTGGAGCGTCCCATGTCCATCGTACGGTGGAGTGTCGCATGTCCATCGTACGGTGGAGCATCGCATGTCAATCGTACGGTGGAGCGTCACATGTCCATCGTACGGTGGAGCGTCACATGTCCATCGTACGGTGGAGCATAGCATGTCCATCGTTGGGTGGAGAGTCACATGTCCATCGTTCGATGGAGCATCCCATGTCCATCGTACGGTGAGCGTCACATGTCCATCGTACAGTGGAGCCTCGCATGTCAATCATACGGTGGAGCGTCACTTGTCCATCGTACAGTGGAGCATCGCATGTCCATCGTACGGTGGAGCATCAGATGTCCATCATATGGTGGAGCGTCACATGTCCATCGTACGATGGAGCGTCGCCTGTCCATCCTACAGTCGAGCGTCGCATGTCCATCGTACGGTGGAGCATCAGATGTCCATCATATGGTGGAACGTCACATGTCCATCGTACGATGGAGCGTCGCCTGTCCATCCTACAGTCGAGCGGCGCATGTCCATCGTACGGTGGAGCATCACATGTCCATCGTACAGTGGAGCGTCCCATGTCCATCGTACGGTGGAGCGTCACATGTCCATCGTACGGTGGAGCATCCCATGTCCATCGTACGCTGGAGCGTCGCATGTGAATCGTACGGTGGAGCGTCACATGTCCATCTTACGGTGGAGCATCGCTAGTCCATCGTACGATGGAGCGTCGCATGTCCATCGTACAGTGGAGCGTCTCATGTCCATCGTACAGTGGAGCCTCGCATGTCCATCATACGGTGGAGCGTCGCATGTCCATCATACGGTGGAGCATAGCATGTCCATCGTTGGGTGGAGAGTCACATGTCCATCGTACGGTGGAGCATTGCATGTCCATCGTTGGGTGGAGAGTCACATGTCCATCGTTCGATGGAGCATCCCATGTCCATCGTACGGTGGAGCGTCACATGTCCATCGTACAGTGGAGCCTCGCATGTCAATCATACGGTGGAGCGTCACATGTCCATCGTACAGTGGAGCATCGCATGTCCATCGTACGGTGGAGCATCAGATGTCCATCATATGGTGGAGCGTCACATGTCCATCGTACGATGGAGCGTCGCCTCTCCATCATACAGTCGAGCGTCCCATGTCCATCGTACGGTGGAGCGTCACATGTCCATCGCACAGTGGAGCCTCGCATGTCCATCGTACGGTGGAGCGTCCCATGTCCATCGCACAGTGGAGCCTCGCATGTCAATTATACGGTGGAGCGTCACATGTCCATCGTACAGTGGAGCATCGCATGTCCATCGTACGGTGGAGCATCAGATGTCCATCATATGGTGGAGCATCACATGTCCATCGTACGATAGAGCATCCCATGTCCATCGTACGATGGAGCGTCGCATGTCCATCGTACGGTGGAGTGTTACATGTCCATTGTACAGTGGAGTGTCGCATGTCCATCGTACAGTGGAGCGTCACATGTCCATCGTATGGTGGAGCATCAGATGTCCATCGTACGATGGAGCATCGCATGTCCATCGTACGGTGGAGCATCGAATGTCCCTCGTACGGTGGAGCATTGCATGTCCATCTTACGATGGAGCGTCACTAGGCCATCATACGATGGAGCATCGCATGTCCATCGTACGGTGGAGCGTCACATGTCCATCGTACATTTGAGCGTCGCATGTCCATCGTACGGAGGAGCGTCAGATGTCCATCGTATGGTGGAGCGTCACATGTCCATCGTACGATGGAGCGTCGCATGTCCATTGTACGGTGGAGCATCGCATGTCCATCATACGGTGGAGCGTCACATGTCCATCGTACAGTGGAGCGTCACATGTCAATTATACGGTGGAGCGTCACATGTCCATCGTACAGTGGAGCATCGCATGTCCATCGTACGGTGGAGCATCAGATGTCCATCATATGGTGGAGCATCACATGTCCATCGTACGATAGAGCATCCCATGTCCATCGTACGATGGAGCGTCGCATGTCCATCGTACGGTGGAGCGTCACATGTCCATCGTACAGTGGAGTGTCGCATGTCCATCGTACGGTGGAGCGTCACATGTCCATCGTATGATGGAGCATCCCATGTCCATCGTACGGTGGAGCGTCACATGTCCATCGTATGGTGGAGCGTCACATGTCCATCGTACGGTGGAGCATCGCATGTCCATCGTACGGTGGAGCGTCACATGTCCATCGTACAGTGGAGCCTTGCATGTCCAACATACGGTGGAGCGTCACATGTCCATCGTACAGTGGAGCATCGCATGTCCATCGTACAGTGGAGCGTCACATGTCCATCGTACATTGGTTACGGTTGAGCCTCGCATGTCCATCGTTCGGTAGAGCGTCACATGTCCATCGTACGATGGAGCGTCGCATGTCCATCGTACGGTGGAGCGTCACATGTCCATTGTACGGTGGAGCATCGCATGTCCATCGTATGGTGTAGCGTTAGATGTCCATCTTACGGTGGAGCATCACATGTCAATCGTACTGTGAAGCATCGCATGTCGATCGTACGGTGGAGCGTCTCATGTCCATCGTACGGTGGAGCGTCACATGTCCATCGTACGGTGGAGCATAGCATGTATATCGTATGGTGGAGCATCTCATGTCCATCGTACGATGGAGCATCCCATGTCCATCGTACGGTGGAGCGTCACATGTCCATCGTACGATGGAGCGTCACATGTCCATTATACTGTGGAGCGTCACATGTCCATTATACTGTGGAGCATCCCATGTCCATCGTACGGTGGAGCGTCACATGTCCATCGTACGGTGGAGCATAGCATGTCCATCGTACGGTTTAGCGTAAGATGTCCATCGTACGGTGGAGCATCGCATGTCCATCGTACGGTGGAGCGTCACATGTCCATCGTACAGTGGGGCCTTGCATGTCCATCATATGGTGGAGCGTCACATGTCCATCGTACAGTGGAGCATCGCATGTCCATCGTACAGTGGAGCGTCACATGTCCGTCGTACATTGGAGCGTCCCATGTCCATCATACGGTGGAGCATCGCATATCCATCGTACAGTGGAGCGTCACATGTCCATCATACGGTGGAGCATCCCATGTCCATCGTACGATGGAGCGTCGCATGTCCATCGTACGGTGGAGTGTCACATGTCCATCTTACGGTGGAGCCTCGCATGCTATGCTCGTACGGTGGAGCATAGCATGTCCATCGTACGGTGGAGCGTCACATATCCATCGTACGGTGGAGCGTCACATGTTCATCATACGGTGGAGCATCGCATGTCCATCGTACCGTGAAGCCTCGCATGTCCATCGTACGGTGGAGAGTCACATGTCCATCATACGGTGGAGCATCGCATATCCATCGTACGGTTCAGCGTCCCATGTCCATCGTACTGTGGAGCGTCACATGTCCATCGTACGGTGGAGCATCCCATGTCCATCGTACGATGGAGCATGGCATGTCCATCGTACGGTGGAGCGTCACATGTCCATCTTACGGTGGAGCATCGCTAGTCCATCGTACGATGGAGCGTCACATGTCCATCGTACGGTGGAGCGTCCCATGTCCATCGTACGGTGGAGCCTCACATGTCCATCGTACGCTGGAGCGTCACATGTCCATCGTACGGTGGAGCGTCACATGTCCATCTTACGGTGGAGCATCGCAAGTCCATCGTACGATGGAGCGTCGCATGTCCATCGTACAGTGGAGCGTTTCATGTCCATCGTACAGTGGAGCCTCGCATGTCCATCATACGGTGGAGCGTCACATGTCCATCGTACAGTGGAGCGTCACATGTCCATCCTATGGTGGAGCCTCCCATGTCCATCGTACGGTGGAGCGTCACATGTCCATCGTACGGTGGAGCATCCCATGTCCATCGTACGCTGGAGCGTCGCATGTGAATCGTACGGTGGAGCGTCACATGTCCATCTTACGGTGGAGCATCGCTAGTCCATCGTACGATGGAGCGTCGCATGTCCATCGTACAGTGGAGCGTCTCATGTCCATCGTACAGTGGAGCCTCGCATGTCCATCATACGGTGGAGCGTCGCATGTCCATCATACGGTGGAGCATAGCATGTCCATCGTTGGGTGGAGAGTCACATGTCCATCGTACGGTGGAGCATTGCATGTCCATCGTTGGGTGGAGAGTCACATGTCCATCGTTCGATGGAGCATCCCATGTCCATCGTACGGTGGAGCGTCACATGTCCATCGTACAGTGGAGCCTCGCATGTCAATCATACGGTGGAGCGTCACATGTCCATCGTACAGTGGAGCATCGCATGTCCATCGTACGGTGGAGCATCAGATGTCCATCATATGGTGGAGCGTCACATGTCCATCGTACGATGGAGCGTCGCCTCTCCATCATACAGTCGAGCGTCCCATGTCCATCGTACGGTGGAGCGTCACATGTCCATCGCACAGTGGAGCCTCGCATGTCCATCGTACGGTGGAGCGTCCCATGTCCATCGCACAGTGGAGCCTCGCATGTCAATTATACGGTGGAGCGTCACATGTCCATCGTACAGTGGAGCATCGCATGTCCATCGTACGGTGGAGCATCAGATGTCCATCATATGGTGGAGCATCACATGTCCATCGTACGATAGAGCATCCCATGTCCATCGTACGATGGAGCGTCGCATGTCCATCGTACGGTGGAGTGTTACATGTCCATTGTACAGTGGAGTGTCGCATGTCCATCGTACAGTGGAGCGTCACATGTCCATCGTATGGTGGAGCATCAGATGTCCATCGTACGATGGAGCATCGCATGTCCATCGTACGGTGGAGCATCGAATGTCCCTCGTACGGTGGAGCATTGCATGTCCATCTTACGATGGAGCGTCACTAGGCCATCATACGATGGAGCATCGCATGTCCATCGTACGGTGGAGCGTCACATGTCCATCGTACATTTGAGCGTCGCATGTCCATCGTACGGAGGAGCGTCAGATGTCCATCGTATGGTGGAGCGTCACATGTCCATCGTACGATGGAGCGTCGCATGTCCATTGTACGGTGGAGCATCGCATGTCCATCATACGGTGGAGCGTCACATGTCCATCGTACAGTGGAGCGTCACATGTCAATTATACGGTGGAGCGTCACATGTCCATCGTACAGTGGAGCATCGCATGTCCATCGTACGGTGGAGCATCAGATGTCCATCATATGGTGGAGCATCACATGTCCATCGTACGATAGAGCATCCCATGTCCATCGTACGATGGAGCGTCGCATGTCCATCGTACGGTGGAGCGTCACATGTCCATCGTACAGTGGAGTGTCGCATGTCCATCGTACGGTGGAGCGTCACATGTCCATCGTATGATGGAGCATCCCATGTCCATCGTACGGTGGAGCGTCACATGTCCATCGTATGGTGGAGCGTCACATGTCCATCGTACGGTGGAGCATCGCATGTCCATCGTACGGTGGAGCGTCACATGTCCATCGTACAGTGGAGCCTTGCATGTCCAACATACGGTGGAGCGTCACATGTCCATCGTACAGTGGAGCATCGCATGTCCATCGTACAGTGGAGCGTCACATGTCCATCGTACATTGGTTACGGTTGAGCCTCGCATGTCCATCGTTCGGTAGAGCGTCACATGTCCATCGTACGATGGAGCGTCGCATGTCCATCGTACGGTGGAGCGTCACATGTCCATTGTACGGTGGAGCATCGCATGTCCATCGTATGGTGTAGCGTTAGATGTCCATCTTACGGTGGAGCATCACATGTCAATCGTACTGTGAAGCATCGCATGTCGATCGTACGGTGGAGCGTCTCATGTCCATCGTACGGTGGAGCGTCACATGTCCATCGTACGGTGGAGCATAGCATGTATATCGTATGGTGGAGCATCTCATGTCCATCGTACGATGGAGCATCCCATGTCCATCGTACGGTGGAGCGTCACATGTCCATCGTACGATGGAGCGTCACATGTCCATTATACTGTGGAGCGTCACATGTCCATTATACTGTGGAGCATCCCATGTCCATCGTACGGTGGAGCGTCACATGTCCATCGTACGGTGGAGCATAGCATGTCCATCGTACGGTTTAGCGTAAGATGTCCATCGTACGGTGGAGCATCGCATGTCCATCGTACGGTGGAGCGTCACATGTCCATCGTACAGTGGGGCCTTGCATGTCCATCATATGGTGGAGCGTCACATGTCCATCGTACAGTGGAGCATCGCATGTCCATCGTACAGTGGAGCGTCACATGTCCGTCGTACATTGGAGCGTCCCATGTCCATCATACGGTGGAGCATCGCATATCCATCGTACAGTGGAGCGTCACATGTCCATCATACGGTGGAGCATCCCATGTCCATCGTACGATGGAGCGTCGCATGTCCATCGTACGGTGGAGTGTCACATGTCCATCTTACGGTGGAGCCTCGCATGTCCATCATTCGGTAGAGCGTCACATGTCCATCGTACGGTGGAGCATAGCATGTCCATCGTACGGTGGAGCGTCACATATCCATCGTACGGTGGAGCGTCACATGTTCATCATACGGTGGAGCATCGCATGTCCATCGTACCGTGAAGCCTCGCATGTCCATCGTACGGTGGAGAGTCACATGTCCATCATACGGTGGAGCATCGCATATCCATCGTACGGTTCAGCGTCCCATGTCCATCGTACTGTGGAGCGTCACATGTCCATCGTACGGTGGAGCATCCCATGTCCATCGTACGATGGAGCATGGCATGTCCATCGTACGGTGGAGCGTCACATGTCCATCTTACGGTGGAGCATCGCTAGTCCATCGTACGATGGAGCGTCACATGTCCATCGTACGGTGGAGCGTCCCATGTCCATCGTACGGTGGAGCCTCACATGTCCATCGTACGGTGGAGCATCCCATGTCCATCGTACGCTGGAGCGTCACATGTCCATCGTACGGTGGAGCGTCACATGTCCATCTTACGGTGGAGCCTCGCAAGTCCATCGTACGATGGAGCGTCGCATGTCCATCGTACAGTGGAGCGTTTCATGTCCATCGTACAGTGGAGCCTCGCATGTCCATCATACGGTGGAGCGTCACATGTCCATCGTACAGTGGAGCGTCACATGTCCATCCTATGGTGGAGCCTCCCATGTCCATCGTACGGTGGAGTGTCACATGTCCATCGTACGGTGGAGCATAGCATGTCCATCGTTGGGTGGAGAGTCACATGTCCATCGTACGGTGGAGCATTGCATGTCCATCGTTGGGTGGAGAGTCACATGTCCATCGTTCGATGGAGCATCCCATGTCCATCGTACGGTGGAGCGTCACATGTCCATCGTACAGTGGAGCCTCGCATGTCAATCATACGGTGGAGCGTCACATGTCCATCGTACAGTGGAGCATCGCATGTCCATCGTACGGTGGAGCATCAGATGTCCATCATATGGTGGAGCGTCACATGTCCATCGTACGATGGAGCGTCGCCTCTCCATCATACAGTCGAGCGTCCCATGTCCATCGTACGGTGGAGCGTCACATGTCCATCGTACGGTGGAGCGTCACATGTCCATCGCACAGTGGAGCCTCGCATGTCAATTATACGGTGGAGCGTCACATGTCCATCGTACAGTGGAGCATCGCATGTCCATCGTACGGTGGAGCATCAGATGTCCATCATATGGTGGAGCATCACATGTCCATCGTACGATAGAGCATCCCATGTCCATCGTACGATGGAGCGTCGCATGTCCATCGTACGGTGGAGTGTTACATGTCCATGGTACAGTGGAGCGTCGCATGCCCATCGTACAGTGGAGCGTCACATGTCCATCGTATGGTGGAGCATCAGATGTCCATCGTACGATGGAGCATCGCATGTCCATCGTACGGTGGAGCATCGCATGTCGATCGTACGGTGGAGCGTCACATGTCCATCGTACAGTGGAGCCTCGCATGTCCATCGTACCGTGAAGCCTCGCATGTCCATCGTACGGTGGAGCGTCACATGTCCATCATACAGTGGAGCCTCGCATGTCCATCGTACTGTGAAGCCTCGCATGTCCATCGTACGATAAAGCATCACATGTCCATCTTACGGTGGAGCCTCGCATGTCCATCATTCGGCGGAGCCTCGCATGTCCATCGTACGGTGGAGCGTCACATGTCCATCGTACGGTGGAGCGTCACATGTTCATCATACGGTGGAGCATCGCATATCCATGGTACGGTGGAGAGTCACATGTCCATCATACGGTGGAGCATCGCATATCCATCGTACGGTTCAGCGTCCCATGTCCATCGTACTGTGGAGCGTCACATGTCCATCGTACAGTGGAGCATCTCATGTCCATCGTACGATGGAGCATGGCATGTCCATCGTACGGTGGAGCGTCACATGTCCATCTTACGGTGGAGCATCGCTAGTCCATCGTACGATGGAGCGTCACATGTCCATCGTACGGTGGAGCGTCCCATGTCCATCGTACGGTGGAGCGTCACATGTCCATCGTATGGTGGAGCATCCCATGTCCATCGTACGCTGGAGCGTCACATGTCCATCGTACGGTGGAGCGTCACATGTCCATCTTACGGTGGAGCATCGCAAGTCCATCGTACGATGGAGCGTCGCATGTCCATCGTACAGTGGAGCGTTTCATGTCCATCGTACAGTGGAGCCTCGCATGTCCATCATACGGTGGAGCGTCACATGTCCATCGTACAGTGGAGCGTCACATGTCCATCCTATGGTGGAGCCTCCCATGTCCATCGTACGGTGGAGTGTCACATGTCCATCGTACGGTGGAGCGTCACATGTCCATCGTACGGTGGAGCATAGCATGTCCATCGTTGGGTGGAGAGTCACATGTCCATCGTACGGTGGAGCATTGCATGTCCATCGTTGGGTGGAGAGTCACATGTCCATCGTTCGATGGAGCATCCCATGTCCATCGTACGGTGGAGCATCACATGTCCATCGTACAGTGGAGCCTCGCATGTCAATCATACGGTGGAGCGTCCCATGTCCATCGTACAGTGGAGCATCGCATGTCCATCGTACAGTGGAGCATCGCATGTCCATCGTACGGTGGAGCATCAGATGTCCATCATATGGTGGAGCGTCACATGTCCATCGTACGGTGGAGCGTCACATGTTCATCATACGGTGGAGCATCGCATATCCATGGTACGGTGGAGAGTCACATGTCCATCATACGGTGGAGCATCGCATATCCATCGTACGGTTCAGCGTCCCATGTCCATCGTACTGTGGAGCGTCACATGTCCATCGTACGGTGGAGCATCCCATGTCCATCGTACGATGGAGCATGGCATGTCCATCGTACGGTGGAGCGTCACATGTCCATCTTACGGTGCAGCATCGCTAGTCCATCGTACGATGGAGCGTCACATGTCCATCGTACGGTGGAGCGTCCCATGTCCATCGTACGGTGGAGCGTCACATGTCCATCGTACGGTGGAGCATCCCATGTCCATCGTACGCTGGAGCGTCACATGTCCATCGTACGGTGGAGCGTCACATGTCCATCTTACGGTGGAGCATCGCAAGTCCATCGTACGATGGAGCGTCGCATGTCCATCGTACAGTGGAGCGTTTCATGTCCATCGTACAGTGGAGCCTCGCATGTCCATCATACGGTGGAGCGTCACATGTCCATCGTACAGTGGAGCGTCACATGTCCATCCTATGGTGGAGCCTCCCATGTCCATCGTACGGTGGAGTGTCACATGTCCATCGTACGGTGGAGCATAGCATGTCCATCGTTGGGTGGAGAGTCACATGTCCATCGTACGGTGGAGCATTGCATGTCCATCGTTGGGTGGAGAGTCACATGTCCATCGTTCGATGGAGCATCCCATGTCCATCGTACGGTGGAGCATCACATGTCCATCGTACAGTGGAGCCTCGCATGTCAATCATACGGTGGAGCGTCACATGTCCATCGTACAGTGGAGCATCGCATGTCCATCGTACGGTGGAGCATCAGATGTCCATCATATGGTGGAGCGTCACATGTCCATCGTACGATGGAGCGTCACCTCTCCATCATACAGTCGAGCGTCCCATGTCCATCGTACGGTGGAGCGTCACATGTCCATCGTACGGTGGAGCGTCACATGTCCATTGCACAGTGGAGCCTCGCATGTCAATTATACGGTGGAGCGTCACATGTCCATCGTACAGTGGAGCATCGCATGTCCATCGTACGGTGGAGCATCAGATGTCCATCATATGGTGGAGCATCACATGTCCATCGTACGATAGAGCATCCCATGTCCATCGTACGATGGAGCGTCGCATGTCCATCGTACGGTGGAGTGTTACATGTCCATGGTACAGTGGAGCGTCGCATGTCCATCGTACAGTGGAGCGTCACATGTCCATCGTATGGTGGAGCATCAGATGTCCATCGTACGATGGAGCATCACATGTCCATCGTACGGTGGAGCATCGCATGTCGATCGTACGGTGGAGCGTCACATGTCCATCGTACAGTGGAGCCTCGCATGTCCATCGTACCGTGAAGCCTCGCATGTCCATCGTACGGTGGAGCGTCACATGTCCATCATACAGTGGAGCCTCGCATGTCCATCGTACCGTGAAGCCTCGCATGTCCATCGTACGGTGGAGCATCACATGTCCATCGTACGATAAAGCGTCACATGTCCATCTTACGGTGGAGCCTCGCATGTCCATCATTCGGCGGAGCCTCGCATGTCCATCGTACGGTGGAGCGTCACATGTCCATCGTACGGTGGAGCGTCACATGTCCATCTTACGGTGGAGCCTCGCATGTCCATCATTCGGCGGAGCCTCGCATGTCCATCATTCGGTGGAGCGTCACATGTCCATTGTACGGTGGAGCATCGCATGTCCATCGTATGGTGGAGCGTTAGATGTCCATCTTACGGTGGAGCATCACATGTCAATCGTACTGTGAAGCATCGCATGTCGATCGTACGGTGGAGCGTCTCATGTCCATCGTACGGTGGAGCGTCACATGTCCATCGTACGGTGGAGCATAGCATGTATATCGTATGGTGGAGCATCACATGTCCATCGTACGATGGAGCATCCCATGTCCATCGTACGGTGGAGCGTCACATGTCCATGGTACGATGGAGCGTCACATGTCCATTATACTGTGGAGCATCCCATGTCCATCGTACGGTGGAGCGTCACATGTCCATCGTACGGTGGAGCATAGCATGTCCATCGTACGGTTTAGCGTAAGATGTCCATCGTACGACGGAGCATCGCATGTCCATCGTACGGTGGAGCGTCACATGTCCATCGTACAGTGGGGCCTTGCATGTCCATCATATGGTGGAGCGTCACATGTCCATCGTACAGTGGAGCATCGCATGTCCATCGTACAGTGGAGCGTCACATGTCCGTCGTACATTGGAGCGTCCCATGTCCATCATACGGTGGAGCATCGCATATCCATCGTACAGTGGAGCGTCGCATGTCCATCATACGGTGGAGCATCCCATGTCCATCGTACGATGGAGCGTCGCATGTCCATCGTACGGTGGAGTGTCACATGTCCATCTTACGGTGGAGCCTCGCATGTCCATCATTCGGTAGAGCGTCACATGTCCATCGTACGGTGGAGCATAGCATGTCCATCGTACGGTGGAGCGTCACATGTCCATCGTACGGTGGAGCGTCACAAGTTCATCATACGGTGGAGCATCGCATATCCATGGTACGGTGGAGAGTCACATGTCCATCATACGGTGGAGCATCGCATATCCATCGTACGGTTCAGCGTCCCATGTCCATCGTACTGTGGAGCGTCACATGTCCATCGTACGGTGGAGCATCCCATGTCCATCGTACGCTGGAGCGTCGCATGTCCATCGTACGGTTGAGCGTCACATGTCCATCGTACGGTGGAGCGTCCCATGTCCATCGTACGGTGGAGCGTCACATGTCCATCGTACGGTGGAGTGTTACATGTCCATGGTACAGTGGAGCGTCGCATGTCCATCGTACAGTGGAGCGTCACATGTCCATCGTATGGTGGAGCATCAGATGTCCATCGTACGATGGAGCATCGCATGTCCATCGTACGGTGGAGCATCGCATGTCGTTCGTACGGTGGAGCGTCACATGTCCATCGTACAGTGGAGCCTCGCATGTCCATCGTACCGTGAAGCCTCGCATGTCCATCGTACGGTGGAGCGTCACATGTCCATCATACAGTGGAGCCTCGCATGTCCATCGTACCGTGAAGCCTCGCATGTCCATCGTACGGTGGAGCATCACATGTCCATCGTACGATAAAGCGTCACATGTCCATCTTACGGTGGAGCCTCGCATGTCCATCATTCAGCGGAGCCTCGCATGTCCATCGTACGGTGGAGCGTCACATGTCCATCGTACGGTGGAGCGTCACATGTCCATCTTACGGTGGAGCCTCGCATGTCCATCATTCGGCGGAGCCTCGCATGTCCATCATTCGGTGGAGCGTCACATGTCCATTGTACGGTGGAGCATCGCATGTCCATCGTATGGTGGAGCGTTAGATGTCCATCTTACGGTGGAGCATCACATGTCAATCGTACTGTGAAGCATCGCATGTCGATCGTACGGTGGAGCGTCTCATGTCCATCGTACGGTGGAGCGTCACATGTCCATCGTACGGTGGAGCATCACATGTCCATCGTACGATGGAGCATCCCATGTCCATCGTACGGTGGAGCGTCACATGTCCATGGTACGATGGAGCGTCACATGTCCATTATACTGTGGAGCATCCCATGTCCATCGTACGGTGGAGCGTCACATGTCCATCGTACGGTGGAGCATAGCATGTCCATCGTACGGTTTAGCGTATGATGTCCATCGTACGGTGGAGCATCGCATGTCCATCGTACGGTGGAGCGTCACATGTCCATCGTACAGTGGGGCCTTGCATGTCCATCATATGGTGAGCGTCACATGTCCATCGTACAGTGGAGCATCGCATGTCCATCGTACAGTGGAGCGTCACATGTCCATCATACGGTGGAGCATCCCATGTCCATCGTACGATGGAGCGTCGCATGTCCATCGTACGGTGGAGTGTCACATGTCCATCTTACGGTGGAGCCTCGCATGTCCATCATTCGGTAGAGCGTCACATGTCCATCGTACGGTGGGGCATAGCATGTCCATCGTACGGTGGAGCGTCACATGTCCATCGTACGGTGGAGCGTCACAAGTTCATCATACGGTGGAGCATCGCATATCCATGGTACGGTGGAGAGTCACATGTCCATCATACGGTGGAGCATTGCATATCCATCGTACGGTTCAGCGTCCCATGTCCATCGTACTGTGGAGCGTCACATGTCCATCGTACGGTGGAGCATCCCATGTCCATCGTACGCTGGAGCGTCGCATGTCCATCGTACGGTGGAGCGTCACATGTCCATCGTACGGTGGAGCGTCCCATGTCCATCGTACGGTGGAGCGTCACATGTCCATCGTACGGTGGAGCATCCCATGTCCATCGTACGCTGGAGCGTCGCATGTCCATCGTACGGTGGAGCGTCACATGTCCATCTTACGGTGGAGCGTCACATGTCCATCTTACGGTGGAGCATCGCAAGTCCATCGTACGATGGAGCGTCGCATGTCCATCGTACAGTGGAGCGTTTCATGTCCATCGTACAGTGGAGCCTCGCATGTCCATCATACGGTGGAGCGTCACATGTCCATCGTACAGTGGAGCGTCACATGTCCATCCTATGGTGGAGCCTCCCATGTCCATCGTACGGTGGAGCGTCACATGTCCATCGTACGGTGGAGCATAGCATGTCCATCGTTGGGTGGAGAGTCACATGTCCATCGTTCGATGGAGCATCCCATGTCCATCGTACGGTGGAGCGTCACATGTCCATCGTACAGTGGAGCCTCGCATGTCAATCATACGGTGGAGCGTCACTTGTCCATCGTACAGTGGAGCATCGCATGTCCATCGTACGGTGGAGCATCAGATGTCCATCATATGGTGGAGCGTCACATGTCCATCGTACGATGGAGCGTCACTTGTCCATCGTACAGTGGAGCATCGCATGTCCATCGTACGGTGGAGCATCAGATGTCCATCATATGGTGGAGCGTCACATGTCCATCGTACGATGGAGCGTCGCCTGTCCATCCTACAGTCGAGCGTCGCATGTCCATCGTACGGTGGAGCGTCACATGTCCATCATACGGTGGAGCATCCCATGTCCATCGTACGATGGAGCGTCGCATGTCCATCGTACGGTGGAGCGTCACATGTCCATCTTACGGTGGAGCCTCGCATGTCCATCATTCGGTAGAGCGTCACATGTCCATCGTACGGTGGAGCATAGCGTGTCCATCGTACGGTGGAGCGTCACATGTCCATCGTACGGTGGAGCATCACATGTAGATCGTACGGTGGAGCGTCGCATGTCCATCGTATGGTGGAGCATCACATGTCCATCGTACAGTGGAGCCTCGCATGTCCATCATACAGTGGAGCGTCACATGTCCATCGTACGGTGGAGCGTCTCATGTCCATCGTACGGTGGAGCATCACATGTCCATTGTTCAGTGGAGCCTCGCATGTCCATCATACGGTGGAGCGTCACATGTCCATCGTACGGTGGAGCGTCCCATGTCCATCGTACGGTGGAGCATCACATGTCCATCGTTCAGTGGAGCCTCGCATGTCCATCATACGGTGGAGCATCGCATGTCCATCGTACAGTGGAGCATCGCATGTCCATCGTACATTGGAGCGTAACATGTCCATCATACGGTGGAGCATCGCATATCCATCGTACGGTGGAGCATCCCATGTCCATCATACGATGGAGCATCCCATGTCCATCGTACGGTGGAGCGTCACATGTCCATCGTACAGTGGAGCCTCGCATGTCCATCATACGGTGGAGCGTCACATGTCCATCGTACAGTGGAGCATCGCATGTCCATCGTACATTGGAGCGTAACATGTCCATCATACGGTGGAGCATCGCATATCCATCGTACGGTGGAGCATCCCATGTCCATCATATGATGGAGCATCCCATGTCCATCGTACGGTGGAGCGTCACATGTCCATCGTACAGTGGAGCCTCGCATGTCCATCATACGGTGGAGCATCCCATGCCCATCGTACGATGGAGCGTCGCATGTCCATCGTACGGTGGAGCGTCACATGTCCATCTTACGGTGGAGCATCGCAAGTCCATCGTACGATGGAGCGTCACATGTCCATCGTACGGTGGAGCATAGCATGTCCATCGTACGGTAAAGCATCACATGTCCATCATACGGTGGAGCGTCACATGTCCAGGATACGGTGGAGCGTCCCATGTCCATCGTACGGTGGAGCATAGCATGTCCATCGTACGGTGGAGCGTCAGATGTCCATCGTACGGTGGAGCATCCCATGTCCATCGTACGATGGAGCGTCGCATGTCCATCATACAGTGGAGCCTCGCATGTCCATCGTACCGTGAAGCCTCGCATGTCCATCGTACGGTGGAGCATCACATGTCCATCGTACGATAAAGCGTCACATGTCCATCTTACGGTGGAGCCTCGCATGTCCATCATTCGGCGGAGCCTCGCATGTCCATCGTACGGTGGAGCGTCACATGTCCATCGTACGGTGGAGCGTCACATGTCCATCTTACGGTGGAGCCTCGCATGTCCATCATTCGGTAGAGCGTCACATGTCCATCGTACGGTGGAGCATAGCATGTCCATCGTACGGTAAAGCATCACATGTCCATCGTACGGTGGAGCGTCACATGTCCAGGATACGGTGGAGCGTCCCATGTCCATCGTACGGTGGAGCGTCACATGTCCATCGTACGGTGGAGCATAGCATGTCCATCGTACGGTGGAGCGTCAGATGTCCATCGTACGGTGGAGCATCACATGTCCATCGTACGGTGGAGCATCGCATGTCCATCGTACGGTGGAGCGTCACATGTCCATCGTACTGTGGAGCCTTGCATGTCCATCATACGGTGGAGCATCACATGTCCATCGTACAGTGGAGCATCGCATGTCCATCGTACAGTGGAGCGTCGCATGTCCATCGTACATTGGAGCGTCCCATGTCCATCATACGGTGGAGCATCGCATATCCATCGTACGGTGGAGCATCCCATGTCCATCATACGATGGAGCATCCCATGTCCATCGTACGGTGGAGCATCACATGTCCATCGTTCAGTGGAGCCTCGCATGTCCATCATACGGTGGAGCATCGCATGTCCATCGTACAGTGGAGCATCGCATGTCCATCGTACATTGGAGCGTAACATGTCCATCATACGGTGGAGCATCGCATATCCATCGTACAGTGGAGCATCCCATGTCCATCATACGATGGAGCATCCCATGTCCATCGTACGGTGGAGCGTCACATGTCCATCGTACAGTGGAGCCTCGCATGTCCATCATACGGTGGAGCGTCACATGTCCATCGTACAGTGGAGCATCGCATGTCCATCGTACATTGGAGCGTAACATGTCCATCATACGGTGGAGCATCGCATATCCATCGTACGGTGGAGCATCCCATGTCCATCATACGATGGAGCATCCCATGTCCATCGTACGGTGGAGCGTCACATGTCCATCGTACAGTGGAGCCTCGCATGTCCATCATACGGTGGAGCATCGAATGTCCCTCGTACGGTGGAGCATTGCATGTCCATCTTACGATGGAGCGTCACTAGGCCATCATACGATGGAGCATCGCATGTCCATCGAACGGTGGAGCGTCACATGTCCATCGTACATTTGAGCGTCGCATGTCCATCGTGCGGAGGAGCGTCAGATGTCCATCGTATGGTGGAGCGTCACATGTCCATCGTACGATGGAGCGTCGCATGTCCATTGTACGGTGGAGCATCGCATGTCCATCATACGGTGGAGCGTCACATGTCCATCGTACAGTGGAGCGTCACATGTCAATTATACGGTGGAGCGTCACATGTCCATCGTACAGTGGAGCATCGCATGTCCATCGTACGGTGGAGCATCAGATGTCCATCATATGGTGGAGCATCACATGTCCATCGTACGATAGAGCATCCCATGTCCATCGTACGATGGAGCGTCGCATGTCCATCGTACGGTGGAGTGTTACATGTCCATTGTACAGTGGAGCGTCGCATGTCCATCGTACAGTGGAGCGTCACATGTCCATCGTGGAGCGGTGGAGCGTCACATGTCCATCTTTATGGAGCAGAATTGGGGCCAAAATTAATCACATGTTATATTTTGCTATATTCAATTTTACCTTGAGATTATAGAATGCTAAACTATCAATTAAAGACATGTAAACTTCAGATTGTAGAAAACACATACAACAATAGGCACATTCTCTGTTTGAAACTTTATCATTTAAACTTTAATGTTTAAACATTTCAAAAATAAACAACCCACATGTGTGAAGAAAGGAAAATAAAATGTATATTTCATTGTTCAATCCAGTAAAATACAAAGAAAACTTTATATAACTTGTTTTCTTCTTCCGTATTTCAACACCTTGCATGTGTATAATTCAGGTTTTGTCATTTACCTATTGCTAATTCCACATTCACAAATCTATCTTTTGTATTTCCAAAGTTCGTGTTTGAAAGTTCATGTTTGAAAGTTCGTATTTGGAAGTCTTGAAGTATGTCACGAAGTATGTCATGACGTATGTCGCGAAGTATGTTAGAGGAGTGTGAAACTAAATGCTCCCTTATGCTGCCTCCCTGCCGGCGCAAAAGCTCCTGGCTGGCGATGGATTGTCAATAGTGTCTGCACAGCCGACTTCGACAAAACTTTCATGTTGTACCCATCTACCAGCCGTTTTTACTCCGCCAAAAGATACTTAATGAAAAGAAAATTAACGGTGAGTTCTCCTTTTCACGTTTTCGAAGTACTCAATCAATTTATTTTGTTGAATTTAATCTCCGAAATGTGGTGTCTGGGCGATAATTAGGGCTTATAGGCTTGTAATCGGCGAAGGCGAAAACGAAGCGAACGTCCATCGTCACGGTGGCTAGGCGTTACGCGTTATTCGGGGAGTGCCGCGTAAAATCATGAGTATTACGCATTATTCATGAGGAAATGGCAGCCTCTGGTTAACTTCTAGCAGGAAATACATACAATTTCTCTAATTTTACCGTTTTGAAATGTCGGATTTGGTTTTGCACGGAATATTATTCATGATTGTTGTTGAGTAGCGATACCTTCGGCTGCACAATATCTGTCAATGTTGCTTCGACAGCCGCTCTCCTCGGTTTTGGGGTTGAAAAATGTTATATATCGGCATTATTGTGAAAAGAATGAGAGTTCTATAATATTGATATTATGGGCTTCACGTGTGCCTGTCTTGAAAATGTTTCACAATGGTCGCAAGCGCCACTAATCTAGGTTGAATGTGTCAATTGTTTATTTGCTATACTTCACGCGATTTGTGTGAGGGCATTACGCGTATGTGCATGAGTAAATATTTTGTTATGGTTGGGATATTTCTTTTTTAATGCGAATTTTTCTCCAGTTTTTACTGCTCAATTGATGGGATAAATTCAAGTTCAAGGGATATTGTTTTCACTTGGTGAGCTTTTGTGTAAAAGACACGAAAAGCTCTTAGTATTGTCAATTTCAGATTCATGAAGATTGGGAGGAACATATGGAGGATAACGATAAGTGAGAAGTATCATCATTGGAACATGTACAGCCTCAAATCATACTTAAAAATATTTGTGTATGCATTGCAACCTCGACCATCCCCGACAACACTCATATGTTTCCTCATGCTGTGACGCGTGTGTAGATTTCCACCCTCAGGCTGATACGCGTAAACCATAAAAAGCTTCTCATTTCATAAAATACTCGATAAAAACAACTGGTTGCATGATGTAACAATAAAGAAAGATTATCTGCGAGCATTCTATGATTTACCAACATGCACTTTGTTGGTTTCAATTGACAGCCGATGATATTTCACAAACAAGTCGCAAGCATGCGGGTGATGTCACGAACTGTGTGTCCATTTTCGTGGATATATGTTTGCTCATTGGGATGTTCCGTGGATACAGAATTTTAGGAAGTAAATGAACTTTTTCATGAACTCACCTCATTTGAAATGGGGACCTATGTCGTTTCCTGTGCAATTTCCTCACGAATAACGCGTAATACTCGCGATTTTACACGGCACTCCCTGAATAACGCGTAATGCCTAGCCACCATGATCTTGTGCCCACTATATGTTTAGATCCATTCTGTAGATTTTGAAAATAAAATACTACTATTTGTTTATCCATGTACTAGTTGTAACGTTTGACGCCCACAGCACACAGGGTGCACGCGGCGGGCGTCGTAATTACTAGAACCACAACCAGGTAACAGTCCGTCCAGACGAGTCCAGCCGATCATAGATCTACATCACATCATAACACATCATTATCAACATCATCACATACAACATATACATTAGTTGTGGTAATGTTGCCGAATGCAGAGCCTGAGATGCCATGGGAGCGGCACCACAGAACTCGCACACGTGGGCATGTTGCTCGCCGGCCTCGCCGACGGCACTGCCACAGGGGTGGAACCCTGGACAGCCCGACGGTCTGCCGGAGCCTGTGTCACACCATCCCAGGGCGAGAGATCGGTGATCACAGGGCCCCGAATCATCACGGTCTCCCTCCTGGGCCTCCTATGGGAATAGTCCCAAGGGCCCCCGCGGGCCTCAGCCAGTGAGTACGGACGTAGAGCTCATACCCGAGCCCTCCGTCGTCCTCTCGCCTTGCCAGCACTGAGACAACTCCACTGAACAAGACGGCTTCAGAGTATTCATAACCCCTAAAGGAACGAGACACGAGGGATGACGTAAGACCATTGTTACAGTACAATGGAGCGAGAGGATTAGAGGGCGTTGCTATGTAGCGCACATGCTTCGAATACGAAGCGGCCAAAACAAGAGTAGTGTTTACAAAGAATCTCCTGCCGTGATCTTTGGGTGAAATCGCCACATAGTAATAGCCTATAAATATACATTTGTACTGGATATTTTTTTTTCCACTTTTCAGGTGCAAGTGGGGGCGCCATTGGACGCATTAACTCTGCAATTGATGATTTTTGACAGGTGAATTACAAATTGTTAAAGTTTATCATCCAAGATATTCTGCATTTTTGTTATATAAATATAATAAAATGATCAAGTTATGACCTGATAGTTGCATACATGTGTATTGGAATTCAAAATGTTTCTTTCAAATTTTTGTTAGGTGATGACTGATGTTATGGCCTGAAGTCAAGATAATCGACTGACTGAAATCAGCATCAAGACTCAAGATCACAGGCGAACTGAAGGAGGCATGGCTCCTGATCGAAGGCTGACTGAAAGGGGGTGACACTCAAGATGTTGTCTTCAACATCTTGAACTTTGAGCTGATAGTGTGATAAATAATGAGTTTGGTAGTAAAAATGTAAATGCATACCCGGTATGTACTTGGTATGATGAAGTATGTTTTGTTCATGTTCAGAAGCATTCCATACGTAGTATAGGATTTGATGCTCAATGATGGTTTCACAAAGTTTTAAAGTTGAAATTTTCCAAGAACATGTATACACATTGATCACATTCATAACAGACTAATATGTTTGTGATATATGCAGTAATATGTTGGAATGCTATGGTAGAGATAATATACCTGATTCAAACAATATATCTATTACAGACAATGTATTCAGTGCAGAAACACATTTAAATAGCTATTTTGGACTTCATGAATTTCCAAGCTGTGTTAGCAGCGTGCTTAGACATGTATGTGTGTCAGTCCTGCATGGTCTGTGAAATTTACATGTAGTTTGGTTCAGTTAATAACATAAGCACAGTAAGTTATCATTTTCTGATAAACAGTTTTTTACGAATATGTGGACAAGGCATTTATACATGTGCTAGTATTTGTAGGATGAACCTAATTTCATTCGAGTTCAGCTATTTACTGTACTTCATTCTGCTGGCCTCAGTTGTCTGAAACTTCCCTTGTATGATTCATTTGTGTAGGGGTTAGCTTGTTAATTGATAATATTGAAGTGTAACTGAATTTTGAAAATATATTCTATTTTTATAATGTACTGATATTATTGCTTGTCTTGTTGAGTCTAACTGTGGAATAAACATCTTTCCACGGTCCATTGCAAGGGTTCTTTGTCATGAATATTGTGGTAA
The DNA here is from genome assembly GCA_949152475.1 of Terebella lapidaria. Classification (NCBI taxonomy): domain Eukaryota; kingdom Metazoa; phylum Annelida; class Polychaeta; order Terebellida; family Terebellidae; genus Terebella; species Terebella lapidaria. The sequence goes on along the minus strand of OX424557.1, from coordinate 4,293,333 downwards.
ACACACAATTTTTGGTGATTCTTTCTCATCACAAAACTTTTAGTATGTTCTTGCACATGATATTTTTCCCTGAATTATGATTTTTAAAAAAATAAACCAATCCCAATGAGTGACCATATTTATATGCCATCTTATCACCATTATGTGCATAGAATCCAGAATAAATATATTTCCGCGAAACTAAAAAAAACAACTCGTCGTGAACTTGCGGTTGTTGTTGTTGTTGATATACACTAAATTAGATGTCTCCAAAACTTTTTCTTTCAAAAAGTATTGCAAAAATGAAATGAATAAAGGAATGAACATGACATGAATGGACATGACAAAATAGGAAGAAGCACACACGTAACTTGCATAACTTACAATGATATATTAATTTTTAAATATAATGTTTTGGATGTAGGAAATATATGCCTAGTTATCATGGTTATTCCCATTCACAAACACTATCATCATCATGATGCATACCGATAGGCATTCAAGTTTTTCCCCGCGAGTGAACCGTCTTTGTGTGTGGGTGGCATAGCGTGAGGGAGTATTTGGTTTCACATTAACAAAACTCCTATCGCTTCACGCGCCCTCTGTTCCACATGCGAGAGTCATTTGTAGACTTTCCAACACGAACTTCAAAATGTCAAAATGCAGAAGATAGATTTCTGAATGCCGAATTGTCAATGGATGAATGACAGAACGTGAATCAGAAACATATAAACTATAGAACTACGTAAGGAGAAAACTACTTATATAAAGTGTTGTTTTTTTATTGTATTTTACTGAATCATAGACTATTAAAATATAAATTTTATTTTTCTTTCTTCACACATATGGTTTGTTGATTTTGACGAAAAAGTTTAAATATCAGAGTTTTAAACAAATAATGTACCTATTGTAGTTCGTGCTTTCTACAATCTGAAGTTCACATGTCTACAATTGATAGTTTAGCTTTCTATAATCTCGAAATAAAAAGTGAATATAGCAAAATATGACATGTCATTAATTTTGGCCCCAATTCTGCTCCATACATCTTACGGTGGAGCCTCGCATGTCCATCATTCGGTAGAGCGTCACATGTCCATCGTACGGTGGAGCATAGCATGTCCATCGTACGGTGGAGCGTCACATGTCCATCGTACGGTGGAGCATCACATGTAGATCGTACGGTGGAGCGTCGCATGTCCATCGTACGGTGGAGCATCACATGTCCATCGTACAGTGGAGCCTCGCATGTCCATCATACAGTGGAGCGTCAAATGTCCATCGTATGGTGGAGCGTCTCATGTCCATCGTACGGTGGAGCATCACATGTCCATTGTTCAGTGGAGCCTCGCATGTCCATCATACGGTGGAGCGTCACATGTCCATCGTATGGTGGAGCGTCCCATGTCCATCGTACGGTGGAGCATCACATGTCCATCGTTCAGTGGAGCCTCGCATGTCCATCATACGGTGGAGCATCGCATGTCCATCGTACAGTGGAGCATCGCATGTCCATCGTAAATTGGAGCGTAACATGTCCATCATACGGTGGAGCATCGCATATCCATCGTATGGTGGAGCATCCCATGTCCATCATACGATGGAGCATCCCATGTCCATCGTACGGTGGAGCGTCACATGTCCATCGTACAGTGGAGCCTCGCATGTCCATCATACGGTGGAGCGTCACATGTCCATCGTACAGTGGAGCATCGCATGTCCATCGTACATTGGAGCGTAACATGTCCATCATACGGTGGAGCATCGCATATCCATCGTACGGTGGAGCATCCCATGTCCATCATATGATGGAGCATCCCATGTCCATCGTACGGTGGAGCGTCACATGTCCATCGTACAGTGGAGCCTCGCATGTCCATCATACGGTGGAGCATCCCATGTCCATCGTACGATGGAGCGTCGCATGTCCATCGTACGGTGGAGCGTCACATGTCCATCTTACGGTGGAGCCTCGCATGTCCATCCTTCGGTAGAGCGTCACATGTCCATCGTACGGTGGAGCATAGCATGTCCATCGTACGGTAAAGCATCACATGTCCATCGTACGGTGGAGCGTCACATGTCCAGGATACGGTGGAGCATCCCATGTCCATCGTACGGTGGAGCATAGCATGTCCATCGTACGGTGGAGCGTCAGATGTCCATCGTACGGTGGAGCATCCCATGTCCATCGTACGATGGAGCGTCGCATGTCCATCGTACGGTGGAGCGTCACATGTCCATCTTACGGTGGAGCCTCGCATGTCCATCATTCGGTAGAGCGTCACATGTCCATCGTACGGTGGAGCATAGCATGTCCATCGTACGGTAAAGCATCACATGTCCATCGTACGGTGGAGCGTCACATGTCCAGGATACGGTGGAGCATCCCATGTCCATCGTACGGTGGAGCGTCACATGTCCATCGTACGGTGGAGCATAGCATGTCCATCGTACGGTGGAGCGTCAGATGTCCATCGTACGGTGGAGCATCACATGTCCATCGTACGGTGGAGCATCGCATGTCCATCGTACGGTGGAGCGTCACATGTCCATCGTACTGTGGAGCCTTGCATGTCCATCATACGGTGGAGCATCACATGTCCATCGTACAGTGGAGCATCGCATATCCATCGTACGGTGGAGCATCCCATGTCCATCATACGATGGAGCATCCCATGTCCATCGTACGGTGGAGCGTCACATGTCCATCGTACAGTGGAGCCTCGCATGTCCATCATACGGTGGAGCATCGAATGTCCCTCGTACGGTGGAGCATTGCATGTCCATCTTACGATGGAGCGTCACTAGGCCATCATACGATGGAGCATCGCATGTCCATCGTACGGTGGAGCGTCACATGTCCATCGTACATTTGAGCGTCGCATGTCCATCGTACGGAGGAGCGTCAGATGTCCATCGTATGGTGGAGCGTCACATGTCCATCGTACGATGGAGCGTCGCATGTCCATTGTACGGTGGAGCATCGCATGTCCATCATACGGTGGAGCGTCACATGTCCATCGTACAGTGGAGCGTCACATGTCAATTATACGGTGGAGCGTCACATGTCCATCGTACAGTGGAGCATCGCATGTCCATCGTACGGTGGAGCATCAGATGTCCATCATATGGTGGAGCATCACATGTCCATCGTACGATAGAGCATCCCATGTCCATCGTACGATGGAGCGTCGCATGTCCATCGTACGGTGGAGTGTTACATGTCCATTGTACAGTGGAGCGTCGCATGTCCATCGTACAGTGGAGCGTCACATGTCCATCGTGGAGCGGTGGAGCGTCACATGTCCATCTTACGGTGGAGCCTCGCATGTCCATCATTCGGTAGAGCGTCACATGTCCATCGTACGGTGGAGCATAGCATGTCCATCGTACGGTGGAGCGTCACATGTCCATCGTACGGTGGAGCATCACATGTAGATCGTACGGTGGAGCGTCGCATGTCCATCGTACGGTGGAGCATCACATGTCCATCGTACAGTGGAGCCTCGCATGTCCATCATACAGTGGAGCGTCAAATGTCCATCGTATGGTGGAGCGTCTCATGTCCATCGTACGGTGGAGCATCACATGTCCATTGTTCAGTGGAGCCTCACATGTCCATCATACGGTGGAGCGTCACATGTCCATCGTATGGTGGAGCGTCCCATGTCCATCGTACGGTGGAGCATCACATGTCCATCGTTCAGTGGAGCCTCGCATGTCCATCATACGGTGGAGCATCGCATGTCCATCGTACAGTGGAGCATCGCATGTCCATCGTAAATTGGAGCGTAACATGTCCATCATACGGTGGAGCATCGCATATCCATCGTATGGTGGAGCATCCCATGTCCATCATACGATGGAGCATCCCATGTCCATCGTACGGTGGAGCGTCACATGTCCATCGTACAGTGGAGCCTCGCATGTCCATCATACGGTGGAGCGTCACATGTCCATCGTACAGTGGAGCCTCGCATGTCCATCATACGGTGGAGCATCCCATGTCCATCGTACGATGGAGCGTCGCATGTCCATCGTACGGTGGAGCGTCACATGTCCATCTTACGGTGGAGCCTCGCATGTCCATCCTTCGGTAGAGCGTCACATGTCCATCTTACGGTGGAGCCTCGCATGTCCATCATTCGGTAGAGCGTCACATGTCCATCGTACGGTGGAGCATAGCATGTCCATCGTACGGTAAAGCATCACATGTCCATCGTACGGTGGAGCGTCACATGTCCAGGATACGGTGGAGCATCCCATGTCCATCGTACGGTGGAGCATAGCATGTCCATCGTACGGTGGAGCGTCAGATGTCCATCGTACGGTGGAGCATCCCATGTCCATCGTACGATGGAGCGTCGCATGTCCATCGTACGGTGGAGCGTCACATGTCCATCTTACGGTGGAGCCTCGCATGTCCATCCTTCGGTAGAGCGTCACATGTCCATCGTACGGTGGAGCATAGCATGTCCATCGTACGGTAAAGCATCACATGTCCATCGTACGGTGGAGCGTCACATGTCCAGGATACGGTGGAGCATCCCATGTCCATCGTACGGTGGAGCATAGCATGTCCATCGTACGGTGGAGCGTCAGATGTCCATCGTACGGTGGAGCATCCCATGTCCATCGTACGATGGAGCATCACATGTCCATCGTACGGTGGAGCATCGCATGTCCATCGTACGGTGGAGCGTCACATGTCCATCGTACTGTGGAGCCTTGCATGTCCATCATACGGTGGAGCATCACATGTCCATCGTACAGTGGAGCATCGCATGTCCATCGTACAGTGGAGCGTCGCATGTCCATCGTACATTGGAGCGTCCCATGTCCATCATACGGTGGAGCATCGCATATCCATCGTACGGTGGAGCATCCCATGTCCATCATACGATGGAGCATCCCATGTCCATCGTACGGTGGAGCATCACATGTCCATCGTTCAGTGGAGCCTCGCATGTCCATCATACGGTGGAGCATCGCATGTCCATCGTACAGTGGAGCATCGCATGTCCATCGTACATTGGAGCGTAACATGTCCATCATACGGTGGAGCATCGCATATCCATCGTACGGTGGAGCATCCCATGTCCATCATACGATGGAGCATCCCATGTCCATCGTACGGTGGAGCGTCACATGTCCATCGTACAGTGGAGCCTCGCATGTCCATCATACGGTGGAGCGTCACATGTCCATCGTACAGTGGAGCATCGCATGTCCATCGTACATTGGAGCGTAACATGTCCATCATACGGTGGAGCATCGCATATCCATCGTACGGTGGAGCATCCCATGTCCATCGTACGATGGAGCGTCGCATGTCCATCGTACGGTGGAGCGTCACATGTCCATCTTACGGTGGAGCCTCGCATGTCCATCATTCGGTAGAGCGTCACATGTCCATCGTACGGTGGAGCATAGCATGTCCATCGTACGGTAAAGCATCACATGTCCATCGTACGGTGGAGCGTCACATGTCCAGGATACGGTGGAGCGTCCCATGTCCATCGTACGGTGGAGCATAGCATGTCCATCGTACGGTGGAGCGTCAGATGTCCATCGAACGGTGGAGCATCCCATGTCCATCGTACGATGGAGCGTCGCATGTCCATCGTACGGTGGATCGTCACATGTCCATCTTACGGTGGAGCCTCGCATGTCCATCATTCGGTAGAGCGTCACATGTCCATCGTACGGTGGAGCATAGCATGTCCATAGTACGGTAAAGCATCACATGTCCATCGTACGGTGGAGCGTCACATGTCCAGGATACGGTGGAGCGTCCCATGTCCATCGTACGGTGGAGCGTCACATGTCCATCGTACGGTGGAGCATAGCATGTCCATCGTACGGTGGAGCGTCAGATGTCCATCGTACGGTGGAGCATCACATGTCCATCGTACGGTGGAGCATCGCATGTCCATCGTACGGTGGAGCGTCACATGTCCATCGTACTGTGGAGCCTTGCATGTCCATCATACGGTGGAGCATCACATGTCCATCGTACAGTGGAGCATCGCATGTCCATCGTACAGTGGAGCGTCGCATGTCCATCGTACATTGGAGCGTCCCATGTCCATCATACGGTGGAGCATCGCATATCCATCGTACGGTGGAGCATCCCATGTCCATCATACGATGGAGCATCCCATGTCCATCGTACGGTGGAGCGTCACATGTCCATCGTACAGTGGAGCCTCGCATGTCCATCGTACGGTGGAGCGTCACATGTCCATCGTACAGTGGAGCATCGCATGTCCATCGTACAGTGGAGCATCGCATGTCGATCGTACGGTGGAGCGTCACATGTCCATCATACGGTGGAGCGTCCCATGTCCATCGTACGGTGGAGTGTCGCATGTCCATCGTACGGTGGAGCATCGCATGTCAATCGTACGGTGGAGCGTCACATGTCCATCGTACGGTGGAGCGTCACATGTCCATCGTACGGTGGAGCATAGCATGTCCATCGTTGGGTGGAGAGTCACATGTCCATCGTTCGATGGAGCATCCCATGTCCATCGTACGGTGGAGCGTCACATGTCCATCGTACAGTGGAGCCTCGCATGTCAATCATACGGTGGAGCGTCACTTGTCCATCGTACAGTGGAGCATCGCATGTCCATCGTACGGTGGAGCATCAGATGTTCATCATATGGTGGAGCGTCACATGTCCATCGTACGATGGAGCGTCGCCTGTCCATCCTACAGTCGAGCGTCGCATGTCCATCGTACGGTGGAGCATCAGATGTCCATCATATGGTGGAACGTCACATGTCCATCGTACGATGGAGCGTCGCCTGTCCATCCTACAGTCGAGCGGCGCATGTCCATCGTACGGTGGAGCATCACATGTCCATCGTACAGTGGAGCGTCCCATGTCCATCGTACGGTGGAGCGTCACATGTCCATCTTACGGTGGAGCCTCGCATGTCCATCATTCGGTAGAGCGTCACATGTCCATCGTACGGTGGAGCATAGCATGTCCATCGTACGGTAAAGCATAACATGTCCATCGTACGGTGGAGCGTCACATGTGAAGGATACGGTGGAGCGTCCCATGTCCATCGTACGGTGGAGCGTCACATGTCCATCGTACGGTGGAGCATAGCATGTCCATCGTACGGTGGAGCGTCAGATGTCCATCGTACGGTGGAGCATCACATGTCCATCGTACGGTGGAGCATCTCATGTCCATCGTACGGTGGAGCGTCACATGTCCATCTTACGGTGGAGCCTCGCATGTCCATCATTCGGTAGAGCGTCACATGTCCATCGTACGGTGGAGCATAGCATGTCCATCGTACGGTGGAGCGTCACATGTCCATCGTACGGTGGAGCATCACATGTAGATCGTACGGTGGAGCGTCGCATGTCCATCGTACGGTGGAGCATCACATGTCCATCGTACAGTGGAGCCTCGCATGTCCATCATACAATGGAGCGTCACATGTCCATCGTACGGTGGAGCGTCTCATGTCCATCGTACGGTGGAGCATCACATGTCCATTGTTCAGTGGAGCCTCGCATGTCCATCATACGGTGGAGCGTCACATGTCCATCGTACGGTGGAGCGTCCCATGTCCATCGTACGGTGGAGCATCACATGTCCATCGTTCAGTGGAGCCTCGCATGTCCATCATACGGTGGAGCATCGCATGTCCATCGTACAGTGGAGCATAGCATGTCCATCGTACGGTGGAGCGTCAGATGTCCATCGTACGGTGGAGCATCCCATGTCCATCGTACGATGGAGCGTCGCATGTCCATCGTACGTTGGAGCGTCACATGTCCATCTTACGGTGGAGCCTCGCATGTCCATCATTCGGTAGAGCGTCACATGTCCATCGTACGGTGGAGCATAGCATGTCCATCGTACGGTAAAGCATCACATGTCCATCGTACGGTGGAGCGTCACATGTCCAGGATACGGTGGAGCGTCCCATGTCCATCGTACGGTGGAGCGTCACATGTCCATCGTACGGTGGAGCATAGCATGTCCATCGTACGGTGGAGCGTCAGATGTCCATCGTACGGTGGAGCATCACATGTCCATCGTACGGTGGAGCATCGCATGTCCATCGTACGGTGGAGCGTCACATGTCCATCGTACTGTGGAGCCTTGCATGTCCATCATACGGTGGAGCATCACATGTCCATCGTACAGTGGAGCATCGCATGTCCATCGTACAGTGGAGCGTCGCATGTCCATCGTACATTGGAGCGTCCCATGTCCATCATACGGTGGAGCATCGCATATCCATCGTACGGTGGAGCATCCCATGTCCATCATACGATGGAGCATCCCATGTCCATCGTACGATGGAGCGTCGCATGTCCATCGTACGGTGGAGCGTCACATGTCCATCGTACAGTGGAGCCTCGCATGTCCATCATACGGTGGAGCGTCACATGTCCATCGTACAGTGGAGCATCGCATGTCCATCGTACAGTTTAGCATCGCATGTCGATCGTACGGTGGAGCGTCACATGTCCATCATACGGTGGAGCGTCCCATGTCCATCGTACGGTGGAGTGTCGCATGTCCATCGTACGGTGGAGCATCGCATGTCAATCGTACGGTGGAGCGTCACATGTCCATCGTACGGTGGAGCGTCACATGTCCATCGTACGGTGGAGCATAGCATGTCCATCGTTGGGTGGAGAGTCACATGTCCATCGTTCGATGGAGCATCCCATGTCCATCGTACGGTGGAGCGTCACATGTCCATCGTACAGTGGAGCCTCGCATGTCAATCATACGGTGGAGCGTCACTTGTCCATCGTACAGTGGAGCCTCGCATGTCCATCGTACGGTGGAGCATCAGATGTCCATCATATGGTGGAGCGTCACATGTCCATCGTACGATGGATCGTCGCCTGTCCATCCTACAGTCGAGCGTCGCATGTCCATCGTACGGTGGAGCATCAGATGTCCATCATATGGTGGAGCGTCACATGTCCATCGTACGATGGAGCGTCGCCTGTCCATCCTACAGTCGAGCGTCGCATTCCCATCGTACGGTGGAGCATCCCATGTCTATCGTACGATGGAGCGTCGCATGTCCATCGTACGGTGAAGCGTCGCATGTCCATCTTACGGTGGAGCCTCGCATGTCCATCATTCGGTGGAGCGTCACATGTCCATCGTACGGTGGAGCATAGCATGTCCATCGTACGGTGGAGCATCACATGTCCATCGTACGGTGGAGCTTCACATGTAGATCGTACGGTGGAGCGGCACATGTCCATCGTACGGTGGAGCATCACATGTCCATCGTACGGTGGAGCCTCGCATGTCCATCATAAAGTGGAGCGTCACATGTCCATCGTACGGTGGAGCGTCTCATGTCCATCGTACGGTGGAGCGTCACATGTCCATCGTACGATGGAGCATCCCATGTTCATCGTACGATGGAGTGTCGCATGTCCATCGTACGGTGGAGCGTCGCATGTCCATCGTACGGTGGAGCGTCACATGTCCATCTTACGGTGGAGCATCGCTAGTCCATCGTACGATGGAGCGTCGCATGTCCATCGTACAGTGGAGCGTCTCATGTCCATCGTACAGTGGAGCCTCGCATGTCAATTATACGGTGGAGCGTCACATGTCCATCGTACCGTGGAGCATCGCATGTCCATCGTACGGTAAAGCATCACATGTCCATCGTACGGTGGAGCATAGCATGTCCATCGTACGGTGGAGCGTCAGATGTCCATCGTACGGTGGAGCATCCCATGTCCATCGTACGATGGAGCGTCGCATGTCCATCGTACGGTGGAGCGTCACATGTCCATCTTAAGGTGGAGCCTCGCATGTCCATCATTCGGTAGAGCGTCACATGTCCATCGTACGGTGGAGCATAGCATGTCCATCGTACGGTAAAGCATCACATGTCCATCGTACGGTGGAGCGTCACATGTCCAGGATACGGTGGAGCGTCCCATGTCCATCATACGATGGAGCATCCCATGTCCATCGTACGGTGGAGCGTCACATGTCCATCGTACAGTAAAGCCTCGCATGTCCATCGTACGGTGGAGCGTCACATGTCCATCGTACAGTGGAGCATCGCATGTCCATCGTACAGTGGAGCATCGCATGTCGATCGTACGGTGGAGCGTCACATGTCCATCATACGGTGGAGCATAGCATGTCCATCGTTGGGTGGAGAGTCACATGTCCATCGTTCGATGGAGCATCCCATGTCCATCGTACGGTGGAGCGTCACATGTCCATCGTACAGTGGAGCCTCGCATGTCAATCATACGGTGGAGCGTCACTTGTCCATCGTACAGTGGAGCATCGCATGTCCATCGTACGGTGGAGCATCAGATGTCCATCATATGGTGGAGCGTCACATGTCCATCGTACGATGGAGCGTCGCCTGTCCATCCTACAGTCGAGCGTCGCATGTCCATCGTACGGTGGAGCATCAGATGTCCATCATATGGTGGAGCGTCACATGTCCATCGTACGATGGAGCGTCGCCTGTCCATCCTACAGTCGAGCGTCGCATGTCCATCGTACGGTGGAGCATCCCATGTCCATCGTACGATGGAGCGTCGCATGTCCATCGTACGGTGGAGCGTCGCATGTCCATCTTACGGTGGAGCCTCGCATGTCCATCATTCGGTAGAGCGTCACATGTCCATCGTACGGTGGAGCATAGCATGTCCATCGTACGATGGAGCGTCACATGTCCATCGTACGGTGGAGCATCACATGTAGATCGTACGGTGGAGCGGCACATGTCCATCGTACGGTGGAGCATCACATGTCCATCGTACAGTGGAGCCTCGCATGTCCATCATACAGTGGAGCGTCACATGTCCATCGTACGGTGGAGCGTCTCATGTCCATCGTACGGTGGAGCGTCACATGTCCATCGTACGGTGGAGCATCCCATGTTCATCGTACGATGGAGTGTCGCATGTCCATCGTACGGTGGAGCGTCACATGTCCATCTTACGGTGGAGCATCGCTAGTCTATCGTACGATGGAGCGTCGCATGTCCATCGTACAGTGGAGCGTCTCATGTCCATCGTACAGTGGAGCCTCGCATGTCCATCATACGGTGGAGCGTGACATGTCCATCGTACGGTGGAGCGTCACATGTCCATCGTACGGTGGAGCGTCACATGTTCATCATACGGTGGAGCATCGCATATCCATGGTACGGTGGAGCGTCACATGTCCATCATACGGTGGAGCATCGCATATCCATCGTACGGTTCAGCGTCCCATGTCCATCGTACTGTGGAGCGTCACATGTCCATCGTACGGTGGAGCATCCCATGTCCATCGTACGATGGAGCATGGCATGTCCATCGTACGGTGGAGCGACACATGTCCATCTTACGGTGGAGCATCGCTAGTCCATCGTACGATGGAGCGTCACATGTCCATCGTACGGTGGAGCGTCTCATGTCCATCGTACGGTGGAGCGTCACATGTCCATCGTACGGTGGAGCATCCCATGTTCATCGTACGATGGAGTGTCGCATGTCCATCGTACGGTGGAGCGTCACATGTCCATCTTACATTGGAGCATCGCAAGTCCATCGTACGATGGAGCGTCGCATGTCCATCGTACAGTGGAGCGTTTCATGTCCATCGTACAATGGAGCCTCGCATGTCCATCATTATACGGTGGAGCGTCACATGTCCTTTGTACGGTGGAGCGTCACATGTCCATCGTATGGTGGAGCATAGCATGTCCATCGTTGGATGGAGAGTCACATGTCCATCGTTCGATGGAGCATCCCATGTCCATCGTACGGTGGAGCGTCACATGTCCATCGTACAGTGGAGCCTCACATGTCAATCATACGGTGGAGCGTCACTTGTCCATCGTACAGTGGAGCCTCGCATGTCCATCGTACGGTGGAGCGTCACATGTCCATCGTACAGTGGAGCATCGCATGTCCATCGTACAGTGGAGCATCGCATGTCGATCGTACGGTGGAGCATCGCAAGTCCATCGTACGATGGAGCGTCGCATGTCCATCGTACAGTGGAGCGTTTCATGTCCATCGTACAATGGAGCCTCGCATGTCCATCATTATACGGTGGAGCGTCACATGTCCTTTGTACGGTGGAGCGTCACATGTCCATCGTATGGTGGAGCATAGCATGTCCATCGTTGGGTGGAGAGTCACATGTCCATCGTTCGATGGAGCATCCCATGTCCATCGTACGGTGGAGCGTCACATGTCCATCGTACAGTGGAGCCTCACATGTCAATCATACGGTGGAGCGTCACTTGTCCATCGTACAGTGGAGCATCGCATGTCCATCGTACGGTGGAGCATCAGATGTCCATCATATGGTGGAGCGTCACATGTCCATCGTACGATGGAGCGTCGCCTGTCCATCCTACAGTCGAGCGTCGCATGTCCATCGTACGGTGGAGCATCAGATGTCCATCATATGGTGGAACGTCACATGTCCATCGTACGATGGAGCGTCGCCTGTCCATCCTACAGTCGAGCGGCGCATGTCCATCGTACGGTGGAGCATCACATGTCCATCGTACAGTGGAGCGTCCCATGTCCATCGTACGGTGGAGCGTCACATGTCCATCGTACGGTGGAGCATCCCATGTCCATCGTACGCTGGAGCGTCGCATGTGAATCGTACGGTGGAGCGTCACATGTCCATCTTACGGTGGAGCATCGCTAGTCCATCGTACGATGGAGCGTCGCATGTCCATCGTACAGTGGAGCATCTCATGTCCATCGTACAGTGGAGCCTCGCATGTCCATCATACGGTGGAGCGTCACATGTCCATCATACGGTGGAGCATAGCATGTCCATCGTTGGGTGGAGAGTCACATGTCCATCGTACGGTGGAGCATTGCATGTCCATCGTTGGGTGGAGAGTCACATGTCCATCGTTCGATGGAGCATCCCATGTCCATCGTACGGTGGAGCGTCACATGTCCATCGTACAGTGGAGCCTCGCATGTCAATCATACGGTGGAGCGTCACATGTCCATCGTACAGTGGAGCATCGCATGTCCATCGTACGGTGGAGCATCAGATGTCCATCATATGGTGGAGCGTCACATGTCCATCGTACGATGGAGCGTCGCCTCTCCATCATACAGTCGAGCGTCCCATGTCCATCGTACGGTGGAACGTCACATGTCCATCGCACAGTGGAGCCTCGCATGTCCATCGTACGGTGGAGCGTCACATGTCCATCGCACAGTGGAGCCTCGCATGTCAATTATACGGTGGAGCCTCGCATGTCAATTATACGGTGGAGCATCACATGTCCATCGTACGGTGGAGCATCAGATGTCCATCATATGGTGGAGCATCACATGTCCATCGTACGATAGAGCATCCCATGTCCATCGTACGATGGAGCGTCGCATGTCCATCGTACGGTGGAGTGTTACATGTCCATTGTACAGTGGAGCGTCGCATGTCCATCGTACAGTGGAGCGTCACATGTCCATCGTATGGTGGAGCATCAGATGTCCATCGTACGATGGAGCATCGCATGTCCATCGTACGGTGGAGCATCGAATGTCCCTCGTACGGTGGAGCATTGCATGTCCATCTTACGATGGAGCGTCACTAGGCCATCATACGATGGAGCATCGCATGTCCATCGTACGGTGGAGCGTCACATGTCCATCGTACATTTGAGCGTCGCATGTCCATCGTACGGAGGAGCGTCAGATGTCCATCGTATGGTGGAGCGTCACATGTCCATCGTACGATGGAGCGTCGCATGTCCATTGTACGGTGGAGCATCGCATGTCCATCATACGGTGGAGCGTCACATGTCCATCGTACAGTGGAGCGTCACATGTCCATCGCACGATGGAGCGTCGCATGTCCATCTTACGGTGGAGCTTCGCTAGTCCATCGTACGATGGAGAGTCGCATGTCTGTCGTACGGTGGAGCGTCACATGTCCATCGTACAGTGGAGTGTCGCATGTCCATCGTACGGTGGAGCGTCACATGTCCATCGTATGATGGAGCATCCCATGTCCATCGTACGGTGGAGCGTCACATGTCCATCGTATGGTGGAGCGTCACATGTCCATCGTACGGTGGAGCATCGCATGTCCATCGTACGGTGGAGTGTCACATGTCCATCGTACAGTGGAGCCTTGCATGTCCAACATACGGTGGAGCGTCACATGTCCATCGTACAGTGGAGCATCGCATGTCCATCGTACAGTGGAGCGTCACATGTCCATCGTACATTGGTTACGATTGAGCCTCGCATGTCCATCGTTCGGTAGAGCGTCACATGTCCATCGTACGATGGAGCGTCGCATGTCCATTGTACGGTGGAGCATCGCATGTCCATCATACGGTGGAGCGTCACATGTCCATCGTACAGTGGAGCGTCACATGTCCATCGCACGATGGAGCGTCGCATGTCCATCTTACGGTGGAGCTTCGCTAGTCCATCTTACGGTGGAGCTTCGCTAGTCCATCGTACGATGGAGAGTCGCATGTCCGTCGTACGGTGGAGCGTCACATGTCCATCGTACAGTGGAGCCTCGCATGTCCATCGTACCGTGAAGCCTCGCATGTCCATCGTACGGTGGAGCGTCACATGTCCATCGTACGGTGGAGCGTCACATGTCCATCTTATGGTGGAGCCTCGCATGTCCATCATTCGGCGGAGCCTCGCATGTCCATCATTCGGTGGAGCGTCACATGTCCATTGTACGGTGGAGCATCGCATGTCCATCGTATGGTGGAGCGTTAGATGTCCATCTTACGGTGGAGCATCACATGTCAATCGTACTGTGAAGCATCGCATGTCGATCGTACGGTGGAGCGTCTCATGTCCATCGTACGGTGGAGCGTCACATGTCCATCGTACGGTGGAGCATAGCATGTATATCGTATGGTGGAGCATCACATGTCCATCGTACGATGGAGCATCCCATGTCCATCGTACGGTGGAGCGTCACATGTCCATCGTACGATGCAGCGTCACATGTCCATTATACTGTGGAGCATCCCATGTCCATCGTACGGTGGAGCGTCACATGTCCATCGTACGGTGGAGCATAGCATGTCCATCGTACGGTTTAGCGTAAGATGTCCATCGTACGGTGGAGCATCGCATGTCCATCGTACGGTGGAGCGTCACATGTCCATCGTACAGTGGGGCCTTGCATGTCCATCATATGGTGGAGCGTCACATGTCCATCGTACAGTGGAGCATCGCATGTCCATCGTACAGTGGAGCGTCACATGTCCGTCGTACATTGGAGCGTCCCATGTCCATCATACGGTGGAGCATCGCATATCCATCGTACAGTGGAGCGTCACATGTCCATCATACGGTGGAGCATCCCATGTCCATCGTACGATGGAGCGTCGCATGTCCATCGTACGGTGGAGTGTCACATGTCCATCTTACGGTGGAGCCTCGCATGTCCATCATTCGGTAGAGCGTCACATGTCCATCGTACGGTGGAGCATAGCATGTCCATCGTACGGTGGAGCGTCACATGTCCATCGTACGGTGGAGCGTCACAAGTTCATCATACGGTGGAGCATCGCATATCCATGGTACGGTGGAGAGTCACATGTCCATCATACGGTGGAGCATCGCATATCCATCGTACGGTTCAGCGTCCCATGTCCATCGTACTGTGGAGCGTCACATGTCCATCGTACGGTGGAGCATCCCATGTCCATCGTACGATGGAGCATGGCATGTCCATCGTACGGTGGAGCGTCACATGTCCATCTTACGGTGGAGCATCGCTAGTCCATCGTACGATGGAGCGTCACATGTCCATCGTACGGTGGAGCGTCCCATGTCCATCGTACGGTGGAGCATCACATGTCCATCGTACGGTGGAGCATCCCATGTCCATCGTACGCTGGAGCGTCGCATGTCCATCGTACGGTGGAGCGTCACATGTCCATCTTACGGTGGAGCATCGCAAGTCCATCGTACGATGGAGCGTCGCATGTCCATCGTACAGTGGAGCATCGCATGTCCATCGTACAGTGGAGCGTCACATGTCCATCGTACAGTGGAGCCTTGCATGTCCATCATATGGTGGAGCGTCACATGTCCATCGTACAGTGGAGCATCGCATGTCCATCGTACAGTGGAGCGTCACATGTCCATCGTACATTGGTTACGGTGGAGCGTCACATGTCCATCGTACGGTGGAGCATAGCGAGTCCATCGTACGGTGGAGCGTCACATGTCCATCGTACGGCGGAGCATCACATGTAGATCGTACGGTGGAGCGTCGCATGTCCATCGTACGGTGGAGCATCACATGTCCATCGTACAGTGGAGCCTCGCATGTCCATCATACAGTGGAGCGTCACATGTCCATCGTACGGTGGAGCGTCTCATGTCCATCGTACGGTGGAGCATCACATGTCCATTGTTCAGTGGAGCCTCGCATGTCCATCATACGGTGGAGCGTCACATGTCCATCGTACGGTGGAGCGTCCCATGTCCATCGTACGGTGGAGCATCACATGTCCATCGTTCAGTGGAGCCTCGCATGTCCATCATACGGTGGAGCATCGCATGTCCATCGTACAGTGGAGCATCGCATGTCCATCGTACATTGGAGCGTAACATGTCCATCATACGGTGGAGCATCGCATATCCATCGTACGGTGGAGCATCCCATGTCCATCATACGATGGAGCATCCCATGTCCATCGTACGGTGGAGCGTCACATGTCCATCGTACAGTGGAGCCTCGCATATCCATCATACGGTGGAGCGTCACATGTCCATCGTACAGTGGAGCATCGCATGTCCATCGTACATTGGAGCGTAACATGTCCATCATACAATGGAGCATCGCATATCCATCGTACGGTGGAGCATCCCATGTCCATCATATGATGGAGCATCCCATGTCCATCGTACGGTGGAGCGTCACATGTCCATCGTACAGTGGAGCCTCGCATGTCCATCATACGGTGGAGCATCCCATGTCCATCGTACGATGGAGCGTCGCATGTCCATCGTACGGTGGAGCGTCACATGTCCATCTTACGGTGGAGCCTCGCATGTCCATCATTCGGTAGAGCGTCACATGTCCATCGTACGGTGGAGCATAGCATGTCCATCGTACGGTAAAGCATCACATGTCCATCGTACGGTGGAGCGTCACATGTCCAGGATACGGTGGAGCGTCCCATGTCCATCGTACGGTGGAGCATAGCATGTCCATCGTACGGTGGAGCGTCAGATGTCCATCGTACGGTGGAGCATCCCATGTCCATCGTACGATGGAGCGTCGCATGTCCATCGTACGGTGGAGCGTCACATGTCCATCTTACGGTGGAGCCTCGCATGTCCATCATTCGGTAGAGCGTCACATGTCCATCGTACGGTGGAGCATCACATGTCCATCGTACAGTGGAGCATCGCATGTCCATCGTACGATGGAGCATCCCATGTCCATCGTACGGTGGAGCGTCACATGTCCATCGTATGGTGGAGCGTCACATGTCCATCGTACGGTGGAGCATCGCATGTCCATCGTACGGTGGAGCGTCACATGTCCATTGTACAGTGGAGCCTTGCATGTCCATCATATGGTGGAGCGTCACATGTCCATCGTACAGTGGAGCATCGCATGTCCATCGTACAGTGGAGCGTCACATGTCCATCGTACATTGGTTACGGTGGAGCGTCACATGTCCATCGTACGGTGGAGCATAGCGTGTCCATCGTACGGTGGAGCGTCACATGTCCATCGTACGGTGGAGCATCACATGTAGATCGTACGGTGGAGCGTCGCATGTCCATCGTACGGTGGAGCATCACATGTCCATCGTACAGTGGAGCCTCGCATGTCCATCATACAGTGGAGCGTCACATGTCCATCGTACGGTGGAGCGTCTCATGTCCATCGTACGGTGGAGCATCACATGTCCATTGTTCAGTGGAGCCTCGCATGCCCATCATACGGTGGAGCGTCACATGTCCATCGTACGGTGGAGCGTCCCATGTCCATCGTACGGTGGAGCATCACATGTCCATCGTTCAGTGGAGCCTCGCATGTCCATCATACGGTGGAGCATCGCATGTCCATCGTACAGTGGAGCATCGCATGTCCATCGTACATTGGAGCGTAACATGTCCATCATACGGTGGAGCATCGCATATCCATCGTACGGTGGAGCATCCCATGTCCATCATACGATGGAGCATCCCATGTCCATCGTACGGTGGAGCGTCACATGTCCATCGTACAGTGGAGCCTCGCATGTCCATCATACGGTGGAGCGTCACATGTCCATCGTACAGTGGAGCATCGCATGTCCATCGTACATTGGAGCGTAACATGTCCATCATACGGTGGAGCATCGCATATCCATCGTACGGTGGAGCATCCCATGTCCATCATATGATGGAGCATCCCATGTCCATCGTACGGTGGAGCGTCACATGTCCATCGTACAGTGGAGCCTCGCATGTCCATCATACGGTGGAGCATCCCATGTCCATCGTACGATGGAGCGTCGCATGTCCATCGTACGGTGGAGCGTCACATGTCCATCTTACGGTGGAGCCTCGCATGTCCATCATTCGGTAGAGCGTCACATGTCCATCGTACGGTGGAGCATAGCATGTCCATCGTACGGTAAAGCATCACATGTCCAGGATACGGTGGAGCGTCCCATGTCCATCGTACGGTGGAGCGTCACATGTCCATCGTACAGTGGAGCATAGCATGTCCATCGTACGGTGGAGCGTCAGATGTCCATCGTACGGTGGAGCGTCACATGTCCATCGTACGGTGGAGCATCGCATGTCCATCGTACGGTGGAGCGTCACATGTCCATCGTACTGCGGAGCCTTGCATGTCCATCATACGGTGGAGCATCACATGTCCATCGTACAGTGGAGCATCGCATGTCCATCGTACAGTGGAGCGTCGCATGTCCATCGTACATTGGAGCGTCCCATGTCCATCATACGGTGGAGCATCGCATATCCATCGTACGGTGGAGCATCCCATGTCCATCATACGATGGAGCATCCCATGTCCATCGTACGGTGGAGCGTCACATGTCCATCGTACGGTGGAGCATAGCATGTCCATCGTTGGGTGGAGAGTCACATGTCCATCGTTCGATGGAGCATCCCATGTCCATCGTACGGTGGAGCGTCACATGTCCATCGTACAGTGGAGCCTCACATGTCAATCATACGGTGGAGCGTCACTTGTCCATCGTACAGTGGAGCATCGCATGTCCATCGTACGGTGGAGCATCAGATGTCCATCATATGGTGGAGCGTCACATGTCCATCGTACGATGGAGCGTCGCCTGTCCATCCTACAGTCGAGCGTCGCATGTCCATCGTACGGTGGAGCATCAGATGTCCATCATAATTTATGGTGGAACGTCACATGTCCATCGTACGATGGAGCGTCGCCTGTCCATCCTACAGTCGAGCGGCGCATGTCCATCGTACGGTGGAGCATCACATGTCCATCGTACAGTGGAGCGTCCCATGTCCATCGTACGGTGGAGCGTCACATGTCCATCGTACGGTGGAGCATCCCATGTCCATCGTACGCTGGAGCGTCGCATGTGAATCGTACGGTGGAGCGTCACATGTCCATCTTACGGTGGAGCATCGCTAGTCCATCGTACGATGGAGCGTCGCATGTCCATCGTACAGTGGAGCGTCTCATGTCCATCGTACAGTGGAGCCTCGCATGTCCATCATACGGTGGAGCGTCACATGTCCATCGTACGATGGAGCGTCGCCTCTCCATCATACAGTCGAGCGTCCCATGTCCATCGTACGGTGGAACGTCACATGTCCATCGCACAGTGGATCCTCGCATGTCCATCGTACGGTGGAGCGTCACATGTCCATCGCACAGTGGAGCCTCGCATGTCAATTATACGGTGGAGCGTCACATGTCCATCGTACAGTGGAGCATCGCATGTCCATCGTACGGTGGAGCATCAGATGTCCATCATATGGTGGAGCATCACATGTCCATCGTACGATAGAGCATCCCATGTCCATCGTACGATGGAGCGTCGCATGTCCATCGTACGGTGGAGTGTTACATGTCCATTGTACAGTGGAGCGTCGCATGTCCATCGTACAGTGGAGCGTCACATGTCCATCGTATGGTGGAGCATCAGATGTCCATCGTACGATGGAGCATCGCATGTCCATCGTACGGTGGAGCATCGAATGTCCCTCGTACGGTGGAGCATAGCATGTCCATCTTACGATGGAGCGTCACTAGGCCATCATACGATGGAGCATCGCATGTCCATCGTACGGTGGAGCGTCACATGTCCATCGTACATTTGAGCGTCGCATGTCCATCGTACGGAGGAGCGTCAGATGTCCATCGTATGGTGGAGCGTCACATGTCCAAAGTACGATGGAGCGTCGCATGTCCATTGTACGGTGGAGCATCGCATGTCCATCATACGGTGGAGCGTCACATGTCCATCGTACGGTGGAGCGTCACATGTCCATCGCACGATGGAGCGTCGCATGTCCATCGTACGGTGGAGCGTCACATGTCCATCGTATGATGGAGCATCCCATGTCCATCGTACGGTGGAGCGTCACATGTCCATCGTATGGTGGAGCGTCACATGTCCATCGTACGGTGGAGCATCGCATGTCCATCGTACGGTGGAGTGTCACATGTCCATCGTACAGTGGAGCCTTGCATGTCTAACATACGGTGGAGCGTCACATGTCCATCGTACAGTGGAGCATCGCATGTCCATCGTACAGTGGAGCGTCACATGTCCATCGTACATTGTTTACGGTTGAGCCTCGCATGTCCATCGTTCGGTAGAGCGTCACATGTCCATCGTACGATGGAGCGTCGCATGTCCATTGTACGGTGGAGCATCGCATGTCCATCATACGGTGGAGCGTCACATGTCCATCGTACAGTGGAGCGTCACATGTCCATCGCACGATGGAGCGTCGCATGTCCATCTTACGGTGGAGTTTCGCTAGTCCATCTTACGGTGGAGCTTCGCTAGTCCATCGTACGATGGAGAGTCGCATGTCCGTCGTACGGTGGAGCGTCACATGTCCATCGTACTGCGGAGCCTTGCATGTCCATCATACGGTGGAGCATCACATGTCCATCGTACAGTGGAGCATCGCATGTCCATCGTACGATGGAGCATCCCATGTCCATCGTACGGTGGAGCGTCACATGTCCATCGTATGGTGGAGCGTCACATGTCCATCGTACGGTGGAGCATCGCATGTCCATCGTACGGTGGAGCGTCACATGTCCATCGTACCGGGGAGCCTTGCATGTCCATCATATGGTGGAGCGTCACATGTCCATCGTACAGTGGAGCATCGCATGTCCATCGTACAGTGGAGCGTCACATGTCCATCGTACATTGGTTACGGTGGAGCCTCGCATGTCCATCGTTCGGTAGAGCGTCACATGTCCATCATACGGTGGAGCATAGCATGTCCATCGTACGGTGGAGCATCACATGTCCATCGTACGGTGGAGCATCCCATGTTCATCGTACGGTGGAGCGTCATATGTCCATCGCACAGTGGAGCCTCGCATGTCAATTATACGGTGGAGCGTCGCATGTCCATCGTACGGTGGAGCGTCACATGTCCATCTTACGGTGGAGCATCGCTAGTCCATCGTACGATGGAGCGTCGCATGTCCATCGTACAGTGGAGCGTCTCATGTCCATCGTACAGTGGAGCCTCGCATGTCCATCATACGGTGGAGCGTGACATGTCCATCGTACGGTGGAGCGTCACATGTCCATCCTACGATGGAGCGTCCCATGTCCATCGTACGGTGGAGCGTCATATGTCCATCGCACAGTGGAGCCTCGCATGTCAATTATACGGTGGAGCGTCACATGTCCATCGTACAGTGGAGCATCGCATGTCCATCGTACGGTGGAGCATCAGATGTCCATCATATGGTGGAGCGTCACATGTCCATCGTACAATAGAGCATCCCATGTCCATCGTACGGTGGAGCGTCGCATGTCCATCGTACGGTGGAGTGTCACATGTCCATCGTACGGTGGAGCGTCGCATGTCCATCGTACAGTGGAGCGTCACATGACCATCGTATGGTGAAGCATCAGATGTCCATCGTACGGTGGAGCATCGCATGTCCATCGTACGGTGGAGCATCGCATGTCGATCGTACGGTGGAGCGTCGCATGTCCATCGTACGATGGAGCATCCCATGTCCATCGTACGGTGGAGCGTCACATGTCCATCGTACAGTGGAGCCTCGCATGTCCATCGTACCGTGAAGCCTCGCATGTCCATCGTACGGTGGAGCGTCACATGTCCATCGTACGGTGGAGCGTCACATGTCCATCTTACGGTGGAGCCTCGCATGTCCATCATTCGCTGGAGCGTCACATGTCCATTGTACGGTGGAGCATCGCATGTCCATCGTATGGTGGAGCGTTAGATGTCCATCTTACGGTGGAGCATCACATGTCAATCGTACTGTGAAGCATCGCATGTCGATCGTACGGTGGAGCGTCTCATGTCCATCGTACGGTGGAGCGTCACATGTCCATCGTACGGTGGAGCATAGCATGTATATCGTATGGTGGAGCATCACATGTCCATCGTACGATGGAGCATCCCATGTCCATCGTACGGTGGAGCGTCACATGTCCATCGTACGATGGAGCGTCACATGTCCATTATACTGTGGAGCATCCCATGTCCATCGTACGGTGGAGCGTCACATGTCCATCGTACGGTGGAGCATAGCATGTCCATCGTACGGTTTAGCGTAAGATGTCCATCGTACGGTGGAGCATCGCATGTCCATCGTACGGTGGAGCGTCACATGTCCATCGTACAGTGGAGCATCGCATGTCCATCGTACAGTGGAGCGTCACATGTCCGTCGTACATTGGAGCGTCCCATGTCCATCATACGGTGGAGCATCGCATATCCATCATTCGGTAGAGCGTCACATGTCCATCGTACGGTGGAGCATAGCATGTCCATCGTACGGTGGAGCGTCACATGTCCATCGTACGGTGGAGCGTCACAAGTTCATCATACGGTGGAGCATCGCATATCCATGGTACGGTGGAGAGTCACATGTCCATCATACGGTGGAGCATCGCATATCCATCGTACGGTTCAGCGTCCCATGTCCATCGTACTGTGGAGCGTCACATGTCCATCGTACGGTGGAGCATCCCATGTCCATCGTACGATGGAGCATGGCATGTCCATCGTACGGTGGAGCGTCACATGTCCATCTTACGGTGGAGCATCGCTACTCCATCGTACGATGGAGCGTCACATGTCCATCGTACGGTGGAGCGTTCCATGTCCATCGTACGGTGGAGCGTCACATGTCCATCGTACGGTGGAGCATCCCATGTCCATCGTACGCTGGAGCGTCGCATGTCCATCGTACGGTGGAGCGTCACATGTCCATCTTACGGTGGAGCATCGCAAGTCCATCGTACGATGGAGCGTCGCATGTCCATCGTACAGTGGAGCGTTTCATGTCCATCGTACAGTGGAGCCTCGCATGTCCATCATACGGTGGAGCGTCACATGTCCATCGTACAGTGGAGCGTCACATGTCCATCCTATGGTGGAGCCTCCCATGTCCATCGTACGGTGGAGCGTCACATGTCCATCGTACGGTGGAGCATAGCATGTCCATCGTTGGGTGGAGAGTCACATGTCCATCGTTCGATGGAGCATCCCATGTCCATCGTACGGTGGAGCGTCACATGTCCATCGTACAGTGGAGCCTCGCATGTCAATCATACGGTGGAGCGTCACTTGTCCATCGTACAGTGGAGCATCGCATGTCCATCGTACGGTGGAACATCAGATGTCCATCATATGGTGGAGCGTCACATGTCCATCGTACGATGGAGCGTCACTTGTCCATCGTACAGTGGAGCTTCGCATGTCCATCGTACGGTGGAGCATCAGATGTCCATCATATGGTGGAGCGTCACATGTCCATCGTACGATGGAGCGTCGCCTGTCCATCCTACAGTCGAGCGTCGCATGTCCATCGTACGGTGGAGCGTCACATGTCCATCATACGGTGGAGCATCCCATGTCCATCGTACGATGGAGCGTCGCATGTCCATCGTACGGTGGAGCGTCACATGTCCATCTTACGGTGGAGCCTCGCATGTCCATCATTCGGTAGAGCGTCACATGTCCATCGTACGGTGGAGCATAGCGTGTCCATCGTACGGTGGAGCGTCACATGTCCATCGTACGGTGGAGCATCACATGTAGATCGTACGGTGGAGCGTCGCATGTCCATCGTACGGTGGAGCATCACATGTCCATCGTACAGTGGAGCCTCGCATGTCCATCATACAGTGGAGCGTCACATGTCCATCGTACGGTGGAGCGTCTCATGTCCATCGTACGGTGGAGCATCACATGTCCATTGTTCAGTGGAGCCTCGCATGTCCATTATACGGTGGAGCGTCACATGTCCATCGTACGGTGGAGCGTCCCATGTCCATCGTACGGTGGAGCATCACATGTCCATCGTTCAGTGGAGCCTCGCATGTCCATCATACGGTGGAGCATCGCATGTCCATCGTACAGTGGAGCATCGCATGTCCATCGTACATTGGAGCGTAACATGTCCATCATACGGTGGAGCATCGCATATCCATCGTACGGTGGAGCATCCCATGTCCATCATACGATGGAGCATCCCATGTCCATCGTACGGTGGAGCGTCACATGTCCATCGTACAGTGGAGCCTCGCATGTCCATCATACGGTGGAGCGTCACATGTCCATCGTACAGTGGAGCATCGCATGTCCATCGTACATTGGAGCGTAACATGTCCATCATACGGTGGAGCATCGCATATCCATCGTACGGTGGAGCATCCCATGTCCATCATATGATGGAGCATCCCATGTCCATCGTACGGTGGAGCGTCACATGTCCATCGTACAGTGGAGCCTCGCATGTCCATCATACGGTGGAGCATCCCATGTCCATCGTACGATGGAGCGTCGCATGTCCATCGTACGGTGGAGCGTCACATGTCCATCTTACGGTGGAGCATCGCAAGTCCATCGTACGATGGAGCGTCACATGTCCATCGTACGGTGGAGCATAGCATGTCCATCGTACGGTAAAGCATCACATGTCCATCATACGGTGGAGCGTCACATGTCCAGGATACGGTGGAGCGTCCCATGTCCATCGTACGGTGGAGCATAGCATGTCCATCGTACGGTGGAGCGTCAGATGTCAATCGTACGGTGGAGCATCCCATGTCCATCGTACGATGGAGCGTCGCATGTCCATCGTACGGTGGAGCGTCACATGTCCATCTTACGGTGGAGCCTCGCATGTCCATCATTCGGTAGAGCATCGCATGTCCATCGTACGGTGGAGCGTCACATGTCCATCGTACGGTGGAGCATAGCATGTCCATCGTACGGTGGAGCGTCAGATGTCCATTGTACGGTGGAGCATCACATGTCCATCGTACGGTGGAGCATCGCATGTCCATCGTACGGTGGAGCGTCACATGTCCATCGTACTGTGGAGCCTTGCATGTCCATCATACGGTGGAGCATCACATGTCCATCGTACAGTGGAGCATCGCATGTCCATCGTACAGTGGAGCGTCGCATGTCCATCGTACATGGGAGCGTCCCATGTCCATCATACGGTGGAGCATCGCATATCCATCGTATGGTGGAGCATCCCATGTCCATCATACGATGGAGCATCCCATGTCCATCGTACGGTGGAGCATCACATGTCCATCGTTCAGTGGAGCCTCGCATGTCCATCATACGGTGGAGCATCGCATGTCCATCATACAGTGGAGCATCGCATGTCCATCGTACATTGGAGCGTAACATGTCCATCATACGGTGGAGCATCGCATATCCATCGTACGGTGGAGCATCCCATGTCCATCATACGATGGAGCATCCCATGTCCATCGTACGGTGGAGCGTCACATGTCCATCGTACAGTGGAGCCTCGCATGTCCATCATACGGTGGAGCGTCACATGTCAATCGTACAGTGGAGCATCGCATGTCCATCGTACATTGGAGCGTAACATGTCCATCATACGGTGGAGCATCGCATATCCATCGTACGGTGGAGCATCCCATGTCCATCATACGATGGAGCATCCCATGTCCATCGTACGGTGGAGCGTCACATGTCCATCGTACAGTGGAGCCTCGCATGTCCATCATACGGTGGAGCATCCCATGTCCATCGTACGATGGAGCGTCGCATGTCCATCGTACGGTGGAGCGTCACATGTCCATCTTACGGTGGAGCCTCGCATGTCCATCATTCGGTAGAGCGTCACATGTCCATCGTACGGTGGAGCATAGCATGTCCATCGTACGGTAAAGCATCACATGTCCATCGTACGGTGGAGCGTCACATGTCCAGGATACGGTGGAGCGTCCCATGTCCATCGTACGGTGGAGCATAGCATGTCCATCGTACGGTGGAGCGTCAGATGTCCATCGTACGGTGGAGCATCCCATGTCCATCGTACGATGGAGCGTCGCATGTCCATCGTACGGTGGAGCGTCACATGTCCATCTTACGGTGGAGCCTCGCATGTCCATCATTCGGTAGAGAGTCACATGTCCATCGTACGGTGGAGCATAGCATGTCAATCGTACGGTAAAGCATCACATGTCCATCGTACGGTGGAGCGTCACATGTCCAGGATACGGTGGAGCGTCCCATGTCCATCGTACGGTGGAGCGTCACATGTCCATCGTACGGTGGAGCATAGCATGTCCATCGTATGGTGGAGCGTCAGATGTCCATCGTACGGTGGAGCATCACATGTCCATCGTACGGTGGAGCATCGCATGTCCATCGTACGGTGGAGCGTCACATGTCCATCGTACTGTGGAGCCTTGCATGTCCATCGTACGGTGGAGCATCACATGTCCATCGTACGGTGGAGCATCGCATGTCCATCGTACCTTGGAGCGTCACATGTCCATCGTACTGTGGAGCCTTGCATGTCCATCATACGGTGGATCATCACATGTCCATCGTACAGTGGAGCATCACATGTCCATCGTACAGTGGAGCGTCGCATGTCCATCGTACATTGGAGCGTCCCATGTCCATCATACGGTGGAGCATCGCATATCCATCGTATGGTGGAGCATCCCATGTCCATCATACGATGGAGCATCCCATGTCCATCGTACGGTGGAGCATCACATGTCCATCGTTCAGTGGAGCCTCGCATGTCCATCATACGGTGGAGCATCGCATGTCCATCGTACAGTGGAGCATCGCATGTCCATCGTACATTGGAGCGTAACATGTCCATCATACGGTGGAGCATCGCATATCCATCGTACGGTGGAGCATCCCATGTCCATCATACGATGGAGCATCCCATGTCCATCGTACGGTGGAGCGTCACATGTCCATCGTACAGTGGAGCCTCGCATGTCCATCATACGGTGGAGCGTCACATGTCCATCGTACAGTGGAGCATTGCATGTCCATCGTACATTGGAGCGTAACATGTCCATCATACGGTGGAGCATCGCATATCCATCGTACGGTGGAGCATCCCATGTCCATCATACGATGGAGCATCCCATGTCCATCGTACGGTGGAGCGTCACATGTCCATCGTACAGTGGAGCCTCGCATGTCCATCATACGGTGGAGCATCCCATGTCCATCGTACGATGGAGCGTCGCATGTCCATCGTACGGTGGAGCGTCACATGTCCATCTTACGGTGGAGCCTCGCATGTCCATCATTCGGTAGAGCGTCACATGTCCATCGTACGGTGGAGCATAGCATGTCCATCGTACGGTAAAGCATCACATGTCCATCGTACGGTGGAGCGTCACATGTCCAGGATACGGTGGAGCGTCCCATGTCCATCGTACGGTGGAGCATAGCATGTCCATCGTACGGTGGAGCGTCAGATGTCCATCGTACGGTGGAGCATCCCATGTCCATCGTACGATGGAGCGTCGCATGTCCATCGTACGGTGGAGCGTCACATGTCCATCTTACGGTGGAGCCTCGCATGTCCATCATTCGGTAGAGCGTCACATGTCCATCGTACGGTGGAGCATAGCATGTCCATCGTACGGTAAAGCATCACATGTCCATCGTACGGTGGAGCGTCACATGTCCAGGATACGGTGGAGCGTCCCATGTCCATCGTACGGTGGAGCGTCACATGTCCATCGTACGGTGGAGCATAGCATGTCCATCGTACGGTGGAGCGTCAGATGTCCATCGTACGGTGGAGCATCACATCTCCATCGTACGGTGGAGCATCGCATGTCCATCGTACGGTGGAGCATCACATGTCCATCGTACGGTGGAGCATCGCATGTCCATCGTACGGTGGAGCGTCAGATGTCCATCGTACGATGGAGCGTCGCATGTCCATCGTACGGTGGAGTGTTACATGTCCATTGTACAGTGGAGCGTCGCATGTCCATCGTACAGTGGAGCGTCACATGTCCATCGTATGGTGGAGCATCAGATGTCCATCGTACGATGGAGCATCGCATGTCCATCGTACGGTGGAGCATCGAATGTCCCTCGTACGGTGGAGCATTGCATGTCCATCTTACGATGGAGCGTCACTAGGCCATCATACGATGGAGCATCGCATGTCCATCGTACGGTGGAGCGTCACATGTCCATCGTACATTTGAGCGTCGCATGTCCATCGTACGGAGGAGCGTCAGATGTCCATCGTATGGTGGAGCGTCACATGTCCATCGTACAGTGGAGCGTCGCATGTCCATCGTACATTGGAGCGTCCCATGTCCATCATACGGTGGAGCATCGCATATCCATCGTACGGTGGAGCATCCCATGTCCATCATACGATGGAGCATCCCATGTCCATCGTACGGTGGAGCGTCACATGTCCATCGTACAGTGGAGCCTCGCATGTCCATCGTACGGTGGAGCGTCACATGTCCATCGTACAGTGGAGCATCGCATGTCCATCGTACAGTGGAGCATCGCATGTCGATCGTACGGTGGAGCGTCACATGTCCATCATACGGTGGAGCGTCCCATGTCCATCGTACGGTGGAGTGTCGCATGTCCATCGTACGGTGGAGCATCGCATGTCAATCGTACGGTGGAGCGTCACATGTCCATCGTACGGTGGAGCGTCACATGTCCATCGTACGGTGGAGCATAGCATGTCCATCGTTGGGTGGAGAGTCACATGTCCATCGTTCGATGGAGCATCCCATGTCCATCGTACGGTGGAGCGTCACCTGTCCATCGTACAGTGGAGCCTCGCATGTCAATCCTACGGTGGAGCGTCACTTGTCCATCGTACAGTGGAGCATCGCATGTCCATCGTACGGTGGAGCATCAGATGTCCATCATATGGTGGAGCGTCACATGTCCATCGTACGATGGAGCGTCGCCTGTCCATCCTACAGTCGAGCGGCGCATGTCCATCGTACGGTGGAGCATCACATGTCCATCGTACAGTGGAGCGTCCCATGTCCATCGTACGGTGGAGCGTCACATGTCCATCGTACGGTGGAGCATCCCATGTCCATCGTACGCTGGAGTGTCGCATGTGAATCGTACGGTGGAGCGTCACATGTCCATCTTACGGTGGAGCATCGCTAGTCCATCGTACGATGGAGCGTCGCATGTCCATCGTACAGTGGAGCGTCTCATGTCCATCGTACAGTGGAGCCTCGCATGTCCATCATACGGTGGAGCGTCGCATGTCCATCATACGGTGGAGCATAGCATGTCCATCGTTGGGTGGAGAGTCACATGTCCATCGTACGGTGGAGCATTGCATGTCCATCGTTGGGTGGAGAGTCACATGTCCATCGTTCGATGGAGCATCCCATGTCCATCGTACGGTGGAGCGTCACATGTCCATCGTACAGTGGAGCCTCGCATGTCAATCATACGGTGGAGCGTCACATGTCCATCGTACAGTGGAGCATCGCATGTCCATCGTACGGTGGAGCATCAGATGTCCATCATATGGTGGAGCGTCACATGTCCATCGTACGATGGAGCGTCGCCTCTCCATCATACAGTCGAGCGTCCCATGTCCATCGTACGGTGGAGCGTCACATGTCCATCGCACAGTGGAGCCTCGCATGTCCATCGTACGGTGGAGCGTCACATGTCCATCGCACAGTGGAGCCTCGCATGTCAATTATACGGTGGAGCGTCACATGTCCATCGTACAGTGGAGCATCGCATGTCCATCGTACGGTGGAGCATCAGATGTCCATCATATGGTGGAGCATCACATGTCCATCGTACGATAGAGCATCCCATGTCCATCGTACGATGGAGCGTCGCATGTCCATCGTACGGTGGAGGGTTACATGTCCATTGTACAGTGGAGCGTTGCATGTCCATCGTACAGTGGAGCGTCACATGTCCATCGTATGGTGGAGCATCAGATGTCCATCGTACAATGGAGCATCGCATGTCCATCGTACGGTGGAGCATCGAATGTCCCTCGTACGGTGGAGCATTGCATGTCCATCTTACGATGGAGCGTCACTAGGCCATCATACGATGGAGCATCGCATGTCCATCGTACGGTGGAGCGTCACATGTCCATCGTACATTTGAGCGTCACATGTCCATCGTACGGAGGAGCGTCAGATGTCCATCGTATGGTGGAGCGTCACATGTCCATCGTACGATGGAGCGTCGCATGTCCATTGTACGGTGGAGCATCGCATGTCCATCATACGGTGGAGCGTCACATGTCCATCGTACAGTGGAGCGTCACATGTCCATCGCACGATGGAGTGTCGCATGTCCATCTTACGGTGGAGCTTCGCTAGTCCATCGTACGATGGAGAGTCGCATGTCTGTCGTACGGTGGAGCGTCACATGTCCATCGTACAGTGGAGTGTCGCATGTCCATCGTACGGTGGAGCGTCACATGTCCATCGTATGATGGAGCATCCCATGTCCATCGTACGGTGGAGCGTCACATGTCCATCGTATGGTGGAGCGTCACATGTCCATCGTACGGTGGAGCGTCGCATGTCCATCGTACGGTGGAGCGTCACATGTCCATCGTACAGTGGAGCCTTGCATGTCCAACATACGGTGGAGCGTCACATGTCCATCGTACAGTGGAGCATCGCATGTCCATCGTACAGTGGAGCGTCACATGTCCATCGTACGGTGGAGCATCACATGTAGATCGTACGTGGAGCGTCGCATGTCCATCGTACGGTGGAGCATCACATGTCCATCGTACAGTGGAGCCTCGCATGTCCATCATACAGTGGAGCGTCACATGTCCATCGTACGGTGGAGCGTCTCATGTCCATCGTACGGTGGAGCATCACATGTCCATTGTTCAGTGGAGCCTCGCATGTCCATCATACGGTGGAGCGTCACATGTCCATCGTACGGTGGAGCGTCCCATGTCCATCGTACGGTGGAGCATCACGTGTCCATCATTCAGTGGAGCCTCTCATGTCCATCATACGGTGGAGCATCGCATGTCCATCGTACACTGTAGCATCGCATGTCCATCGTACATTGGAGCGCAACATGTCCATCATACGGTGGAGCATCGCATATCCATCGTACGGTGGAGCATCCCATGTCCATCATACGATGGAGCATCCCATGTCCATCGTACGGTGGAGCATCACATGTCCATCGTACAGTGGAGCCTCGCATGTCCATCATACGGTGGAGCGTCACATGTCCATCGTACAGTGGAGCATCGCATGTCCATCGTACATTGGAGCGTAACATGTCCATCATACGGTGGAGCATCGCATATCCATCGTACGGTGGATCATCCCATGTCCATCATATGATGGAGCATCCCATGTCCATCGTACGGTGGAGCATCACATGTCCATCGTACAGTGGAGCCTCGCATGTCCATCATACGGTGGAGCATCCCATGTCCATCGTACGATGGAGCGTCGCATGTCCATCGTACGGTGGAGCGTCACATGTCCATCTTACGGTGGAGCATCGCAAGTCCATCGTACGATGGAGATCACATGTCCATCGTACGGTGGAGCATAGCATGTCCATCATACGGTAAAGCATCACATGTCCATCATACGGTGGAGCGTCACATGTCCAGGATACGGTGGAGCGTCCCATGTCCATCGTACGGTGGAGCATAGCATGTCCATCGTACGGTGGAGCGTCAGATGTCCATCGTACGGTGGAGCATCCCATGTCCATCGTACGATGGAGCGTCGCATGTCCATCGTACGGTGGAGCGTCACATGTCCATCTCACGGTGGAGCCTCGCATGTCCATCATTCGGTAGAGCGTCACATGTCCATCGTACGGTGGAGCATAGCATGTCCATCGTACGGTAAAGCATCACATGTCCATCGTACGGTGGAGCGTCACATGTCCAGGATACGGTGGAGCGTCCCATGTCCATCGTACGGTGGAGCGTCACATGTCCATCGTACGGTGGAGCATAGCATGTCCATCGTACGGTGGAGCGTCAGATGTCCATCGTACGGTGGAGCATCACATGTCCATCGTACGGTGGAGCATCGCATGTCCATCGTACGGTGGAGCGTCACATGTCCATCGTACTGTGGAGCCTTGCATGTCCATCATACGGTGGAGCATCACATGTCCATCGTACAGTGGAGCATCGCATGTCCATCGTACAGTGGAGCGTCGCATGTCCATCGTACATTGGAGCGTCCCATGTCCATCATACGGTGGAGCATCGCATATCCATCGTATGGTGGAGCATCCCATGTCCATCATACGATGGAGCATCCCATGTCCATCGTACGGTGGAGCATCACATGTCCATCGTTCAGTGGAGCCTCGCATGTCCATCATACGGTGGAGCATCGCATGTCCATCGTACAGTGGAGCATCGCATGTCCATCGTACATTGGAGCGTAACATGTCCATCATACGGTGGAGCATCGCATATCCATCGTACGGTGGAGCATCCCATGTCCATCATACGATGGAGCATCCCATGTCCATCGTACGGTGGAGCGTCACATGTCCATCGTACAGTGGAGCCTCGCATGTCCATCATACGGTGGAGCGTCACATGTCCATCGTACAGTGGAGCATCGCATGTCCATCGTACATTGGAGCGTAACATGTCCATCATACGGTGGAGCATCGCATATCCATCGTACGGTGGAGCATCCCATGTCCATCATACGATGGAGCATCCCATGTCCATCGTACGGTGGAGCGTCGCATGTCCATCGTACGATGGAGCATCGCATGTCCATCGTACGGTGGAGCGTCACATGTCCATCTTACGGTGGAGCATCGCAAGTCCATCGTACGATGGAGATCACATGTCCATCGTACGGTGGAGCATAGCATGTCCATCATACGGTAAAGCATCACATGTCCATCATACGGTGGAGCGTCACATGTCCAGGATACGGTGGAGCGTCCCATGTCCATCGTACGGTGGAGCATAGCATGTCCATCGTACGGTGGAGCGTCAGATGTCCATCGTACGGTGGAGCATCCCATGTCCATCGTACGATGGAGCGTCGCATGTCCATCGTACGGTGGAGCGTCACATGTCCATCTTACGGTGGAGCCTCGCATGTCCATCATTCGGTAGAGCGTCACATGTCCATCGTACGGTGGAGCATAGCATGTCCATCGTACGGTAAAGCATCACATGTCCATCGTACGGTGGAGCGTCACATGTCCAGGATACGGTGGAGCGTCCCATGTCCATCGTACGGTGGAGCGTCACATGTCCATCGTACGGTGGAGCATAGCATGTCCATCGTACGGTGGAGCGTCAGATGTCCATCGTACGGTGGAGCATCACATGTCCATCGTACGGTGGAGCATCGCATGTCCATCGTACGGTGGAGCGTCACATGTCCATCGTACTGTGGAGCCTTGCATGTCCATCATACGGTGGAGCATCACATGTCCATCGTACAGTGGAGCATCGCATGTCCATCGTACAGTGGAGCGTCGCATGTCCATCGTACATTGGAGCGTCCCATGTCCATCATACGGTGGAGCATCGCATATCCATCGTATGGTGGAGCATCCCATGTCCATCATACGATGGAGCATCCCATGTCCATCGTACGGTGGAGCATCACATGTCCATCGTTCAGTGGAGCCTCGCATGTCCATCATACGGTGGAGCATCGCATGTCCATCGTACAGTGGAGCATCGCATGTCCATCGTACATTGGAGCGTAACATGTCCATCATACGGTGGAGCATCGCATATCCATCGTACGGTGGAGAATCCCATGTCCATCATACGATGGAGCATCCCATGTCCATCGTACGGTGGAGCGTCACATGTCCATCGTACAGTGGAGCCTCGCATGTCCATCATACGGTGGAGCGTCACATGTCCATCGTACAGTGGAGCA
This sequence comes from Terebella lapidaria, assembly GCA_949152475.1. Classification (NCBI taxonomy): domain Eukaryota; kingdom Metazoa; phylum Annelida; class Polychaeta; order Terebellida; family Terebellidae; genus Terebella; species Terebella lapidaria. The sequence goes on along the minus strand of OX424557.1, from coordinate 4,258,933 downwards.
TCGCATGTCCATCGTACATTGGAGCGTAACATGTCCATCATACGGTGGAGCATCGCATATCCATCGTACGGTGGAGCATCCCATGTCCATCATACGATGGAGCATCCCATGTCCATCGTACGGTGGAGCGTCGCATGTCCATCGTACAGTGGAGCCTCGCATGTCCATCATACGGTGGAGCATCCCATGTCCATCGTACGATGGAGCGTCGCATGTCCATCGTACGGTGGAGCGTCACATGTCCATCTTACGGTGGAGCCTCGCATGTCCATCATTCGGTAGAGCGTCACATGTCCATCGTACGGTGGAGCATAGCATGTCCATCGTACGGTAAAGCATCACATGTCCATCGTACGGTGGAGCGTCACATGTCCAGGATACGGTGGAGCGTCCCATGTCCATCGTACGGTGGAGCATAGCATGTCCATCGTACGGTGGAGCGTCAGATGTCCATCGTACGGTGGAGCATCCCATGTCCATCGTACGATGGAGCGTCGCATGTCCATCGTACGGTGGAGCGTCACATGTCCATCTTACGGTGGAGCCTCGCATGTCCATCATTCGGTAGAGCGTCACATGTCCATCGTACGGTGGAGCATAGCATGTCCATCGTACGGTAAAGCATCACATGTCCATCGTACGGTGGAGCGTCACATGTCCAGGATACGGTGGAGCGTCCCATGTCCATCGTACGGTGGAGCGTCACATGTCCATCGTACGGTGGAGCATAGCATGTCCATCGTACGGTGGAGCGTCAGATGTCCATCGTACGGTGGAGCATCACATGTCCATCGTACGGTGGAGCATCGCATGTCCATCGTACGGTGGAGCGTCACATGTCCATCGTACTGTGGAGCCTTGCATGTCCATCATACGGTGGAGCATCACATGTCCATCGTACAGTGGAGCATCGCATGTCCATCGTACAGTGGAGCGTCGCATGTCCATCGTACATTGGAGCGTCCCATGTCCATCATACGGTGGAGCATCGCATATCCATCGTACGGTGGAGCATCCCATGTCCATCGTACGATGAAGCATCCCATGTCCATCGTACGGTGGAGCGTCACATGTCCATCGTACAGTGGAGCCTCGCATGTCCATCGTACGGTGGAGCGTCACATGTCCATCGTACAGTGGAGCATCGCATGTCCATCGTACAGTGGAGCATCGCATGTCGATCGTACGGTGGAGTGTCGCATGTCCATCGTACAGTGGAGCCTCGCATGTCCATCATACGGTGGAGCATCCCATGTCCATCGTACGATGGAGCGTCGCATGTCCATCGTACGGTGGAGCGTCACATGTCCATCTTACGGTGGAGCCTCGCATGTCCATCATTCGGTAGAGCGTCACATGTCCATCGTACGGTGGAGCATAGCATGTCCATCGTACGGTAAAGCATCACATGTCCATCGTACGGTGGAGCGTCACATGTCCAGGATACGGTGGAGCGTCCCATGTCCATCGTACGGTGGAGCGTCAGATGTCCATCGTACGGTGGAGCATCCCATGTCCATCGTACGATGGAGCGTCGCATGTCCATCGTACGGTGGAGCGTCACATGTCCATCTTACGGTGGAGCCTCGCATGTCCATCATTCGGTAGAGCGTCACATGTCCATCGTACGGTGGAGCATAGCATGTCCATCGTACAGTGGAGCATCGCATGTCGATCGTACGGTGGAGCGTCACATGTCCATCGTATGGTGGAGCGTCACATGTCCATCGTACGGTGGAGCGTCGCATGTCCATCATACGGTGGAGCATAGCATGTCCATCGTTGGGTGGAGAGTCACATGTCCATCGTACGGTGGAGCATTGCATGTCCATCGTTGGGTGGAGAGTCACATGTCCATCGTTCGATGGAGCATCCCATGTCCATCGTACGGTGGAGCGTCACATGTCCATCGTACAGTGGAGCCTCGCATGTCAATCATACGGTGGAGCGTCACATGTCCATCGTACAGTGGAGCATCGCATGTCCATCGTACGGTGGAGCATCAGATGTCCATCATATGGTGGAGCATCACATGTCCATCGTACGATAGAGCATCCCATGTCCATCGTACGATGGAGCGTCGCATGTCCATCGTACGGTGGAGGGTTACATGTCCATTGTACAGTGGAGCGTTGCATGTCCATCGTACAGTGGAGCGTCACATGTCCATCATATGGTGGAGCATCAGATGTCCATCGTACAATGGAGCATCGCATGTCCATCGTACGGTGGAGCATCGAATGTCCCTCGTACGGTGGAGCATTGCATGTCCATCTTACGATGGAGCGTCACTAGGCCATCATACGATGGAGCATCGCATGTCCATCGTACGGTGGAGCGTCACATGTCCATCGTACATTTGAGCGTCACATGTCCATCGTACGGAGGAGCGTCAGATGTCCATCGTATGGTGGAGCGTCACATGTCCATCGTACGATGGAGCGTCGCATGTCCATTGTACGGTGGAGCATCGCATGTCCATCATACGGTGGAGCGTCACATGTCCATCGTACAGTGGAGCGTCACATGTCCATCGCACGATGGAGTGTCGCATGTCCATCTTACGGTGGAGCTTCGCTAGTCCATCGTACGATGGAGAGTCGCATGTCTGTCGTACGGTGGAGCGTCACATGTCCATCGTACAGTGGAGTGTCGCATGTCCATCGTACGGTGGAGCGTCACATGTCCATCGTATGATGGAGCATCCCATGTCCATCGTACGGTGGAGCGTCACATGTCCATCGTATGGTGGAGCGTCACATGTCCATCGTACGGTGGAGCGTCGCATGTCCATCGTACGGTGGAGCGTCACATGTCCATCGTACAGTGGAGCCTTGCATGTCCAACATACGGTGGAGCGTCACATGTCCATCGTACAGTGGAGCATCGCATGTCCATCGTACAGTGGAGCGTCACATGTCCATCGTACGGTGGAGCATCACATGTAGATCGTACGTGGAGCGTCGCATGTCCATCGTACGGTGGAGCATCACATGTCCATCGTACAGTGGAGCCTCGCATGTCCATCATACAGTGGAGCGTCACATGTCCATCGTACGGTGGAGCGTCTCATGTCCATCGTACGGTGGAGCATCACATGTCCATTGTTCAGTGGAGCCTCGCATGTCCATCATACGGTGGAGCGTCACATGTCCATCGTACGGTGGAGCGTCCCATGTCCATCGTACGGTGGAGCATCACGTGTCCATCATTCAGTGGAGCCTCTCATGTCCATCATACGGTGGAGCATCGCATGTCCATCGTACAGTGTAGCATCGCATGTCCATCGTACATTGGAGCGCAACATGTCCATCATACGGTGGAGCATCGCATATCCATCGTACGGTGGAGCATCCCATGTCCATCATACGATGGAGCATCCCATGTCCATCGTACGGTGGAGCATCACATGTCCATCGTACAGTGGAGCCTCGCATGTCCATCATACGGTGGAGCGTCACATGTCCATCGTACAGTGGAGCATCGCATGTCCATCGTACATTGGAGCGTAACATGTCCATCATACGGTGGAGCATCGCATATCCATCGTACGGTGGAGCATCCCATGTCCATCATATGATGGAGCATCCCATGTCCATCGTACGGTGGAGCATCACATGTCCATCGTACAGTGGAGCCTCGCATGTCCATCATACGGTGGAGCATCCCATGTCCATCGTACGATGGAGCGTCGCATGTCCATCGTACGGTGGAGCGTCACATGTCCATCTTACGGTGGAGCATCGCAAGTCCATCGTACGATGGAGATCACATGTCCATCGTACGGTGGAGCATAGCATGTCCATCATACGGTAAAGCATCACATGTCCATCATACGGTGGAGCGTCACATGTCCAGGATACGGTGGAGCGTCCCATGTCCATCGTACGGTGGAGCATAGCATGTCCATCGTACGGTGGAGCGTCAGATGTCCATCGTACGGTGGAGCATCCCATGTCCATCGTACGATGGAGCGTCGCATGTCCATCGTACGGTGGAGCGTCACATGTCCATCTTACGGTGGAGCCTCGCATGTCCATCATTCGGTAGAGCGTCACATGTCCATCGTACGGTGGAGCATAGCATGTCCATCGTACGGTAAAGCATCACATGTCCATCGTACGGTGGAGCGTCACATGTCCAGGATACGGTGGAGCGTCCCATGTCCATCGTACGGTGGAGCGTCACATGTCCATCGTACGGTGGAGCATAGCATGTCCATCGTACGGTGGAGCGTCAGATGTCCATCGTACGGTGGAGCATCACATGTCCATCGTACGGTGGAGCATCGCATGTCCATCGTACGGTGGAGCGTCACATGTCCATCGTACTGTGGAGCCTTGCATGTCCATCATACGGTGGAGCATCACATGTCCATCGTACAGTGGAGCATCGCATGTCCATCGTACAGTGGAGCGTCGCATGTCCATCGTACATTGGAGCGTCCCATGTCCATCATACGGTGGAGCATCGCATATCCATCGTATGGTGGAGCATCCCATGTCCATCATACGATGGAGCATCCCATGTCCATCGTACGGTGGAGCATCACATGTCCATCGTTCAGTGGAGCCTCGCATGTCCATCATACGGTGGAGCATCGCATGTCCATCGTACAGTGGAGCATCGCATGTCCATCGTACATTGGAGCGTAACATGTCCATCATACGGTGGAGCATCGCATATCCATCGTACGGTGGAGCATCCCATGTCCATCATACGATGGAGCATCCCATGTCCATCGTACGGTGGAGCGTCACATGTCCATCGTACAGTGGAGCCTCGCATGTCCATCATACGGTGGAGCGTCACATGTCCATCGTACAGTGGAGCATCGCATGTCCATCGTACATTGGAGCGTAACATGTCCATCATACGGTGGAGCATCGCATATCCATCGTACGGTGGAGCATCCCATGTCCATCATACGATGGAGCATCCCATGTCCATCGTACGGTGGAGCGTCGCATGTCCATCGTACGATGGAGCGTCGCATGTCCATCGTACGGTGGAGCGTCACATGTCCATCTTACGGTGGAGCATCGCAAGTCCATCGTACGATGGAGATCACATGTCCATCGTACGGTGGAGCATAGCATGTCCATCATACGGTAAAGCATCACATGTCCATCATACGGTGGAGCGTCACATGTCCAGGATACGGTGGAGCGTCCCATGTCCATCGTACGGTGGAGCATAGCATGTCCATCGTACGGTGGAGCGTCAGATGTCCATCGTACGGTGGAGCATCCCATGTCCATCGTACGATGGAGCGTCGCATGTCCATCGTACGGTGGAGCGTCACATGTCCATCTTACGGTGGAGCCTCGCATGTCCATCATTCGGTAGAGCGTCACATGTCCATCGTACGGTGGAGCATAGCATGTCCATCGTACGGTAAAGCATCACATGTCCATCGTACGGTGGAGCGTCACATGTCCAGGATACGGTGGAGCGTCCCATGTCCATCGTACGGTGGAGCGTCACATGTCCATCGTACGGTGGAGCATAGCATGTCCATCGTACGGTGGAGCGTCAGATGTCCATCGTACGGTGGAGCATCACATGTCCATCGTACGGTGGAGCATCGCATGTCCATCGTACGGTGGAGCGTCACATGTCCATCGTACTGTGGAGCCTTGCATGTCCATCATACGGTGGAGCATCACATGTCCATCGTACAGTGGAGCATCGCATGTCCATCGTACAGTGGAGCGTCGCATGTCCATCGTACATTGGAGCGTCCCATGTCCATCATACGGTGGAGCATCGCATATCCATCGTATGGTGGAGCATCCCATGTCCATCATACGATGGAGCATCCCATGTCCATCGTACGGTGGAGCATCACATGTCCATCGTTCAGTGGAGCCTCGCATGTCCATCATACGGTGGAGCATCGCATGTCCATCGTACAGTGGAGCATCGCATGTCCATCGTACATTGGAGCGTAACATGTCCATCATACGGTGGAGCATCGCATATCCATCGTACGGTGGAGCATCCCATGTCCATCATACGATGGAGCATCCCATGTCCATCGTACGGTGGAGCGTCACATGTCCATCGTACAGTGGAGCCTCGCATGTCCATCATACGGTGGAGCGTCACATGTCCATCGTACAGTGGAGCATCGCATGTCCATCGTACATTGGAGCGTAACATGTCCATCATACGGTGGAGCATCGCATATCCATCGTACGGTGGAGCATCCCATGTCCATCATACGATGGAGCATCCCATGTCCATCGTACGGTGGAGCGTCGCATGTCCATCGTACAGTGGAGCCTCGCATGTCCATCATACGGTGGAGCATCCCATGTCCATCGTACGATGGAGCGTCGCATGTCCATCGTACGGTGGAGCGTCACATGTCCATCTTACGGTGGAGCCTCGCATGTCCATCATTCGGTAGAGCGTCACATGTCCATCGTACGGTGGAGCATAGCATGTCCATCGTACGGTAAAGCATCACATGTCCATCGTACGGTGGAGCGTCACATGTCCAGGATACGGTGGAGCGTCCCATGTCCATCGTACGGTGGAGCATAGCATGTCCATCGTACGGTGGAGCGTCAGATGTCCATCGTACGGTGGAGCATCCCATGTCCATCGTACGATGGAGCGTCGCATGTCCATCGTACGGTGGAGCGTCACATGTCCATCTTACGGTGGAGCCTCGCATGTCCATCATTCGGTAGAGCGTCACATGTCCATCGTACGGTGGAGCATAGCATGTCCATCGTACGGTAAAGCATCACATGTCCATCGTACGGTGGAGCGTCACATGTCCAGGATACGGTGGAGCGTCCCATGTCCATCGTACGGTGGAGCGTCACATGTCCATCGTACGGTGGAGCATAGCATGTCCATCGTACGGTGGAGCGTCAGATGTCCATCGTACGGTGGAGCATCACATGTCCATCGTACGGTGGAGCATCGCATGTCCATCGTACGGTGGAGCGTCACATGTCCATCGTACTGTGGAGCCTTGCATGTCCATCATACGGTGGAGCATCACATGTCCATCGTACAGTGGAGCATCGCATGTCCATCGTACAGTGGAGCGTCGCATGTCCATCGTACATTGGAGCGTCCCATGTCCATCATACGGTGGAGCATCGCATATCCATCGTACGGTGGAGCATCCCATGTCCATCATACGATGAAGCATCCCATGTCCATCGTACGGTGGAGCGTCACATGTCCATCGTACAGTGGAGCCTCGCATGTCCATCGTACGGTGGAGCGTCACATGTCCATCGTACAGTGGAGCATCGCATGTCCATCGTACAGTGGAGCATCGCATGTCGATCGTACGGTGGAGTGTCGCATGTCCATCGTACAGTGGAGCCTCGCATGTCCATCATACGGTGGAGCATCCCATGTCCATCGTACGATGGAGCGTCGCATGTCCATCGTACGGTGGAGCGTCACATGTCCATCTTACGGTGGAGCCTCGCATGTCCATCATTCGGTAGAGCGTCACATGTCCATCGTACGGTGGAGCATAGCATGTCCATCGTACGGTAAAGCATCACATGTCCATCGTACGGTGGAGCGTCACATGTCCAGGATACGGTGGAGCGTCCCATGTCCATCGTACGGTGGAGCATAGCATGTCCATCGTACGGTGGAGCGTCAGATGTCCATCGTACGGTGGAGCATCCCATGTCCATCGTACGATGGAGCGTCGCATGTCCATCGTACGGTGGAGCGTCACATGTCCATCTTACGGTGGAGCCTCGCATGTCCATCATTCGGTAGAGCGTCACATGTCCATCGTACGGTGGAGCATAGCATGTCCATCGTACAGTGGAGCATCGCATGTCGATCGTACGGTGGAGCGTCACATGTCCATCGTATGGTGGAGCGTCACATGTCCATCGTACGGTGGAGCGTCGCATGTCCATCATACGGTGGAGCATAGCATGTCCATCGTTGGGTGGAGAGTCACATGTCCATCGTACGGTGGAGCATTGCATGTCCATCGTTGGGTGGAGAGTCACATGTCCATCGTTCGATGGAGCATCCCATGTCCATCGTACGGTGGAGCGTCACATGTCCATCGTACAGTGGAGCCTCGCATGTCAATCATACGGTGGAGCGTCACATGTCCATCGTACAGTGGAGCATCGCATGTCCATCGTACGGTGGAGCATCAGATGTCCATCATATGGTGGAGCGTCACATGTCCATCGTACGATGGAGCGTCGCCTCTCCATCATACAGTCGAGCGTCCCATGTCCATCGTACGGTGGAGCGTCACATGTCCATCGCACAGTGGAGCCTCGCATGTCCATCGTACGGTGGAGCGTCACATGTCCATCGCACAGTGGAGCCTCGCATGTCAATTATACGGTGGAGCGTCACATGTCCATCGTACAGTGGAGCATCGCATGTCCATCGTACGGTGGAGCATCAGATGTCCATCATATGGTGGAGCATCACATGTCCATCGTACGATAGAGCATCCCATGTCCATCGTACGATGGAGCGTCGCATGTCCATCGTACGGTGGAGGGTTACATGTCCATTGTACAGTGGAGCGTTGCATGTCCATCGTACAGTGGAGCGTCACATGTCCATCGTATGGTGGAGCATCAGATGTCCATCGTACAATGGAGCATCGCATGTCCATCGTACGGTGGAGCATCGAATGTCCCTCGTACGGTGGAGCATTGCATGTCCATCTTACGATGGAGCGTCACTAGGCCATCATACGATGGAGCATCGCATGTCCATCGTACGGTGGAGCGTCACATGTCCATCGTACATTTGAGCGTCACATGTCCATCGTACGGAGGAGCGTCAGATGTCCATCGTATGGTGGAGCGTCACATGTCCATCGTACGATGGAGCGTCGCATGTCCATTGTACGGTGGAGCATCGCATGTCCATCATACGGTGGAGCGTCACATGTCCATCGTACAGTGGAGCGTCACATGTCCATCGCACGATGGAGTGTCGCATGTCCATCTTACGGTGGAGCTTCGCTAGTCCATCGTACGATGGAGAGTCGCATGTCTGTCGTACGGTGGAGCGTCACATGTCCATCGTACAGTGGAGTGTCGCATGTCCATCGTACGGTGGAGCGTCACATGTCCATCGTATGATGGAGCATCCCATGTCCATCGTACGGTGGAGCGTCACATGTCCATCGTATGGTGGAGCGTCACATGTCCATCGTACGGTGGAGCATCGCATGTCCATCGTACGGTGGAGCGTCACATGTCCATCGTACAGTGGAGCCTTGCATGTCCAACATACGGTGGAGCGTCACATGTCCATCGTACAGTGGAGCATCGCATGTCCATCGTACAGTGGAGCGTCACATGTCCATCGTACGGTGGAGCATCACATGTAGATCGTACGGTGGAGCGTCGCATGTCCATCGTACGGTGGAGCATCACATGTCCATCGTACGGTGGAGCCTCGCATGTCCATCATACAGTGGAGCGTCACATGTCCATCGTACGGTGGAGCGTCTCATGTCCATCGTACGGTGGTGCATCACATGTCCATTGTTCAGTGGAGCCTCGCATGTCCATCATACGGTGGAGCGTCACATGTCCATCGTACGGTGGAGCGTCCCATGTCCATCGTACGGTGGAGCATCACATGTCCATCGTTCAGTGGAGCCTCGCATGTCCATCATACGGTGGAGCATCGCATGTCCATCGTACAGTGGAGCATCGCATGTCCATCGTACATTGGAGCGTAACATGTCCATCATGCGGTGGAGCATCGCATATCCATCGTACGGTGGAGCATCCCATGTCCATCGTACGATGGAGCATCCCATGTCCATCATACGATGGAGCATCCCATGTCCATCGTACGGTGGAGCATCACATGTCCATCGTACAGTGGAGCCTCGCATGTCCATCATACGGTGGAGCGTCACATGTCCATCGTACAGTGGAGCATCGCATGTCCATCGTACATTGGAGCGTAACATGTCCATCATACGGTGGAGCATCGCATATCCATCGTACGGTGGAGCATCCCATGTCCATCATATGATGGAGCATCCCATGTCCATCGTACGGTGGAGCATCACATGTCCATCGTACAGTGGAGCCTCGCATGTCCATCATACGGTGGAGCATCCCATGTCCATCGTACGATGGAGCGTCGCATGTCCATCGTACGGTGGAGCGTCACATGTCCATCTTACGGTGGAGCATCGCAAGTCCATCGTACGATGGAGCGTCACATGTCCATCGTACGGTGGAGCATAGCATGTCCATCATACGGTAAAGCATCACATGTCCATCATACGGTGGAGCGTCACATGTCCAGGATACGGTGGAGCGTCCCATGTCCATCGTACGGTGGAGCATAGCATGTCCATCGTACGGTGGAGCGTCAGATGTCCATCGTACGGTGGAGCATCCCATGTCCATCGTACGATGGAGCGTCGCATGTCCATCGTACGGTGGAGCGTCACATGTCCATCTTACGGTGGAGCCTCGCATGTCCATCATTCGGTAGAGCGTCACATGTCCATCGTACGGTGGAGCATAGCATGTCCATCGTACGGTAAAGCATCACATGTCCATCGTACGGTGGAGCGTCACATGTCCAGGATACGGTGGAGCGTCCCATGTCCATCGTACGGTGGAGCGTCACATGTCCATCGTACGGTGGAGCGTCACATGTCCATCGTACGGTGGAGCGTCAGATGTCCATCGTACGGTGGAGCGTCACATGTCCATCGTACGGTGGAGCGTCGCATGTCCATCGTACGGTGGAGCATCGCATGTCCATCGTACGGTGGAGCGTCACATGTCCATCGTACTGTGGAGCCTTGCATGTCCATCGTACGGTGGAGCATCACATGTCCATCGTACAGTGGAGCATCGCATGTCCATCGTACAGTGGAGCGTCGCATGTCCATCGTACATTGGAGCGTCCCATGTCCATCATACGGTGGAGCATCGCATATCCATCGTACGGTGGAGCATCCCATGTCCATCATACGATGGAGCATCCCATGTCCATCGTACGGTGGAGCATCACATGTCCATCGTTCAGTGGAGCCTCGCATGTCCATCATACGGTGGAGCATCGCATGTCCATCGTACAGTGGAGCATCGCATGTCCATCGTACATTGGAGCGTAACATGTCCATCATACGGTGGAGCATCGCGTATCCATCGTACGGTGGAGCATCCCATGTCCATCATACGATGGAGCATCCCATGTCCATCGTACGGTGGAGCGTCACATGTCCATCATACAGTGGAGCCTCGCATGTCCATCATACGGTGGAGCGTCACATGTCCATCGTACAGTGGAGCATCGCATGTCCATCGTACATTGGAGCGTAACATGTCCATCATACGGTGGAGCATCGCATATCCATCGTACGGTGGAGCATCCCATGTCCATCATACGATGGAGCATCCCATGTCCATCGTACGCTGGAGCGTCGCATGTCCATCGTACAGTGGAGCCTCGCATGTCCATCATACGGTGGAGCATCCCATGTCCATCGTACGATGGAGCGTCGCATGTCCATCGTACGGTGGAGCGTCACATGTCCATCTTACGGTGGAGCCTCGCATGTCCATCATTCGGTAGAGCGTCACATGTCCATCGTACGGTGGAGCATAGCATGTCCATCGTACGGTAAAGCATCACATGTCCATCGTACGGTGGAGCGTCACATGTCCAGGATACGGTGGAGCGTCCCATGTCCATCGTACGGTGGAGCATAGCATGTCCATCGTACGGTGGAGCGTCAGATGTCCATCGTACGGTGGAGCATCCCATGTCCATCGTACGATGGAGCGTCGCATGTCCATCGTACGGTGGAGCGTCACATGTCCATCTTACGGTGGAGCCTCGCATGTCCATCATTCGGTAGAGCGTCACATGTCCATCGTACGGTGGAGCATAGCATGTCCATCGTACGGTAAAGCATCACATGTCCATCGTACGGTGGAGCGTCACATGTCCAGGATACGGTGGAGCGTCCCATGTCCATCGTACGGTGGAGCGTCACATGTCCATCGTACGGTGGAGCATAGCATGTCCATCGTACGGTGGAGCGTCAGATGTCCATCGTACGGTGGACCATCACATGTCCATCGTACGGTGGAGCATCGCATGTCCATCGTACGGTGGAGCGTCACATGTCCATCGTACTGTGGAGCCTTGCATGTCCATCATACGGTGGAGCATCACATGTCCATCGTACAGTGGAGCATCGCATGTCCATCGTACAGTGGAGCGTCGCATGTCCATCGTACATTGGAGCGTCCCATGTCCATCATACGGTGGAGCATCGCATATCCATCGTACGGTGGAGCATCCCATGTCCATCATACGATGAAGCATCCCATGTCCATCGTACGGTGGAGCGTCACATGTCCATCGTACAGTGGAGCCTCGCATGTCCATCGTACGGTGGAGCGTCACATGTCCATCGTACAGTGGAGCATCGCATGTCCATCGTACAGTGGAGCATCGCATGTCGATCGTACGGTGGAGCGTCACATGTCCATCATACGGTGGAGCGTCCCATGTCCATCGTACGGTGGAGTGTCGCATGTCCATCGTACGGTGGAGCATCGCATGTCAATCGTACGGTGGAGCGTCACATGTCCATCGTACGGTGGAGCGTCACATGTCCATCGTACGGTGGAGCATAGCATGTCCATCGTTGGGTGGAGAGTCACATGTCCATCGTTCGATGGAGCATCCCATGTCCATCGTACGGTGGAGCGTCACATGTCCATCGTACAGTGGAGCCTCGCATGTCAATCATACGGTGGAGCGTCACTTGTCCATCGTACAGTGGAGCATCGCATGTCCATCGTACGGTGGAGCATCAGATGTCCATCATATGGTGGAGCGTCACATGTCCATCGTACGATGGAGCGTCGCCTGTCCATCCTACAGTCGAGCGTCGCATGTCCATCGTACGGTGGAGCATCAGATGTCCATCATATGGTGGAACGTCACATGTCCATCGTACGATGGAGCGTCGCCTGTCCATCCTACAGTCGAGCGGCGCATGTCCATCGTACGGTGGAGCATCACATGTCCATCGTACAGTGGAGCGTCCCATGTCCATCGTACGGTGGAGCGTCACATGTCCATCGTACGGTGGAGCATCCCATGTCCATCGTACGCTGGAGCGTCGCATGTGAATCGTACGGTGGAGCGTCACATGTCCATCTTACGGTGGAGCATCGCTAGTCCATCGTACGATGGAGCGTCGCATGTCCATCGTACAGTGGAGCGTCTCATGTCCATCGTACAGTGGAGCCTCGCATGTCCATCATACGGTGGAGCGTCGCATGTCCATCATACGGTGGAGCATAGCATGTCCATCGTTGGGTGGAGAGTCACATGTCCATCGTACGGTGGAGCATTGCATGTCCATCGTTGGGTGGAGAGTCACATGTCCATCGTTCGATGGAGCATCCCATGTCCATCGTACGGTGGAGCGTCACATGTCCATCGTACAGTGGAGCCTCGCATGTCAATCATACGGTGGAGCGTCACATGTCCATCGTACAGTGGAGCATCGCATGTCCATCGTACGGTGGAGCATCAGATGTCCATCATATGGTGGAGCGTCACATGTCCATCGTACGATGGAGCGTCGCCTCTCCATCATACAGTCGAGCGTCCCATGTCCATCGTACGGTGGAGCGTCACATGTCCATCGCACAGTGGAGCCTCGCATGTCCATCGTACGGTGGAGCGTCACATGTCCATCGCACAGTGGAGCCTCGCATGTCAATTATACGGTGGAGCGTCACATGTCCATCGTACAGTGGAGCATCGCATGTCCATCGTACGGTGGAGCATCAGATGTCCATCATATGGTGGAGCATCACATGTCCATCGTACGATAGAGCATCCCATGTCCATCGTACGATGGAGCGTCGCATGTCCATCGTACGGTGGAGTGTTACATGTCCATTGTACAGTGGAGCGTCGCATGTCCATCGTACAGTGGAGCGTCACATGTCCATCGTATGGTGGAGCATCAGATGTCCATCGTACGATGGAGCATCGCATGTCCATCGTATGGTGGAGCATCGAATGTCCCTCGTACGGTGGAGCATTGCATGTCCATCTTACGATGGAGCGTCACTAGGCCATCATACGATGGAGCATCGCATGTTCATCGTATGGTGGAGCGTCACATGTCCATCGTACATTTGAGCGTCGCATGTCCATCGTACGGAGGAGCGTCAGATGTCCATCGTATGGTGGAGCGTCACATGTCCATCGTACGATGGAGCGTCGCATGTCCATTGTACGGTGGAGCATCGCATGTCCATCATACGGTGGAGCGTCACATGTCCATCGTACAGTGGAGCGTCACATGTCCATCGCACGATGGAGCGTCGCAAGTCCATCTTACGGTGGAGCTTCGCTAGTCCATCGTACGATGGAGAGTCGCATGTCTGTCGTACGGTGGAGCGTCACATGTCCATCGTACAGTGGAGTGTCGCATGTCCATCGTACGGTGGAGCGTCACATGTCCATCGTATGATGGAGCATCCCATGTCCATCGTACGGTGGAGCGTCACATGTCCATCGTATGGTGGAGCGTCACATGTCCATCGTACATTTGAGCGTCGCATGTCCATCGTACGGAGGAGCGTCAGATGTCCATCGTATGGTGGAGCGTCACATGTCCATCGTACAGTGGAGTGTCGCATGTCCATCGTACGGTGGAGCGTCACATGTCCATCGTACAGTGGAGCCTTGCATGTCCAACATACGGTGGAGCGTCACATGTCCATCGTACAGTGGAGCATCGCATGTCCATCGTACAGTGGAGCGTCACATGTCCATCGTACATTGGTTACGGTTGAGCCTCGCATGTCCATCGTTCGGTAGAGCGTCACATGTCCATCGTACGATGGAGCGTCGCATGTCCATCGTACGGTGGAGCGTCACATGTCCATCTTACGGTGGAGCCTCGCATGTCCATCATTCGGCGGAGCCTCGCATGTCCATCATTCGGTGGAGCGTCACATGTCCATCGTACGGTGGAGTGTCACATGTCCATCTTACGGTGGAGCCTCGCATGTCCATCATTCGGTAGAGCGTCACATGTCCATCGTATGGTGGAGCATAGCATGTCCATCGTACGGTGGAGCGTCACATGTCCATCGTACGGTGGAGCATAGCATGTCCATCGTACGGTGGAGCGTCGCATGTCCATCGTACGGTGGAGCGTCACATGTCCATCGTACAGTGGAGCCTTGCATGTCCAACATACAGTGGAGCGTCACATGTCCATCGTACAGTGGAGCATCGCATGTCCATCGTACAGTGGAGCGTCACATGTCCATCGTACATTGGTTACGGTTGAGCCTCGCATGTCCATCGTTCGGTAGAGCGTCACATGTCCATCGTACGATAGAGCGTCGCATGTCCATCGTACGGTGGAGCGTCACATGTCCATCTTACGGTGGAGCCTCGCATGTCCATCATTCGGCGGAGCTCTCCCATGTCCATCATTCGGTGGAGCGTCACATTTCCATTGTACGGTGGAGCATCGCATGTCCATCGTATGGTGGAGCGTTAGATGTCCATCTTACGGTGGAGCATCACATGTCAATCGTACTGTGAAGCATCGCATGTCGATCGTACGGTGGAGCGTCACATGTCCATCGTACGGTGGAGCATAGCATGTATATCGTATGGTGGAGCATCACATGTCCATCGTACGATGGAGCATCCCATGTCCATCGTACGGTGGAGCGTCACATGTCCATCGTACGATGGAGCGTCACATGTCCATTATACTGTGGAGCATCCCATGTCCATCGTACGGTGGAGCGTCACATGTCCATCGTACGGTGGAGCATAGCATGTCCATCGTACGGTTTAGCGTAAGATGTCCATCGTACGGTGGAGCATCGCATGTCCATCGTACGGTGGAGCGTCACATGTCCATCGTACAGTGGGGCCTTGCATGTCCATCATATGGTGGAGCGTCACATGTCCATCGTAGAGTGGAGCATCGCATGTCCATCGTACAGTGGAGCGTCGCATGTCCATCGTACATTGGAGCGTCCCATGTCCATCATACGGTGGAGCATCGCATATCCATCGTACGGTGCAGCGTCACATGTCCATCATATGGTGGAGAGTCACATGTCCATCTTACGGTGGAGCCTCGCATGTCCATCATTCGGTAGAGCGTCACATGTCCATCGTACGGTGGAGCATAGCATGTCCATCGTACGGTGGAGCGTCACATGTCCATCGTACGGTGGAGCATCGCTAGTCCATCGTACGATGGAGCGTCACATGTCCATCGTACGGTGGAGCGTCCCATGTCCATCGTACGGTGGAGCGTCACATGTCCATCGTACGGTGGAGCATCCCATGTCCATCGTACGCTGGAACGTCGCATGTCCATCGTACGGTGGAGCGTCACATGTCCATCTTACGGTGGAGCATCGCAAGTCCATCGTACGATGGAGCGTCGCATGTCCATCGTACAGTGGAGCGTTTCATGTCCATCGTACAGTGGAGCCTCGCATGTCCATCATACGGTGGAGCGTCACATGTCCATCGTACAGTGGAGCGTCACATGTCCATCCTATGGTGGAGCCTCCCATGTCCATCGTACGGTGGAGCGTCACATGTCCATCGTACGGTGGAGCATAGCATGTCCATCGTTGGGTGGAGAGTCACATGTCCATCGTTCGATGGAGCATCCCATGTCCATCGTACGGTGGAGCGTCACATGTCCATCGTACAGTGGAGCATCGCATGTCCATCGTACGGTGGAGCATCAGATGTCCATCATATGGTGGAGCGTCACATGTCCATCGTACGATGGAGCGTCACTTGTCCATCGTACAGTGGTGCATCGCATGTCCATTGTACGGTGGAGCATCAGATGTCCATCATATGGTGGAGCGTCACATGTCCATCGTACGATGGAGCGTTGCCTGTCCATCCTAAAGTCGAGCGTCGCATGTCCATCGTACGGTGGAGCGTCACATGTCCATCATACGGTGGAGCATCCCATGTCCATCGTACGATGGAGCGTCGCATGTCCATCGTACGGTGGAGCGTCACATGTCCATCTTACGGTGGAGCCTCGCATGTCCATCATTCGGTAGAGCGTCACATGTCCATCGTACGGTGGAGCATAGCATGTCCATCGTACGGTGGAGCGTCACATGTCCATCGTACGGTGGAGCATCACATGTAGATCGTACGGTGGAGCGTCGCATGTCCATCGTACGGTGGAGCATCACATGTCCATCGTACAGTGGAGCCTCGCATGTCCATCATACAGTGGAGCGTCACATGTCCATCGTACGGTGGAGCGTCTCATGTCCATCGTACGGTGGAGCATCACATGTCCATTGTTCAGTGGAGCCTCGCATGTCCATCATACGGTGGAGCGTCACATGTCCATCGTATGGTGGAGCGTCCCATGTCCATCGTACGGTGGAGCATCACATGTCCATCGTTCAGTGGAGCCTCGCATGTCCATCATACGGTGGAGCATCGCATGTCCATCGTACAGTGGAGCATCGCATGTCCATCGTACATTGGAGCGTAACATGTCCATCATACGGTGGAGCATCGCATATCCATCGTACGGTGGAGCATCCCATGTCCATCATACGATGGAGCATCCCATGTCCATCGTACGGTGGAGCGTCACATGTCCATCGTACAGTGGAGCCTCGCATGTCCATCATACGGTGGAGCGTCACATGTCCATCGTACAGTGGAGCTTCGCATGTCCATCGTACATTGGAGCGTAACATGTCCATCATATGGTGGAGCATCGCATATCCATCGTACGGTGGAGCATCCCATGTCCATCATATGATGGAGCATCCCATGTCCATCGTACGGTGGAGCGTCACATGTCCATCGTACAGTGGAGCCTCGCATGTCCATCATACAGTGGAGCATCCCATGTCCATCGTACGATGGAGCGTCGCATGTCCATCGTACGGTGGAGCGTCACATGTCCATCTTACGGTGGAGCCTCGGATGTCCATCATTCGGTAGAGCGTCACATGTCCATCGTACGGTGGAGCATAGCATGTCCATCGTACGGTAAAGCATCACATGTCCATCATACGATGGAGCATGCCATGTCCATCGTACTGTGGAGCGTCACATGTCCATCGTACAGTGGAGCCTTGCATGTCCATCATACGGTGGAGCGTCACATGTCCATC
Source organism: Terebella lapidaria (assembly GCA_949152475.1). Taxonomy (NCBI): domain Eukaryota; kingdom Metazoa; phylum Annelida; class Polychaeta; order Terebellida; family Terebellidae; genus Terebella; species Terebella lapidaria. The sequence goes on along the minus strand of OX424557.1, from coordinate 4,240,730 downwards.
GTAGAGTGGAGCATCGCATGTCCATCGTACAGTGGAGCGTCGCATGTCCATCGTACATTGGAGCGTCCCATGTCCATCATACGGTGGAGCATCGCATATCCATCGTACGGTGCAGCGTCACATGTCCATCATATGGTGGAGAGTCACATGTCCATCTTACGGTGGAGCCTCGCATGTCCATCATTCGGTAGAGCGTCACATGTCCATCGTACGGTGGAGCATAGCATGTCCATCGTACGGTGGAGCGTCCCATGTCCATCGTACGGTGGAGCATCACATGTCCATCTTACGGTGGAGCATCGCTAGTCCATCGTACGATGGAGCGTCACATGTCCATCGTACGGTGGAGCGTCCCATGTCCATCGTACGGTGGAGCGTCACATGTCCATTTTACGGTGGAGCATAGCATGTCCATCGTTGGGTGGAGAGTCACATGTCCATCGTTCGATGGAGCATCCCATGTCCATCGTACGGTGGAGCGTCACATGTCCATCGTACAGTGGAGCCTCGCATGTCAATCACATGTCCATCGTACAGTGGAGCGTCGCATGTCCATCGTACATTGGAGCGTCCCATGTCCATCATAAGGTGGAGCATCGCATATCCATCGTACGGTGGAGCGTCACATGTCCATCATACGATGGAGCATCCCATGTCCATCGTACGGTGGAGCGTCACATGTCCATCGTACAGTGGAGCCTTGCATGTCCATCATACGGTATAGCGTCACATGTCCATCGTAGAGTGGAGCATCGCATGTCCATCGTACAGTGGAGCGTCGCATGTCCATCGTACATTGGAGCGTCCCATGTCCATCATACGGTGGAGCATCGCATATCCATCGTACGGTGGAGCGTCACATGTCCATCATACGGTGGAGCATCCCATGTCCATCATTCGGTAGAGCGTCACATGTCCATCGTACGGTGGAGCATAGCATGTCCATCGTACGGTGGAGGGTCACATGTCCATCATACAGTGGAGCGTCCCATGTCCATCGTACGGTGGAGCGTCGCATGTCCATCGTACGGTGGAGCGTCACATGTCCATCGTATGGTGGAGCGTCACATGTCCATCATACGGTGGAGCGTCCCATGTCCAACGTACTGTGGAGCGTCACATGTCCATCGTACGATGGAGCATCCCATGTCCATCGTACGATGGAGCGTCGCATGTCCATCGTACGGTGGAGCGTCACATGTCCATCTTACGGTGGAGCATCGCTAGTCCATCGTACGATGGAGGGTCACATGTCCATCGTACGGTGGAGCGTCCCATGTCCATCGTACGGTGGAGCGTCACATGTCCATTTTACGGTGGAGCATAGCATGTCCATCGTTGGGTGGAGAGTCACATGTCCATCGTTCGATGGAGCATCCCATGTCCATCGTACGGTGGAGCGTCACATGTCCATCATACAGTGGAGCCTCGCATGCCAATCATACGGTGGAGCGTCACATGTCCATCGTACAGTGGAGCATCGCATGTCCATCGTACGGTGGAGCATCAGATGTCCATCATATTGTGGAGCGTCACATGTCCATCGTACGATGGAGCGTCGCATGTCCATCATACAGTGGAGCGTCGCATGTCCATCGTACGGTGGAGCGTCACATGTCCATTGTACAGTGGAGCCTTGCATGTCCATCATACGGTGGAGGGTCACATGACAATCGTACAGTGGAGCGTCACATGTCCATCGTACGGTGGAGCATCGCATGTCTATCGTACGTTGGAGCGTCAGATGTCCATCGTACGGTGGAGCATCACATGTAGATCGTACGGTGGAGCGTCACATGTCCATCATACGGTGGAGCATCCCATGTCCATCGTACGATGGAGTGTCGCATGTCCATCGTACGGTGGGGCGGCACATGTCCATCTTACGGTGGAGCATCGCTAGTCCATCGTACGATAGAGCATCCCATGTCCATCGTACGATGGAGCGTCGCATGTCCATCGTACGTGGAGTGTCACATGTCCATTGTACAGTGAAGCGTCGCATGTCCATCATACAGTGGAGCGTCACATGTCCATCGTATGGTGGAGCATCAGATGTCCATCGTACGGTGGAGCATCGCATGTCCATCGTATGGTTTAGCGTCAGATGTCCATCGTACGGTGGAGCATCACATGTCCATCGTACGGTGCAGCATCGCATGTCCATCGTACAGTGGAGCGTCACATGTCCATCACACAGTGGAGCCTCGCATGTCCATCACACAGTGGAGCGTCACATGTCCTTCGTACAGTGGAGCATCGCATGTCCATCGTACAGTGGACCGTCGCATGTCCATCGTACGTTGGAGCGTCCCGTGTCCATCATACGGTGGAGCATCGCATATCCATCGTACGGTGGAGCGTCACATGTCCATCATACGATGGAGCATGCCATGTCCATCGTACTGTGGAGCGTCACATGTCCATCGTACAGTGGAGCCTTGCATGTCCATCATACGGTGGAGCATCCCATGTCCATCGTACGATGGAGCGTCGCATGTCCATCGTACGGTGGAGCGTCACATGTCCATCTTACGGTGGAGCCTCGCATGTCCATCATTCGGTAGAGCGTCACATGTCCATCGTACGGTGGAGCATAGCATGTCCATCGTACGGTAAAGCATCACATGTCCATCATACGATGGAGCATGCCATGTCCATCGTACTGTGGAGCGTCACATGTCCATCGTACAGTGGAGCCTTGCATGTCCATCATACGGTGGAGCGTCACATGTCCATCGTAGAGTGGAGCATCGCATGTCCATCGTACAGTGGAGCGTCGCATGTCCATCGTACATTGGAGCGTCCCATGTCCATCATACGGTGGAGCATCGCATATCCATCGTACGGTGCAGCGTCACATGTCCATCATATGGTGGAGAGTCACATGTCCATCTTACGGTGGAGCCTCGCATGTCCATCATTCGGTAGAGCGTCACATGTCCATCGTACGGTGGAGCATAGCATGTCCATCGTACGGTGGAGCGTCCCATGTCCATCGTACGGTGGAGCATCACATGTCCATCTTACGGTGGAGCATCGCTAGTCCATCGTACGATGGAGCGTCACATGTCCATCGTACGGTGGAGCGTCCCATGTCCATCGTACGGTGGAGCGTCACATGTCCATTTTACGGTGGAGCATAGCATGTCCATCGTTGGGTGGAGAGTCACATGTCCATCGTTCGATGGAGCATCCCATGTCCATCGTACGGTGGAGCGTCACATGTCCATCGTACAGTGGAGCCTCGCATGTCAATCACATGTCCATCGTACAGTGGAGCGTCGCATGTCCATCGTACATTGGAGCGTCCCATGTCCATCATAAGGTGGAGCATCGCATATCCATCGTACGGTGGAGCGTCACATGTCCATCATACGATGGAGCATCCCATGTCCATCGTACGGTGGAGCGTCACATGTCCATCGTACAGTGGAGCCTTGCATGTCCATCATACGGTATAGCGTCACATGTCCATCGTAGAGTGGAGCATCGCATGTCCATCGTACAGTGGAGCGTCGCATGTCCATCGTACATTGGAGCGTCCCATGTCCATCATACGGTGGAGCATCGCATATCCATCGTACGGTGGAGCGTCACATGTCCATCATACGGTGGAGCATCCCATGTCCATCATTCGGTAGAGCGTCACATGTCCATCGTACGGTGGAGCATAGCATGTCCATCGTACGGTGGAGGGTCACATGTCCATCATACAGTGGAGCGTCCCATGTCCATCGTACGGTGGAGCGTCGCATGTCCATCGTACGGTGGAGCGTCACATGTCCATCGTACGGTGGAGCATAGCATGTCCATCGTACGGTGGAGCGTCCCATGTCCATCGTACGGTGGAGCGTCACATGTCCATTTTACGGTGGAGCATAGCATGTCCATCGTTGGGTGGAGAGTCACATGTCCATCGTTCGATGGAGCATCCCATGTCCATCGTACGGTGGAGCGTCACATGTCCATCATACAGTGGAGCCTCGCATGCCAATCATACGGTGGAGCGTCACATGTCCATCGTACAGTGGAGCATCGCATGTCCATCGTACGGTGGAGCATCAGATGTCCATCATATTGTGGAGCGTCACATGTCCATCGTACGATGGAGCGTCGCATGTCCATCATACAGTGGAGCGGCGCATGTCCATCGTACGGTGGAGCGTCACATGTCCATTGTACAGTGGAGCCTTGCATGTCCATCATACGGTGGAGGGTCACATGACAATCGTACAGTGGAGCGTCACATGTCCATCGTACGGTGGAGCATCGCATGTCTATCGTACGTTGGAGCGTCAGATGTCCATCGTACGGTGGAGCATCACATGTAGATCGTACGGTGGAGCGTCACATGTCCATCATACGGTGGAGCATCCCATGTCCATCGTACGATGGAGTGTCGCATGTCCATCGTACGGTGGGGCGGCACATGTCCATCTTACGGTGGAGCATCGCTAGTCCATCGTACGATAGAGCATCCCATGTCCATCGTACGATGGAGCGTCGCATGTCCATCGTACGTGGAGTGTCACATGTCCATTGTACAGTGAAGCGTCGCATGTCCATCATACAGTGGAGCGTCACATGTCCATCGTATGGTGGAGCATCAGATGTCCATCGTACGGTGGAGCATCGCATGTCCATCGTATGGTTTAGCGTCAGATGTCCATCGTACGGTGGAGCATCACATGTCCATCGTACGGTGCAGCATCGCATGTCCATCGTACAGTGGAGCGTCACATGTCCATCACACAGTGGAGCCTCGCATGTCCATCACACAGTGGAGCGTCACATGTCCTTCGTACAGTGGAGCATCGCATGTCCATCGTACAGTGGACCGTCGCATGTCCATCGTACATTGGAGCGTCCCGTGTCCATCATACGGTGGAGCATCGCATATCCATCGTACGGTGGAGCGTCACATGTCCATCATATGATGGAGCATGCCATGTCCATCGTACTGTGGAGCGTCACATGTCCATCGTACAGTGGAGCCTTGCATGTCCATCATACGGTGGAGCATCCCATGTCCATCGTACGATGGAGCGTCGCATGTCCATCGTACGGTGGAGCGTCACATGTCCATCTTACGGTGGAGCCTCGCATGTCCATCATTCGGTAGAGCGTCACATGTCCATCGTACGGTGGAGCATAGCATGTCCATCGTACGGTAAAGCATCACATGTCCATCATACGATGGAGCATGCCATGTCCATCGTACTGTGGAGCGTCACATGTCCATCGTACAGTGGAGCCTTGCATGTCCATCATACGGTGGAGCGTCACATGTCCATCATAGAGTGGAGCATCGCATGTCCATCGTACAGTGGAGCGTCGCATGTCCATCGTACATTGGAGCGTCCCATGTCCATCATACAGTGGAGCATCGCATATCCATCGTACGGTGCAGCGTCACATGTCCATCATATGGTGGAGAGTCACATGTCCATCTTACGGTGGAGCCTCGCATGTCCATCATTCGGTAGAGCGTCACATGTCCATCGTACGGTGGAGCATAGCATGTCCATCGTACGGTGGAGCGTCCCATGTCCATCGTACGGTGGAGCATCACATGTCCATCTTACGGTGGAGCATCGCTAGTCCATCGTACGATGGAGCGTCACATGTCCATCGTACGGTGGAGCGTCCCATGTCCATCGTACGGTGGAGCGTCACATGTCCATTTTACGGTGGAGCATAGCATGTCCATCGTTGGGTGGAGAGTCACATGTCCATCGTTCGATGGAGCATCCCATGTCCATCGTACGGTGGAGCGTCACATGTCCATCGTACAGTGGAGCCTCGCATGTCAATCACATGTCCATCGTACAGTGGAGCGTCGCATGTCCATCGTACATTGGAGCGTCCCATGTCCATCATAAGGTGGAGCATCGCATATCCATCGTACGGTGGAGCGTCACATGTCCATCATACGATGGAGCATCCCATGTCCATCGTACGGTGGAGCGTCACATGTCCATCGTACAGTGGAGCCTTGCATGTCCATCATACGGTATAGCGTCACATGTCCATCGTAGAGTGGAGCATCGCATGTCCATCGTGCAGTGGAGCGTCGCATGTCCATCGTACATTGGAGCGTCCCATGTCCATCATACGGTGGAGCATCGCATATCCATCGTACGGTGGAGCGTCACATGTCCATCATACGGTGGAGCATCCCATGTCCATCATTCGGTAGAGCGTCACATGTCCATCGTACGGTGGAGCATAGCATGTCCATCGTACGGTGGAGGGTCACATGTCCATCATACAGTAGAGCGTCCCATGTCCATCGTACGGTGGAGCGTCGCATGTCCATCGTACGGTGGAGCGTCACATGTCCATCGTATGGTGGAGCGTCACATGTCCATCATACGGTGGAGCGTCCCATGTCCAACGTACTGTGGAGCGTCACATGTCCATCGTACGATGGAGCATCCCATGTCCATCGTACGATGGAGCGTCGCATGTCCATCGTACGGTGGAGCGTCACATGTCCATCTTACGGTGGAGCATCGCTAGTCCATCGTACGATGGAGCATCCCATGTCCATCGTACGGTGGAGCGTCCCATGTCCATCGTACGGTGGAGCGTCACATGTCCATTTTACGGTGGAGCATAGCATGTCCATCGTTGGGTGGAGAGTCACATGTCCATCGTTCGATGGAGCATCCCATGTCCATCGTACGGTGGAGCGTCACATGTCCATCATACAGTGGAGCCTCGCATGCCAATCATACGGTGGAGCGTCACATGTCCATCGTACAGTGGAGCATCGCATGTCCATCGTACGGTGGAGCATCAGATGTCCATCATATTGTGGAGCGTCACATGTCCATCGTACGATGGAGCGTCGCATGTCCATCATACAGTGGAGCGGCGCATGTCCATCGTACGGTGGAGCGTCACATGTCCATTGTACAGTGGAGCCTTGCATGTCCATCATACGGTGGAGGGTCACATGACAATCGTACAGTGGAGCGTCACATGTCCATCGTACGGTGGAGCATCGCATGTCTATCGTACGTTGGAGCGTCAGATGTCCATCGTACGGTGGAGCATCACATGTAGATCGTACGGTGGAGCGTCACATGTCCATCATACGGTGGAGCATCCCATGTCCATCGTACGATGGAGTGTCGCATGTCCATCGTACGGTGGGGCGGCACATGTCCATCTTACGGTGGAGCATCGCTAGTCCATCGTACGATAGAGCATCCCATGTCCATCGTACGATGGAGCGTCGCATGTCCATCGTACGTGGAGTGTCACATGTCCATTGTACAGTGAAGCGTCGCATGTCCATCATACAGTGGAGCGTCACATGTCCATCGTATGGTGGAGCATCAGATGTCCATCGTACGGTGGAGCATCGCATGTCCATCGTATGGTTTAGCGTCAGATGTCCATCGTACGGTGGAGCATCACATGTCCATCGTACGGTGCAGCATCGCATGTCCATCGTACAGTGGAGCGTCACATGTCCATCACACAGTGGAGCCTCGCATGTCCATCACACAGTGGAGCGTCACATGTCCTTCGTACAGTGGAGCATCGCATGTCCATCGTACAGTGGACCGTCGCATGTCCATCGTACATTGGAGCGTCCCGTGTCCATCATACGGTGGAGCATCGCATATCCATCGTACGGTGGAGCGTCACATGTCCATCATATGATGGAGCATGCCATGTCCATCGTACTGTGGAGCGTCACATGTCCATCGTACAGTGGAGCCTTGCATGTCCATCATACGGTGGAGCATCCCATGTCCATCGTACGATGGAGCGTCGCATGTCCATCGTACGGTGGAGCGTCACATGTCCATCTTACGGTGGAGCCTCGCATGTCCATCATTCGGTAGAGCGTCACATGTCCATCGTACGGTGGAGCATAGCATGTCCATCGTACGGTAAAGCATCACATGTCCATCATACGATGGAGCATGCCATGTCCATCGTACTGTGGAGCGTCACATGTCCATCGTACAGTGGAGCCTTGCATGTCCATCATACGGTGGAGCGTCACATGTCCATCATAGAGTGGAGCATCGCATGTCCATCGTACAGTGGAGCGTCGCATGTCCATCGTACATTGGAGCGTCCCATGTCCATCATACAGTGGAGCATCGCATATCCATCGTACGGTGCAGCGTCACATGTCCATCATATGGTGGAGAGTCACATGTCCATCTTACGGTGGAGCCTCGCATGTCCATCATTCGGTAGAGCGTCACATGTCCATCGTACGGTGGAGCATAGCATGTCCATCGTACGGTGGAGCGTCCCATGTCCATCGTACGGTGGAGCATCACATGTCCATCTTACGGTGGAGCATCGCTAGTCCATCGTACGATGGAGCGTCACATGTCCATCGTACGGTGGAGCGTCCCATGTCCATCGTACGGTGGAGCGTCACATGTCCATTTTACGGTGGAGCATAGCATGTCCATCGTTGGGTGGAGAGTCACATGTCCATCGTTCGATGGAGCATCCCATGTCCATCGTACGGTGGAGCGTCACATGTCCATCGTACAGTGGAGCCTCGCATGTCAATCACATGTCCATCGTACAGTGGAGCGTCGCATGTCCATCGTACATTGGAGCGTCCCATGTCCATCATAAGGTGGAGCATCGCATATCCATCGTACGGTGGAGCGTCACATGTCCATCATACGATGGAGCATCCCATGTCCATCGTACGGTGGAGCGTCACATGTCCATCGTACAGTGGAGCCTTGCATGTCCATCATACGGTATAGCGTCACATGTCCATCGTAGAGTGGAGCATCGCATGTCCATCGTGCAGTGGAGCGTCGCATGTCCATCGTACATTGGAGCGTCCCATGTCCATCATACGGTGGAGCATCGCATATCCATCGTACGGTGGAGCGTCACATGTCCATCATACGGTGGAGCATCCCATGTCCATCATTCGGTAGAGCGTCACATGTCCATCGTACGGTGGAGCATAGCATGTCCATCGTACGGTGGAGGGTCACATGTCCATCATACAGTAGAGCGTCCCATGTCCATCGTACGGTGGAGCGTCGCATGTCCATCGTACGGTGGAGCGTCACATGTCCATCGTATGGTGGAGCGTCACATGTCCATCATACGGTGGAGCGTCCCATGTCCAACGTACTGTGGAGCGTCACATGTCCATCGTACGATGGAGCATCCCATGTCCATCGTACGATGGAGCGTCGCATGTCCATCGTACGGTGGAGCGTCACATGTCCATCTTACGGTGGAGCATCGCTAGTCCATCGTACGATGGAGCATCCCATGTCCATCGTACGGTGGAGCGTCCCATGTCCATCGTACGGTGGAGCGTCACATGTCCATTTTACGGTGGAGCATAGCATGTCCATCGTTGGGTGGAGAGTCACATGTCCATCGTTCGATGGAGCATCCCATGTCCATCGTACGGTGGAGCGTCACATGTCCATCATACAGTGGAGCCTCGCATGCCAATCATACGGTGGAGCGTCACATGTCCATCGTACAGTGGAGCATCGCATGTCCATCGTACGCTGGAGCATCAGATGTCCATCATATTGTGGAGCGTCACATGTCCATCGTACGATGGAGCGTCGCATGTCCATCATACAGTGGAGCGGCGCATGTCCATCGTACGGTGGAGCGTCACATGTCCATTGTACAGTGGAGCCTTGCATGTCCATCATACGGTGGAGGGTCACATGACAATCGTACAGTGGAGCGTCACATGTCCATCGTACGGTGGAGCATCGCATGTCTATCGTACGTTGGAGCGTCAGATGTCCATCGTACGGTGGAGCATCACATGTAGATCGTACGGTGGAGCGTCACATGTCCATCACACGGTGGAGCATCCCATGTCCATCGTACGATGGAGTGTCGCATGTCCATCGTACGGTGGGGCGGCACATGTCCATCTTACGGTGGAGCATCGCTAGTCCATCGTACGATAGAGCATCCCATGTCCATCGTACGATGGAGCGTCGCATGTCCATTGTACGTGGAGTGTCACATGTCCATTGTACAGTGAAGCGTCGCATGTCCAGCATACAGTGGAGCGTCACATGTCCATCGTATGGTGGAGCATCAGATGTCCATCGTACGGTGGAGCATCGCATGTCCATCGTATGGTTTAGCGTCAGATGTCCATCGTACGGTGGAGCATCACATGTCCATCGTACGGTGCAGCATCGCATGTCCATCGTACAGTGGAGCGTCACATGTCCATCACACAGTGGAGCCTCGCATGTCCATCACACAGTGGAGCGTCACATGTCCTTCGTACAGTGGAGCATCGCATGTCCATCGTACAGTGGACCGTCGCATGTCCATCGTACATTGGAGCGTCCCGTGTCCATCATACGGTGGAGCATCGCATATCCATCGTACGGTGGAGCGTCACATGTCCATCATACGATGGAGCATGCCATGTCCATCGTACTGTGGAGCGTCACATGTCCATCGTACAGTGGAGCCTTGCATGTCCATCATACGGTGGAGCATCACATGTCCATCGTAGAGTGGAGCATCGCATGTCCATCGTACAGTGGAGCGTCGCATGTCCATCGTACATTGGAGCGTCCCATGTCCATCATACGGTGGAGCATCGCATATCCATCGTACGGTGGAGCGTCACATGTCCATCATATGGTGGAGAGTCACATGTCCATCTTACGGTGGAGCCTCGCATGTCCATCATTCGGTAGAGCGTCACATGTCCATCGTACGGTGGAGCATAGCATGTCCATCGTACGGTGGAGTGTCACATGTCCATCGTACGGTGGAGCGTTAGATGTCCATCGTACAGTGGAGCATCGCATGTCCATCGTACAGTGGAGCCTTGCATGTCCATCGTACATTGGAGCGTCCCATGTCCATCGTACGGTGGAGCGTCACATGTCCATCGTACAGTGCAGCATCACATGTCCATCGTACAGTGGAGCATCGCATGTCGATCGTACGTTTGAGCGTCACATGTCCATCGTATGATGGAGCGTCAAATGTCCATCGTACTGTGGAGCGTCACATGTCCATCTTACGGTGGAGCTTCGCTAGTCCATCGTACGATGGAGCGTCGCATGTCCATCGTACGGTGGAGCGTCACATGTCCATCGTATGTGGAGCATCGAATGTCCATCGTACAGTGGAGCGTCGCATGTCCATCGTACGGTGGAGCGTCACATGTCCATCGTACATTTGAGCACCGCATGTCCATCGTACGGAGGAGCGTCAGATGTCCATCGTATGGTGGAGCGTCACATGTCCATCGTACAGTGGAGCATCACATGTCCATCGTACGATGGAGCGTCGCATGTCCATCTTACGGTGGAGCTTCGCTAGTCCATCGTACGATGGAGAGTCGCATGTCCGTCGTACGGTGGAGCGTCGCATGTCCATCGTACGGTGGAGCGTCACATGTCCATCGTACGATGGAGCATCCCATGTCCATCGTACGGTGGAGCGTCACATGTCCATCGTTCAGTGGAGCCTCGCATGTCCATCATACGGTGGAGCGTCACATGTCCATCGTACGGTGGAGCGTCCCATGTCCATCGTACGTGGAGCATCGCATATCCATTGTACGGTGGAGCGTCAGATGTCCATCGTACGGTGGATCATCACATGTCTATCGTACGGTGGAGCATCACATGTCTATCGTACGGTGGAGCATCGCATGTCCATCGTACGGTGGAGCGTCACATGTCCATTATACGGTGGAGCATCCCATTTCCATCGTACGGTAGAGCATAGCATGTCCATCGTACGATGGAGCGTCAGATGTCCATCGCACGGTGGAGCATCACATGTCCATCGTTCGGTGGAGCCTCGCATGTCCATCATACGTTGGAGCGTCACATGTCCATCGTACAGTGGAGCATCGCATGTCCATCGTACAGTGGAGCCTTGCATGTCCATCGTACATTGGAGCGTCCCATGTCCATCGTATGGTGGAGCGTCACATGTCCATCGTACGGTGGAGCATAGCATGTCCATCGTACGGTGGAGCGTCAGATGTCCATCGTATGGTGGATCGTCCCATGTCCATCGTACAGTGGAGCATCGCATGTCCATCGTACGATGGAGCGTCGCATGTCCATCATACGGTGGAGCGTCCCATGTCCATCGTACGGTGGAGCGTCACATGTCCATCGTACGGTGGAGCATAGCATGTCCATCGTACGGTTTAGCGTCAGATGTCCATCGTACGGTGGAGCATCACATGTCCATCGTACGGTGGAGCATCGCATGTCCATCATACCGTGGAGCGTCACATGTCCATCGTACAGTGGAGCCTTGCATGTCCATCATACGGTGGAGCGTCACATGTCCATCGTACAGTGGAGCATCGCATGTCCATCGTACAGTGGAGCGTCACATGTCCATCGTACATTGGAGCGTCCCATGTAAATCGTACGGTGGAGCGTCACATTCCATCTTACGGTGGAGACTCGCATGTCCATAATTCGGTAGAGCGTCACATGTCCATCGTACAGTGGAGCATCGCATGTCCTTCGTATGGTGGAGCGTTAGATGTCCATCGTACGGTGGAGCATCACATGTCAATCGTACGGTGGAGCGTTCCATGTCCATCGTACGATGGAGCGTCGCATGTCCATCGTACGGTGGAGCGTCACATGTCCATTTTACGGTGGAGCATCGCTAGTCCATCGTACGATGGAGCGTCAAATGTGCATCGTACGGTGGAGCGTCCCATGTCCATCATACGGTGGAGCGTCACATGTCCATCGTACAGTGGAGCATCCCATGTCCATCGTACGCTGGAGCGTCGCATGTGAATCGTACGGTGGAGCGTCACATGTCCATCTTACGGTGGAGCATCGCTAGTCCATCGTACGATGGAGCGTCGCATGTCCATCGTACAGTGGAGCGTCTCATGTCCATCGTACAGTGGAGCCTCGCATGTCCATCATACGGTGGAGCGTCACATGTCCATCGTACGGTGGAGCGTCACATGTCCATCCTACGGTGGAGCGTCCCATGTCCATCGTACGGTGGAGCGTCACATGTCCATCGTACGGTGGAGCATAGCATGTCCATCGTTGGGTGGAGAGTCACATGTCCATCGTTCGATGGAGCATCCCATGTCCATCGTAGGGTGGAGCGTCACATGTCCATCGTACAGTGGAGCCTCGCATGTCAATCATATGGTGGAGCGTCACATGTCCATCGTACAGTGGAGCATCGCATGTCCATCGTACGGTGGAGCATCAGATGTCCATCATATGGTGGAGCGTCACATGTCCATGGTACGATGGAGCGTCGCCTCTCCATCATACAGTCGAGCGTCGCATGTCCATCGTATGGTGGAGCGTCACATGTCCATCATACGGTGGAGCATCCCATGTCCATCGTACGATGGAGCGTCGCATGTCCATCGTACGGTGGAGCGTCACATGTCCATCTCACGATGGAGCCTCGCATGTCCATCATACGGTGGAGCGTCACATGTCCATCGTACAGTGGAGCATCGCATGTCCATCGTACAGTGCAGCGTCGCATGTCCATCGTACCTTGGAGCCTCGCATGTCAATCATACGGTGGAGCGTCACATGTCCATCGTATGGTGGAGCATCAGATGTCCATTGTACGGTGGAGCATCGCATGTCCATCGTACGGTTTAGCGTCAGATGTCTATCGTACGGTGGAGCATCACATGTCCATCGTACGGTGGAGCATCGCATGTCCATCATACGGTGGAGCATCACATGTCCATCGTACGGTGGAGCATCGCATGTCCATCATACGGTGGAGCGTCACATGTCCATCGTACAGTGGAGCCTCGCATGTCCATCATACGGTGGAGCGTCACATGTCCATCGTACAGTGGAGCGTCGCATGTCCATCGTACAGTGGAGCGTCGCATGTCCATCGTACATTGGAGCGTCCCATGTCCATCATAAGGTGGAGCATCGCATATCCATCGTACGGTGGAGCGTCACATGTCCATCATACGATGGAGCATGCCATGTCCATCGTACTGTGGAGCGTCACATGTCCATCGTACAGTGGAGCCTTGCATGTCCATCATACGGTGGAGCGTCACATGTCCATCGTAGAGTGGAGCATCGCATGTCCATCGTACAGTGGAGTGTCGCATGTCCATCGTACATTGGAGCGTCCCATGTCCATCATACGATGGAGCATCGCATATCCATCGTACGGTGCAGCGTCACATGTCCATCATATGGTGGAGAGTCACATGTCCATCTTACGGTGGAGCCTCGCATGTCCATCATTCGGTAGAGCGTCACATGTCCATCGTACGGTGGAGCATAGCATGTCCATCGTACGGTGGAGCGTCCCATGTCCATCGTACGGTGGAGCATCACATGTCCATCTTACGGTGGAGCATCGCTAGTCCATCGTACGATGGAGCGTCACATGTCCACCGTACGGTGGAGCGTCCCATGTCCATCGTACGGTGGAGCGTCACATGTCCATTTTACGGTGGAGCATAGCATGTCCATCGTTGGGTGGAGAGTCACATGTCCATCGTTCGATGGAGCATCCCATGTCCATCGTACGGTGGAGCGTCACATGTCCATCGTACAGTGGAGCCTCTCATGTCAATCACATGTCCATCGTACAGTGGAGCGTCGCATGTCCATCGTACATTGGAGCGTCCCATGTCCATCATAAGGTGGAGCATCGCATATCCATCGTACGGTGGAGCGTCACATGTCCATCATACGATGGAGCATCCCATGTCCATCGTACGGTGGAGCGTCACATGTCCATCGTACAGTGGAGCCTTGCATGTCCATCATACGGTATAGCGTCACATGTCCATCATAGAGTGGAGCATCGCATGTCCATCGTACAGTGGAGCGTCGCATGTCCATCGTACATTGGAGCGTCCCATGTCCATCATACGGTGGAGCATCGCATATCCATCGTACGGTGGAGCGTCACATGTCCATCATACGGTGGAGCATCCCATGTCCATCATTCGGTAGAGCGTCACATGTCCATCGTACGGTGGAGCATAGCATGTCCATCGTACGGTGGAGGGTCACATGTCCATCATACAGTGGAGCGTCCCATGTCCATCGTACGGTGGAGCGTCGCATGTCCATCGTACGGTGGAGCGTCACATGTCCATCGTATGGTGGAGCGTCACATGTCCATCATACGGTGGAGCGTCCCATGTCAAACGTACTGTGGAGCGTCACATGTCCATCGTACGATGGAGCATCCCATGTCCATCGTACGATGGAGCGTCGCATGTCCATCGTACGGTGGAGCGTCACATGTCCATCTTACGGTGGAGCATCGCTAGTCCATCGTACGATGGAGCGTCACATGTCCATCGTACGGTGGAGCGTCCCATGTCCATCGTACGGTGGAGCGTCACATGTCCATTTTACGGTGGAGCATAGCATGTCCATCGTTGGGTGGAGAGTCACATGTCCATCGTTCGATGGAGCATCCCATGTCCATCGTACGGTGGAGCGTCACATGTCCATCGTACAGTGGAGCCTCGCATGCCAATCATACGGTGGAGCGTCACATGTAAATCGTACAGTGGATCATCGCATGTCCATCGTACGGTGGAGCATCAGATGTCCATCATATTGTGGAGCGTCACATGTCCATCGTACGATGGAGCGTCGCATGTCCATCATACAGTGGAGCGTCGCATGTCCATCGTACGGTGGAGCGTCACATGTCCATTGTACAGTGGAGCCTTGCATGTCCATCATACGGTGGAGGGTCACATGACAATCGTACAGTGGAGCGTCACATGTCCATCGTACGGTGGAGCATCGCATGTCTATCGTACGTTGGAGCGTCAGATGTCCATCGTACGGTGGAACATCACATGTAGATCGTACGGTGGAGCGTCACATGTCCATCATACGGTGGAGCATCCCATGTCCATCGTACGATGGAGTGTCGCATGTCCATCGTACGGTGGGGCGGCACATGTCCATCTTACGGTGGAGCATCGCTAGTCCATCGTACGATAGAGCATCCCATGTCCATCGTACGATGGAGCGTCGCATGTCCATCGTACGTGGAGTGTCACATGTCCATTGTACAGTGAAGCGTCGCATGTCCATCATACAGTGGAGCGTCACATGTCCATCGTATGGTGGAGCATCAGATGTCCATCGTACGGTGGAGCATCGCATGTCCATCGTATGGTTTAGCGTCAGATGTCCATCGTACGGTGGAGCATCGCATGTCCATCGAACAGTGGAGCGTCACATGTCCATCACACAGTGGAGCCTCGCATGTCCATCACACAGTGGAGCGTCACATGTCCTTCGTACAGTGGAGCATCGCATGTCCATCGTACAGTGGACCGTCGCATGTCCATCGTACATTGGAGCGTCCCGTGTCCATCATACGGTGGAGCATCGCATATCCATCGTACGGTGGAGCGTCACATGTCCATCATACGATGGAGCATGCCATGTCCATCGTACTGTGGAGCGTCACATGTCCATCGTACAGTGGAGCCTTGCATGTCCATCATACGGTGGAGCGTCACATGTCCATCGTAGAGTGGAGCATCGCATGTCCATCGTACAGTGGAGCGTCGCATGTCCATCGTACATTGGAGCGTCCCATGTCCATCATACGGTGGAGCATCGCATATCCATCGTACGGTGGAGCGTCACATGTCCATCATATGGTGGAGAGTCACATGTCCATCTTACGGTGGAGCCTCGCATGTCCATCATTCGGTAGAGCGTCACATGTCCATCGTACGGTGGAGCATAGCATGTCCATCGTACGGTGGAGTGTCACATGTCCATCGTACGGTGGAGCGTTAGATGTCCATCGTACAGTGGAGCATCGCATGTCCATCGTACAGTGGAGCCTTGCATGTCCATCGTACATTGGAGCGTCCCATGTCCATCGTACGGTGGAGCGTCACATGTCCATCGTACAGTGCAGCATCACATGTCGATCGTACAGTGGAGCATCGCATGTCGATCGTACGTTTGAGCGTCACATGTCCATCGTATGATGGAGCGTCAAATGTCCATCGTACTGTGGAGCGTCACATGTCCATCTTACGGTGGAGCTTCGCTAGTCCATCGTACGATGGAGCGTCGCATGTCCATCGTACGGTGGAGCGTCACATGTCCATCGTATGTGGAGCATCAAATGTCCATCGTACGGTGGAGCGTCGCATGTCCATCGTACGGTGGAGCGTCACATGTCCATCGTACATTTGAGCACCGCATGTCCATCGTACGGAGGAGCGTCAGATGTCCATCGTATGGTGGAGCATCACATGTCCATCGTACAGTGGAGCATCACATGTCCATCGTACGATGGAGCGTCGCATGTCCATCTTACGGTGGAGCTTCGCTAGTCCATCGTACGATGGAGAGTCGCATGTCCGTCGTACGGTGGAGCGTCACATGTCCATCGTACAGTGGAGCGTCGCATGTCCATCGTGCGGTGGAGCGTCGCATGTCCATCGTACGGTGGAGCGTCACATGTCCATCGTACGAAGGGGCATCCCATGTCCATCGTACGGTGGAGCGTCACATGTCCATCGTTCAGTGGAGCCTCGCATGTCCATCATACGTTGGAGCGTCACATGTCCATCGTACGGTGGAGCGTCCCATGTCCATCGTACGGTGGAGCATCGCATATCCATTGTACGGTGGAGCGTCAGATGTCCATCGTACGGTGGATCATCCCATGTCTATCGTACGGTGGAGCGTCGCATGTCCATCGTACGGTGGAGCGTCACATGTCCATCGTACGATGGAGCATCCCATGTCCATCGTACGGTGGAGCATCACATGTCCATCGTTCAGTGGAGCCTCGCATGTCCATCATACGGTGGAGCGTCACATGTCCATCGTACGGTGGAGCGTCCCATGTCCATCGTACGGTGGAGCATCGCATATCCATTGTACGGTGGAGCGTCAGATGTCCATCGTACGGTGGATCATCACATGTCTATCGTACGGTGGAGCATCACATGTCTATCGTACGGTGGAGCATCGCATGTCCATCGTACGGTGGAGCGTCACATGTCCATTATACGGTGGAGCATCCCATGTCCATCGTACGGTGGAGCGTCACATGTCCATCGTACGGTAGAACATAGCATGTCCATCGTACGATGGAGCGTCAGATGTCCATTGTACGGTGGAGCATCACATGTCCATCGTACGGTGGAGCCTCGCATGTCCATCATACGGTGGAGCGTCACATGTCCATCGTACAGTGGAGCATCGCATGTCCATCGTACAGTGGAGCCTTGCATGTCCATCGTACATTGGAGCGTCCCATGTCCATCGTACGGTGGAGCGTCACATGTCCATCGTACAGTGGAGCATCGCATGTCCATCGTACGGTGGAGCGTCAGATGTCCATCGTATGGTGGATCGTCCCATGTCCATCGTACAGTGGAGCATCGCATGTCCATCGTACGATGGAGCGTCGCATGTCCATCATACGGTGGAGCATCGCATGTCCATCATACGGTGGAGCGTCACATGTCCATCGTACAGTGGAGCATCGCATGTCCATCGTACGGTGCAGTGTCACATGTCCATCGTACAGTGGAGCATCACATGTCGATCGTACGTGGAGCATCGCATGTCCATCGTACGGTGGAGCGTCACATGTCCATTGTACAGTGGAGCCTTGCATGTCCATCATACGGTGGAGGGTCACATGACAATCGTACAGTGGAGCGTCACATGTCCATCGTACGGTGGAGCATCGCATGTCTATCGTACGTTGGAGCGTCAGATGTCCATCGTACGGTGGAGCATCACATGTAGATCGTACGGTGGAGCGTCACATGTCCATCACACGGTGGAGCATCCCATGTCCATCGTACGATGGAGTGTCGCATGTCCATCGTACGGTGGGGCGGCACATGTCCATCTTACGGTGGAGCATCGCTAGTCCATCGTACGATAGAGCATCCCATGTCCATCGTACGATGGAGCGTCGCATGTCCATTGTACGTGGAGTGTCACATGTCCATTGTACAGTGAAGCGTCGCATGTCCAGCATACAGTGGAGCGTCACATGTCCATCGTATGGTGGAGCATCAGATGTCCATCGTACGGTGGAGCATCGCATGTCCATCGTATGGTTTAGCGTCAGATGTCCATCGTACGGTGGAGCATCACATGTCCATCGTACGGTGCAGCATCGCATGTCCATCGTACAGTGGAGCGTCACATGTCCATCACATAGTGGAGCCTCGCATGTCCATCACACAGTGGAGCGTCACATGTCCTTCGTACAGTGGAGCATCGCATGTCCATTGTACAGTGGACCGTCGCATGTCCATCGTACATTGGAGCGTCCCGTGTCCATCATACGGTGGAGCATCGCATATCCATCGTACGGTGGAGCGTCACATGTCCATCATACGATGGAGCATGCCATGTCCATCGTACTGTGGAGCGTCACATGTCCATCGTACAGTTTAGCCTTGCATGTCCATCATACGGTGGAGCATCACATGTCCATCGTAGAGTGGAGCATCGCATGTCCATCGTACAGTGGAGCGTCGCATGTCCATCGTACATTGGAGCGTCCCATGTCCATCATACGGTGGAGCATCGCATATCCATCGTACGGTGGAGCGTCACATGTCCATCATATGGTGGAGAGTCACATGTCCATCTTACGGTGGAGCCTCGCATGTCCATCATTCGGTAGAGCGTCACATGTCCATCGTACGGTGGAGCATAGCATGTCCATCGTACGGTGGAGTGTCACATGTCCATCGTACGGTGGAGCGTTAGATGTCCATCGTACAGTGGAGCATCGCATGTCCATCGTACAGTGGAGCCTTGCATGTCCATCGTACATTGGAGCGTCCCATGTCCATCGTACGGTGGAGCGTCACATGTCCATCGTACAGTGCAGCATCACATGTCCATCGTACAGTGGAGCATCGCATGTCGATCGTACGTTTGAGCGTCACATGTCCATCGTATGATGGAGCGTCAAATGTCCATCGTACTGTGGAGCGTCACATGTCCATCTTACGGTGGAGCTTCGCTAGTCCATCGTACGATGGAGCGTCGCATGTCCATCGTACGGTGGAGCGTCACATGTCCATCGTATGTGGAGCATCGAATGTCCATCGTACGGTGGAGCGTCGCATGTCCATCGTACGGTGGAGCGTCACATGTCCATCGTACATTTGAGCACCGCATGTCCATCGTACGGAGGAGCGTCAGATGTCCATCGTATGGTGGAGCGTCACATGTCCATCGTACAGTGGAGCATCACATGTCCATCGTACGATGGAGCGTCGCATGTCCATCTTACGGTGGAGCTTCGCTAGTCCATCGTACGATGGAGAGTCGCATGTCCGTCGTACGGTGGAGCGTCGCATGTCCATCGTACGGTGGAGCGTCACATGTCCATCGTACGATGGAGCATCCCATGTCCATCGTACGGTGGAGCGTCACATGTCCATCGTTCAGTGGAGCCTCGCATGTCCATCATACGGTGGAGCGTCACATGTCCATCGTACGGTGGAGCGTCCCATGTCCATCGTACGTGGAGCATCGCATATCCATTGTACGGTGGAGCGTCAGATGTCCATCGTACGGTGGATCATCACATGTCTATCGTACGGTGGAGCATCACATGTCTATCGTACGGTGGAGCATCGCATGTCCATCGTACGGTGGAGCGTCACATGTCCATTATACGGTGGAGCATCCCATTTCCATCGTACGGTAGAGCATAGCATGTCCATCGTACGATGGAGCATCAGATGTCCATCGTACGGTGGAGCATCACATGTCCATCGTTCGGTGGAGCCTCGCATGTCCATCATACGTTGGAGCGTCACATGTCCATCGTACAGTGGAGCATCGCATGTCCATCGTACAGTGGAGCCTTGCATGTCCATCGTACATTGGAGCGTCCCATGTCCATCGTATGGTGGAGCATCACATGTCCATCGTACGGTGGAGCATAGCATGTCCATCGTACGGTGGAGCGTCAGATGTCCATCGTATGGTGGATCGTCCCATGTCCATCGTACAGTGGAGCATCGCATGTCCATCGTACGATGGAGCGTCGCATGTCCATCATACGGTGGAGCGTCCCATGTCCATCGTACGGTGGAGCGTCACATGTCCATCGTACGGTGAAGCATAGCATGTCCATCGTACGGTTTAGCGTCAGATGTCCATCGTACGGTGGAGCATCACATGTCCATCGTACGGTGGAGCATCGCATGTCCATCATACCGTGGAGCGTCACATGTCCATCGTACAGTGGAGCCTTGCATGTCCATCATACGGTGGAGCGTCACATGTCCATCGTACAGTGGAGCATCGCATGTCCATCGTACAGTGGAGCGTCACATGTCCATCGTACATTGGAGCGTCCCATGTAAATCGTACGGTGGAGCGTCACATTCCATCTTACGGTGGAGACTCGCATGTCCATAATTCGGTAGAGCGTCACATGTCCATCGTACAGTGGAGCATCGCATGTCCTTCGTATGGTGGAGCGTTAGATGTCCATCGTATGGTGGAGCATCACATGTCAATCGTACGGTGGAGCGTTCCATGTCCATCGTACGATGGAGCGTCGCATGTCCATCGTACGGTGGAGCGTCACATGTCCATTTTACGGTGGAGCATCGCTAGTCCATCGTACGATGGAGCGTCAAATGTGCATCGTACGGTGGAGCGTCCCATGTCCATCATACGGTGGAGCGTCACATGTCCATCGTACAGTGGAGCATCCCATGTCCATCGTACGCTGGAGCGTCGCATGTGAATCGTACGGTGGAGCGTCACATGTCCATCTTACGGTGGAGCATCGCTAGTCCATCGTACGATGGAGCGTCGCATGTCCATCGTACAGTGGAGCGTCTCATGTCCATCGTACAGTGGAGCCTCGCATGTCCATCATACGGTGGAGCGTCACATGTCCATCGTACGGTGGAGCGTCACATGTCCATCCTACGGTGGAGCGTCCCATGTCCATCGTACGGTGGAGCGTCACATGTCCATCGTACGGTGGAGCATAGCATGTCCATCGTTGGGTGGAGAGTCACATGTCCATCGTTCGATGGAGCATCCCATGTCCATCGTAGGGTGGAGCGTCACATGTCCATCGTACAGTGGAGCCTCGCATGTCAATCATATGGTGGAGCGTCACATGTCCATCGTACAGTGGAGCATCGCATGTCCATCGTACGGTGGAGCATCAGATGTCCATCATATGGTGGAGCGTCACATGTCCATCGTACGATGGAGCGTCGCCTCTCCATCATACAGTCGAGCGTCGCATGTCCATCGTATGGTGGAGCGTCACATGTCCATCATACGGTGGAGCATCCCATGTCCATCGTACGATGGAGCGTCGCATGTCCATCGTACGGTGGAGCGTCACATGTCCATCTCACGATGGAGCCTCGCATGTCCATCATACGGTGGAGCGTCACATGTCCATCGTACAGTGGAGCATCGCATGTCCATCGTACAGTGCAGCGTCGCATGTCCATCGTACCTTGGAGCCTCGCATGTCAATCATACGGTGGAGCGTCACATGTCCATCGTATGGTGGAGCATCAGATGTCCATTGTACGGTGGAGCATCGCATGTCCATCGTACGGTTTAGCGTCAGATGTCTATCGTACGGTGGAGCATCACATGTCCATCGTACGGTGGAGCATCGCATGTCCATCATACGGTGGAGCATCACATGTCCATCGTACGGTGGAGCATCGCATGTCCATCATACGGTGGAGCGTCACATGTCCATCGTACAGTGGAGCCTCGCATGTCCATCATACGGTGGAGCGTCACATGTCCATCGTACAGTGGAGCGTCGCATGTCCATCGTACAGTGGAGCGTCGCATGTCCATCGTACATTGGAGCGTCCCATGTCCATCATAAGGTGGAGCATCGCATATCCATCGTACGGTGGAGCGTCACATGTCCATCATACGATGGAGCATGCCATGTCCATCGTACTGTGGAGCGTCACATGTCCATCGTACAGTGGAGCCTTGCATGTCCATCATATGGTGGAGCGTCACATGTCCATCGTAGAGTGGAGCATCGCATGTCCATCGTACAGTGGAGTGTCGCATGTCCATCGTACATTGGAGCGTCCCATGTCCATCATACGATGGAGCATCGCATATCCATCGTACGGTGCAGCGTCACATGTCCATCATATGGTGGAGAGTCACATGTCCATCTTACGGTGGAGCCTCGCATGTCCATCATTCGGTAGAGCGTCACATGTCCATCGTACGGTGGAGCATAGCATGTCCATCGTACGGTGGAGCGTCCCATGTCCATCGTACGGTGGAGCATCACATGTCCATCTTACGGTGGAGCATCGCTAGTCCATCGTACGATGGAGCGTCACATGTCCACCGTACGGTGGAGCGTCCCATGTCCATCGTACGGTGGAGCGTCACATGTCCATTTTACGGTGGAGCATAGCATGTCCATCGTTGGGTGGAGAGTCACATGTCCATCGTTCGATGGAGCATCCCATGTCCATCGTACGGTGGAGCGTCACATGTCCATCGTACAGTGGAGCCTCTCATGTCAATCACATGTCCATCGTACAGTGGAGCGTCGCATGTCCATCGTACATTGGAGCGTCCCATGTCCATCATAAGGTGGAGCATCGCATATCCATCGTACGGTGGAGCGTCACATGTCCATCATACGATGGAGCATCCCATGTCCATCGTACGGTGGAGCGTCACATGTCCATCGTACAGTGGAGCCTTGCATGTCCATCATACGGTATAGCGTCACATGTCCATCATAGAGTGGAGCATCGCATGTCCATCGTACAGTGGAGCGTCGCATGTCCATCGTACATTGGAGCGTCCCATGTCCATCATACGGTGGAGCATCGCATATCCATCGTACGGTGGAGCGTCACATGTCCATCATACGGTGGAGCATCCCATGTCCATCATTCGGTAGAGCGTCACATGTCCATCGTACGGTGGAGCATAGCATGTCCATCGTACGGTGGAGGGTCACATGTCCATCATACAGTGGAGCGTCCCATGTCCATCGTACGGTGGAGCGTCGCATGTCCATCGTACGGTGGAGCGTCACATGTCCATCGTATGGTGGAGCGTCACATGTCCATCATACGGTGGAGCGTCCCATGTCAAACGTACTGTGGAGCGTCACATGTCCATCGTACGATGGAGCATCCCATGTCCATCGTACGATGGAGCGTCGCATGTCCATCGTACGGTGGAGCGTCACATGTCCATCTTACGGTGGAGCATCGCTAGTCCATCGTACGATGGAGCGTCACATGTCCATCGTACGGTGGAGCGTCCCATGTCCATCGTACGGTGGAGCGTCACATGTCCATTTTACGGTGGAGCATAGCATGTCCATCGTTGGGTGGAGAGTCACATGTCCATCGTTCGATGGAGCATCCCATGTCCATCGTACGGTGGAGCGTCACATGTCCATCGTACAGTGGAGCCTCGCATGCCAATCATACGGTGGAGCGTCACATGTAAATCGTACAGTGGATCATCGCATGTCCATCGTACGGTGGAGCATCAGATGTCCATCATATTGTGGAGCGTCACATGTCCATCGTACGATGGAGCGTCGCATGTCCATCATACAGTGGAGCGTCGCATGTCCATCGTACGGTGGAGCGTCACATGTCCATTGTACAGTGGAGCCTTGCATGTCCATCATACGGTGGAGGGTCACATGACAATCGTACAGTGGAGCGTCACATGTCCATCGTACGGTGGAGCATCGCATGTCTATCGTACGTTGGAGCGTCAGATGTCCATCGTACGGTGGAACATCACATGTAGATCGTACGGTGGAGCGTCACATGTCCATCATACGGTGGAGCATCCCATGTCCATCGTACGATGGAGTGTCGCATGTCCATCGTACGGTGGGGCGGCACATGTCCATCTTACGGTGGAGCATCGCTAGTCCATCGTACGATAGAGCATCCCATGTCCATCGTACGATGGAGCGTCGCATGTCCATCGTACGTGGAGTGTCACATGTCCATTGTACAGTGAAGCGTCGCATGTCCATCATACAGTGGAGCGTCACATGTCCATCGTATGGTGGAGCATCAGATGTCCATCGTACGGTGGAGCATCGCATGTCCATCGTATGGTTTAGCGTCAGATGTCCATCGTACGGTGGAGCATCGCATGTCCATCGTACAGTGGAGCGTCACATGTCCATCACACAGTGGAGCCTCGCATGTCCATCACACAGTGGAGCGTCACATGTCCTTCGTACAGTGGAGCATCGCATGTCCATCGTACAGTGGACCGTCGCATGTCCATCGTACATTGGAGCGTCCCGTGTCCATCATACGGTGGAGCATCGCATATCCATCGTACGGTGGAGCGTCACATGTCCATCATACGATGGAGCATGCCATGTCCATCGTACTGTGGAGCGTCACATGTCCATCGTACAGTGGAGCCTTGCATGTCCATCATACGGTGGAGCGTCACATGTCCATCGTAGAGTGGAGCATCGCATGTCCATCGTACAGTGGAGCGTCGCATGTCCATCGTACATTGGAGCGTCCCATGTCCATCATACGGTGGAGCATCGCATATCCATCGTACGGTGGAGCGTCACATGTCCATCATATGGTGGAGAGTCACATGTCCATCTTACGGTGGAGCCTCGCATGTCCATCATTCGGTAGAGCGTCACATGTCCATCGTACGGTGGAGCATAGCATGTCCATCGTACGGTGGAGTGTCACATGTCCATCGTACGGTGGAGCGTTAGATGTCCATCGTACAGTGGAGCATCGCATGTCCATCGTACAGTGGAGCCTTGCATGTCCATCGTACATTGGAGCGTCCCATGTCCATCGTACGGTGGAGCGTCACATGTCCATCGTACAGTGCAGCATCACATGTCGATCGTACAGTGGAGCATCGCATGTCGATCGTACGTTTGAGCGTCACATGTCCATCGTATGATGGAGCGTCAAATGTCCATCGTACTGTGGAGCGTCACATGTCCATCTTACGGTGGAGCTTCGCTAGTCCATCGTACGATGGAGCGTCGCATGTCCATCGTACGGTGGAGCGTCACATGTCCATCGTATGTGGAGCATCAAATGTCCATCGTACGGTGGAGCGTCGCATGTCCATCGTACGGTGGAGCGTCGCATGTCCATCGTACGGTGGAGCGTCACATGTCCATCGTACATTTGAGCACCGCATGTCCATCGTACGGAGGAGCGTCAGATGTCCATCGTATGGTGGAGCGTCACATGTCCATCGTACAGTGGAGCATCACATGTCCATCGTACGATGGAGCGTCGCATGTCCATCTTACGGTGGAGCTTCGCTAGTCCATCGTACGATGGAGAGTCGCATGTCCGTCGTACGGTGGAGCGTCACATGTCCATCGTACAGTGGAGCGTCGCATGTCCATCGTGCGGTGGAGCGTCGCATGTCCATCGTACGGTGGAGCGTCACATGTCCATCGTACGAAGGGGCATCCCATGTCCATCGTACGGTGGAGCGTCACATGTCCATCGTTCAGTGGAGCCTCGCATGTCCATCATACGTTGGAGCGTCACATGTCCATCGTACGGTGGAGCGTCCCATGTCCATCGTACGGTGGAGCATCGCATATCCATTGTACGGTGGAGCGTCAGATGTCCATCGTACGGTGGATCATCCCATGTCTATCGTACGGTGGAGCGTCGCATGTCCATCGTACGGTGGAGCGTCACATGTCCATCGTACGATGGAGCATCCCATGTCCATCGTACGGTGGAGCATCACATGTCCATCGTTCAGTGGAGCCTCGCATGTCCATCATACGGTGGAGCGTCACATGTCCATCGTACGGTGGAGCGTCCCATGTCCATCGTACGGTGGAGCATCGCATATCCATTGTACGGTGGAGCGTCAGATGTCCATCGTACGGTGGATCATCACATGTCTATCGTACGGTGGAGCATCACATGTCTATCGTACGGTGGAGCATCGCATGTCCATCGTACGGTGGAGCGTCACATGTCCATTATACGGTGGAGCATCCCATGTCCATCGTACGGTGGAGCGTCACATGTCCATCGTACGGTAGAACATAGCATGTCCATCGTACGATGGAGCGTCAGATGTCCATTGTACGGTGGAGCATCACATGTCCATCGTACGGTGGAGCCTCGCATGTCCATCATACGGTGGAGCGTCACATGTCCATCGTACAGTGGAGCATCGCATGTCCATCGTACAGTGGAGCCTTGCATGTCCATCATACATTGGAGCGTCCCATGTCCATCGTACGGTGGAGCGTCACATGTCCATCGTACAGTGGAGCATCGCATGTCCATCGTACGGTGGAGCGTCAGATGTCCATCGTATGGTGGATCGTCCCATGTCCATCGTACAGTGGAGCATCGCATGTCCATCGTACGATGGAGCGTCGCATGTCCATCATACGGTGGAGCATCGCATGTCCATCATACGGTGGAGCGTCACATGTCCATCGTACAGTGGAGCATCGCATGTCCATCGTACGGTGCAGTGTCACATGTCCATCGTACAGTGGAGCATCACATGTCGATCGTACGTGGAGCATCGCATGTCCATCGTACGGTGGAGCGTCACATGTCCATTATACGGTGGAGCATCCCATGTCCATCGTACGGTGGAGCGTCACATGTCCATCGTACGGTAGAGCATAGCATGTCCATCGTACGATGGAGCGTCAGATGTCCATCGTACGGTGGAGCATCACATGTCCATCGTACGGTGGAGCCTCGCATGTCCATCATACGGTGGAGCGTCACATGTCCATCGTACAGTGGAGCATCGCATGTCCATCGTACAGTGGAGCCTTGCATGTCCATCGTACAGTGGAGCCTTGCATGTCCATCGTACATTGGAGCGTCCCATGTCCATCGTACGGTGGAGCGTCACATGTCCATCGTACAGTGCAGCATCACATGTCGATCGTACAGTGGAGCATCGCATGTCGATCGTACGTTTGAGCGTCACATGTCCATCGTATGATGGAGCGTCAAATGTCCATCGTACTGTGGAGCGTCACATGTCCATCTTACGGTGGAGCTTCGCTAGTCCATCGTACGATGGAGCGTCGCATGTCCATCGTACGGTGGAGCGTCACATGTCCATCGTATGTGGAGCATCGAATGTCCATCGTACGGTGGAGCGTCGCATGTCCATCGTACGGTGGAGCGTCACATGTCCATCGTACATTTGAGCACCGCATGTCCATCGTACGGTGGAGCGTCACATGTCCATCGTACCGTGGAGCGTCACATGTCCATCGTACGATGGAGCGTCGCATGTCCATCTTATGGTGGAGCTTCGCTAGTCCATCGTACGATGGAGAGTCGCATGTCCGTCGTACGGTGGAGCGTCACATGTCCATCGTACAGTGGAGCGTCGCATGTCCATCGTGCGGTGGAGCGTCGCATGTCCATCGTACGGTGGAGCGTCACATGTCCATCGTACGGTGGAGCATCGCATATCCATTGTACGGTGGAGCGTCAGATGTCCATCGTACGGTGGATCATTCCATGTCTATCGTACGGTGGAGCGTCGCATGTCCATCGTACGGTGGAGCGTCACATGTCCATCGTACGATGGAGCATCCCATGTCCATCGTACGGTGGAGCGTCACATGTCCATCGTTCAGTGGAGCCTCGCATGTCCATCATACGGTGGAGCGTCACATGTCCATCGTACGGTGGAGCGTCCCATGTCCATCGTACGGTGGAGCATCGCATTTCTATTGTACTGTGGAGCGTCAGATGTCCATCGTACGGTGGATCATCACATGTCTATCGTACGGTGGAGCATCACATGTCTATCGTACGGTGGAGCATCGCATGTCCATCGTGCGGTGGAGCATTAGATGTCCATCGTACTGTGGAGCGTCACATGTCCATCGTACAGTGGAGCCTTGCATGTCCATCATACGGTGGAGCGTCACATGTCCATCGTAGAGTGGAGCATCGCATGTCCATCGTACAGTGGAGCGTCGCATGTCCATCGAACATTGGGGCATCCCATGTCCATCATACGGTGGAGCATCGCATATCCATCGTACGGTGGAGCGTCACATGTCCATCATATGGTGGAGAGTCACATGTCCATCTTACGGTGGAGCCTCGCATGTCCATCATTCGGTAGAGCGTCACATGTCCATCGTACGGTGGAGCATAGGATGTCCATCGTACGGTGGAGTGTCACATGTCCATCGTACGGTGGAGCGTTAGATGTCCATCGTACAGTGGAGCATCGCATGTCCATCGTACAGTGGAGCCTTGCATGTCCATCGTACATTGGAGCGTCCCATGTCCATCGTACGGTGGAGCGTCACATGTCCATCGTACAGTGCAGCATCACATGTCGATCGTACAGTGGAGCATCGCATGTCGATCGTACGTTTGAGCGTCACATGTCCATCGTATGATGGAGCGTCAAATGTCCATCGTACTGTGGAGCGTCACATGTCCATCTTACGGTGGAGCTTCGCTAGTCCATCGTACGATGGAGCGTCGCATGTCCATTGTACGGTGGAGCGTCACATGTCCATCGTATGTGGAGCATCGAATGTCCATCGTACGGTGGAGCGTCGCATGTCCATCGTACGGTGGAGCGTCACATGTCCATCGTACATTTGAGCACCGCATGTCCATCGTACGGAGGAGCGTCAGATGTCCATCGTATGGTGGAGCGTCACATGTCCATCGTACAGTGGAGCATCACATGTCCATCGTACGATGGAGCGTCGCATGTCCATCTTACGGTGGAGCTTCGCTAGTCCATCGTACGATGGAGAGTCGCATGTCCGTCGTACGGTGGAGCGTCACATGTCCATCGTACAGTGGAGCGTCGCATGTCCATCGTGCGGTGGAGCGTCGCATGTCCATCGTACGGTGGAGCGTCACATGTCCATCGTACGATGGGGCATCCCATGTCCATCGTACGGTGGAGCGTCAGATGTCCATCGTACGGTGGATCATTCCATGTCTATCGTACGGTGGAGCGTCGCATGTCCATCGTACGGTGGAGCGTCACATGTCCATCGTACGATGGAGCATCCCATGTCCATCGTACGGTGGAGCGTCACATGTCCATCGTACGGTGGAGCGTCACATGTCCATCGTACGATGGAGCATCCCATGTCTATCGTACGGTGGAGCCTCGCATGTCCATCATACGGTGGAGCGTCACATGTCCATCGTACGGTGGAGCGTCCCATGTCCATCGTACGGTGGAGCATCGCATATCCATTGTACGGTGGAGCGTCAGATGTCCATCGTACGGTGGATCATCACATGTCTATCGTACGGTGGAGCATCACATGTCTATCGTACGTTGGAGCATCGCATGTCCATCGTACGGTGGAGCGTCACATGTCCATTATACGGTGGAGCATCGCATATCCATTGTACGGTGGAGCGTCAGATGTCCATCGTACGGTGGAGCGTCCCATGTCCATCGTACGGTGGAGCATCGCATATCCATTGTACGGTGGAGCGTCAGATGTCCATCGTACGGTGGAGCGTCACATGTCCATCGTACCGTGGAGCGTCACATGTCCATCGTACGATGGAGCGTCGCATGTCCATCTTATGGTGGAGCTTCGCTAGTCCATCGTACGATGGAGAGTCGCATGTCCGTCGTACGGTGGAGCGTCACATGTCCATCGTACAGTGGAGCGTCGCATGTCCATCGTGCGGTGGAGCGTCGCATGTCCATCGTACGGTGGAGCGTCACATGTCCATCGTACGATGGAGCATCCCATGTCCATCGTACGGTGGAGCGTCACATGTCCATCGTTCAGTGGAGCCTCGCATGTCCATCATACGGTGGAGCGTCACATGTCCATCGTACGGTGGAGCGTCCCATGTCCATCGCACGGTGGAGCATCGCATATCCATTGTACGGTGGAGCGTCAGATGTCCATCGTACGGTGGATCATTCCATGTCTATCGTACGGTGGAGCGTCGCATGTCCATCGTACGGTGGAGCGTCACATGTCCATCGTACGATGGAGCATCCCATGTCCATCGTACGGTGGAGCGTCACATGTCCATCGTTCAGTGGAGCCTCGCATGTCCATCATACGGTGGAGCGTCACATGTCCATCGTACGGTGGAGCGTCCCATGTCCATCGTACGGTGGAGCATCGCATTTCTATTGTACTGTGGAGCGTCAGATGTCCATCGTACGGTGGATCATCACATGTCTATCGTACGGTGGAGCATCACATGTCTATCGTACGGTGGAGCATCGCATGTCCATCGTGCGGTGGAGCATTAGATGTCCATTGTACTGTGGAGCGTCACATGTCCATCGTACAGTGGAGCCTTGCATGTCCATCATACGGTGGAGCGTCACATGTCCATCGTAGAGTGGAGCATCGCATGTCCATCGTACAGTGGAGCGTCGCATGTCCATCGTACATTGGGGCATCCCATGTCCATCATACGGTGGAGCATCGCATATCCATCGTACGGTGGAGCGTCACATGTCCATCATATGGTGGAGAGTCACATGTCCATCTTACGGTGGAGCCTCGCATGTCCATCATTCGGTAGAGCGTCACATGTCCATCGTACGGTGGAGCATAGCATGTCCATCGTACGGTGGAGTGTCACATGTCCATCGTACGGTGGAGCGTTAGATGTCCATCGTACAGTGGAGCATCGCATGTCCATCGTACAGTGGAGCCTTGCATGTCCATCGTACATTGGAGCGTCCCATGTCCATCGTACGGTGGAGCGTCACATGTCCATCGTACAGTGCAGCATCACATGTCGATCGTACAGTGGAGCATCGCATGTCGATCGTACGTTTGAGCGTCACATGTCCATCGTATGATGGAGCGTCAAATGTCCATCGTACTGTGGAGCGTCACATGTCCATCTTACGGTGGAGCTTCGCTAGTCCATCGTACGATGGAGCGTCGCATGTCCATCGTACGGTGGAGCGTCACATGTCCATCGTATGTGGAGCATCGAATGTCCATCGTACGGTGGAGCGTCGCATGTCCATCGTACGGTGGAGCGTCACATGTCCATCGTACATTTGAGCACCGCATGTCCATCGTACGGAGGAGCGTCAGATGTCCATCGTATGGTGGAGCGTCACATGTCCATCGTACAGTGGAGCATCACATGTCCATCGTACGATGGAGCGTCGCATGTCCATCTTACGGTGGAGCTTCGCTAGTCCATCGTACGATGGAGAGTCGCATGTCCGTCGTACGGTGGAGCGTCACATGTCCATCGTACAGTGGAGCGTCGCATGTCCATCGTGCGGTGGAGCGTCGCATGTCCATCGTACGGTGGAGCGTCACATGTCCATCGTACGATGGGGCATCCCATGTCCATCGTACGGTGGAGCGTCAGATGTCCATCGTACGGTGGATCATTCCATGTCTATCGTACGGTGGAGCGTCGCATGTCCATCGTACGGTGGAGCGTCACATGTCCATCGTACGATGGAGCATCCCATGTCCATCGTACGGTGGAGCGTCACATGTCCATCGTTCAGTGGATCATCCCATGTCTATCGTACGGTGGAGCGTCGCATGTCCATCATACGGTGGAGCGTCACATGTCCATCGTACAGTGGAGCATCGCACGTCCATCGTACGGTGCAGTGTCACATGTCCATCGTACAGTGGAGCATCACATGTCGATCGTACGTGGAGCATCGCATGTCCATCGTACGGTGGAGCGTCACATGTCCATTATACGGTGGAGCATCCCATGTCCATCGTACGGTGGAGCGTCACATGTCCATCGTACGGTAGAGCATAGCATGTCCATCGTACGATGGAGCGTCAGATGTCCATCGTACGGTGGAGCATCACATGTCCATCGTACGGTGGAGCCTTGCATGTCCATAATACGGTGGAGCGTCACATGTCCATCGTACAGTGGAGCATCGCATGTCCATCGTACAGTGGAGCCTTGCATGTCCATCGTACATTGGAGCGTCCCATGTCCATCGTACGGTGGAGCGTCACATGTCCATCGTACAGTGCAGCATCACATGTCGATCGTACGGTGGAGCATCGCATGTCGATCGTACGTTTGAGCGTCACATGTCCATCGTATGATGGAGCGTCCCATGTACATCGTACGGTGGAGCATCGCATATCCATTGTACGGTGGAGCGTCAGATGTCCATCGTACGGTGGATCATCCCATGTCTATCGTACGGTGGAGCGTCGCATGTCCATCGTACGGTGGAGCGGCACATGTCCATCGTACGATGGAGCATCCCATGTCCATCGTACGGTGGAGCGTCACATGTCCATCATATGGTGGAGAGTCACATGTCCATCTTACGGTGGAGCCTCGCATGTCCATCATTCGGTAGAGCGTCACATGTCCATCGTACGGTGGAGCATAGCATGTCCATCGTACGGTGGAGTGTCACATGTCCATCGTACGGTGGAGCGTTAGATGTCCATCGTACAGTGGAGCATCGCATGTCCATCGTACAGTGGAGCCTTGCATGTCCATCGTACATTGGAGCGTCCCATGTCCATCGTACGGTGGAGCGTCACATGTCCATCGTACAGTGCAGCATCACATGTCGATCGTACAGTGGAGCATCGCATGTCGATCGTACGTTTGAGCGTCACATGTCCATCGTATGATGGAGCGTCAAATGTCCATCGTACTGTGGAGCGTCACATGTCCATCTTACGGTGGAGCTTCGCTAGTCCATCGT
Organism: Terebella lapidaria; assembly: GCA_949152475.1. Taxonomy (NCBI): domain Eukaryota; kingdom Metazoa; phylum Annelida; class Polychaeta; order Terebellida; family Terebellidae; genus Terebella; species Terebella lapidaria. Next base: position 4,206,987 of record OX424557.1, on the reverse strand, counting down.
ACGATGGAGCGTCGCATGTCCATCGTACGGTGGAGCGTCACATGTCCATCGTATGTGGAGCATCGAATGTCCATCGTACGGTGGAGCGTCGCATGTCCATCGTACGGTGGAGCGTCACATGTCCATCGTACATTTGAGCACCGCATGTCCATCGTACGGAGGAGCGTCAGATGTCCATCGTATGGTGGAGCGTCACATGTCCATCGTACAGTGGAGCATCACATGTCCATCGTACGATGGAGCGTCGCATGTCCATCTTACGGTGGAGCTTCGCTAGTCCATCGTACGATGGAGAGTCGCATGTCCGTCGTACGGTGGAGCGTCACATGTCCATCGTACAGTGGAGCGTCGCATGTCCATCGTGCGGTGGAGCGTCGCATGTCCATCATATGGTGGAGCGTCACATGTCCATCGTACGATGGGGCATCCCATGTCCATCGTACGGTGGAGCGTCAGATGTCCATCGTACGGTGGATCATTCCATGTCTATCGTACGGTGGAGCGTCGCATGTCCATCGTACGGTGGAGCGTCACATGTCCATCGTACGATGGAGCATCCCATGTCCATCGTACGGTGGAGCGTCACATGTCCATCGTTCAGTGGATCATCCCATGTCTATCGTACAGTGGAGCGTCGCATGTCCATCGTACGGTGGAGCGTCACATGTCCATCGTACGATAGAGCATCCCATGTCCATCGTACGGTGGAGCATCACATGTCCATCGTTCAGTGGAGCCTCGCATGTCCATCATACGGTGGAGCGTCACATGTCCATCGTACGGTGGAGCGTCCCATGTCCATCGTACGGTGGAGCATCGCATATCCATTGTACGGTGGAGCGTCAGATGTCCATCGTACGGTGGATCATCACATGTCTATCGTACGGTGGAGCATCACATGTCTATCGTACGTTGGAGCATCGCATGCCCATCGTACGGTGGAGCGTCACATGTCCATTATACGGTGGAGCATCCCATGTCCATCGTACGGTGGAGCGTCACATGTCCATCGTACGGTAGAGCATAGCATGTCCATCGTACGATGGAGCGTCAGATGTCCATCGTACGGTGGAGCATCACATGTCCATCGTACGGTGGAGCCTCGCATGTCCATCATACGGTGGAGCGTCACATGTCCATCGTACAGTGGAGCATCGCATGTCCATCGTACAGTGGAGCCTTGCATGTCCATCGTACATTGGAGCGTCCCATGTCCATCGTACGGTGGAGCGTCACATGTCCATCGTACAGTGGAGCATCGCATGTCCATCGTACGGTGGAGCGTCAGATGTCCATCGTAGGGTGAATCGTCCCATGTCCATCGTACAGTGGAGCATCGCATGTCCATCGTACGATGGAGCGTCGCATGTCCATCATACGGTGGAGCATCGCATGTCCATCATACGGTGGAGCGTCACATGTCCATCGTACAGTGGAGCATCGCACGTCCATCGTACGGTGCAGTGTCACATGTCCATCGTACAGTGGAGCATCACATGTCGATCGTACGTGGAGCATCGCATGTCCATCGTACGGTGGAGCGTCACATGTCCATTATACGGTGGAGCATCCCATGTCCATCGTACGGTGGAGCGTCACATGTCCATCGTACGGTAGAGCATAGCATGTCCATCGTACGATGGAGCGTCAGATGTCCATCGTACGGTGGAGCATCACATGTCCATCGTACGGTGGAGCCTTGCATGTCCATAATACGGTGGAGCGTCACATGTCCATCGTACAGTGGAGCATCGCATGTCCATCGTACAGTGGAGCCTTGCATGTCCATCGTACATTGGAGCGTCCCATGTCCATCGTACGGTGGAGCGTCACATGTCCATCGTACAGTGCAGCATCACATGTCGATCGTACGGTGGAGCATCGCATGTCGATCGTACGTTTGAGCGTCACATGTCCATCGTACGATGGAGCATCCCATGTCCATCGTACGGTGGAGCATCACATGTCCATCGTTCAGTGGAGCCTCGCATGTCCATCATACGGTGGAGCGTCACATGTCCATCGTACGGTGGAGCGTCCCATGTCCATCGTACGGTGGAACATCGCATATCCATTGTACGGTGGAGCGTCAGATGTCCATCGTACGGTGGATCGTCACATGTCTATCGTACGGTGGAGCATCACATGTCTATCGTACGTTGGAGCATCGCACGTCCATCGTACGGTGGAGCGTCACATGTCCATTATACGGTGGAGCATCCCATGTCCATCGTACGGTGGAGCGTCACATGTCCATCGTACGGTAGAGCATAGCATGTCCATCGTACGATGGAGCGTCAGATGTCCATCGTACGGTGGAGCGTCAGATGTCCATCGTACGGTGGAGCATCACATGTCCATCGTACAGTGGAGCATCGCATGTCCATCGTACGATGGAGCGTCGCATGTCCATCATACGGTGGAGCATCGCATGTCCATCATACGGTGGAGCGTCACATGTCCATCGTACAGTGGAGCATCGCATGTCCATCGTACGGTGCAGTGTCACATGTCCATCGTACAGTGGAGCATCACATGTCGATCGTACGTGGAGCATCGCATGTCCATCGTACGGTGGAGCGTCACATGTCCATTATACGGTGGAGCATCCCATGTCCATCGTACGGTGGAGCGTCACATGTCCATCGTACGGTAGAGCATAGCATGTCCATCGTACGATGGAGCGTCAGATGTCCATCATACGGTGGAGCATCACATGTCCATCATACGGTGGAGCGTCACATGTCCATCGTACAGTGGAGCATCGCATGTCCATCGTACAGTGGAGCCTTGCATGTCCATCGTACATTGGAGCGTCCCATGTCCATCGTACAGTGGAGCCTTGCATGTCCATCGTACAGTGCAGCATCACATGTCGATCGTACGGTGGAGCATCGCATGTCGATCGTACGTTTGAGCGTCACATGTCCATCGTAAGATGGAGCGTCAAATGTCCATCGTATGATGGAGCGTCAAATGTCCATCGTACTGTGGAGCGTCACATGTCCATCGTACGATGGAGCGTCGCATGTCCATCTTACGGTGGAGCTTCGCTAGTCCATCGTACGATGGAGAGTCGCATGTCCGTCGTACGGAGGAGCGTCAGATGTCCATCGTACGGTGGATCATTCCATGTCTATCGTACGGTGGAGCGTCGCATGTCCATCGTACGGTGGAGCGTCACATGTCCATCATACGATGGAGCATCCCATGTCCATCGTACGGTGGAGCGTCACATGTCCATCGTTCAGTGGAGCCTCGCATGTCCATCATACGGTGGAGTGTCACATGTCTATCGTACGGTGGAGCGTCCCATGTCCATCGTACGGTGGAGCATCGCATTTCTATTGTACGGTGGAGCGTCAGATGTCCATCGTACGGTGGATCATCACATGTCTATCGTACGGTGGAGCATCACATGTCTATCGTACGGTGGAGCATCGCATGTCTATCGTACGGTGGAGCATCGCATGTCCATCATGCGGTGGAGCATTAGATGTCCATCGTACAGTGGAGCCTTGCATGTCCATCATACCGTGAAGCCTCGCATGTCCATCGTACGGTGGAGCGTCACATGTCCATCGTACAGTGGAGCGTCACATGTCCATCTTACGGTGGAGCCTCGCATGTCCATCATTCGGTGGAGCGTCCCATGTCCATCGTACGATGGAGCGTCTCATGTCCATCGTACGGTGGAGCGTCACATGTCCATCTTACGGTGGAGCCTCGCATGTCCATCATTCGGTGGAGCGTCCCATGTCCATCGTACGATGGAGCATCTCATGTCCATCGTACGGTGGAGCATCCCATGTCCATCATACGGTGGAGTGTCCCATGTCCATCGTACGATGGAGCCTCGCATGTCCATCATTTGGTGGAGTGTCACATGTCCATCGTACGGTGGAGCACCGCATGTCCATCGTATGGTGGAGCGTTAGATGTCCATCGTACGGTGGAGCATCACATGTCAATCGTACTGTGAAGCATCGCATGTCGATCGTACGGTGGAGAGTCTCATGTCCATCGTATGGTGGAGCGTCACATGTCCATCGTACGATGGAGCATCCCATGTCCATCGTACGATGGAGTGTCGCATGTCCATCGTATGGTGGAGCGTCACATGTCCATCTTACGGTGGAGCATCGCTAGTCCATCGTACGATGGAGCGTCGCATGTCCATCGTACAGTGGAGCGTCTCATGTCCATCGTACAGTGGAGCGTCTCATGTCCATCGTACAGTGGAGCCTCGCATGTCCATCATACGGTGGAGCGTGACATGTCCATCGTACGGTGGAGCGTCACATGTCCATCGTACGATGGAGCATCCCATGTCCATCGTACGGTGGAGCATCACATGTCCATCGTTCAGTGGAGCCTCGCATGTCCATCATACGGTGGAGCGTCACATGTCCATCATACGGTGGAGCGTCACATGTCCATCGTACGGTGGAGCGTCCCATGTCCATCGTACGGTGGAGCATCGCATATCCATTGTACGGTGGAGCGTCAGATGTCCATCGTATGGTGGATCATCACATGTCTATCGTACGGTGGAGCATCACATGTCTATCGTACCGTGGAGCATCGCATGTCCATCGTACGGTGGAGCGTCACATGTCCATTATACGGTGTAGCATCCCATGTCCATCATACGGTGGAGCGTCACATGTCCATCGTACGGTAGAGCATAGCATGTCCATCGTACGATGGAGCGTCAGATGTCCATCGTACGGTGGAGCATCCCATGTCCATCATACGGTGGAGCGTCACATGTCCATCGTACAGTGGAGCATCGCATGTCCATCGTACAGTGGAGCCTTGCATGTCCATCGTACATTGGAGAGTCCCATGTCCATCGCACGGTGGAGCGTCACATGTCCATCGTACAGTGGAGCATCGCATGTCCATCGTATGGTGGAGCGTCAGATGTCCATCGTATGGTGGATCGTCCCATGTCCATCGTACAGTGGAGCATCGCATGTCCATCGTACGATGGAGCGTCGCATGTCCATCATACGGTGGAGCCTCGCATGTCCATCATACGGTGGAGCGTCACATGTCCATCGTACAGTGGAGCATCGCATGTCCATCGTACGGTGCAGTGTCACATGTCCATCGTACAGTGGAGCATCACATGTCGATCGTACGTGGAGCATCGCATGTCCATCGTACGGTGGAGCGTCACATGTCCATTATACGTGGAGCATCCCATGTCCATCGTACGGTGGAGCGTCACATGTCCATCGTACGGTAGAGCATAGCATGTCCATCGTACGATGGAGCGTCGGATGTCCATCGTACGGTGGAGCATCACATGTCCATCGTACGGTGGAGCGTCACATGTCCATCTTACGATGGAGCCTCGCATGTCCATCATTTGGTAGAGCGTCACATGTCCATCGTACGGTGGAGCATAGCATGTCCATCGTACGGTGGAGCGTCACATGTCCATCGTACGGTGGAGCATCACATGTAGATCGTACGGTGGAGCGTCACATGTCCATCATACGGTGGAGCATCCCATGTCCATCGTACGATGTAGTGTCGCATGTCCATCGTACGGTGGAGCGTCACATGTCCATCGTACGGTGGAGCATAGCATGTATATCATATGGTGGAGCATCACATGTCCATCGTACGATGGAGCATCCCATGTCCACCGTACGGTGGAGCGTCACATGTCCATTATACGGTGGAGCATCCCATGTCCATCGTACGGTGGAGCGTCACATGTCCATCGTACGGTAGAGCATAGCATGTCCATCGTACGATGGAGCGTCAGATGTCCATCGTACGGTGGAGCATCACATGTCCATCGTACGGTGGAGCGTCACATGTCCATCTTACGATGGAGCCTCGCATGTCCATCATTCGGTAGAGCGTCACATGTCCATCGTACGGTGGAGCATAGCATGTCCATCGTACGGTGGAGCGTCACATGTCCATCGTACGGTGGAGCATCACATGTAGATCGTACGGTGGAGCGTCACATGTCCATCATACGGTGGAGCATCCCATGTCCATCGTACGATGGAGTGTCGCATGTCCAACGTACGGTGGAGCATCACATGTCCATCGTACGGTGGAGCATAGCATGTATATCATACGGTGGAGCATCACATGTCCATCGTACGATGGAGCATCCCATGTCCACCGTACGGTGGAGCGTCACATGTCCATCGTACGATGGAGCGTCACATGTCCATTATACGGTGGAGCGTCCCATGTCCATCGTATGTCGGAGCGTCACATGTCCATCGTACGGTGGAGCATAGCATGTCCATCGTACGGTTTAGCGTCAGATGTCCATCGTACGGTGGAGCATCACATGTCCATCGTTCGGTGGAGCATCGCATGTCCATCATACGGTGGAGCGTCACATGTCCATCGTACAGTGGAGCCTTGCATGTCCATCATACGGTGGAGCGTCACATGTCCATCGTACAGTGGAGCATCGCATGTCCATCGTACAGTGGAGCGTCACATGTCCATCGTACATTGGAGCTTCCCATGTAAATCGTACGGTGGAGCGTCACATTCCATCTTACGGTGGAGACTCGCATGTCCATAATTCGGTAGAGCGCCACATGTCCATCGTACGGTGGAGCATCGCATGTCCTTCGTATGGTGGAGCGTTAGATGTCCATCGTGCGGTGGAGCATCACATGTCAATCGTACGGTGGAGCGTTCCATGTCCATCGTACTGTGGAGCGTCACATGTCCATCATACGGTGGAGCATCCCATGTCCATCGTACGATGGAGCGTCGCATGTCCATCGTACGGTGGAGCGTCACATGTCCATCTTACGGTGGAGCATCGCTAGTCCATCGTACGATGGAGCGTCAAATGTGCATCGTACGGTGGAGCGTCCCATGTCCATCATACGGTGGAGCGTCACATGTCCATCGTACAGTGGAGCATCCCATGTCCATCGTACGCTGGAGCGTCGCATGTGAATCGTACGGTGGAGCATCACATGTCCATCTGACGGTGGAGCATCGCTAGTCCATCGTACGATGGAGCGTCGCATGTCCATCGTACAGTGGAGCGTCTCATGTCCATCGTACAGTGGAGCCTCGCATGTCCATCATACGGTGGAGCGTCACATGTCCATCGTACGGTGGAGCGTCACATGTCCATCCTACGGTGGAGCGTCCCATGTCCATCGTACAGTGGAGCGTCACATGTCCATCGTATGGTGGAGCATAGCATGTCCATCGTTGGGTGGAGAGTCACATGTCCATCGTTCGATGGAGCATCCCATGTCCATCGTACGGTGGAGCGTCACATGTCCATCGTACAGTGGAGCCTCGCATGTCAATCATATGGTGGAGTGTCACATGTCCATCGTACAGTGGAGCTTCGCATGTCCATCATACGGTGGAGCATCAGATGTCCATCATATGGTGGAGCGTCACATGTCCATCGTACGATGGAGCGTCGCCTCTCCATCATACAGTCGAGCGTCGCATGTCCATCGTATGGTGGAGCGTCACATGTCCATCATACGGTGGAGCATCCCATGTCCATCGTACGATGGAGCGTCGCATGTCCATCGTACGGTGGAGCATCACATGTCCATCTCACGATGGAGCCTCGCATGTCCATCATACGGTGGAGCGTCACATGTCCATCGTACAGTGGAGCATCGCATGTCCATCGTACAGTGCAGCGTCGCATGTCCATCGTACCTTGGAGCCTCGCATGTCAATCATACGGTGGAGCGTCACATGTCCATCGTATGGTGGAGCATCAGATGTCCATTGTACGGTGGAGCATCGCATGTCCATCGTACGGTTTAGCGTCAGATGTCTATCGTACGGTGGAGCATCACATGTCCATCGTACGGTGGAGCATCGCATGTCCATCATACGGTGGAGCGTCACATGTCCATCGTACAGTGGAGCCTCGCATGTCCATCATACGGTGGAGCGTCACATGTCCATCGTACAGTGGAGCGTCGCATGTCCATCGTACAGTGGAGCGTCGCATGTCCATCGTACATTGGAGCGTCCCATGTCCATCATAAGGTGGAGCATCGCATATCCATCGTACGGTGGAGCGTCACATGTCCATCATACGATGGAGCATGCCATGTCCATCGTACTGTGGAGCGTCACATGTCCATCGTACAGTGGAGCCTTGCATGTCCATCATACGGTGGAGCGTCACATGTCCATCGTAGAGTGGAGCATCACATGTCCATCGTACGGTGGAGCATCACATGTCCATCTTACGATGGAGCCTCGCATGTCCATCATTTGGTAGAGCGTCACATGTCCATCGTACGGTGGAGCATAGCATGTCCATGGTACGGTGGAGCATCACATGTCCATCGTACGGTGGAGCATCACATGTAGATCGTACGGTGGAGCGTCACATGTCCATCATACGGTGGAGCATCCCATGTCCATCGTACGATGGAGTGTCGCATGTCCAACGTACGGTGGAGCGTCACATGTCCATCGTACGGTGGAGCATAGCATGTATATCATACGGTGGAGCATCACATGTCCATCGTACGATGGAGCATCCCATGTCCACCGTACGGTGGAGCGTCACATGTCCATCGTACGATGGAGCGTCACATGTCCATTATACGGTGGAGCGTCCCATGTCCATCGTATGGTGGAGCGTCACATGTCCATCGTACGGTGGAGCATAGCATGTCCATCGTACGGTTTAGCGTCAGATGTCCATCGTACGGTGGAGCATCACATGTCCATCGTACGGTGGAGCATCGCATGTCCATCATACGGTGGAGCGTCACATGTCCATCGTACAGTGGAGCCTTGCATGTCCATCATACGGTGGAGCGTCACATGTCCATCGTACAGTGGAGCATCGCATGTCCATCGTACAGTGGAGCGTCACATGTCCATCGTACGGTGGAGCGTCACATTCCATCTTACGGTGGAGACTCACATGTCCATAATTCGGTAGAGCGTCACATGTCCATCGTACGATGGAGCGTCACATGTCCATTATACGGTGGAGCGTCCCATGTCCATCGTATGGTGGAGCGTCACATGTCCATCGTACGGTGGAGCATAGCATGTCCATCGTACGGTTTAGCGTCAGATGTCCATCGTACGGTGGAGCATCACATGTCCATCGTACGGTGGAGCATCGCATGTCCATCATACGGTGGAGCGTCACATGTCCATCGTACAGTGGAGCCTTGCATGTCCATCATACGGTGGAGCGTCACATGTCCATCGTACAGTGGAGCATCGCATGTCCATCGTACAGTGGAGCGTCACATGTCCATCGTACGGTGGAGCGTCACATTCCATCTTACGGTGGAGACTCGCATGTCCATAATTCGGTAGAGCGCCACATGTCCATCGTACGGTGGAGCATCGCATGTCCTTCGTATGGTGGAGCGTTAGATGTCCATCGTACGGTGGAGCATCACATGTCAATCGTACGGTGGAGCGTTCCATGTCCATCGTACTGTGGAGCGTCACATGTCCATTGTACGGTGGAGCATCCCATGTCCATCGTACGATGGAGCGTCGCATGTCCATCGTACGGTGGAGCGTCACATGTCCATCTTACGGTGGAGCATCGCTAGTCCATCGTACGATGGAGCGTCAAATGTGCATCGTACGGTGGAGCGTCCCATGTCCATCATACGGTGGAGCGTCACATGTCCATCGTACAGTGGAGCATCCCATGTCCATCGTACGCTGGAGTGTCGCATGTGAATCGTACGGTGGAGCGTCACATGTCCATCTTACGGTGGAGCATCGCTAGTCCATCGTACGATGGAGCGTCGCATGTCCATCGTACAGTGGAGCGTCTCATGTCCATCGTACAGTGGAGCCTCGCATGTCCATCATACGGTGGAGCGTCACATGTCCATCGTACGGTGGAGCGTCACATGTCCATCCTACGGTGGAGCGTCCCATGTCCATCGTACGGTGGAGCGTCACATGTCCATCGTACGGTGGAGCATAGCATGTCCATCGTTGGGTGGAGAGTCACATGTCCATCGTTCGGTGGAGCATCCCATGTCCATCGTACGGTGGAGCGTCACATGTCCATCGTACAGTGGAGCCTCGCATGTCAATCATATGGTGGAGCGTCACATGTCCATCGTACAGTGGAGCATCGCATGTCCATCGTACGGTGGAGCATCAGATGTCCATCATATGGTGGAGCGTCACATGTCCATCGTACGATGGAGCGTCGCCTCTCCATCATACAGTCGAGCGTCGCATGTCCATCGTATGGTGGAGCGTCACATGTCCATCATACGGTGGAGCATCCCATGTCCATCGTACGATGGAGCGTCGCATGTCCATCGTACGGTGGAGCGTCACATGTCCATCTCACGATGGAGCCTCGCATGTCCATCATACGGTGGAGCGTCACATGTCCATCGTACAGTGGAGCATCGCATGTCCATCGTACAGTGCAGCGTCGCATGTCCATCGTACCTTGGAGCCTCGCATGTCAATCATACGGTGGAGCGTCACATGTCCATCGTATGGTGGAGCATCAGATGTCCATTGTACGGTTGAGCATCGCATGTCCATCGTACGGTTTAGCGTCAGATGTCTATCGTACGGTGGAGCATCACATGTCCATCGTACGGTGGAGCATCGCATGTCCATCATACGGTGGAGCATCACATGTCCATCGTACGGTGGAGCATCGCATGTCCATCATACGGTGGAGCGTCACATGTCCATCGTACAGTGGAGCCTCGCATGTCCATCATACGGTGGAGCGTCACATGTCCATCGTACAGTGGAGCGTCGCATGTCCATCGTACAGTGGAGCGTCCCATGTCCATCGTACATTGGAGCGTCCCATGTCCATCATAAGGTGGAGCATCGCATATCCATCGTACGGTGGAGCGTCACATGTCCATCATACGATGGAGCATGCCATGTCCATCGTACTGTGGAGCGTCACATGTCCATCGTACAGTGGAGCCTTGCATGTCCATCATACGGTGGAGCGTCACATGTCCATCGTAGAGTGGAGCATCGCATGTCCATCGTACAGTGGAGCGTCGCATGTCCATCGTACATTGGAGCGTCCCATGTCCATCATACGGTGGAGCATCGCATATCCATCGTACGGTGCAGCGTCACATGTCCATCATATGGTGGAGAGTCACATGTCCATCTTACGGTGGAGCCTCGCATGTCCATCATTCGGTAGAGCGTCACATGTCCATCGTACGGTGTAGCATAGCATGTCCATCGTATGGTGGAGCGTCCCATGTGCATCGTACGGTGGAGCATCACATGTCCATCTTATGGTGGAGCATCGCTAGTCCATCGTACGATGGAGCGTCACATGTCCATCGTACGGTGGAGCGTCCCATGTCCATCGTACGGTGGAGCGTCACATGTCCATTTTACGGTGGAGCATAGCATGTCCATCGTTGGGTGGAGAGTCACATGTCCATCGTTCGATGGAGCATCCCATGTCCATCGTACGGTGGAGCGTCACATGTCCATCGTACAGTGGAGCCTCGCATGTCAATCACATGTCCATCGTACAGTGGAGCGTCGCATGTCCATCGTACATTGGAGCTTCCCATGTCCATCATAAGGTGGAGCATCGCATATCCGTCGTACGGTGGAGCGTCACATGTCCATCATACGATGGAGCATCCCATGTCCATCGTACGGTGGAGCGTCACATGTCCATCGTACAGTGGAGCCTTGCATGTCCATCATACGGTATAGCGTCACATGTCCATCGTAGAGTGGAGCATCGCATGTCCATCGTACAGTGGAGCTTCGCATGTCCATCGTACAGTTGAGCTTCGCATGTCCATCGTACATTGGAGCGTCCCATGTCCATCATACGGTGGAGCATCGCATATCCATCGTACGGTGGAGCGTCACATGTCCATCATACGGTGGAGCATCCCATGTCCATCATTCGGTAGAGCGTCACATGTCCATCGTACGGTGGAGCATAGCATGTCCATCGTACGGTGGAGGGTCACATGTCCATCGTACGGTGGAGCGTCACATGTCCATCATACAGTGGAGCGTCCCATGTCCATCGTACGGTGGAGCGTCGCATGTCCATCGTACGGTGGAGCGTCGCATGTCCATCGTATGGTGGAGCGTCACATGTCCATCATACGGTGGAGCGTCCCATGTCCAACGTACTGTGGAGCGTCACATGTCCATCGTACGATGGAGCATCCCATGTCCATCGTACGATGGAGCGTCGCATGTCCATCGTACGGTGGAGCGTCACATGTCCATCTTACGGTGGAGCATCGCTAGTCCATCGTACGATGGAGCGTCACATGTCCATCGTACGGTGGAGCGTCCCATGTCCATCGTACGGTGGAGCGTCACATGTCCATTTTACGGTGGAGCATAGCATGTCCATCGTTGGGTGGAGAGTCACATGTCCATCGTTCGATGGAGCATCCCATGTCCATCGTACGGTGGAGCGTCACATGTCCATCGTACAGTGGAGCCTCGCATGCCAATCATACGGTGGAGCGTCACATGTCCATCGTACAGTGGAGCATCGCATGTCCATCGTACGGTGGAGCATCAGATGTCCATCATATTGTGGAGCGTCACATGTCCATCGTACGATGGAGCGTCGCATGTCCATCATACAGTGGAGCGTCGCATGTCCATCGTACGGTGGAGCGTCACATGTCCATTGTACAGTGGAGCCTTGCATGTCCATCATACGGTGGAGGGTCACATGACAATCGTACAGTGGAGCGTCACATGTCCATCGTACGGTGGAGCATCGCATGTCTATCGTACGTTGGAGCGTCAGATGTCCATCGTACGGTGGAGCATCACATGTAGATCGTACGGTGGAGCGTCACATGTCCATTATACGGTGGAGCATCCCATGTCCATCATACGGTGGAGCGTCACATGTCCATCGTACGGTAGAGCATAGCATGTCCATCGTACGATGGAGCGTCAGATGTCCATCGTACGGTGGAGCATCCGATGTCCATCATACGGTGGAGCGTCACATGTCCATCGTACAGTGGAGCATCGCATGTCCATCGTACAGTGGAGCCTTGCATGTCCATCGTACATTGGAGAGTCCCATGTCCATCGTACGGTGGAGCATCACATGTCCATCGTACAGTGGAGCATCGCATGTCCATCGTACGGTGGAGCGTCAGATGTCCATCGTATGGTGGATCGTCCCATGTCCATCGTACAGTGGAGCATCGCATGTCCATCGTACGATGGAGCGTCGCATGTCCATCATACGGTGGAGCCTCGCATGTCCATCATACGGTGGAGCGTCACATGTCCATCGTACAGTGGAGCATCGCATGTCCATCGTACGGTGCAGTGTCACATGTCCATCGTACAGTGGAGCATCACATGTCGATCGTACGTGGAGCATCGCATGTCCATCGTACGGTGGAGCGTCACATGTCCATTATACGGTGGAGCATCCCATGTCCATCGTACGGTGGAGCGTCACATGTCCATCGTACGGTAGAGCATAGCATGTCCATCGTACGATGGAGCGTCAGATGTCCATCGTACGGTGGAGCATCACATGTCCATCGTACGGTGGAGCGTCACATGTCCATCTTACGATGGAGCCTCGCATGTCCATCATTTGGTAGAGCGTCACATGTCCATCGTACGGTGGAGCATAGCATGTCCATCGTACGGTGGAGCGTCACATGTCCATCGTACGGTGGAGCATCACATGTAGATCGTACGGTGGAGCGTCACATGTCCATCATACGGTGGAGCATCCCATGTCCATCGTACGATGGAGTGTCGCATGTCCATCGTACGGTGGAGCGTCACATGTCCATCGTACGGTGGAGCATAGCATGTATATCATATGGTGGAGCATCACATGTCCATCGTACGATGGAGCATCCCATGTCCACCGTACGGTGGAGCGTCACATGTCCATTATACGGTGGAGCATCCCATGTCCATCGTACGGTGGAGCGTCACATGTCCATCGTACGGTAGAGCATAGCATGTCCATCGTACGATGGAGCGTCAGATGTCCATCGTACGGTGGAGCATCACATGTCCATCGTACGGTGGAGCGTCACATGTCCATCTTACGATGGAGCCTCGCATGTCCATCATTCGGTAGAGCGTCACATGTCCATCGTACGGTGGAGCATAGCATGTCCATCGTACGGTGGAGCGTCACATGTCAATCGTACGGTGGAGCGTTCCATGTCCATCGTACTGTGGAGCGTCACATGTCCATCATACGGTGGAGCATCCCATGTCCATCGTACGATGGAGCGTCGCATGTCCATCGTACGGTGGAGCGTCACATGTCCATCTTACGGTGGAGCATCGCTAGTCCATCGTACGATGGAGCGTCAAATGTGCATCGTACGGTGGAGCGTCCCATGTCCATCATACGGTGGAGCGTCACATGTCCATCGTACAGTGGAGCATCCCATGTCCATCGTACGCTGGAGCGTCGCATGTGAATCGTACGGTGGAGCGTCACATGTCCATCTTACGGTGGAGCATCGCTAGTCCATCGTACGATGGAGCGTCGCATGTCCATCGTACAGTGGAGCGTCTCATGTCCATCGTACAGTGGAGCCTCGCATGTCCATCATACGGTGGAGCGTCACATGTCCATCGTACGGTGGAGCGTCACATGTCCATCCTACGGTGGAGCGTCCCATGTCCATCGTACGGTGGAGCGTCACATGTCCATCGTATGGTGGAGCATAGCATGTCCATCGTTGGGTGGAGAGTCACATGTCCATCGTTCGATGGAGCATCCCATGTCCATCGTACGGTGGAGCGTCACATGTCCATCGTACAGTGGAGCCTCGCATGTCAATCATATGGTGGAGTGTCACATGTCCATCGTACAGTGGAGCTTCGCATGTCCATCGTACGGTGGAGCATCAGATGTCCATCATATGGTGGAGCGTCACATGTCCATCGTACGATGGAGCGTCGCCTCTCCATCATACAGTCGAGCGTCGCATGTCCATCGTATGGTGGAGCGTCACATGTCCATCATACGTTGGAGCATCCCATGTCCATCGTACGATGGAGCGTCGCATGTCCATCGTACGGTGGAGCATCACATGTCCATCTCACGATGGAGCCTCGCATGTCCATCATACGGTGGAGCGTCACATGTCCATCGTACAGTGGAGCATCGCATGTCCATCGTACAGTGCAGCGTCGCATGTCCATCGTACCTTGGAGCCTCGCATGTCAATCATACGGTGGAGCGTCACATGTCCATCGTATGGTGGAGCATCAGATGTCCATTGTACGGTGGAGCATCGCATGTCCATCGTACGGTTTAGCGTCAGATGTCTATCGTACGGTGGAGCATCACATGTCCATCGTACGGTGGAGAATCGCATGTCCATCATACGGTGGAGCATCACATGTCCATCGTACGGTGGAGCATCGCATGTCCATCATACGGTGGAGCGTCACATGTCCATCGTACAGTGGAGCCTCGCATGTCCATCATACGGTGGAGCGTCACATGTCCATCGTACAGTGGAGCGTCGCATGTCCATCGTACAGTGGAGCGTCGCATGTCCATCGTACATTGGAGCGTCACATGTCCATCATAAGGTGGAGCATCGCATATCCATCGTACGGTGGAGCGTCACATGTCCATCATACGATGGAGCATGCCATGTCCATCGTACTGTGGAGCGTCACATGTCCATCGTACAGTGGAGCCTTGCATGTCCATCATACGGTGGAGCGTCACATGTCCATCGTAGAGTGGAGCATCACATGTCCATCGTACGGTGGAGCATCACATGTCCATCTTACGATGGAGCCTCGCATGTCCATCATTTGGTAGAGCGTCACATGTCCATCGTACGGTGGAGCATAGCATGTCCATCGTACGGTGGAGCGTCACATGTCCATCGTACGGTGGAGCATCACATGTAGATCGTACGGTGGAGCGTCACATGTCCATCATACGGTGGAGCATCCCATGTCCATCGTACGATGGAGTGTCGCATGTCCATCGTACGGTGGAGCGTCACATGTCCATCGTACGGTGGAGCATAGCATGTATATCATATGGTGGAGCATCACATGTCCATCGTACGATGGAGCATCCCATGTCCACCGTACGGTGGAGCGTCACATGTCCATTATACGGTGGAGCATCCCATGTCCAACGTACGGTGGAGCGTCACATGTCCATCGTACGGTAGAGCATAGCATGTCCATCGTACGATGGAGCGTCAGATGTCCATCGTACGGTGGAGCATCCCATGTCCATCGTACGATGGAGCGTCGCATGTCCACCGTACGGTGGACATGCGAGGCTTCACGGTATGATGGACATGCGAGGCTCCACTGTACGATGGACATGTGACGCTCCACCGTACGATGGACATGGGACGCTCCACCATACGATGGATATGCGATGCTCCACAGTATGATGGACATGTGACGCTCCACCATACGATGGATATGCGAGGCTCCACCGTACGATGGACATGCTATGCTCCACCGTACGATGGACATGTGACGCTCTACCGAATGATGGACATGCGAGGCTCCACCGTAAGATGGACATGTGACGCTCCACCGTACGATGGACATGTGACGCTCCACCGTACGATGGACATGCGAGGCTTCACGGTACGATGGACATGCGAGGCTCCACTGTAGGATGGACATGTGACGCTCCACCGTACGATGGACATGTGACGCTCCACCGTACGATGGACATGCGAGGCTTCACGGTATGATGGACATGCGAGGCTCCACCGAATGATGGACATGCGAGGCTCCACCGTAAGATGGACATGTGACGCTCCACCGTACGATGGACATGTGACGCTCCACCGTACGATGGACATGCGAGGCTTCACGGTACGATGGACATGCGAGGCTCCACTGTATGATGGACATGTGACGCTCCACCGTACGATGGACATGTGACGCTCCACCATACGATGGACATGCGAGGCTTCACGGTATGATGGACATGCGAGGCTCCACTGTACGATGGACATGTGACGCTCCACCGTACGATGGACATGTGACGCTCCACCGTACGATCGACATGCGATGCTCCACCGTACGATGGACATGCGACGCTCCACTGTATGATGGACATGCGACGCTCCATCGTACGATGGACATGTGACGCTCCACCATATGATGGACATCTGATGCTCCACCGTACGATGGACATGCGATGCTCCACTGTACGATGGACATGTGACGCTCCACCGTATGATTGACATGCGAGGCTCCACTGTACGATGGACATGTGACGCTCCACCGTACGATGGACATGCGATGCTCCACTGTACGATGGACATGTGACGCTCCACCGTATGATTGACATGCGAGGCTCCACTGTACGATGGACATGTGACGCTCCACCGTACGATGGACATGGGATGCTCCATCGAACGATGGACATGTGACTCTCCACCCAACGATGGACATGCTATGCTCCACCGTAAAATGGACATGTGACGCTCCACCGTACGATGGACATGGGACGCTCCACCGTACGATGGACATGTGACGCTCCATCGTACGATGGACTAGCGATGCTCCACCGTAAGATGGACATGTGATGCTCCACCGTACGATGGACATGCGACGCTCCATCGTACGATGGACATGGGATGCTCCATCGTACGATGGACATGTGACGCTCCACAGTACGATGGACATGGGACGCTCCACCGTACGATGGAGATCGGACGCTCCACTGTATGATGGACATGTGACGCTCCACCGTACGATGGACATGTGACACTCCACCGTACGATGGACATGCTATGCTCCACCGTACGATGGACATGTGACGCTCTACCGAATGATGGACATGCGAGGCTCCACCGTATGATGGACATGTGACTCTCCACCATATGATGGACATGTGACGCTCCACCGTACGATGGATATGCGATGCTCCACCGTATGATGGACATGGGACGCTCCAATGTACGATGGACATGCGACGCTCCACTGTACGATGGACATGCGATGCTCCACTCTACGATGGACATGTGACGCTCCACCGTATGATGGACATGCAAGGCTCCACTGTACGATGGACATGTGACGCTCCACAGTACGATGGACATGGCTTGCTCCATCGTATGATGGACATGTGACGCTCCACCGTACGATGGATATGCGATGCTCCACCGTATGATGGACACGGGACGCTCCAATGTACGATGGACATGCGACGCTGCACTGTACGATGGACATGCGATGCTCCACTGTATGATGGACATGTGACGCTCCACTGTACAATGGACATGGGACACTCCACCGTACGATGGACATGCGACGCTCCATCGTACGATGGACATGTGCCGCCCCACCGTACGATGGACATGCGATGCTCCACCGTATGATGGACATGTGACGCTCCACCGTACGATCTACATGTGATGCTCCACCGTACGATGGACATCTGACGCTCCAACGTACGATAGACATGCGATGCTCCACCGTACGATGGACATGTGACGCTCCACTGTACGATTGTCATGTGACCCTCCACCGTATGATGGACATGCAAGGCTCCACTGTACAATGGTCATGTGACGCTCCACCGTACGATGGACATGTGACGCTCCACTGTATGATGGACATGCGATGCTCCATCGTACGATGGACATGTGACGCTCCACCATATGATGGACATCTGATGCTCCACCGTACGATGGACATGCGATGCTCCACTGTACGATGGACATGTGACGCTCCACCGTACGATTGACATGCGAGGCTCCACTGTACGATGGACATGTGACGCTCCACCGTTCGATGGACATGGGATGCTCCATCGAACGATGGACATGTGACTCTCCACCCAACGATGGACATGCTATGCTCCACCGTAAAATGGACATGTGACGCTCCACCGTACGATGGACATGGGACGCTCCACCGTACGATGGACATGTGACGCTCCACAGTACGTTGGACATGGGACGCTCCACCGTATGATGGACATGTGACGCTCCACCGTACGATGGACATGTGACGCTCCACCGTACGATGGACATGCGACGCTCCACCGTACGATGGACATGGGATGCTCCACTGTATGATGGACATGTGACGCTCCACCGTACGATGGACATGTGACACTCCACCGTACGATGGACATGCTATGCTCCACCGTACGATGGACATGTGACGCTCTACCGAATGATGGACATGCGAGGCTCCACCGTAAGATGGACATGTGACGCTCCACCGTACGATGGACATGCGACGCTCCATCGTACGATGGACATGGGATGCTCCACCGTATGATGGACATGTGACGCTCCTCCGTACGATGGATATGCGATGCTCCACCGTATGATGGACATGGGACGCTCCAATGTACGATGGACATGCGACGCTCCACTGTACGATGGACATGCGATGCTCCACTCTACGATGGACATGTGACGCTCCACCGTATGATGGACATGCAAGGCTCCACTGTACGATGGACATGTGATGCTCCACCGTACGATGGACATGGGATGCTCCATCGTATGATGGACATGTGACGCTCCACCGTACGATGGATATGCGATGCTCCACCTTATGATGGACATGGGACGCTCCAATGTACGATGGACATGCGACGCTCCACTGTACGATGGACATGCGATGCTCCACTGTACGATGGACATGTGACGCTCCACCGTATGATGGACATGCGAGGCTCCACTGTACGATGGACATGTGACGCTCCACCGTATGATGGACATGAGATGCTCCACCGTACGATGGACATGTGATGCTCCACCGTACGATGGACATCTGACGCTCCACCGTATGATGGACATGCGATGCTCCACTGTACGATGGACATGTGACGCTCCACCGTACGATGGACATGCGACGCTCCACTGTACGATGGACATGCGATGCTCCACTGTACGATGGACATGTGACGCTCCACCGTA
The DNA here is from genome assembly GCA_949152475.1 of Terebella lapidaria. NCBI lineage: Eukaryota > Metazoa > Annelida > Polychaeta > Terebellida > Terebellidae > Terebella > Terebella lapidaria. The sequence continues at coordinate 4,187,068 of OX424557.1, read as the reverse complement.
TGATGGACATGCGAGGCTCCACGGTACGATGGACATGTGACGCTCCACCGTACGATGGACATGCGATGCTCTACCGTACGATGGACATGTGATGCTCCACCGTACGATGGACATCTGACGCTAAACCGTACGATGAACATGCGATGCTCCACCGTACGATGGACATCTGATGCTCCACCATACGATGGACATGTGACGCTCCACTGTACGATGGACATGCGATGCTCCACTGTATGATGGACATGTGACGCTCCACTGTGTGATGGACATGCGAGGCTCCACTGTACGATGGACATGTGACGCTCCACTGTACGATGGACATGCGATGCTCCACCGTACGATGGACATGTGATGCTCCACCGTACGATGGACATCTGACGCTAAACCATACGATGGACATGCGATGCTCCATCGTGCGATGGACATCTGATGCTCCACCATACGATGGACATGTGACGCTCCACTGTATGATGGACATGCGACGCTTCACTGTACAATGGACATGTGACACTCCACGTACGATGGACATGCGACGCTCCATCGTACGATGGACATGGGATGCTCTATCGTACGATGGACTAGCGATGCTCCACCGTAAGATGGACATGTGCCGCCCCACCGTACGATGGACATGCGACACTCCATCGTACGATGGACATGGGATGCTCCACCGTATGATGGACATGTGACGCTCCACCGTACGATCTACATGTGATGCTCCACCGTACGATGGACATCTGACGCTCCAACGTACGATAGACATGCGATGCTCCACCGTACGATGGACATGTGACGCTCCACTGTACGATTGTCATGTGACCCTCCACCGTATGATGGACATGCAAGGCTCCACTGTACAATGGACATGTGACGCTCCACCGTACGATGGACATGCGACGCTCCACTGTATGATGGACATGCGACGCTCCATCGTACGATGGACATGTGACGCTCCACCATATGATGGACATCTGATGCTCCACCGTACGATGGACATGCGATGCTCCACTGTACGATGGACATGTGACGCTCCACCGTATGATTGACATGCGAGGCTCCACTGTACGATGGACATGTGACGCTCCACCGTACGATGGACATGGGATGCTCCATCGAACGATGGACATGTGACTCTCCACCCAACGATGGACATGCTATGCTCCACGGTAAAATGGACATGCGACGCTCCACTGTTCGATGGACATGCGATGCTCCACTGTATGATGGACATGTGACGCTCCACTGTGTGATGGACATGCGAGGCTCCACTGTACGATGGACATGTGACGCTCCACTGTACGATGGACATGCGATGCTCCACCGTACGATGGACATGTGATGCTCCACCGTACGATGGACATCTGACGCTAAACCATACGATGGACATGCGATGCTCCACCGTACGATGGACATCTGATGCTCCACCATACGATGGACATGTGACGCTCCACTGTATGATGGACATGCGACGCTTCACTGTACAATGGACATGTGACACTCCACGTACGATGGACATGCGACGCTCCATCGTACGATGGACATGTGATGCTCTATCGTACGACGGACTAGCGATGCTCCACCGTAAGATGGACATGTGCCGCCCCACCGTACGATGGACATGCGACACTCCATCGTACGATGGACATGGGATGCTCCACCGTATGATGGCCATGTGACGCTCCACCGTACGATCTACATGTGATGCTCCACCGTACGATGGACATCTGACGCTCCAACGTACGATAGACATGCGATGCTCCACCGTACGATGGACATGTGACGCTCCACTGTACGATTGTCGTGTGACCCTCCACCGTATGATGGACATGCAAGGCTCCACTGTACAATGGACATGTGACGCTCCACCGTACGATGGACATGCGACGCTCCACTGTATGATGGACATGCGACGCTCAATCGTACGATGGACATGTGACGCTCCACCATATGATGGACATCTGATGCTCCACCGTACGATGGACATGCGATGCTCCACTGTACGATGGACATGTGACGCTCCACCGCATGATTGACATGCGAGGCTCCACTGTACGATGGACATGTGACGCTCCACCGTACGATGGACATGGGATGCTCCATCGAACGATGGACATGTGACTCTCCACCCAACGATGGACATGCTATGCTCCACCGTAAAATGGACATGCGACGCTCCACTGTTCGATGGACATGCGATGCTCCACTGTATGATGGACATGTGACGCTCCACTGTGTGATGGACATGCGAGGCTCCACTGTACGATGGACATGTGACGCTCCACTGTACGATGGACATGCGATGCTCCACCGTACGATGGACATGTGATGCTCCACCGTACGATGGACATCTGACGCTAAACCATACGATGGACATGCGATGCTCCACCGTACGATGGACATCTGATGCTCCACCATACGATGGACATGTGACGCTCCACTGTATGATGGACATGCGACGCTTCACTGTACAATGGACATGTGACACTCCACGTACGATGGACATGCGACGCTCCATCGTACGATGGACATGTGATGCTCTATCGTACGACGGACTAGCGATGCTCCACCGTAAGATGGACATGTGCCGCCCCACCGTACGATGGACATGCGACACTCCATCGTACGATGGACATGGGATGCTCCACCGTATGATGGACATGTGACGCTCCACCGTACGATCTACATGTGATGCTCCACCGTACGATGGACATCTGACGCTCCAACGTACGATAGACATGCGATGCTCCACCGTACGATGGACATGTGACGCTCCACTGTACGATTGTCGTGTGACCCTCCACCGTATGATGGACATGCAAGGCTCCACTGTACAATGGACATGTGACGCTCCACCGTACGATGGACATGCGACGCTCCACTGTATGATGGACATGCGACGCTCAATCGTACGATGGACATGTGACGCTCCACCATATGATGGACATCTGATGCTCCACCGTACGATGGACATGCGATGCTCCACTGTACGATGGACATGTGACGCTCCACCGTATGATTGACATGCGAGGCTCCACTGTACGATGGACATGTGACGCTCCACCGTACGATGGACATGGGATGCTCCATCGAACGATGGACATGTGACTCTCCACCCAACGATGGACATGCTATGCTCCACCGTAAAATGGACATGCGACGCTCCACTGTACGATGGACATGCGATGCTCCACTGTATGATGGACATGTGACGCTCCACTGTGTGATGGACATGCGAGGCTCCACTGTACGATGGACATGTGACGCTCCACTGTACGATGGACATGCGATGCTCCACCGTACGATGGACATGTGATGCTCCACCGTACGATGGACATCTGACGCTAAACCATACGATGGACATGCGATGCTCCACCGTACGATGGACATCTGATGCTCCACCATACGATGGACATGTGACGCTCCACTGTATGATGGACATGCGACGCTTCACTGTACAATGGACATGTGACACTCCACGTACGATGGACATGCGATGCTCCATCGTACGATGGACATGGGATGCTCTATCGTACGATGGACTAGCGATGCTCCACCGTAAGATGGACATGTGCCGCCCCACCGTACGATGGACATGCGACACTCCATCGTACGATGGACATGGGATGCTCCACCGTATGATGGACATGTGACGCTCCACCGTACGATCTACATGTGATGCTCCACCGTACGATGGACATCTGACGCTCCAACGTACGATAGACATGCGATGCTCCACCGTACGATGGACATGTGACGCTCCACTGTAAGATTGTCGTGTGACCCTCCACCGTATGATGGACATGCAAGGCTCCACTGTACAATGGACATGTGACGCTCCACCGTACGATGGACATGCGACGCTCCACTGTATGATGGACATGCGACGCTCAATCGTACGATGGACATGTGACGCTCCACCATATGATGGACATCTGATGCTCCACCGTACGATGGACATGCGATGCTCCACTGTACGATGGACATGTGACGCTCCACCGTATGATTGACATGCGAGGCTCCACTGTACGATGGACATGTGACGCTCCACCGTACGATGGACATGGGATGCTCCATCGAACGATGGACATGTGACTCTCCACTCAACGATGGACATGCTATGCTCCACCGTAAAATGGACATGCGACGCTCCACTGTACGATGGACATGCGATGCTCCACTGTATGATGGACATGTGACGCTCCACTGTGTGATGGACATGCGAGGCTCCACTGTACGATGGACATGTGACGCTCCACTGTACCATGGACATGCGATGCTCCACCGTACGATGGACATGTGATGCTCCACCGTACGATGGACATCTGACGCTAAACCATACGATGGACATGCGATGCTCCACCGTACGATGGACATCTGATGCTCCACCATACGATGGACATGCGACGCTCCACTGTATGATGGACATGCGACGCTTCACTGTACAATGGACATGTGACACTCCACGTACGATGGACATGCGACGCTCCATCGTACGATGGACATGGGATGCTCTATCGTACGATGGACTAGCGATGCTCCACCGTAAGATGGACATGTGCCGCCCCACCGTACGATGGACATGCGACACTCCATCGTACGATGGACATCGGATGCTCCACCGTATGATGGACATGTGACGCTCCACCGTACGATCTACATGTGATGCTCCACCATACGATGGACATCTGACGCTCCAACGTACGATAGACATGCGATGCTCCACCGTACGATGGACATGTGACGCTCCACTGTACGATTGTCATGTGACCCTCCACCATATGATGGACATGCAAGGCTCCACTGTACAATGGACATGTGACGCTCCACCGTACGATGGACATGCGACGCTCCACTGTATGATGGACATGCGACGCTCCATCGTACGATGGACATGTGACGCTCCACCATATGGTGGACATCTGATGCTCCACCGTACGATGGACATGCGATGCTCCACTGTACGATGGACATGTGACGCTCCACCGTATGATTGACATGCGAGGCTCTACTGTACGATGGACATGTGACGCTCCACCGTACGATGGACATGGGATGCTCCATCGAACGATGGACATGTGACTCTCCACCCAACGATGGACATGCTATGCTCCACCATAAAATGGACATGCGACGCTCCACTGTACGATGGACATGCGATGCTCCACTGTATGATGGACATGTGACGATCCACTGTGTGATGGACATGCGAGGCTCCACTGTACGATGGACATGTGACGTTCCACTGTACAATGGACATGCGATGCTCCACCGTACGATGGACATGTGATGCTCCACCGTACGATGGACATCTGACGCTAAACCATACGATGGACATGCGATGCTCCACCGTACGATGGACATCTGATTCTCCACCATACGATGGACATGTGACGCTCCACTGTATGATGGACATGCGACGCTTCACTGTACAATGGACATGTGACACTCCACGTACGATGGACATGCGACGCTCCATCGTACGATGGACATGGGATGCTCTATCGTACGATGGACTAGCGATGCTCCACCGTAAGATGGACATGTGCCGCCCCACCGTACGATGGACATGCGATGCTCCACCGTACGATGGACATGTGACGCTCCACTGTACAATGGACATGGGACACTCCACCGTACGATGGACATGCGACGCTCCATCGTACGATGGACATGTGCCGCCCCACCGTACGATGGACATGCGATGCTCCACCGTATGATGGACATGTGACGCTCCACCGTACGATCTACATGTGATGCTCCACCGTACGATGGACATCTGACGCTCCAACGTACGATAGACATGCGATGCTCCACCGTACGATGGACATGTGACGCTCCACTGTACGATTGTCATGTGACCCTCCGCCGTATGATGGACATGCAAGGCTCCACTGTACAATGGACATGTGACGCTCCACCGTACGATGGACATGCGACGCTCCACTGTATGATGGACATGCGACGCTCCATCGTACGATGGACATGTGACGCTCCACCATATGATGGACATCTGATGCTCCACCGTACGATGGACATGCGATGCTCCACTGTACGATGGACATGTGACGCTCCACCGTACGATTGACATGCGAGGCTCCACTGTACGATGGACATGGGATGCTCCATCGTATGATGGACATGTGACGCTCCACCGTACAATGGATATGCGATGCTCCACCTTATGATGGACATGGGACGCTCCAATGTACGATGGACATGCGACGCTCCACTGTACGATGGACATGCGATGCTCCACTGTACGATGGACATGTGACGCTCCATCGTACGATGGACATGGGATGCTCTATCGTACGATGGACTAGCGATGCTCCACCGTAAGATGGACATGTGCCGCCCCACCGTACGATGGACATGCGACACTCCATCGTACGATGGACATGGGATGCTCCACCGTATGATGGACATGTGACGCTCCACCGTACGATCTACATGTGATGCTCCACCGTACGATGGACATCTGACGCTCCAACGTACGATAGACATGCGATGCTCCACCAAACGATGGACATGTGACGCTCCACTGTACGATTGTCATGTGACCCTCCACCGTATGATGGACATGCAAGGCTCCACTGTACAATGGACATGTGACGCTCCACCGTACGATGGACATGCGACGCTCCACTGTATGATGGACATGCGACGCTCCATCGTACGATGGACATGTGACGCTCCACCATATGGTGGACATCTGATGCTCCACCGTACGATGGACATGCGATGCTCCACTGTACGATGGACATGTGACGCTCCACCGTATGATTGACATGCGAGGCTCCACTGTACGATGGACATGTGACGCTCCACCGTACGATGGACATGGGATGCTCCATCGAACGATGGACATGTGACTCTCCACCCAACGATGGACATGCTATGCTCCACCGTAAAATGGACATGCGACGCTCCACTGTACGATGGACATGCGATGCTCCACTGTATGATGGACATGTGACGCTCCACTGTGTGATGGACATGCGAGGCTCCACTGTACGATGGACATGTGACGTTCCACTGTACAATGGACATGCGATGCTCCACCGTACGATGGACATGTGATGCTCCACCGTACGATGGACATCTGACGCTAAACCATACGATGGACATGCGATGCTCCACCGTACGATGGACATCTGATTCTCCACCATACGATGGACATGTGACGCTCCACTGTATGATGGACATGCGACGCTTCACTGTACAATGGACATGTGACACTCCACGTACGATGGACATGCGACGCTCCATCGTATGATGGACATGGGATGCTCTATCGTACGATGGACTAGCGATGCTCCACCGTAAGATGGACATGTGCCGCCCCACCGTACGATGGACATGCGATGCTCCACCGTACGATGGACATGTGACGCTCCACTGTACAATGGACATGGGACACTCCACCGTACGATGGACATGCGACGCTCCATCGTACGATGGACATGTGCCGCCCCACCGTACGATGGACATGCGATGCTCCACCGTATGATGGACATGTGACGCTCCACCGTACGATCTACATGTGATGCTCCACCGTACGATGGACATCTGACGCTCCAACGTACGATAGACATGCGATGCTCCACCGTACGATGGACATGTGACGCTCCACTGTACGATTGTCATGTGACCCTCCGCCGTATGATGGACATGCAAGGCTCCACTGTACAATGGACATGTGACGCTCCACCGTACGATGGACATGCGACGCTCCACTGTATGATGGACATGCGATGCTCCATCGTACGATGGACATGTGACGCTCCACCATATGATGGACATCTGATGCTCCACCGTACGATGGACATGCGATGCTCCACTGTACGATGGACATGTGACGCTCCACCGTACGATTGACATGCGAGGCTCCACTGTACGATGGACATGGGATGCTCCATCGTATGATGGACATGTGACGCTCCACCGTACAATGGATATGCGATGCTCCACCTTATGATGGACATGGGACGCTCCAATGTACGATGGACATGCGACGCTCCACTGTACGATGGACATGCGATGCTCCACTGTACGATGGACATGTGACGCTCCACCGTATGATGGACATGCGAGGCTCCACTGTACGATGGACATGAGACGCTCCACCGTATGATTGACATGCGAGGCTCCACTGTACGATGGACATGTGACGCTCCACCGTACGATGGACATGGGATGCTCCATCGAACGATGGACATGTGACTCTCCACCCAACGATGGACATGCTATGCTCCACCGTACGATGGACATGTGACGCTCCACCATACGATGGACATGCGAGGCTTCACGGTACGATGGACATGCGAGGCTCCACTGTATGATGGACATGTGACGCTCCACCGTACGATGGACATGTGACGCTCCACCATACGATGGACATGCGAGGCTTCACGGTATGATGGACATGCGAGGCTCCACTGTACGATGGACATGTGACGCTCCACCGTACGATGGACATGTGACGCTCCACCGTACGATGGACATGCGATGCTCCACCGTACGATGGACATGCGACGCTCCACTGTATGATGGACATGCGACGCTCCATCGTACGATGGACATGTGACGCTCCACCATATGATGGACATCTGATGCTCCACCGTATGATTGACATGCGAGGCTCCACTGTACGATGGACATGTGACGCTCCACCGTACGATGGACATGGGATGCTCCATCGAACGATGGACATGTGACTCTCCACCCAACGATGGACATGCTATGCTTCACCGTAAAATGGACATGTGACGCTCCACCGTACGATGGACATGGGACGCTCCACCGTACGATGGACATGTGACGCTCCATCGTACGATGGACTAGCGATGCTCCACCGTAAGATGGACATGTGATGCTCCACCGTACGATGGACATGCGACGCTCCATCGTACGATGGACATGGGATGCTCCATCGTACGATGGACATGTGACGCTCCACAGTACGATGGACATGGGACGCTCCACCGTACGATGGAGATCGGACGCTCCACTGTATGATGGACATGTGACGCTCCACCGTACGATGGACATGTGACACTCCACCGTACGATGGACATGCTATGCTCCACCGTACGATGGACATGTGACGCTCTACCGAATGATGGACATGCGAGGCTCCACCGTATGATGGACATGTGACTCTCCACCATATGATGGACATGTGACGCTCCACCGTACGATGGATATGCGATGCTCCACCGTATGATGGACATGGGACGCTCCAATGTACGATGGACATGCGACGCTCCACTGTACGATGGACATGCGATGCTCCACTCTACGATGGACATGTGACGCTCCACCGTATGATGGACATGCAAGGCTCCACTGTACGATGGACATGTGACGCTCCACAGTACGATGGACATGGCATGCTCCATCGTATGATGGACATGTGACGCTCCACCGTACGATGGATATGCGATGCTCCACCGTATGATGGACACGGGACGCTCCAATGTACGATGGACATGCGACGCTGCACTGTACGATGGACATGCGATGCTCCACTGTATGATGGACATGTGACGCTCCACTGTACAATGGACATGGGACACTCCACCGTACGATGGACATGCGACGCTCCATCGTACGATGGACATGTGCCGCCCCACCGTACGATGGACATGCGATGCTCCACCGTATGATGGACATGTGACGCTCCACCGTACGATCTACATGTGATGCTCCACCGTACGATGGACATCTGACGCTCCAACGTACGATAGACATGCGATGCTCCACCGTACGATGGACATGTGACGCTCCACTGTACGATTGTCATGTGACCCTCCAACGTATGATGGACATGCAAGGCTCCACTGTACAATGGTCATGTGACGCTCCACCGTACGATGGACATGCGACGCTCCACTGTATGATGGACATGCGATGCTCCATCGTACGATGGACATGTGACGCTCCACCATATGATGGACATCTGATGCTCCACCGTACGATGGACATGCGATGCTCCACTGTACGATGGACATGTGACGCTCCACCGTACGATTGACATGCGAGGCTCCACTGTACGATGGACATGTGACGCTCCACCGTTCGATGGACATGGGATGCTCCATCGAACGATGGACATGTGACTCTCCACCCAACGATGGACATGCTATGCTCCACCGTAAAATGGACATGTGACGCTCCACCGTACGATGGACATGGGACGCTCCACCGTACGATGGACATGTGACGCTCCACAGTACGTTGGACATGGGACGCTCCACCGTATGATGGACATGTGACGCTCCACCGTATGATGGACATGTGACGCTCCACCGTACGATGGACATGCGACGCTCCACCGTACGATGGACATGGGATGCTCCACTGTATGATGGACATGTGACGCTCCACCGTACGATGGACATGTGACACTCCACCGTACGATGGACATGCTATGCTCCACCGTACGATGGACATGTGACGCTCTACCGAATGATGGACATGCGAGGCTCCACCGTAAGATGGACATGTGACGCTCCACCGTACGATGGACATGCGACGCTCCATCGTACGATGGACATGGGATGCTCCACCGTATGATGGACATGTGACGCTCCTCCGTACGATGGATATGCGATGCTCCACCGTATGATGGACATGGGACGCTCCAATGTACGATGGACATGCGACGCTCCACTGTACGATGGACATGCGATGCTCCACTCTACGATGGACATGTGACGCTCCACCGTATGATGGACATGCAAGGCTCCACTGTACGATGGACATGTGATGCTCCACCGTACGATGGACATGGGATGCTCCATCGTATGATGGACATGTGACGCTCCACCGTACGATGGATATGCGATGCTCCACCTTATGATGGACATGGGACGCTCCAATGTATGATGGACATGCGACGCTCCACTGTACGATGGACATGCGATGCTCCACTGTACGATGGACATGTGACGCTCCACCGTATGATGGACATGCGAGGCTCCACGGTACGATGGACATGTGACGCTCCACCGTACGATGGACATGCGATGCTCTACCGTACGATGGACATGTGATGCTCCACCGTACGATGGACATCTGACGCTAAACCGTACGATGAACATGCGATGCTCCACCGTACGATGGACATCTGATGCTCCACCATACGATGGACATGTGACGCTCCACTGTACGATGGACATGCGATGCTCCACTGTATGATGGACATGTGACGCTCCACTGTGTGATGGACATGCGAGGCTCCACTGTACGATGGACATGTGACGCTCCACTGTACGATGGACATGCGATGCTCCACCGTACGATGGACATGTGATGCTCCACCGTACGATGGACATCTGACGCTAAACCATACGATGGACATGCGATGCTCCATCGTGCGATGGACATCTGATGCTCCACCATACGATGGACATGTGACGCTCCACTGTATGATGGACATGCGACGCTTCACTGTACAATGGACATGTGACACTCCACGTACGATGGACATGCGACGCTCCATCGTACGATGGACATGGGATGCTCTATCGTACGATGGACTAGCGATGCTCCACCGTAAGATGGACATGTGCCGCCCCACCGTACGATGGACATGCGACACTCCATCGTACGATGGACATGGGATGCTCCACCGTATGATGGACATGTGACGCTCCACCGTACGATCTACATGTGATGCTCCACCGTACGATGGACATCTGACGCTCCAACGTACGATAGACATGCGATGCTCCACCGTACGATGGACATGTGACGCTCCACTGTACGATTGTCATGTGACCCTCCACCGTATGATGGACATGCAAGGCTCCACTGTACAATGGACATGTGACGCTCCACCGTACGATGGACATGCGACGCTCCACTGTATGATGGACATGCGACGCTCCATCGTACGATGGACATGTGACGCTCCACCATATGATGGACATCTGATGCTCCACCGTACGATGGACATGCGATGCTCCACTGTACGATGGACATGTGACGCTCCACCGTATGATTGACATGCGAGGCTCCACTGTACGATGGACATGTGACGCTCCACCGTACAATGGACATGGGATGCTCCATCGAACGATGGACATGTGACTCTCCACCCAACGATGGACATGCTATGCTCCACGGTAAAATGGACATGCGACGCTCCACTGTTCGATGGACATGCGATGCTCCACTGTATGATGGACATGTGACGCTCCACTGTGTGATGGACATGCGAGGCTCCACTGTACGATGGACATGTGACGCTCCACTGTACGATGGACATGCGATGCTCCACCGTACGATGGACATGTGATGCTCCACCGTACGATGGACATCTGACGCTAAACCATACGATGGACATGCGATGCTCCACCGTACGATGGACATCTGATGCTCCACCATACGATGGACATGTGACGCTCCACTGTATGATGGACATGCGACGCTTCACTGTACAATGGACATGTGACACTCCACGTACGATGGACATGCGACGCTCCATCGTACGATGGACATGTGATGCTCTATCGTACGACGGACTAGCGATGCTCCACCGTAAGATGGACATGTGCCGCCCCACCGTACGATGGACATGCGACACTCCATCGTACGATGGACATGGGATGCTCCACCGTATGATGGACATGTGACGCTCCACCGTACGATCTACATGTGATGCTCCACCGTACGATGGACATCTGACGCTCCAACGTACGATAGACATGCGATGCTCCACCGTACGATGGACATGTGACGCTCCACTGTACGATTGTCGTGTGACCCTCCACCGTATGATGGACATGCAAGGCTCCACTGTACAATGGACATGTGACGCTCCACCGTACGATGGACATGCGACGCTCCACTGTATGATGGACATGCGACGCTCAATCGTACGATGGACATGTGACGCTCCACCATATGATGGACATCTGATGCTCCACCGTACGATGGACATGCGATGCTCCACTGTACGATGGACATGTGACGCTCCACCGTATGATTGACATGCGAGGCTCCACTGTACGATGGACATGTGACGCTCCACCGTACGATGGACATGGGATGCTCCATCGAACGATGGACATGTGACTCTCCACCCAACGATGGACATGCTATGCTCCACCGTAAAATGGACATGCGACGCTCCACTGTACGATGGACATGCGATGCTCCACTGTATGATGGACATGTGACGCTCCACTGTGTGATGGACATGCGAGGCTCCACTGTACGATGGACATGTGACGCTCCACTGTACGATGGACATGCGATGCTCCACCGTACGATGGACATGTGATGCTCCACCGTACGATGGACATCTGACGCTAAACCATACGATGGACATGCGATGCTCCACCGTACGATGGACATCTGATGCTCCACCATACGATGGACATGTGACGCTCCACTGTATGATGGACATGCGACGCTTCACTGTACAATGGACATGTGACACTCCACGTACGATGGACATGCGACGCTCCATCGTACGATGGACATGGGATGCTCTATCGTACGATGGACTAGCGATGCTCCACCGTAAGATGGACATGTGCCGCCCCACCGTACGATGGACATGCGACACTCCATCGTACGATGGACATGGGATGCTCCACCGTATGATCGACATGTGACGCTCCACCGTACGATCTACATGTGATGCTCCACCGTACGATGGACATCTGACGCTCCAACGTACGATAGACATGCGATGCTCCACCGTACGATGGACATGTGACGCTCCACTGTACGATTGTCGTGTGACCCTCCACCGTATGATGGACATGCAAGGCTCCACTGTACAATGGACATGTGACGCTCCACCGTACGATGGACATGCGACGCTCCACTGTATGATGGACATGCGACGCTCAATCGTACGATGGACATGTGACGCTCCACCATATGATGGACATCTGATGCTCCACCGTACGATGGACATGCGATGCTCCACTGTACGATGGACATGTGACGCTCCACCGTATGATTGACATGCGAGGCTCCACTGTACGATGGACATGTGACGCTCCACCGTACGATGGACATGGGATGCTCCATCGAACGATGGACATGTGACTCTCCACCCAACGATGGACATGCTATGCTCCACCGTAAAATGGACATGCGACGCTCCACTGTACGATGGACATGCGATGCTCCACTGTATGATGGACATCTGACGCTCCACTGTGTGATGGACATGCGAGGCTCCACTGTACGATGGACATGTGACGCTCCACTGTACGATGGACATGCGATGCTCCACCGTACGATGGACATGTGATGCTCCACCGTACGATGGACATCTGACGCTAAACCATACGATGGACATGCGATGCTCCACCGTACGATGGACATCTGATGCTCCACCATACGATGGACATGTGACGCTCCACTGTATGATGGACATGCGACGCTTCACTGTACAATGGACATGTGACACTCCACGTACGATGGACATGCGACGCTCCATCGTACGATGGACATGGGATGCTCTATCGTACGATGGACTAGCGATGCTCCACCGTAAGATGGACATGTGCCGCCCCACCGTACGATGGACATGCGACACTCCATCGTACGATGGACATGGGATGCTCCACCGTATGATGGACATGTGACGCTCCACCGTACGATCTACATGTGATGCTCCACCGTACGATGGACATCTGACGCTCCAACGTACGATAGACATGCGATGCTCCACCGTACGATGGACATGTGACGCTCCACTGTACGATTGTCATGTGACCCTCCACCGTATGATGGACATGCAAGGCTCCACTGTACAATGGACATGTGACGCTCCACCGTACGATGGACATGCGACGCTCCACTGTATGATGGACATGCGACGCTCCATCGTACGATGGACATGTGACGCTCCACCATATGGTGGACATCTGATGCTCCACCGTACGATGGACATGCGATGCTCCACTGTACGATGGACATGTGACGCTCCACCGTATGATTGACATGCGAGGCTCCACTGTACGATGGACATGTGGCGCTCCACCGTACGATGGACATGGGATGCTCCATCGAACGATGGACATGTGACTCTCCACCCAACGATGGACATGCTATGCTCCACCGTAAAATGGACATGCGACGCTCCACTGTACGATGGACATGCGATGCTCCACTCTACGATGGACATGTGACGCTCCACCGTATGATGGACATGCAAGGCTCCACTGTACGATGGACATGTGATGCTCCACCGTACGATGGACATGGGATGCTCCATCGTATGATGGACATGTGACGCTCCACCGTACGATGGATATGCGATGCTCCACCTTATGATGGACATGGGACGCTCCAATGTACGATGGACATGCGACGCTCCACTGTACGATGGACATGCGATGCTCCACTGTACGATGGATATGTGACGCTCCACCGTATGATGGACATGCGAGGCTCCACTGTACGATGGACATGTGACGCTCCACCGTATGATGGACATGAGATGCTCCACCGTACGATGGACATGTGATGCTCCACCGTACGATGGACATCTGACGCTCCACCGTATGATGGACATGCGATGCTCCACTGTACGATGGACATGTGACGCTCAACCGTACGATGGACATGCGACGCTCCACTGTACGATGGACATGCGATGCTCCACTGTACGATGGACATGTGACGCTCCACCGTATGATGGACATGCGACGCTCCATCGTACGATGGACTAGCGATGCTCCACCGTAAGATGGACATGTGCCGCCCCACCGTACGATGGACATGCGACACTCCATCGTACGATGGACATGGGATGCTCCACCGTACGATGGACATCTGACGCTAAACCGTACGATGAACATGCGATGCTCCACCGTACGATGGACATCTGATGCTCCACCATACGATGGACATGTGACGCTCCACTGTACGATGGACATGCTATGCTCCACCGTAAAATGGACATGCGACGCTCCACTGTTCGATGGACATGCGATGCTCCACTGTATGATGGACATGTGACGCTCCACTGTGTGATGGACATGCGAGGCTCCACTGTACGATGGACATGTGACGCTCCACTGTACGATGGACATGCGATGCTCCACCGTACGATGGACATGTGATGCTCCACCGTACGATGGACATCTGACGCTAAACCATACGATGGACATGCGATGCTCCACCGTACGATGGACATCTGATGCTCCACCATACGATGGACATGTGACGCTCCACTGTATGATGGACATGCGACGCTTCACTGTACAATGGACATGTGACACTCCACGTACGATGGACATGCGACGCTCCATCGTACGATGGACATGTGATGCTCTATCGTACGAAGGACTAGCGATGCTCCACCGTAAGATGGACATGTGCCGCCCCACCGTACGATGGACATGCGACACTCCATCGTACGATGGACATGGGATGCTCCACCGTATGATGGACATGTGACGCTCCACCGTACGATCTACATGTGATGCTCCACCGTACGATGGACATCTGACGCTCCAACGTACGATAGACATGCGATGCTCCACCGTACGATGGACATGTGACGCTCCACTGTACGATTGTCGTGTGACCCTCCACCGTATGATGGACATACAAGGCTCCACTGTACAATGGACATGTGACGCTCCACTGTACGATGGACATGCGACGCTCCACTGTATGATGGACATGCGACGCTCAATCGTACGATGGACATGTGACGCTCCACCATATGATGGACATCTGATGCTCCACCGTACGATGGACATGCGATGCTCCACTGTACGATGGACATGTGACGCTCCACCGTATGATTGACATGCGAGGCTCCACTGTACGATGGACATGTGACGCTCCACCGTACGATGGACATGGGATGCTCCATCGAACGATGGACATGTGACTCTCCACCCAACGATGGACATGCTATGCTCCACCGTAAAATGGACATGCGACGCTCCACTGTACGATGGACATGCGATGCTCCACTGTATGATGGACATGTGACGCTCCACTGTGTGATGGACATGCGAGGCTCCACTGTACGATGGACATGTGACGCTCCACTGTACGATGGACATGCGATGCTCCACCGTACGATGGACATGTGATGCTCCACCGTACGATGGACATCTGACGCTAAACCATACGATGGACATGCGATGCTCCACCGTACGATGGACATCTGATGCTCCACCATACGATGGACATGTGACGCTCCACTGTATGATGGACATGCGACGCTTCACTGTACAATGGACATGTGACACTCCACGTACGATGGACATGCGACGCTCCATCGTACGATGGACATGGGATGCTCTATCGTACGATGGACTAGCGATGCTCCACCGTAAGATGGACATGTGCCGCCCCACCGTACGATGGACATGCGACACTCCATCGTACGATGGACATGGGATGCTCCACCGTATGATGGACATGTGACGCTCCACCGTACGATCTACATGTGATGCTCCACCGTACGATGGACATCTGACGCTCCAACGTACGATAGACATGCGATGCTCCACCGTACGATGGACATGTGACGCTCCACTGTACGATTGTCATGTGACCCTCCACCGTATGATGGACATGCAAGGCTCCACTGTACAATGGACATGTGACGCTCCACCGTACGATGGACATGCGACGCTCCACTGTATGATGGACATGCGACGCTCTATCGTACGATGGACATGTGACGCTCCACCATATGGTGGACATCTGATGCTCCACCGTACGATGGACATGCGATGCTCCACTGTACGATGGACATGTGACGCTCCACCGTATGATTGACATGCGAGGCTCCACTGTACGATGGACATGCGATGCTCCACCGTACGATGGACATGTGATGCTCCACCGTACGATGGACATCTGACGCTAAACCATACGATGGACATGCGATGCTCCACCGTACGATGGACATCTGATGCTCCACCATACGATGGACATGTGACGCTCCACTGTATGATGGACATGCGACGCTTCACTGTACAATGGACATGTGACACTCCACGTACGATGGACATGCGACGCTCCATCGTACGATGGACATGGGATGCTCTATCGTACGATGGACTAGCGATGCTCCACCGTAAGATGGACATGTGCCGCCCCACCGTACGATGGACATGCGACACTCCATCGTACGATGGACATGGGATGCTCCACCGTATGATGGACATGTGACGCTCCACCGTACGATCTACATGTGATGCTCCACCGTACGATGGACATCTGACGCTCCAACGTACGATAGACATGCGATGCTCCACCGTACGATGGACATGTGACGCTCCACTGTACGATTGTCATGTGACCCTCCACCGTATGATGGACATGCAAGGCTCCACTGTACAATGGACATGTGACGCTCCACCGTACGATGGACATGCGACGCTCCACTGTATGATGGACATGCGACGCTCTATCGTACGATGGACATGTGACGCTCCACCATATGGTGGACATCTGATGCTCCACCGTACGATGGACATGCGATGCTCCACTGTACGATGGACATGTGACGCTCCACCGTATGATTGACATGCGAGGCTCCACTGTACGATGGACATGTGACGCTCCACCGTACGATGGACATGGGATGCTCCATCGAACGATGGACATGTGACTCTCCACCCAACGATGGACATGCTATGCTCCACCGTAAAATGGACATGCGACGCTCCACTGTACGATGGACATGCGATGCTCCACTGTATGATGGACATGTGACGCTCCACTGTGTGATGGACATGCGAGGCTCCACTGTACGATGGACATGTGACGCTCCACTGTACGATGGACATGCGATGCTCCACCGTACGATGGACATGTGATGCTCCACCGTACGATGGACATCTGACGCTAAACCATACGATGGACATGCGATGCTCCACCGTACGATGGACATCTGATGCTCCACCATACGATGGACATGTGACGCTCCACTGTATGATGGACATGCGACGCTTCACTGTACAATGGACATGTGACACTCCACGTACGATGGACATGCGACGCTCCATCGTACGATGGACATGGGATGCTCTATCGTACGATGGACTAGCGATGCTCCACCGTAAGATGGACATGTGCCGCCCCACCGTACGATGGACATGCGACACTCCATCGTACGATGGACATGGGATGCTCCACCGTATGATGGACATGTGACGCTCCACCGTACGATCTACATGTGATGCTCCACCGTACGATGGACATCTGACGCTCCAACGTACGATAGACATGCGATGCTCCACCGTACGATGGACATGTGACGCTCCACTGTACGATTGTCATGTGACCCTCCACCGTATGATGGACATGCAAGGCTCCACTGTACAATGGACATGTGACGCTCCACCGTACGATGGACATGCGACGCTCCACTGTATGATGGACATGCGACGCTCCATCGTACGATGGACATGTGACGCTCCACCATATGGTGGACATCTGATGCTCCACCGTACGATGGACATGCGATGCTCCACTGTACGATGGACATGTGACGCTCCACCGTATGATTGACATGCGAGGCTCCACTGTACGATGGACATGTGACGCTCCACCGTACGATGGACATGGGATGCTCCATCGAACGATGGACATGTGACTCTCCACCCAACGATGGACATGCTATGCTCCACCGTAAAATGGACATGCGACGCTCCACTGTACGATGGACATGCGATGCTCCACTGTATGATGGACATGTGACGCTCCACTGTGTGATGGACATGCGAGGCTCCACTGTACGATGGACATGTGACGTTCCACTGTACGATGGACATGCGATGCTCCACCGTACGATGGACATGTGATGCTCCACCGTACGATGGACATCTGACGCTAAACCATACGATGGACATGCGATGCTCCACCGTACGATGGACATCTGATTCTCCACCATACGATGGACATGTGACGCTCCACTGTATGATGGACATGCGACGCTTCACTGTACAATGGACATGTGACACTCCACGTACGATGGACATGCGACGCTCCATCGTACGATGGACATGGGATGCTCTATCGTACGATGGACTAGCGATGCTCCACCGTAAGATGGACATGTGCCGCCCCACCGTACGATGGACATGCGATGCTCCACCGTACGATGGACATGTGACGCTTCACTGTACACTGGACATGGGACACTCCACCGTACGATGGACATGCGACGCTCCATCGTACGATGGACATGTGCCGCCCCACCGTACGATGGACATGCGATGCTCCACCGTATGATGGACATGTGACGCTCCACCGTACGATCTACATGTGATGCTCCACCGTACGATGGACATCTGACGCTCCAACGTACGATAGACATGCGATGCTTTCATCGTACGATGGACATGTGACGCTCCACTGTACGATTGTCATGTGACCCTCTGCCGTATGATGAACATGCAAGGCTCCACTGTACAATGGACATGTGACGCTCCACTGTACGATGGACATGCGACGCTCCACTGTATGATGGACATGCGACGCTCCATCGTACGATGGACATGTGACGCTCCACCATATGATGGACATCTGATGCTCCACCGAACGATGGACATGCGATGCTCCACTGTACGATGGACAGGTGACGCTCCACCGTACGATTGACATGCGAGGCTCCACTGTACGATGGACATGGGATGCTCCATCGTATGATGGACATGTGACGCTCCACCGTACAATGGATATGCGATGCTCCACCTTATGATGGACATGGGACGCTCCAATGTACGATGGACATGCGACGCTCCACTGTACGATGGACATGCGATGCTCCACTGTACGATGGACATGTGACGCTCCACCGTATGATGGACATGCGAGGCTCCACTGTACGATGGACATGTGACGCTCCACCGTATGATGGACATGAGATGCTCCACCGTACGATGGACATGTGATGCTCCACCGTACGATGGACATCTGACGCTCCACCGTATGATGGACATGCGATGCTCCACTGTACGATGGACATGTGACGCTCCACCGTACGATGGACATGCGACGCTCCACTGTACGATGGACATGCGATGCTCCACTGTACGATGGACATGTGACGCTCCACCGTATGATGGACATGCGAGGCTCCACGGTACGATGGACATGTGACGCTCCACGGTACGATGGACATGTGACGCTCCACCGTATGATTGACATGCGAGGCTCCACTGTACGATGGACATGTGACGCTCCACCGTACGATGGACATGGGATGCTCCATCGAACGATGGACATGCTATGCTCCACCGTACGATGGACATGTGACGCTCCACCGTACGATGGACATGGGACGCTCCACCATAGGATGGACATGTGACGCTCCACCGTACGATGGACATGTGACGCTCCACCGTATGATGGACATGCGAGGCTCCACTGTACGATGGACATGAGACGCTCCACTGTACGATGGACATGCGACGCTCCATCGTACGATGGACTAGCAATGCTCCACCGTAAGATGGACATGTGACGCTCCACCGTACGATTCACATGCGACGCTCCAGCGTACGATGGACATGGGATGCTCCATCGTACGATGGACATGTGACGCTCCACCGTATGATGGACATGGGACGCTCCACCGTACGATGCACATTTGACGCTCCATCGTACGATGGACTAGCGATGCTCCACCGTAAGATGGACACGTGACGCTCCACCGTACGATGGACATGTGACGCTCCACAGTACGATGGACATGGAACGCTCCACCGTACGATTGACATGTGATGCTCCACCGTACGATGGACATCTAACGCTCCACCATACGAAGGACATGCGATGCTCCACCGTACGATGGACATGTGACGCTCTACCGAATTATGGACATGCGAGTCTCCACCGTAAGATGGAATGTGACGCTCCACCGTACGATGGACATGGGACGCTCCAATGTACGATGGACATGTGACGCTCCACTGTACGATGGACATGCGATGCTCCACTGTACGATGGACATGTGACGCTCCACCGTATGATGGACATGCAAGGCTCCACTGTACGATGGACATGTGACGCTCCACCGTATGATGGACATGCGATGCTCCACCGTACGATGGACATGGGATGCTCCACCGTACGATGGACATCTGACGCTAAACCGTACGATGGACATGCTATGCTCCACCGTACGATGGACATGTGACGCTCCACCGTACGATGGACATGGGACGCTCCACCGTATAATGGACATGTGACGCTCCATCGTACGATGGACATGTGACGCTCCACCGTACCGTGGACATGGGATGCTCCATCGTACGATGGACATGGGATGCTCGACCGTATGATGGACATGTGACGCTCCACCGTACGATCTACATGTGATGCTCCACCGTACGATGGACATGTGACGCTCCACCGTACGATGGACATGCTATGCTCCACCGTACGATGGACATGTGACGCTCTACCGAATGATGGACATGCGAGGCTCCATCGTAAGATGGACATGTGATGCTCTACCGTACGATGGACATGCGACGCTCCATCGTACGATGGACATGGGATGCTCCACCGTATGATGGACATGTGACGCTCCACCATACGATGGACATGCGACGCTCGACTGTATGATGGAGAGGCGACGCTCCATCGTACGATGGACATGTGACGCTCCACCATATGATGGACATCTGATGCTCCACCGTACGATGGACATGCGATGCTCCACTGTACGATGGACATGTGACGCTCCACCGTATGATTGACATGCGAGGCTCCACTGTACGATGGACATGTGACGCTCCACCGTACGATGGACATGGGATGCTCCATCGAACGATGGACATGTGACTCTCCACCCAACGATGGACATGCTATGCTCCACCGTACGATGGACATGTGACGCTCCACCGTACGATGGACATGCGAGGCTTCACGGTACGATGGACATGCGAGGCTCCACTGTATGATGGACATGTGACGCTCCACCGTACGATGGACATGTGACGCTCCACCATACGATGGACATGCGAGGCTTCACGGTATGATGGACATGCGACGCTCCATCGTACGATGGACATGGGATGCTCTCTCGTACGATGGACTAGCGATGCTCCAAGGTAAGATGGACATGTGCCGCCCCACCGTACGATGGACATGCGACGCTCCATTGTACGATGGACATGGGATGCTCCACCGTATGATGGACATGTGACGCTCCACCGTACGATGGATATGCGATGCTCCACCGTATGATGGACATGGGACGCTCCAATGTACGATGGACATGCGACGCTTCACTGTACGATGGACATGCGATGCTCCACTGTACGATGGACATGTGACGCTCCACCGTATGATGGACATGTGACGCACCACCGTACGATGGACATGAGACGCTCCACCGTACGATCGACATGCGATGCTTCACAGTACGATTGACATGTGATGCTCCACCGTACGATGGACATGTGACGCTCCACCGTACGATGGACATGGGACGCTCCACCATACGATGGACATGTGACGCTCCATCGTACGATGGACTAGCGATGCTCCAAAGTAAGATGGACATGTGAAGCTCCACCGTACGATGGACATGCGACGCTCCATCGTACGATGGACATGGGATGCTCCACCGTACGATGGACATGTGACGCTCCACAGTACGATGGACATGGGACGCTCCACCATACGATAGATATGCGATGCTCCACCATAGGATGGACATGTGACGCTCCACTATACGATGGATATGCGATGCTCCACCGTATGATGGACATGTGACGCTCCACCGTACGATGGACATGTGACGCTCCACCGTACGATGGACATGCTATGCTCCACCGTACGATGGACATGTGACGCTCTACCGAATGATGGACATGCGAGGCTCCACCGTAAGATGGACATGTGACGCTCCACCGTACGATGGACATGCGACGCTCCATTGTACGATGGACATGGGATGCTCCACCGTATGATGGACATGTGACGCTCCACAGTACGATGGATATGCGATGCTCCACCGTATGATGGACATGGGACGCTCCAATGTACGATGGACATGTGACGCTCCACTGTACGATGGACATGCGATGCTCCACTGTACGATGGACATGTGACGCTCCACCGTACGATGGACATGCTATGCTCCACCGTACGATGGACATGTGACGCTCTACCGAATGATGGACATGCGAGGTTCCACCGTAAGATGGACATGTGACGCTCCACCGTACGATGAACATGCGACGCTCCATCGTACGATGGACATGGGATGCTCCACCGTATGATGGACATGTGACGCTCCACCGTACGATGGATATGCGATGCTCCACCGTATGATGGACATGGGACGCTCCACTGTACGATGGACATGCGATGCTCCACTGTACGATGGACATGTGACGCTCCACTGTACGATGGACATGCAACGCTCCACTGTACAATGGACATGTGACACTCCACGTACGATGGACATGCGACGCTCCATCGTACGATGGACATGGGATGCTCTCTCGTACGATGGACTAGCGATGCTCCAAGGTAAGATGGACATGTGCCGCCCCACCGTACGATGGACATGCGACGCTCCATTGTACGATGGACATGGGATGCTCCACCGTATGATGGACATGTGACGCTCCACCGTACGATGGATATGCGATGCTCCACCGTATGATGGACATGGGACGCTCCAATGTACGATGGACATGCGACGCTCCACTGTACGATGGACATGCGATGCTCCACTGTACGATGGACATGTGACGCTCCACCGTATGATGGACATGTGACGCACCACCGTAAGATGGACATGAGACGCTCCACCGTACGATCGACATGCGATGCTTCACAGTACGATTGACATGTGATGCTCCACCGTACGATGGACATGGGATGCTCCATCGTATGATGGACATGCGACGCTCCACCGTACGATGGACATGCGATGCTCCACCGTACGATCTACATGTGATGCTCCACCGTACGATGGACATGTGACGTTCCACTGTACGATTGTCATGTGACCCTCCACCGTATGATGGACATGCAAGGCTCCACTGTACAATGGACATGTGACGCTCCACCGTACGATGGACATGCGACGCTCCACTGTATGATGGACATGCGACGCTCCATCGTACGATGGACATGTGACGCTCCACCATATGATGGACATCTGATGCTCCACCGTACGATGGACATGCGATGATCCACTGTACGATGGACATGTGACGCTCCACCGTAGGATTGACATGCGAGGCTCCACTGTATGATGGACATGTGACGCTCCACCGTACGATGGACATGGGATGCTCCATCGAACGATGGACATGTGACGCTCCACCCAACGATGGACATGCTATGCTCCACCGTACGATGGACATGTGACGCTCCACCGTACGATGGACATGGGACGCTCCACCGTAGGATGGACATGTGACGCTCCACCGTACGATGGACATGTAATGCTCCACCGTAAGATGGACATGCGAGGCTCCACTGTACGATGGACATGAGACGCTCCACTGTACGATGGACATGCGACGCTCCATCGTACGATGGACTAGCGATGCTCCACCGTAAGATGGACATAGGACGCTCCATCGTACGATGGACATGTGACGCTCCACAGTACGATGGACATGGGACGCTCCACCGTATGATGGACATGGGACGCTCCACTGTACGATGGACATGCTATGCTCCATCGTATGATGGACATGTGATGCTCCACCGTACGATGGACATGCGACGCTCCATCGTACGATGGACATGTGACGCTCCACCGTACTATCGACATGCGATGCTTCACAGTACGATGGACATGTGATGCTCCACCATACGATGGACATCTAATGCTCCACCGTACGATGGACATGCGACGCTCCATCGTATGATGGACATGTGATGCTCCACTGTACGATGGACATGCGACGCTCCATCGTACGATGGACATGTGACGCTCCACTGTACGATTGACATGCGATGCTTCACGGTACGATGGACATGTGATGCTCCACCATACGATGGACATCTAACGCTCCATCATACGATGGACATGCGATGCTCCACCGTACGATAGACATGTGATGATCCACCGTACGATGGACATCTGACGCTCCACCGTACAATGGATATGCGATGCTCCACCGTACGATGGACATGGGACGCTCCACCGTACGATGGACATGTGACGCTCCACCGTATGATGGACATGCGAGGCTCCACTGAACGATGGACATGTGACGCTCCACCGTACGATGGACATGGGATGCTCCATCGTACGATGGACATGTGACGCTCCACCGTACGATGGACATGCTATGTTCCACCGTACGATGGACATGTGACGCTCTACCGAATGATGGACATGCGAGGCTCCACCGTAAGATGGACATGCGACGCTCCACCGTACGATGGACATGCGACGCTCCATCGTACGATGGACATGCGATGCTCCACTGTACGATGGACATGTGACGCTCCACTGTACAATGGACATGCAACGCTCCACTGTACAATGGACATGTGACACTCCACGTACGATGGACATGCGACGCTCCATCGTACGATGGACATGGGATGCTCTCTCGTACGATGGACTAGCGATGCTCCAAGGTAAGATGGACATGTGCCGCCCCACCGTACGATGGACATGCGACGCTCCATTGTACGATGGACATGGGATGCTCCATCGTATGATGGACATGTGACGCTCCACCGTACGATGGATATGCGATGCTCCACCGTATGATGGACATGGGACGCTCCAATGTACGATGGACATGCGACACTCCACTGTACGATGGACATGCGATGCTCCACTGTACGATGGACATGTGACGCTCCACCGTATGATGGACATGTGACGCACCACCGTACGATGGACATGCGACACTCCATCGTACGATGGACATGGGATGCTCCACCGTATGATGGACATGTGACGCTCCACCATCCGATCTACATGTGATGCTCCACCGTACGATGGACATCTGACGCTCCAACGTACGATAGACATGCGATGCTCCACCGTACGATGGACATGCGATGCTCCACTCTATGATGGACATGTGACGCTCCACCGTATGATGGACATGCAAGGCTCCACTGTACGATGGACATGTGATGCTCCACCGTACGATGGACATGGGATGCTCCATCGTATGATGGACATGTGACGCTCCACCGTACGATGGATATGCGATGCTCCACCTTATGATGGACATGGGACGCTCCAATGTACGATGGACATGCGACGCTCCACTGTACGATGGACATGCGATGCTCCACTGTACGATGGACATGTGACGCTCCACCGTATGATGGACATGCGAGGCTCCACTGTACGATGGACATGTGACGCTCCACCGTATGATGGACATGCGATGCTCCACCGTACGATGGACATGTGATGCTCCACCGTACGATGGACATCTGACGCTCCACCGTATGATGGACATGCGATGCTCCACTGTACGATGGACATGTGACGCTCCACCGTACGATGGACATGCGACGCTCCACTGTACGATGGACATGCGATGCTCCACTGTACGATGGACATGTGACGCTCCACCGTATGATGGACATGCGAGGCTCCACGGTACGATGGACATGTGACGCTCCACCGTACGATGGACATGCGATGCTCCACCGTACGATGGACATGTGATGCTCCACCGTACGATGGACATCTGACGCTAAACCGTACGATGAACATGCGATGCTCCACCGTACAATGGACATCTGATGCTCCACCATACGATGGACATGTGACGCTCCACTGTATGATGGACATGCGACGCTTCACTGTACAATGGACATGCGACGCTCCATCATACGATGGACATGGGATGCTCCACCGTATGATGGACATGTGACGCTCCACCATACGATGGACATGCGACGCTCGACTGTATGATGGAGAGGCGACGCTCCATCGTACGATGGACATGTGGCGCTCCACCATATGATGGACATCTGATGCTCCACCGTACGATGGACATGCGATGCTCCACTGTACGATGGACATGTGACGCTCCACCGTATGATTGACATGCGAGGCTCCACTGTACGATGGACATGTGACGCTCCACCGTACGATGGACATGGGATGCTCCATCGAACGATGGACATGTGACTCTCCACCCAACGATGGACATGCTATGCTCCACCGTACGATGGACATGTGACGCTCCACCGTACGATGGACATGTGACGCTCCACCGTACGATGGACATGGGACGCTCCACCGTAGGATGGACATGTGACGCTCCATCGTACGATGGACATGTGACGCTCCACCGTATGATGGAACTGCGAGGCTCCACTGTACGATGGACATGAGACACTCCACTGTACGATGGACCTGCGACGCTCCATCGTACGATGGACTAGCGATGCTATACCGGAAGATGGACATGTGACGCTCCACCGTACGATGGACATGCGACGCTCCATCGTACGATGGACATGGGATGCTCCACCGTACGATGGACATGTGACGCTCCACCGTACGATGGACATGGGACGATGGACATGTGATGCACCACCGTACGATGGACATGAGATGCTCCACCGTACGATCGACATGCGATGCTTCACAGTACGATTGACATGTGATGCTCCACTGTACGATGGACATCTAACGCTCCACCATACGATGGACATGCGATGCTCCACCGTACGATGGACATGTGACGCTCCACCGAATGATGGACATGCGAGGCTGCACCGTAAGATGGACATGTGAGGCTCCACTGAACGATGGACATGTGACGCTCCACCGTACGATGGACATGGGATGCTCCACCGTACGATGGACATGTGACGCTCCACCGTACGATGGACATGCGACGCTCCACCGCACGATGGACATGCGACGCTCCACCCAACGATGGACATGCTATGCTCCACCGTACGATGGACATGTGACGCTCCACCGTACGATGGACATGGGACGCTCCACCGTAGGATGGACATGTGACGCTCCACCGTACGATGGACATGTGACGCTACACCGTACGATGGACATGGGAGGCTCCACCGTAGGATGGACATGTGACGCTCCACCGTACGATGGACATGTGACGCTCCACCGTACGATGGACATGCTATGTTCCACCGTACGATGGACATGTGACGCTCTACCGAATGATGGACATGCGAGGCTCCACCGTAAGATGGACAGGCGACGCTCCACCGTACGATGGACATGCGACGCTCCATCGTACGATGGACATGGGATGCTCCACCGTATGATGGACATGTGACGCTCCACCGTACGATGGATATGCGATGCTCCACCGTATGATGGACATGGGACGCTCCAATGTACGATGGACATGTGACGCTCCACTGTACGATGGACATGCGATGCTCCACTGTACGATGGACATGTGACGCTCCACTGTACGATGGACATGCAACGCTCCACTGTACAATGGACATGTGACACTCCACGTACGATGGACATGCGACGCTCCATCGTACGATGGACATGGGATGCTCTCTCGTACGATGGACTAGCGATGCTCCAAGGTAAGATGGACATGTGCCGCCCCACCGTACGATGGACATGTGACGCTCCATTGTACGATGGACATGGGATGCTCCACCGTATGATGGACATGTGACGCTCCACCGTACGATGGATATGCGATGCTCCACCGTATGATGGACATGGGACGCTCCAATGTACGATGGACATGCGACACTCCACTGTACGATGGACATGCGATGCTCCACTGTACGATGGACATGTGACGCTCCACCGTATGATGGACATGTGACGCACCACCGTACGATGGACATGCGACACTCCATCGTACGAAGGACATGGGATGCTCCACCGTATGATGGACATGTGACGCTCCACCAACCGATCTACATGTGATGCTCCACCGTACGATGGACATCTGACGCTCCAACGTACGATAGACATGCGATGCTCCACCGTACGATGGACATGCGATGCTCCACTGTACGATGGACATGTGACGCTCCACCGTATGATTGACATGCGAGGCTCCACTGTACGATGGACATGTGACGCTCCACCGTACGATGGACATGGGATGCTCCATCGTATGATGGACATGTGACGCTCCACCGTACGATGGATATGCGATGCTCCACCTTATGATGGACATGGGACGCTCCAATGTACGATGGACATGCGACGCTCCACTGTACGATGGACATGCGATGCTCCACTGTACGATGGACATGTGACGCTCCACCGTATGATGGACATGCGAGGCTCCACTGTACGATGGACATGTGACGCTCCACCGTATGATGGACATGCGATGCTCCACCGTACGATGGACATGTGATGCTCCACCGTACGATGGACATTTGACGCTAAACTGTACGATGGACATGCGATGCTCCACCGTACGATGGACATCTGATGCTTCACCATACGATGGACATGTGACGCTCCACTGTATGATGGACATGCAACGCTTCACTGTACAATGGACATGTGACACTCCACGTACGATGGACATGCGACGCTCCATCGTACGATGGACATGGGATGCTCTATCGTACGATGGACTAGCGATGCTCCACCGTAAGATGGACATGTGACGCCCCATCGTACGACGGACATGCGACACTCCATCGTACGATGGACATGGGATGCTCCACCGTATGATGGACATGTGACGCTCCACCGTACGATCTACATGTGATGCTCCACCGTACGATGGACATGTGACGCTCCACCGTACGATGGACATGCTATGCTCCACCGTACGATGGACATGTGACGCTCTACCGAAAGATGGACATGCGAGGCTCCACCGTAAGATGGACATGTGACGCTCCACCGTACGATGGACATGCGATGTTCCATCGTACGATGGACATGGGATGCTCCACCGTATGATGGACATGTGACGCTCCACCGTACGATGGACATGCGACGCTTGACTGTATGATGGACAGGCGACGCTCCATCGTACGATGGACATGTGACACTCCACCATATGATGGACATCTGATGCTCCACCGTACGATGGACATGCGATGCTCCACTGTACGATGGACATGTGACGCTCCACCGTATGATTGACATACGAGGCTCTACTGTACGATGGACATGTGACGCTCCACCGTACGATGGACATGGGATGCTCCATCGAACGATGGACATGTGACTCTCCACCCAACGATGGACATGCTATGCTCCACCGTACGATGGACATGTGACGCACCACCGTACGATGGACATGGGACGCTCCACCGTAGGATGGACATGTGACGCTCCACCGTACGATGGACATGTGACGCTCCACCGTATGATGGACATGCGAGGCTCCACTGTACGATGGACATGAGACGCTCCACCGTACGATGGACATGCGACGCTCCATTGTACGATGGACTAGCGATGCTCCACCGTAAGATGGACATGTGACGCTCCACCGTACGATGGACATGCGACGCTCCAGCGTACGATGGACATGGGATGCTCCACCGTACGATGGACATGTGACGCTCCACCGTACGATGGACATGGGACGCTCCACCGTACGATGGACATGTGACGCTCCATCGTACGATGGACTAGCGATGCTCCACCGTAAGATGGACATGTGAAGCTCCACCGTACGATGGACATGCGACGCTCCATCGTACGATGGACATGGGATGCTCCACCGTACGATGGACATGTGACGCTCCACAGTACGATGGACATGGGACGCTCCACCATACGATGGATATGCGATGCTCCACCATATGATGGACATGTGACGCTCCACTATACGATGGATATGCGATGCTCCACCGTATGATGGACATGTGACGCTCCACCGTACGATGGACATGTGACGCTCCACCGTATGATGGACATGCTATGCTCCACCGTACGATGGACATGTGACGCTCTACCGAATGATGGACATGGGAGGCTCCACCGTAAGATGGACATGTGACGCTCCACTGTACGATGGACATGCGACGCTCCATCGTACGATGGACATGGGATGCTCCACCGTACGATAGACATGTGATGATCCACCGTACGATAGACATGTGATGATCCACCATACGATGGACATCTAACGCTCCATCATACGATGGACATGCGATGCTCCACCGTACGATAGACATGTGATGATCCACCGTACGATGGACATCTGACGCTCCACCGTACAATGGATATGCGATGCTCCACCGTACGATGGACATGGGACGCTCCACCGTATGATGGACATGTGACGCTCCACCGTATGATGGACATGCGAGGCTCCACTGAACGATGGACATGTGACGCTCCACCGTACGATGGACATGGGATGCTCCATCGTACGATGGACATGTGACGCTCCACCGTACGATGGACATGCGACACTCCATCGTACGAAGGACATGGGATGCTCCACCGTATGATGGACATGTGACGCTCCACCAACCGATCTACATGTGATGCTCCACCGTACGATGGACATCTGACGCTCCAACGTACGATAGACATGCGATGCTCCACCGTACGATGGACATGCGATGCTCCACTGTACGATGGACATGTGACGCTCCACCGTATGATTGACATGCGAGGCTCCACTGTACGATGGACATGTGACGCTCCACCGTACGATGGACATGGGATGCTCCATCGTATGATGGACATGTGACGCTCCACCGTACGATGGATATGCGATGCTCCACCTTATGATGGACATGGGACGCTCCAATGTACGATGGACATGCGACGCTCCACTGTACGATGGACATGCGATGCTCCACTGTACGATGGACATGTGACGCTCCACCGTATGATGGACATGCGAGGCTCCACTGTACGATGGACATGTGACGCTCCACCGTATGATGGACATGCGATGCTCCACCGTACGATGGACATGTGATGCTCCACCGTACGATGGACATTTGACGCTAAACTGTACGATGGACATGCGATGCTCCACCGTACGATGGACATCTGATGCTTCACCATACGATGGACATGTGACGCTCCACTGTATGATGGACATGCAACGCTTCACTGTACAATGGACATGTGACACTCCACGTACGATGGACATGCGACGCTCCATCGTACGATGGACATGGGATGCTCTATCGTACGATGGACTAGCGATGCTCCACCGTAAGATGGACATGTGACGCCCCATCGTACGACGGACATGCGACACTCCATCGTACGATGGACATGGGATGCTCCACCGTATGATGGACATGTGACGCTCCACCGTACGATCTACATGTGATGCTCCACCGTACGATGGACATGTGACGCTCCACCGTACGATGGACATGCTATGCTCCACCGTACGATGGACATGTGACGCTCTACCGAAAGATGGACATGCGAGGCTCCACCGTAAGATGGACATGTGACGCTCCACCGTACGATGGACATGCGATGTTCCATCGTACGATGGACATGGGATGCTCCACCGTATGATGGACATGTGACGCTCCACCGTACGATGGACATGCGACGCTTGACTGTATGATGGACAGGCGACGCTCCATCGTACGATGGACATGTGACACTCCACCATATGATGGACATCTGATGCTCCACCGTACGATGGACATGCGATGCTCCACTGTACGATGGACATGTGACGCTCCACCGTATGATTGACATACGAGGCTCTACTGTACGATGGACATGTGACGCTCCACCGTACGATGGACATGGGATGCTCCATCGAACGATGGACATGTGACTCTCCACCCAACGATGGACATGCTATGCTCCACCGTACGATGGACATGTGACGCACCACCGTACGATGGACATGGGACGCTCCACCGTAGGATGGACATGTGACGCTCCACCGTACGATGGACATGTGACGCTCCACCGTATGATGGACATGCGAGGCTCCACTGTACGATGGACATGAGACGCTCCACCGTACGATGGACATGCGACGCTCCATTGTACGATGGACTAGCGATGCTCCACCGTAAGATGGACATGTGACGCTCCACCGTACGATGGACATGCGACGCTCCAGCGTACGATGGACATGGGATGCTCCACCGTACGATGGACATGTGACGCTCCACCGTACGATGGACATGGGACGCTCCACCGTACGATGGACATGGGATGCTCCACCGTACGATGGACATGTGACGCTCCACAGTACGATGGACATGGGACGCTCCACCATACGATGGATATGCGATGCTCCACCATATGATGGACATGTGACGCTCCACTATACGATGGATATGCGATGCTCCACCGTATGATGGACATGTGACGCTCCACCGTACGATGGACATGTGACGCTCCACCGTATGATGGACATGCTATGCTCCACCGTACGATGGACATGTGACGCTCTACCGAATGATGGACATGGGAGGCTCCACCGTAAGATGGACATGTGACGCTCCACCGTACGATGGACATGCGATGTTCCATCGTACGATGGACATGGGATGCTCCACCGTATGATGGACATGTGACGCTCCACCGTACGATGGACATGCGACGCTTGACTGTATGATGGACAGGCGACGCTCCATCGTACGATGGACATGTGACACTCCACCATATGATGGACATCTGATGCTCCACCGTACGATGGACATGCGATGCTCCACTGTACGATGGACATGTGACGCTCCACCGTATGATTGACATACGAGGCTCTACTGTACGATGGACATGTGACGCTCCACCGTACGATGGACATGGGATGCTCCATCGAACGATGGACATGTGACTCTCCACCCAACGATGGACATGCTATGCTCCACCGTACGATGGACATGTGACGCACCACCGTACGATGGACATGGGACGCTCCACCGTAGGATGGACACGTGACGCTCCACCGTACGATGGACATGTGACGCTCCACCGTATGATGGACATGCGAGGCTCCACTGTACGATGGACATGAGACGCTCCACCGTACGATGGACATGCGACGCTCCATTGTACGATGGACTAGCGATGCTCCACCGTAAGATGGACATGTGACGCTCCACCGTACGATGGACATGCGACGCTCCAGCGTACGATGGACATGGGATGCTCCACCGTACGATGGACATGTGACGCTCCACCGTACGATGGACATGGGACGCTCCACCGTACGATGGACATGTGACGCTCCATCGTACGATGGACTAGCGATGCTCCACCGTAAGATGGACATGTGAAGCTCCACCGTACGATGGACATGCGACGCTCCATCGTACGATGGACATGGGATGCTCCACCGTACGATGGACATGTGACGCTCCACAGTACGATGGACATGGGACGCTCCACCATACGATGGATATGCGATGCTCCACCATATGATGGACATGTGACGCTCCACTATACGATGGATATGCGATGCTCCACCGTATGATGGACATGTGACGCTCCACCGTACGATGGACATGTGACGCTCCACCGTATGATGGACATGCTATGCTCCACCGTACGATGGACATGTGACGCTCTACCGAATGATGGACATGGGAGGCTCCACCGTAAGATGGACATGTGACGCTCCACTGTACGATGGACATGCGACGCTCCATCGTACGATGGACATGGGATGCTCCACCGTACGATAGACATGTGATGATCCACCGTACGATAGACATGTGATGATCCACCATACGATGGACATCTAACGCTCCATCATACGATGGACATGCGATGCTCCACCGTACGATAGACATGTGATGATCCACCGTACGATGGACATCTGACGCTCCACCGTACAATGGATATGCGATGCTCCACCGTACGATGGACATGGGACGCTCCACCGTATGATGGACATGTGACGCTCCACCGTATGATGGACATGCGAGGCTCCACTGAACGATGGACATGTGACGCTCCACCGTACGATGGACATGGGATGCTCCATCGTACGATGGACATGTGACGCTCCACCGTACGATGGACATGCGACACTCCATCGTACGAAGGACATGGGATGCTCCACCGTATGATGGACATGTGACGCTCCACCAACCGATCTACATGTGATGCTCCACCGTACGATGGACATCTGACGCTCCAACGTACGATAGACATGCGATGCTCCACCGTACGATGGACATGCGATGCTCCACTGTACGATGGACATGTGACGCTCCACCGTATGATTGACATGCGAGGCTCCACTGTACGATGGACATGTGACGCTCCACCGTACGATGGACATGGGATGCTCCATCGTATGATGGACATGTGACGCTCCACCGTACGATGGATATGCGATGCTCCACCTTATGATGGACATGGGACGCTCCAATGTACGATGGACATGCGACGCTCCACTGTACGATGGACATGCGATGCTCCACTGTACGATGGACATGTGACGCTCCACCGTATGATGGACATGCGAGGCTCCACTGTACGATGGACATGTGACGCTCCACCGTATGATGGACATGCGATGCTCCACCGTACGATGGACATGTGATGCTCCACCGTACGATGGACATTTGACGCTAAACTGTACGATGGACATGCGATGCTCCACCGTACGATGGACATCTGATGCTTCACCATACGATGGACATGTGACGCTCCACTGTATGATGGACATGCAACGCTTCACTGTACAATGGACATGTGACACTCCACGTACGATGGACATGCGACGCTCCATCGTACGATGGACATGGGATGCTCTATCGTACGATGGACTAGCGATGCTCCACCGTAAGATGGACATGTGACGCCCCATCGTACGACGGACATGCGACACTCCATCGTACGATGGACATGGGATGCTCCACCGTATGATGGACATGTGACGCTCCACCGTACGATCTACATGTGATGCTCCACCGTACGATGGACATGTGACGCTCCACCGTACGATGGACATGCTATGCTCCACCGTACGATGGACATGTGACGCTCTACCGAAAGATGGACATGCGAGGCTCCACCGTAAGATGGACATGTGACGCTCCACCGTACGATGGACATGCGATGTTCCATCGTACGATGGACATGGGATGCTCCACCGTATGATGGACATGTGACGCTCCACCGTACGATGGACATGCGACGCTTGACTGTATGATGGACAGGCGACGCTCCATCGTACGATGGACATGTGACACTCCACCATATGATGGACATCTGATGCTCCACCGTACGATGGACATGCGATGCTCCACTGTACGATGGACATGTGACGCTCCACCGTATGATTGACATACGAGGCTCTACTGTACGATGGACATGTGACGCTCCACCGTACGATGGACATGGGATGCTCCATCGAACGATGGACATGTGACTCTCCACCCAACGATGGACATGCTATGCTCCACCGTACGATGGACATGTGACGCACCACCGTACGATGGACATGGGACGCTCCACCGTAGGATGGACATGTGACGCTCCACCGTACGATGGACATGTGACGCTCCACCGTATGATGGACATGCGAGGCTCCACTGTACGATGGACATGAGACGCTCCACCGTACGATGGACATGCGACGCTCCATTGTACGATGGACTAGCGATGCTCCACCGTAAGATGGACATGTGACGCTCCACCGTACGATGGACATGCGACGCTCCAGCGTACGATGGACATGGGATGCTCCACCGTACGATGGACATGTGACGCTCCACCGTACGATGGACATGGGACGCTCCACCGTACGATGGACATGTGACGCTCCATCGTACGATGGACTAGCGATGCTCCACCGTAAGATGGACATGTGAAGCTCCACCGTACGATGGACATGCGACGCTCCATCGTACGATGGACATGGGATGCTCCACCGTACGATGGACATGTGACGCTCCACAGTACGATGGACATGGGACGCTCCACCATACGATGGATATGCGATGCTCCACCATATGATGGACATGTGACGCTCCACTATACGATGGATATGCGATGCTCCACCGTATGATGGACATGTGACGCTCCACCGTACGATGGACATGTGACGCTCCACCGTATGATGGACATGCTATGCTCCACCGTACGATGGACATGTGACGCTCTACCGAATGATGGACATGGGAGGCTCCACCGTAAGATGGACATGTGACGCTCCACTGTACGATGGACATGCGACGCTCCATCGTACGATGGACATGGGATGCTCCACCGTACGATAGACATGTGATGATCCACCGTACGATAGACATGTGATGATCCACCATACGATGGACATCTAACGCTCCATCATACGATGGACATGCGATGCTCCACCGTACGATAGACATGTGATGATCCACCGTACGATGGACATCTGACGCTCCACCGTACAATGGATATGCGATGCTCCACCGTACGATGGACATGGGACGCTCCACCGTATGATGGACATGTGACGCTCCACCGTATGATGGACATGCGAGGCTCCACTGAACGATGGACATGTGACGCTCCACCGTACGATGGACATGGGATGCTCCATCGTACGATGGACATGTGACGCTCCACCGTACGATGGACATGCGACGCTCCACCGCACGATGGACATGCGACGCTCCACTGTACGATGGACATGTGACGCTCCACCGTATGATGGACATGCGATGCTCCACCGTACAATGGACATGCGACGCTCCATCGTACGATGGACATGTGATGCTCCACCATACGATGGACATCTGACTCTCCTCCGTACGATGGACATGCCACGCTCAAATGTACGATGGACATGTGACGCTCCACCGTACGATGGACATGCGACGCTCCATCGTATGATGGCCTAGTGACGCTCCATCGTAAGATGGACATGCGACGCTCCGCCGTACGATGGACATTCGATGCTCCACATACGATGGACATGTGGCGCCCCACTGTACGATGGACATGCGATGCTCCACTGTATGAAGGACATGCGATGCTTTACTGTACAATGGACACGTGACGCTCCACCGTGCGATGGACATGTGACGCTCCATCGTACGATGGACTAACGAAGCTCCACCGTAAGATGGACATGTGACGCTTCACAATACGATGGACATGTGACGCTCCACTGTACGATGGACATGCGACGCTCCATTGTACGATGGACATGGGATGCTCCACCGTATGATGGACATGTGACGCTCCACTGTACGATTGTCATGTGACCCTCCACCGTATGATGGACATGCAAGGCTCCACTGTACAATGGACATGTGACGCTCCACCGTACGATGGACATGCGACGCTCCACTGTATGATGGACATGCGACGCTCTATCGTACAATGGACATGTGACGCTCCACCATATGATGGACATCTGATGCTCCATCGTACGATGGACATGCGATGCTCCACTGTATGATGGACTTGTGACGCTCCACCGTATGATTGACATGCGAGGCTCCACGGTACGATGGACATGTGACGCTCCACCGTACGATGGCCATGGGATGCTCCATCGAACGATGGACATGTGACGCTCCACCCAACGATGGACATGCTATGCTCCACCGTACGATGGACATGTGACGCTCCACCGTACGATGGACATGGGACGCTCCACCGTAGGATGGACATGTGACGCTCCACCGTACGATGGACATGTGATGCTCCACCGTACGATGGACATGGGACGCTCCACCGTATGATGGACATGCAAGGCTCCACTGTACGATGGACATGTGACGCTCCACCGTACGATGGACATGGGATGCTCCATCGTATGATGGACATG
Organism: Terebella lapidaria; assembly: GCA_949152475.1. Classification (NCBI taxonomy): domain Eukaryota; kingdom Metazoa; phylum Annelida; class Polychaeta; order Terebellida; family Terebellidae; genus Terebella; species Terebella lapidaria. The sequence goes on along the minus strand of OX424557.1, from coordinate 4,147,442 downwards.
TGACGCTCCACCGTACGATGGATATGCGATGCTCCACCGTATGATGGACATGGGATGCTCCAATGTACGATGGACATGCGACGCTCCACTGTACGATGGACATGCGATGCTCCACTGTACAATGGACAGGTGACGCTCCACTGTATGATGGACATGCGAGGCTCCACTGTACGATGGACATGTGACGCCCCACCGTACGATGGACATGCGATGCTCCACCGTACGATGGACATGTGATGCTCCACCGTACGATGCACATCTGACGCTAAACCGTACGATGGACATGCGATGCTCCACCGTACGATGGACATCTGATTCTCCACCATACGATGGACATGTGACGCTCCACTGTATGATGGACATACGACGCTTCACTGTACAATGGACATGTGACACTCCACGTACGATGGACATGCGACGCTCCATCTTACGATGGACATCGGATGCTCTATCGTACGATGGACTAGCGATGCTCCACCGTAAGATGGACATGTGCCACTCCAAAGTACGATGGACATGCGACACTCCATCGTACGATGGACATGGGATGCTCCACCGTATGATGGACATGTGACGCTCCACCGTACGATCTACATGTGATGCTCCACCGTACGATGGACATCTGACGCTCCAACGTACGATAGACATGCGATGCTCCACCGTACGATGGACATGTGACCCTCCACTGCACGATTCTCATGTGACCCTCCACCGTATGATGGACATGCAAGGCTCCACTGTACAATGGACATGTGATGCTCCACCGTACGATGGACATGCGACGCTCCACTGTAGGATGGACATGCGACGCTCCATCGTACGATGGACATGTGACGCTCCACCATATGATGGACATCTGATGCTCCACTGTACGATGGACATGCGACGCTCCACTGTATGATGGACATGCGACGCTCCATCGTACGATGGACATGCGATGCTCCACTGTACGATGGACATGTGACGCTCCACCGTATGATTGACATGCGAGGCTCCACTGTACGATGGACATGTGACGCTCCACCGTACGATGGACATGGGATGCTCCATCGTATGATGGACATGTGACGCTCCACCGTACGATGGATATGCGATGCTCCACCTTATGATGGACATGGGACGCTCCAATGTACGATGGACATGCGACGCTCCACTGTACGATGGACATGCGATGCTCCACTGTACGATGGACATGTGACGCTCCACCGTATGATGGACATGCGAGGCTCCACTGTACGATGGACATGTGACGCTCCACCGTATGATGGACATGCGATGCTCCACCGTACGATGGACATGTGATGCTCCACCGTACGATGGACATCTGACGCTAAACTGTACGATGGACATGCGATGCTCCACCGTACGATGGACATCTGATGCTTCACCATACGATGGACATGTGACGCTCCACTGTATGATGGACATGCAACGCTTCACTGTACAATGGACATGTGACACTCCACGTACGATGGACATGCGACGCTCCATCGTACGATGGACATGGGATGCTCTATCGTACGATGGACTAGCGATGCTCCACCGTAAGATGGACATGTGACGCCCCATCGTACGACGGACATGCGACACTCCATCGTACGATGGACATGGGATGCTCCACCGTATGATGGACATGTGACGCTCCACCGTACGATCTACATGTGATGCTCCACCGTACGATGGACATGTGACGCTCCACCGTACGATGGACATGCTATGCTCCACCGTACGATGGACATGTGACGCTCTACCGAATGATGGACATGCGAGGCTCCACCGTAAGATGGACATGTGACGCTCCACCGTACGATTGACATGCGACGCTCCATCGTACGATGGACATGGGATGCTCCACCGTATGATGGACATGTGACGCTCCACCGTACGATGGACATGCGACGCTTGACTGTATGATGGACAGGCGACGCTCCATCGTACGATGGACATGTGACGCTCCACCATATGATGGACATCTGATGCTCCACCGTACGATGGACATGCGATGCTCCACTGTACGATGGACATGTGACGCTCCACCGTATGATTGACATACGAGGCTCTACTGTACGATGGACATGTGACGCTCCACCGTACGATGGACATGGGATGCTCCATCGAACGATGGACATGTGACTCTCCACCCAACGATGGACATGCTATGCTCCACCGTACGATGGACATGTGACGCTCCACCGTACGATGGACATGGGACGCTCCACCGTAGGATGGACATGTGACGCTCCACCGTACGATGGACATGTGACGCTCCACCGTATGATGGACATGCGAGGCTCCACCGTACGATGGACATGAGACGCTCCACCGTACGATGGACATGCGACGCTCCATCGTACGATGGACTAGCGATGCTCCACCGTAAGATGGACATGTGACGCTCCACCGTACGATGGACATGCGACGCTCCAGCGTACGATGGACATGGGATGCTCCACCGTACGATGGACATGTGACGCTCCACCGTACGATGGACATGGGACGCTCCACCGTACGATGGACATGTGACGCTCCATCGTACGATGGACTAGCGATGCTCCACTGTAAGATGGACATGTGAAGCTCCACCGTACGATGGACATGCGACGCTCCATCGTACGATGGACATGGGATGCTCCACCGTACGATGGACATGTGACGCTCCACAGTACGATGGACATGGGACGCTCCACCATACGATGGAGATGCGATGCTCCACCATATGATGGACATGTGACGCTCCACTATACGATGGATATGCGATGCTCCACCGTAAGATGGACATGTGACGCTCCACCGTACGATGGACATGTGACGCTCCACCGTACGATGGACATGCTATGCTCCACCGTACGATGGACATGTGACGCTCTACCGAATGATGGACATGCGAGGCTCCACCGTAAGATGGACATGGGACGCTCCACCGTACGATGGACATGCGACGCTCCATCGTACGATGGACATGGGATGCTCCACCGTATGATGGACATGTGACGCTCCACCGTACGATGGATATGCGATGCTCCACCGTATGATGGACATGGGACGCTCCAATGTACGATGGACATGTGACGCTGCACTGTACGATGGACATGCGATGCTCCACTGTACGATGGACATGTGACGCTCCACCGTACGATGGACATGCTATGCTCCACCGTACGATGGACATGCGACGCTCTACCGAATGATGGACATGCGAGGCTCCACCGTAAGATGGACATGTGACGCTCCACCGTACGATGGACATGCGACGCTCCATCGTACGATGGACATGGGATGCTCCACCGTATGATGGACATGTGACGCTCCACCGTACGATGGATATGCGATGCTCCACCGTATGATGGACATGTGACGCTCCACTGTACGATGGACATGCGATGCTCCACTGTACGATGGACATGTGACGCTCCAGTGTACGATGGACATGCAACGCTCCGCTGTACAATGGACATGTGACACTCCACGTACGATGGACATGCGACGCTCCATCGTACGATGGACATGGGATGCTCTCTCGTACGATGGACTAGCGATGCTCCAAGGTAAGATGGACATGTGCCGCCCCACCGTACGATGGACATGCGACGCTCCATTGTACGATGGACATGGGATGCTCCACCGTATGATGGACATGTGACGCTCCACCGTACGATGGATATGCGATGCTCCACCGTATGATGGACACGGGACACTCCAATGTACGATGGACATGCGACGCTCCACTGTACGATGGACATGCGATGCTCCACTGTACGATGGACATGTGACGCTCCACCGTATGATGGACATGTGACGCACCACCGTACGATGGACATGAGACGCTCCACCGTACGATCGACATGCGATGCTTCACAGTACGATGGACATGTGATGCTCCACCATACGATGGACATCTAATGCTCCACCGTACGATGGACATGCGACGCTCCATCGTATGATGGACATGTGATGCTCCACTGTACGATGGACATGCGACGCTCCATCGTACGATGGACATGTGACGCTCCACCGTACGATCGACATGCGATGCTTCACGATACGATGGACATGTGATGCTCCACCATACGATGGACATCTAACGCTCCATCATACGATGGACATGCGATGCTCCACCGTACGATAGACATGTGATGATCCACCGTACGATGGACATCTGACGCTCCACCGTACAATGGATATGCGATGTTCCACCGTACGATGGACATGGGACGCTCCACCGTACGATGGACATGGGATGCTCCATCGTATGATGGACATGCGAGGCTCCACTGAACGATGGACATGTGACGCTCCACCGTACGATGGACATGGGATGCTCCATCGTACGATGGACATGTGACGCTCCACCGTACGATGGACATGCGACGCTCCACCGCACGATGGACATGCGACGCTCCACCCAACGATGGACATGCTATGCTCCACCGTACGATGGACATGTGACGCTCCACCGTACGATGGATATGGGACGCTCCACCGTAGGATGGACATGTGACGCTCCACCGTACGATGGACATGTGACGCTCCACCGTACGATGGACATGGGATGCTCCACCGTAGGATGGACATGTGACGCTCCACCGTACGATGGACATGTGACGCTCCACCGTACGATGGACAAGCTATGTTCCACCGTACGATGGACATGTGACGCTCCACCCAACGATGGACATGCTATGCTCCACCGTACGATGGACATGTGACGCTCCACCGTACGATGGACATGGGACGCTCCACCGTGGGATGGACATGTGACGCTCCACCGTACGATGGACATGTAATGCTCCACCGTATGATGGACATGCGAGGCTCCACTGTACGATGGACATGAGACGCTCCACTGTACGATGGACATGCGACGCTCCATCGTACGATGGACTAGCGATGCTCCACCGTAAGATGGACATAGGACGCTCCATCGTACGATGGACATGTGACGCTCCACAGTACGATGGACATGGGACGCTCCACCGTATGATGGACATGGGACGCTCCACTGTACGATGGACATGCTATGCTCCATCGTATGATGGACATGTGATGCTCCACCGTACGATGGATATGCGACGCTCCATCGTACGATGGACATGTGACGCTCCACCGTACTATCGACATGCGATGCTTCACAGTACGATGGACATGTGATGCTCCACCATACGATGGACATCTAATGCTCCACCGTACGATGGACATGCGACGCTCCATCGTATGATGGACATGTGATGCTCCACTGTACGATGGACATGCGACGCTCCATCGTACGATGGACATGTGACGCTCCACCGTACGATGGACATGCGACGCTCCATTGTACGATGGACATGGGATGCTCCACCGTATGATGGACATGTGACGCTCCACCGTACGATGGATATGCGATGCTCCACCGTATGATGGACATGGGACGCTCCAATGTACGATGGACATGCGACGCTCCACTGTACGATGGACATGCGATGCTCCACTGTACGATGGACATGTGACGCTCCACCGTATGATGGACATGTGACGCACCACCGTACGATGGACATGAGACGCTCCACCGTACGATCGACATGCGATGCTTCACAGTACGATTGACATGTGATGCTCCACCGTACGATGGACATGAGATGCTCCATCGTATGATGGACATGCGACGCTCCACCGTACGATGGACATGCGATGCTCCACCGTACGATCTACATGTGATGCTCCACCGTACGATGGACATGTGACGCTCCACTGTACGATTGTCATGTGACCCTCCACCGTATGATGGACATGCAAGGCTCCACTGTACAATGGACATGTGACGCTCCACCGTACGATGGACATGCGACGCTCCACCATATGATGGACATCTGATGCTCCACCGTACGATGGACATGCGATGCTCCACTGTACGATGGACATGTGACGCTCCACCGTACGATTGACATGCGAGGCTCCACTGTACGATGGACATGTGACGCTCCACCGTACGATGGACATGGGATGCTCCATCGAACGATGGACATGTGACGCTCCACCCAACGATGGACATGCTATGCTCCACCGTACGATGGACATGTGACGCTCCACCATACGATGGACATGGGACGCTCTACCGTGGGATGGACATGTGACGCTCCACCGTACGATGGACATGTAATGCTCCCCCGTATGATGGACATGCGAGGCTCCACTGTACGATGGACATGAGACGCTCCACTGTACGATGGACATGCGACGCTCCATCGTACGATGGACTAGCGATGCTCCACCGTAAGATGGACATAGGACGCTCCATCGTACGATGGACATGTGACGCTCCACAGTACGATGGACATGGGACGCTCCACCGTATGATGGACATGGGACGCTCCACTGTACGATGGACATGCTATGCTCCATCGTATGATGGACATGTGATGCTCCACCGTACGATGGACATGCGACGCTCCATCGTACGATGGACATGTGACGCTCCACCGTACTATCGACATGCGATGCTTCACAGTACGATGGACATGTGATGCTCCACCATACGATGGACATCTAATGCTCCACCGTACGATGGACATGCGACGCTCCATCGTATGATGGACATGTGATGCTCCACTGTACGATGGACATGCGACGCTCCATCGTACGATGGACATGTGACGCTCCACCGTACGATCGACATGCGATGCTTCACGGTACGATGGACATGTGATGCTCCACCATACGATGGACATCTAACGCTCCATCATACGATGGACATGCGATGCTCCACCGTACCATAGACATGTGATGATCCACCGTACGATGGACATCTGACGCTCCACCGTACAATGGATATGCGATGCTCCACCGTACGATGGACATGGGACGCTCCACCGTACGATGGACATGTGACGCTCCACCGTATGATGGACATGCGAGGCTCCACTGAACGATGGACATGTGACGCTCCACCGTACGATGGACATGGGATGCTCCATCATACGATGGACATGTGACGCTCCACCGTACGATGGACATGCGACGCTCCACCGCACGATGGACATGCGACGCTCCACTGTACGATGGACATGTGACGCTCCACCGTATGATGGACATGCGATGCTCCACCGTACAATGGACATGCGACGCTCCATCGTACGATGGACATGTGATGCTCCACCATACGATGGACATCTGACTCTCCTCCGTACGATGGACATGCCACGCTCAAATGTACGATGGACATGTGACGCTCCACCGTACGATGGACATGCGACGCTCCATCGTATGATGGCCTAGTGACGCTCCATCGTAAGATGGACATGCGATGCTCCGCCGTACGATTTACATTCGATGCTCCACATACGATGGACATGTGGCGCCCCACTGTACGATGGACATGCGATGCTCCACTGTATGAAGGACATGCGATGCTTTACTGTACAATGGACACGTGACGCTCCACCGTGCGATGGACATGTGACACTCCATCGTACGATGGACTAACGAAGCTCCACCGTAAGATGGACATGTGACGCTTCACAATACGATGGACATGTGACGCTCCACGTACGATGGACATGCGACGCTCCATCGTACGATGGACATGGGATGCTCTCTCGTACGATGGACTAGCGATGCTCCAAGGTAAGATGGACATGTGCCGCCACACCGTACGATGGACATGCGACGCTCCATTGTACGATGGACATGGGATGCTCCACCGTATGATGGACATGTGACGCTCCACCGTACGATGGATATGCGATGCTCCACCGTATGATGGACATGGGACGCTCCAATGTACGATGGACATGCGACGCTCCACTGTACGATGGACATGCGATGCTCCACTGTACGATGGACATGTGACGCTCCACCGTATGATGGACATGCAAGGCTCCACTGTACGATGGACATGTGACGCTCCACCGTACGATGGACATGGGATGCTCCATCGTATGATGGACATGTGACGCTCCACCGTAGATGGACATGCGATGCTCCACCGTACGATCTACATGTGATGTTCCACCGTACGATGGACATGTGACGCTCCACTGTACGATTGTCATGTGACCCTCCACCGTATGATGGACATGCAAGGCTCCACTGTACAATGGACATGTGACGCTTTACCGTACGATGGACATGCGACGCTCCACTGTATGATGGACATGCGACGCTCTATCGTACGATGGACATGTGACGCTCCACCGTATGATGGACATGCGAGGCTCCACTGTACGATGGACATGAGACGCTCCACTGTACAATGGACATGCGACGCTCCATCGTACAATGGACTAGCGATGCTCCACCGTAAGATGGACATACGACGCTCCATCGTACGATGGACATGTGACGCTCCACCGTACGATGGACATGTAATGCTCCACCGTATGATGGACATGCGAGGCTCCACTGTACGATGGACATGCGACGCTCCATCGTACGATGGACTAGTGATGCTCCACCGTAAGATGGACATAGGACGCTCCATCGTACGATGGACATGTGACGCTCCACAGTACGATGGACATGGGACGCTCCACCGTATGATGGACATGGGACGCTCCACTGTACGATGGACATGCTATGCTCCATCGTATGATGGACATGTGATGCTCCACCGTACGATGGACATGCGACGCTCCATCGTACGATGGACATGTGACGCTCCACCGTACTATCGACATGCGATGCTTCACAGTACGATGGACATGTGATGCTCCACCATACGATGGACATCTAATGCTCCACCGTACGATGGACATGCGACGCTCCATCGTATGATGGACATGTGATGCTCCACTGTACGATGGACATGCGACGCTCCATCGTACGATGGACATGTGACGCTCCATCGTACGATGGACATGTGACGCTCCACCGTACGATCGACATGCGATGCTTCACGGTACGATGAACATGTGATGCTCCACCATACGATGGACATCTAACGCTCCATCATACGATGGACATGCGATGCTCCACCGTACGATAGACATGTGATGATCCACCGTACGATGGACATCTGACGCTCCACCGTACAATGGATATGCGATGCTCCACCGTACGATGGACATGGGACGCTCCACCGTATGATGGACATGTGACGCTCCACCGTATGATGGACATGCGAGGCTCCACTGAACGATGGACATGTGACGCTCCACCGTACGATGGACATGGGATGCTCCATCGTACGATGGACATGTGACGCTCCACCATACGATGGACATGCGACGCTCCACCGCACGATGGACATGCGACGCTCCACTGTACGATGGACATGTGACGCTCCACCGTATGATGGACATGCGATGCTCCACCGTACAATGGACATGCGACGCTCCATGGTACGATGGACATGTGATGCTCCACCATACGATGGACATCTGACTCTCCTCCGTACGATGGACATGCCACGCTCAAATGTACGATCATATACTGCAGATACATATCGTGAAATATTTCAGTTCTGAACCGACAACTAATCCGTAGTAATTCTAAGAGAAGAGAAAACCGCTGAAGACTTATCCAAAGCTCAATAGAAATACAAATAAACCATGTTTAGGTTTAGATTAAGACTCTCTATACGTCCAGTGACCGTTCCGGTGTCCCACTTCCTCTTGTTCACGTGTCGACGTGAAGGTAGGAGGTCGTCAGGAGCCCTCGAGTGCAGGTCGTCTCGTGCAGAGGCAATCGTCTGCGGAGGACTATCCTCGCAGGGATAGCGTCTCTGCGGAGGTAGATTTCATTTTGAAACATGTGAATGTTTCAAGCAGTGTACATATACTATGTATACTGCTATATCATCATAGGCTAATGTCACATTAATATTGATAATATAGTTTTGAGCAGCATTTTTGTTTTTATAAAATACCGTAGCACATGGGTCTTGTTGGGTTTTTTTCGATATGAACCACCAGAAAAATTGGTTGTAGTATGGAATGACCTTTTGATAAATAGCTTGCCACTCCATGGCGCCGTGATGTTCATTCAAACCATACAGTACAGATTCCGATACAAGGCAATCGATATCATATAACATTGGATATTCCGTGGAAAATATGATACACATATGTGCATGAAAGAGTGCAGAGTGAAAGACAGAAGTCGAATCTCGGGTGCTGAAGTAAAGGTGTGAAGTATGGCTTGGTCACCGCTCATGGGCACAAAGTGTGTCACGGAAGCCGGTGTAACGCGGAAACTGTCCCCCTGCGAAATACTGTCCACCCCCTTTGATCTTTTAGGGGGGAAGAAATATCGATGCGAGATTTTGCATCCCCTTCAATACAATTACAGGGGGTGCATTATTTCGCTGCGAAGATTTGTCTCCCCTGCCAAATATTGCACCCCGTCCTGAGTGTTCATTTGTTAATTGCAATCAAGAATGTGTGGAGGAATATCACGAGTATAGAATAACTATAAGTTTAGCTCAATGACATATATAGATGGAATATAAATTTATCATACCATGCAATAAAATACTGTAGGATGACTAATATTGTAGGACGACAAAAAGTTTGTGTTCGTCTGATTTTGGAACTCGTTGGAAGCATTAAATATATACTGTTTAAATATAGTATCAATAAAAAAATATACATACTGTATCATATATATTGTTGTAAAATATCATTTTTGTTGTCCTACAATATTAGTCATTCTACAGTATTTTATTGCATGGTGTGATAAATTTATATTCCATCTATATATGTCATTGAGCTAAAGTTATAGTTATTCTATACTCGTGATAGTACAGTTCGCAATGCACTAATCGCAAGTCACAAATCTTGAACTCGGTATTGAATATCCGCCTGTATATTGTCACGGCATGTACATTGACACTGTGATGATTTGATTCTTAATCTAGTATTTATATGATCCTGATGGTTACATCGTTATTGTAGCAGTTGACCAGGAGGGACAACACGACCCCCCCCCTTGTCCCCATCCATCGTGAAGATGATTATCATGAAAGTTATTTTGTAATCAAACGCCTGTTATGATACTTGGTATCTACATGTACATGTATTACAGCACAATTACAGAAGGTCAAGCTGCGCCGTATTTGGGTACTTCAGTATGTGTCTTAATCGTCACGTTTTTAATCGCTATAAAACATTTTTAGATCAAATAAAAGTATTCAGTTAACAAGGTGATATCATTGTCATTATTATGAGTGTTATTATGAATATACAGACAGAGAAATCCCGTTGTCAATATGCTCAACCCAACAAAGAGCCTAAGCCCCCAAAAAAAAAAACGAGACATCAATGTTGCTCTCATTTATTAACATAATTTTGAAGTTGTTTTGGAAACGAGTGACGAATTACTAAATGAATTGTTTTATTTATTTGTATCATTTCATATTAATAGTGCATCAAGTCTCCATAAAATTCACCCCAGATCGGTCGACTTTTAAAAGACCCGAAAATATATGTTTTGGAAAATTCTCAATATTAATATACCGAAGGTATACTTCAATCGGAAATATAACAGATGAATATATATTTCAAGCTTCAACTCGTTACAAAATACTGTAAAATTGTAAAACAGTGTTCACAAGAACTTGCTACGAATAAACCTTCTAAAGTGTGATGATGTAGCCTATCAAATGTTTCAAATGAAATACCAGTTTTGCCAAAATTGTGTGTATAAAATAAAATCTAGACACTCACTAAGACATCACTTCAAGAAAATACATGTAGTCATAATCGCTATGTATAGCCTCTAATTAACAGTTGCAGGGGTTCTATATATCTCACCATGCACGTGAGTGGTGGTCAATGTAAATAGGAGATGGCGTTGTGATCAAACGGAATAGTCAGTTCAACACACGGAATTAAGTCGTATTCATGGGGGACAGAATATGGCAAGCCGTTTGCGATAAAATGCACCCCCGGACATTATATCGCAAGTCACTTGCAATATTTCGTCCCCTAATACATTATATACGGGGGGACATAAAATCGCACTACACCGGTCATTCGGGCATTAGTAACCTTCTTCACATAATATTATGAATATTGGATTGAACAGTTCATTACATTAGTATATGTTTGAACCGGTGCCATCAAAGGAGCTGTGCAAACTCAAGCTCCCTTGAATGAAATGAAAAATATACGTAGGCTCATGTCAAGCGGCTTTACACAATCACCGAGGGCTAGAAAAAAATGGGTTGGATTGTATCTGCCCTGGCGGGTTCGAAACGCTGTATGTACGTCCTAGTGGCATTATGATCCAGAGAGGAGCTGATTGGCTGTGATGAACAGGAGGGCGGAGTTTGCTGAGAGCGGAGTCAAGAATACTAACCAATTGTTTAGTATTCTTGGTGGAGTTGTGTGATATAGCAGGAGCCGTGTTATTTTGTGGGCGCCTGTGATAGCCTGGCAAATTAATTGAACACGCAGTTTTATGCATCTCTGTATTTTGCGGGATACCTGCACCGGCACCTCAAATGTGCTATGCTATGACTACGATTTTACCCATGGAAATTGTTAAAAATTAAAGAAACAGTTTGACAACTATTGTAACTAATCAATATATTGAGTGCATATGTCGAATGTCATGGATATAGCTCAAGATATGAAAAGTTTATGAAGAAAGTCCCGGAACTTGTTGAACATCAAATGATCATAGACTTCATTTAGCACAAATATCATGTTTTCAATGGACATCGAGTCTTTAGCATATTGCAACCGTTGACCACTGGTTCGTCGCTTTTATATTGTTTTCAAAACGTAAAGCTGGTAAAGGGTCGTGCACATAATTTTCTGCCTTTGACCATGGACTGGGCGAAACATTATTCCAAGCTTGGGAGGCGGTCGTGTACATAATTTTTGGTCTTTGACCACGGGCTGGGAGGAACGTTATGTCGCGCTTGGGAGGCGGTCGTGCACATAATTTTTGGTCTTTGACCACGGACTGGGAGGAACGTTATGTCGCGCTTGGGAGGCGGTCGTGTACATAATTTTTGGGCTTTGACCATAGGCTGGGAGAAACGTTATGCCGCGCTCGGCAGACGGTCGTGTACCTAACAAGAGGATGTAGAATTCACAGCATTTGGTGTAGTAATAAAGATAATATGATCAATGATTCGATAAATATCTTGGTACATTTTCCATGTGTCTCTTGGTACAGGATTTATGTCAAATCCCAGTAGAATCAGAAAATCTAATTTGAAATAATACTTTGTTAATGGACATGTGACGCTCCACCGTACGATGGACATGCGACGCTCCATCGTATGATGGCCTAGTGACGCTCCATCGTAAGATGGACATGCGACGCTCCGCCGTACGATGGACATTCGATGCTCCACATACGATGGACATGTGGCGCCCCACTGTACGATGGACATGCGATGCTCCACTGTATGAAGGACATGCAATGCTTTACTGTACAATGGACACGTGACGCTCCACCGTGCGATGGACATGTGACGCTCCATCGTACGATGGACTAACGAAGCTCCACCATAAGATGGACATGTGACGCTTCACAATACGATGGACATGTGACGCTCCACTGTACGATGGACATGGGATGCTCCACCGTATGATGGACATGTGACGCTCCACCGTACGATGGATATGCGATGCTCCACCGTATGATGGACATGGGACGCTCCAATGTACGATGGACATGCGACGCTCCACTGTACGGTGGACATGCGATGCTCCACTGTACGATGGACATGTGACGCTCCACCGTATGATGGACATGCAAGGCTCCACTGTACGATGGACATGCCACGCTCAAATGTACGATGGACATGTGACGCTCCACCGTACGATGGACATGCGACGCTCCATCGTATGATGGCCTAGTGACGCTCCATCGTAAGATGGACATGCGACGCTCCGCCGTACGATGGACATTCGATGCTCCACATACGATGGACATGTGGCGCCCCACTGTACGATGGACATGCGATGCTCCACTGTATGAAGGACATGCGATGCTTTACTGTACAATGGACACGTGACGCTCCACCGTGCGATGGACATGTGATGCTCCATCGTACGATGGACTAACGAAGCTCCACCGTAAGATGGACATGTGACGCTTCACAATACGATGGACATGTGACGCTCCACCGTACGATGGATATGCGATGCTCCACCGTATGATGGACATGGGACGCTCCAATGTACGATGGACATGCGACGCTCCACTGTAGGATGGACATGCGACGCTCCATCGTACGATGGACATGTGACGCTCCACCATATGATGGACATCTGATGCTCCACCGTACGATGGACATGCGACGCTCCACTGTATGATGGACATGCGACGCTCCATCGTACGATGGACATGTGACGCTCCACCATATGATGGACATCTGATGCTCCACCGTACGATGGACATGCGATGCTCCACTGTACGATGGACATGTGACGCTCCACCGTATGATTGACATGCGAGGCTCCACTGTACGATGGACATGTGACGCTCCACCGTACGATGGACATGGGATGCTCCATCGTATGATGGACATGTGACGCTCCACCGTAAGATGGATATGCGATGCTCCACCTTATGATGGACATGGGACGCTCCAATGTACGATGGACATGCGACGCTCCACTGTACGATGGACATGCGATGCTCCACTGTACGATGGACATGTGACGCTCCACCGTATGATGGACATGCGAGGCTCCACTGTACGATGGACATGTGACGCTCCACCGTATGATGGACATGCGATGCTCCACCGTACGATGGACATGTGATGCTCCACCGTACGATGGACATCTGACGCTAAACTGTACGATGGACATGCGATGCTCCACCGTACGATGGACATCTGATGCTTCACCATACGATGGACATGTGACGCTCCACTGTATGATGGACATGGAACGCTTCACTGTACAATGGACATGTGACACTCCACGTACGATGGACATGCGACGCTCCATCGTACGATGGACATGGGATGCTCTATCGTACGATGGACTAGCGATGCTCCACCGTAAGATGGACATGTGACGCCCCATCGTACGACGGACATGCGACACTCCATCGTACGATGGACATGGGATGCTCCACCGTATGATGGACATGTGACGCTCCACCGTACGATCTACATGTGATGCTCCACCGTACGATGGACATGTGACGCTCCACCGTACGATGGACATGCTATGCTCCACCGTACGATGGACATGTGACGCTCTACCGAATGATGGACATGCGAGGCTCCACCGTAAGATGGACATGTGACGCTCCACCGTACGATGGACATGCGATGCTCCATCGTACGATGGACATGGGATGCTCCACCGTATGATGGACATGTGACGCTCCACAGTACGATGGACATGCGACGCTTGACTGCATGATGGACAGGCGACGCTCCATCGTACGATGGACATGTGACGCTCCACCATATGATGGAAATCTGATGCTCCACCGTACGATGGACATGCGATGCTCCACTGTACGATGGACATGAGACGCTCCACCGTACGATGGACATGCGACGCTCCATCGTACGATGGACTAGCGATGCTCCACCGTAAGATGGACATGTGACGCTCCACCGTACGATGGACATGCGACGCTCCAGCGTACGATGGACATGGGATGCTCCACCGTACGATGGACATGTGACCCTCCACCGTACGATGGACATGGGACGCTCCACCGTACGATGGACATGTGACGCTCCATCGTACGATGGACTAGCGATGCTCCACCGTAAGATGGACATGTGAAGCTCCACCGTACGATGGACATGCGACGCTCCATCGTACGATGGACATGGGATGCTCCACCGTACGATGGACATGTGACGCTCCACAGTACGATGGACATGGGACGCTCCACCATACGATGGATATGCGATGCTCCACCATATGATGGACATGTGACGCTCCAGTATACGATGGATATGCGATGCTCCACCGTATGATGGACATGTGACGCTCCACCGTACGATGGACATGTGACGCTCCACCGTACGATGGACATGCTATGCTCCACCGTACGATGGACATGTGACGCTCTACCGAATGATGGACATGCGAGGCTCCACCGTAAGATGGACATGTGACGCTCCACCGTACGATGGACATGCGACGCTCCATCGTACGATGGACATGGGATGCTCCACCGTATGATGGACATGTGACGCTCCACCGTACGATGGATATGCGATGCTCCACCGTATGATGGACATGGGACGCTCCAATGTACGATGGACATGTGACGCTCCACTGTACGATGGACATGCGATGCTCCACTGTACGATGGACATGTGACGCTCCACCGTACGATGGACATGCTATGCTCCACCGTACGATGGACATGTGACGCTCTACCGAATGATGGACATGCGAGGCTCCACCGTAAGATGGACATGTGACGCTCCACCGTACGATGGACATGCAACGCTCCATCGTACGATGGACATGGGATGCTCCACCGTATGATGGACATGTGACGCTCCACCGTACGATGGATATGCGATGCTCCACCGTAGGATGGACATGTGATGCTCCACTGTGCGATGGACATGCGATGCTCCACTGTACGATGGACATGTGACGCTCCACTGTACGATGGACATGCAACGCTCCACTGTACAATGGACATGTGACACTCCACGTACGATGGACATGCGACGCTCCATCGTACGATGGACATGGGATGCTCTCTCGTACGATGGACTAGCGATGCTCCAAGGTAAGATGGACATGTGCCGCCCCACCGTACGATGGACATGTGACGCTCCATTGTACGATGGACATGGGATGCTCCACCGTATGATGGACATGTGACGCTCCACCGTACGATGGATATGCGATGCTCCACCGTATGATGGACATGGGACGCTCCAATGTACGATGGACATGCGACGCTCCACTGTACGATGGACATGCGATGCTCCACTGTACGATGGACATGTGACGCTCCACCGTATGATGGACATGTGACGCACCACCGTACGATGGACATGAGACGCTCCACCGTACGATCGACATGCGATGCTTCACAGTACGATTGACATGTGATGCTCCACCGTACGATGGACATGGGATGCTCCTTCGTATGATGGACATGCGACGCTCCACCGTACGATAGACATGCGATGCTCCACCGTACGATCTACATGTGATGCTCCACCGTACGATGGACATGTGACGCTCCACTGTACGATTGTCATGTGACCCTCCACCGTATGATGGACATGCAAGGCTCCACTGTACAATGGACATGTGACGCTCCACCGTACGATGGACATGCGACGCTCCACTGTATGATGGACGTGCGACGCTCCATCGTACGATGGACATGTGACGCTCCACCATATGATGGACATCTGATGCTCCACCGTACGATGGACATGCGATGCTCCACTGTACGATGGACATGTGACGCTCCACCGTATGATTGACATGCGAGGCTCCACTGTACGATGGACATGTGACGCTCCACCGTACGTTGGACATGGGATGCTCCATCGAACGATGGACATGTGACGCTCCACCCAACGATGGACATGCTATGCTCCACCGTACGATGGACATGTGACGCTCCACCGTACGATGGACATGGGACGCTCCACCGTGGGATGGACATGTGACGCTCCACCGTACGATGGACATGTAATGCTCCACCGTATGATGGACATGCGAGGCTCCACTGTACGATGGACATGAGACGCTCCACTGTACGATGGACATGCGACGCTCCATCGTACGATGGACTAGCGATGCTCCACCGTAAGATGGACATAGGACGCTCCATCGTACGATGGACATGTGACGCTCCATAGTACGATGGACATGGGACGCTCCACCGTATGATGGACATGGGACGCTCCACTGTACGATGGACATGCTATGCTCCATCGTATGATGGACATGTGATGCTCCACCGTACGATGGACATGCGACGCTCCATCGTACGATGGACATGTGACGCTCCACCGTACTATCGACATGCGATGCTTCACAGTACGATGGACATGTGATGCTCCACCATACGATGGACATCTAATGCTCCACCGTACGATGGACATGCGACGCTCCATCGTATGATGGACATGTGATGCTCCACTGTACGATGGACATGCGACGCTCCATCGTACGATGGACATGTGACGCTCCACCGTACGATCGACATGCGATGCTTCACGGTGCGATGGACATGTGATGCTCCACCATACGATGGACATCTAACGCTCCATCATACGATGGACATGCGATTCTCCACCGTACGATAGACATGTGATGATCCACCGTACGATGGACATCTGACGCTCCACCGTACAATGGATATGCGATGCTCCACCGTACGATGGACATGGGACGCTCCACCGTACGATGGACATGTGACGCTCCACCGTATGATGGACATGCGAGGCTCCACTGAACGATGGACATGTGACGCTCCACCGTACGATGGACATGGGATGCTCCATCGTACGATGGACATGTGACGCTCCACCGTAACGATGGACATGCGACGCTCCACCGCACGATGGACATGCGACGCTCCACCCAACGATGGACATGCTATGCTCCACCGTACGATGGACATGTGACGCTCCACCGTACGATGGACATGGGACGCTCCACCGTAGGATGGACATGTGACGCTCCACCGTACGATGGACATGTGACGCTCCACCATACGATGGACATGGGATGCTCCACCGTAGGATGGACATGTGACGCTCCACCGTACGATGGACATGTGACGCTCCACCGTACGATGGACAAGCTATGTTCCACCGTACGATGGACATGTGACGCTCTACCGAATGATGGACATGCGAGGCTCCACCGTAAGATGGACATGTGACGCTCCACCGTACGATGGACATGCGACGCTCCACCGCACGATGGACATGCGACGCTCCACTGTACGATGGACATGTGACGCTCCACCGTATGATGGACATGCGATGCTCCACCGTACAATGGACATGCGACGCTCCATGGTACGATGGACATGTGATGCTCCACCATACGATGGACATCTGACTCTCCTCCGTACGATGGACATGCCACGCTCAAATGTACGATCATATACTGCAGATACATATCGTGAAATATTTCAGTTCTGAACCGACAACTAATCCGTAGTAATTCTAAGAGAAGAGAAAACCGCTGAAGACTTATCCAAAGCTCAATAGAAATACAAATAAACCATGTTTAGGTTTAGATTAAGACTCTCTATACGTCCAGTGACCGTTCCGGTGTCCCACTTCCTCTTGTTCACGTGTCGACGTGAAGGTAGGAGGTCGTCAGGAGCCCTCGAGTGCAGGTCGTCTCGTGCAGAGGCAATCGTCTGCGGAGGACTATCCTCGCAGGGATAGCGTCTCTGCGGAGGTAGATTTCATTTTGAAACATGTGAATGTTTCAAGCAGTGTACATATACTATGTATACTGCTATATCATCATAGGCTAATGTCACATTAATATTGATAATATAGTTTTGAGCAGCATTTTTGTTTTTATAAAATACCGTAGCACATGGGTCTTGTTGGGTTTTTTTCGATATGAACCACCAGAAAAATTGGTTGTAGTATGGAATGACCTTTTGATAAATAGCTTGCCACTCCATGGCGCCGTGATGTTCATTCAAACCATACAGTACAGATTCCGATACAAGGCAATCGATATCATATAACATTGGATATTCCGTGGAAAATATGATACACATATGTGCATGAAAGAGTGCAGAGTGAAAGACAGAAGTCGAATCTCGGGTGCTGAAGTAAAGGTGTGAAGTATGGCTTGGTCACCGCTCATGGGCACAAAGTGTGTCACGGAAGCCGGTGTAACGCGGAAACTGTCCCCCTGCGAAATACTGTCCACCCCCTTTGATCTTTTAGGGGGGAAGAAATATCGATGCGAGATTTTGCATCCCCTTCAATACAATTACAGGGGGTGCATTATTTCGCTGCGAAGATTTGTCTCCCCTGCCAAATATTGCACCCCGTCCTGAGTGTTCATTTGTTAATTGCAATCAAGAATGTGTGGAGGAATATCACGAGTATAGAATAACTATAAGTTTAGCTCAATGACATATATAGATGGAATATAAATTTATCATACCATGCAATAAAATACTGTAGGATGACTAATATTGTAGGACGACAAAAAGTTTGTGTTCGTCTGATTTTGGAACTCGTTGGAAGCATTAAATATATACTGTTTAAATATAGTATCAATAAAAAAATATACATACTGTATCATATATATTGTTGTAAAATATCATTTTTGTTGTCCTACAATATTAGTCATTCTACAGTATTTTATTGCATGGTGTGATAAATTTATATTCCATCTATATATGTCATTGAGCTAAAGTTATAGTTATTCTATACTCGTGATAGTACAGTTCGCAATGCACTAATCGCAAGTCACAAATCTTGAACTCGGTATTGAATATCCGCCTGTATATTGTCACGGCATGTACATTGACACTGTGATGATTTGATTCTTAATCTAGTATTTATATGATCCTGACGGTTACATCGTTATTGTAGCAGTTGACCAGGAGGGACAACACGACCCCCCCCCCCCTTGTCCCCATCCATCGTGAAGATGATTATCATGAAAGTTATTTTGTAATCAAACGCCTGTTATGATACTTGGTATCTACATGTACATGTATTACAGCACAATTACAGAAGGTCAAGCTGCGCCGTATTTGGGTACTTCAGTATGTGTCTTAATCGTCACGTTTTTAATCGCTATAAAACATTTTTAGATCAAATAAAAGTATTCAGTTAACAAGGTGATATCATTGTCATTATTATGAGTGTTATTATGAATATACAGACAGAGAAATCCCGTTGTCAATATGCTCAACCCAACAAAGAGCCTAAGCCCCAAAAAAAAAAACGAGACATCAATGTTGCTCTCATTTATTAACATAATTTTGAAGTTGTTTTGGAAACGAGTGACGAATTACTAAATGAATTGTTTTATTTATTTGTATCATTTCATATTAATAGTGCATCAAGTCTCCATAAAATTCACCCCAGATCGGTCGACTTTTAAAAGACCCGAAAATATATGTTTTGGAAAATTCTCAATATTAATATACCGAAGGTATACTTCAATCGGAAATATAACAGATGAATATATATTTCAAGCTTCAACTCGTTACAAAATACTGTAAAATTGTAAAACAGTGTTCACAAGAACTTGCTACGAATAAACCTTCTAAAGTGTGATGATGTAGCCTATCAAATGTTTCAAATGAAATACCAGTTTTGCCAAAATTGTGTGTATAAAATAAAATCTAGACACTCACTAAGACATCACTTCAAGAAAATACATGTAGTCATAATCGCTATGTATAGCCTCTAATTAACAGTTGCAGGGGTTCTATATATCTCACCATGCACGTGAGTGGTGGTCAATGTAAATAGGAGATGGCGTTGTGATCAAACGGAATAGTCAGTTCAACACACGGAATTAAGTCGTATTCATGGGGGACAGAATATGGCAAGCCGTTTGCGATAAAATGCACCCCCGGACATTATATCGCAAGTCACTTGCAATATTTCGTCCCCTAATACATTATATACGGGGGGACATAAAATCGCACTACACCGGTCATTCGGGCATTAGTAACCTTCTTCACATAATATTATGAATATTGGATTGAACAGTTCATTACATTAGTATATGTTTGAACCGGTGCCATCAAAGGAGCTGTGCAAACTCAAGCTCCCTTGAATGAAATGAAAAATATACGTAGGCTCATGTCAAGCGGCTTTACACAATCACCGAGGGCTAGAAAAAAATGGGTTGGATTGTATCTGCCCTGGCGGGTTCGAAACGCTGTATGTACGTCCTAGTGGCATTATGATCCAGAGAGGAGCTGATTGGCTGTGATGAACAGGAGGGCGGAGTTTGCTGAGAGCGGAGTCAAGAATACTAACCAATTGTTTAGTATTCTTGGTGGAGTTGTGTGATATAGCAGGAGCCGTGTTATTTTGTGGGCGCCTGTGATAGCCTGGCAAATTAATTGAACACGCAGTTTTATGCATCTCTGTATTTTGCGGGATACCTGCACCGGCACCTCAAATGTGCTATGCTATGACTACGATTTTACCCATGGAAATTGTTAAAAATTAAAGAAACAGTTTGACAACTATTGTAACTAATCAATATATTGAGTGCATATGTCGAATGTCATGGATATAGCTCAAGATATGAAAAGTTTATGAAGAAAGTCCCGGAACTTGTTGAACATCAAATGATCATAGACTTCATTTAGCACAAATATCATGTTTTCAATGGACATCGAGTCTTTAGCATATTGCAACCGTTGACCACTGGTTCGTCGCTTTTATATTGTTTTCAAAACGTAAAGCTGGTAAAGGGTCGTGCACATAATTTTCTGCCTTTGACCATGGACTGGGCGAAACATTATTCCAAGCTTGGGAGGCGGTCGTGTACATAATTTTTGGTCTTTGACCACGGGCTGGGAGGAACGTTATGTCGCGCTTGGGAGGCGGTCGTGCACATAATTTTTGGTCTTTGACCACGGACTGGGAGGAACGTTATGTCGCGCTTGGGAGGCGGTCGTGTACATAATTTTTGGGCTTTGACCATAGGCTGGGAGAAACGTTATGCCGCGCTCGGCAGACGGTCGTGTACCTAACAAGAGGATGTAGAATTCACAGCATTTGGTGTAGTAATAAAGATAATATGATCAATGATTCGATAAATATCTTGGTACATTTTCCATGTGTCTCTTGGTACAGGATTTATGTCAAATCCCAGTAGAATCAGAAAATCTAATTTGAAATAATACTTTGTTAATGGACATGTGACGCTCCACCGTACGATGGACATGCGACGCTCCATCGTATGATGGCCTAGTGACGCTCCATCGTAAGATGGACATGCGACGCTCCGCCGTACGATGGACATTCGATGCTCCACATACGATGGACATGTGGCGCCCCACTGTACGATGGACATGCGATGCTCCACTGTATGAAGGACATGCAATGCTTTACTGTACAATGGACACGTGACGCTCCACCGTGCGATGGACATGTGACGCTCCATCGTACGATGGACTAACGAAGCTCCACCATAAGATGGACATGTGACGCTTCACAATACGATGGACATGTGACGCTCCACTGTACGATGGACATGGGATGCTCCACCGTATGATGGACATGTGACGCTCCACCGTACGATGGATATGCGATGCTCCACCGTATGATGGACATGGGACGCTCCAATGTACGATGGACATGCGACGCTCCACTGTACGATGGACATGCGATGCTCCACTGTACGATGGACATGTGACGCTCCACCGTATGATGGACATGCAAGGCTCCACTGTACGATGGACATGCCACGCTCAAATGTACGATGGACATGTGACGCTCCACCGTACGATGGACATGCGACGCTCCATCGTATGATGGCCTAGTGACGCTCCATCGTAAGATGGACATGCGACGCTCCGCCGTACGATGGACATTCGATGCTCCACATACGATGGACATGTGGCGCCCCACTGTACGATGGACATGCGATGCTCCACTGTATGAAGGACATGCGATGCTTTACTGTACAATGGACACGTGACGCTCCACCGTGCGATGGACATGTGATGCTCCATCGTACGATGGACTAACGAAGCTCCACCGTAAGATGGACATGTGACGCTTCACAATACGATGGACATGTGACGCTCCACCGTACGATGGATATGCGATGCTCCACCGTATGATGGACATGGGACGCTCCAATGTACGATGGACATGCGACGCTCCACTGTAGGATGGACATGCGACGCTCCATCGTACGATGGACATGTGACGCTCCACCATATGATGGACATCTGATGCTCCACCGTACGATGGACATGCGACGCTCCACTGTATGATGGACATGCGACGCTCCATCGTACGATGGACATGTGACGCTCCACCATATGATGGACATCTGATGCTCCACCGTACGATGGACATGCGATGCTCCACTGTACGATGGACATGTGACGCTCCACCGTATGATTGACATGCGAGGCTCCACTGTACGATGGACATGTGACGCTCCACCGTACGATGGACATGGGATGCTCCATCGTATGATGGACATGTGACGCTCCACCGTAAGATGGATATGCGATGCTCCACCTTATGATGGACATGGGACGCTCCAATGTACGATGGACATGCGACGCTCCACTGTACGATGGACATGCGATGCTCCACTGTACGATGGACATGTGACGCTCCACCGTATGATGGACATGCGAGGCTCCACTGTACGATGGACATGTGACGCTCCACCGTATGATGGACATGCGATGCTCCACCGTACGATGGACATGTGATGCTCCACCGTACGATGGACATCTGACGCTAAACTGTACGATGGACATGCGATGCTCCACCGTACGATGGACATCTGATGCTTCACCATACGATGGACATGTGACGCTCCACTGTATGATGGACATGGAACGCTTCACTGTACAATGGACATGTGACACTCCACGTACGATGGACATGCGACGCTCCATCGTACGATGGACATGGGATGCTCTATCGTACGATGGACTAGCGATGCTCCACCGTAAGATGGACATGTGACGCCCCATCGTACGACGGACATGCGACACTCCATCGTACGATGGACATGGGATGCTCCACCGTATGATGGACATGTGACGCTCCACCGTACGATCTACATGTGATGCTCCACCGTACGATGGACATGTGACGCTCCACCGTACGATGGACATGCTATGCTCCACCGTACGATGGACATGTGACGCTCTACCGAATGATGGACATGCGAGGCTCCACCGTAAGATGGACATGTGACGCTCCACCGTACGATGGACATGCGATGCTCCATCGTACGATGGACATGGGATGCTCCACCGTATGATGGACATGTGACGCTCCACAGTACGATGGACATGCGACGCTTGACTGCATGATGGACAGGCGACGCTCCATCGTACGATGGACATGTGACGCTCCACCATATGATGGAAATCTGATGCTCCACCGTACGATGGACATGCGATGCTCCACTGTACGATGGACATGAGACGCTCCACCGTACGATGGACATGCGACGCTCCATCGTACGATGGACTAGCGATGCTCCACCGTAAGATGGACATGTGACGCTCCACCGTACGATGGACATGCGACGCTCCAGCGTACGATGGACATGGGATGCTCCACCGTACGATGGACATGTGACCCTCCACCGTACGATGGACATGGGACGCTCCACCGTACGATGGACATGTGACGCTCCATCGTACGATGGACTAGCGATGCTCCACCGTAAGATGGACATGTGAAGCTCCACCGTACGATGGACATGCGACGCTCCATCGTACGATGGACATGGGATGCTCCACCGTACGATGGACATGTGACGCTCCACAGTACGATGGACATGGGACGCTCCACCATACGATGGATATGCGATGCTCCACCATATGATGGACATGTGACGCTCCAGTATACGATGGATATGCGATGCTCCACCGTATGATGGACATGTGACGCTCCACCGTACGATGGACATGTGACGCTCCACCGTACGATGGACATGCTATGCTCCACCGTACGATGGACATGTGACGCTCTACCGAATGATGGACATGCGAGGCTCCACCGTAAGATGGACATGTGACGCTCCACCGTACGATGGACATGCGACGCTCCATCGTACGATGGACATGGGATGCTCCACCGTATGATGGACATGTGACGCTCCACCGTACGATGGATATGCGATGCTCCACCGTATGATGGACATGGGACGCTCCAATGTACGATGGACATGTGACGCTCCACTGTACGATGGACATGCGATGCTCCACTGTACGATGGACATGTGACGCTCCACCGTACGATGGACATGCTATGCTCCACCGTACGATGGACATGTGACGCTCTACCGAATGATGGACATGCGAGGCTCCACCGTAAGATGGACATGTGACGCTCCACCGTACGATGGACATGCAACGCTCCATCGTACGATGGACATGGGATGCTCCACCGTATGATGGACATGTGACGCTCCACCGTACGATGGATATGCGATGCTCCACCGTAGGATGGACATGTGATGCTCCACTGTGCGATGGACATGCGATGCTCCACTGTACGATGGACATGTGACGCTCCACTGTACGATGGACATGCAACGCTCCACTGTACAATGGACATGTGACACTCCACGTACGATGGACATGCGACGCTCCATCGTACGATGGACATGGGATGCTCTCTCGTACGATGGACTAGCGATGCTCCAAGGTAAGATGGACATGTGCCGCCCCACCGTACGATGGACATGTGACGCTCCATTGTACGATGGACATGGGATGCTCCACCGTATGATGGACATGTGACGCTCCACCGTACGATGGATATGCGATGCTCCACCGTATGATGGACATGGGACGCTCCAATGTACGATGGACATGCGACGCTCCACTGTACGATGGACATGCGATGCTCCACTGTACGATGGACATGTGACGCTCCACCGTATGATGGACATGTGACGCACCACCGTACGATGGACATGAGACGCTCCACCGTACGATCGACATGCGATGCTTCACAGTACGATTGACATGTGATGCTCCACCGTACGATGGACATGGGATGCTCCTTCGTATGATGGACATGCGACGCTCCACCGTACGATAGACATGCGATGCTCCACCGTACGATCTACATGTGATGCTCCACCGTACGATGGACATGTGACGCTCCACTGTACGATTGTCATGTGACCCTCCACCGTATGATGGACATGCAAGGCTCCACTGTACAATGGACATGTGACGCTCCACCGTACGATGGACATGCGACGCTCCACTGTATGATGGACGTGCGACGCTCCATCGTACGATGGACATGTGACGCTCCACCATATGATGGACATCTGATGCTCCACCGTACGATGGACATGCGATGCTCCACTGTACGATGGACATGTGACGCTCCACCGTATGATTGACATGCGAGGCTCCACTGTACGATGGACATGTGACGCTCCACCGTACGTTGGACATGGGATGCTCCATCGAACGATGGACATGTGACGCTCCACCCAACGATGGACATGCTATGCTCCACCGTACGATGGACATGTGACGCTCCACCGTACGATGGACATGGGACGCTCCACCGTGGGATGGACATGTGACGCTCCACCGTACGATGGACATGTAATGCTCCACCGTATGATGGACATGCGAGGCTCCACTGTACGATGGACATGAGACGCTCCACTGTACGATGGACATGCGACGCTCCATCGTACGATGGACTAGCGATGCTCCACCGTAAGATGGACATAGGACGCTCCATCGTACGATGGACATGTGACGCTCCATAGTACGATGGACATGGGACGCTCCACCGTATGATGGACATGGGACGCTCCACTGTACGATGGACATGCTATGCTCCATCGTATGATGGACATGTGATGCTCCACCGTACGATGGACATGCGACGCTCCATCGTACGATGGACATGTGACGCTCCACCGTACTATCGACATGCGATGCTTCACAGTACGATGGACATGTGATGCTCCACCATACGATGGACATCTAATGCTCCACCGTACGATGGACATGCGACGCTCCATCGTATGATGGACATGTGATGCTCCACTGTACGATGGACATGCGACGCTCCATCGTACGATGGACATGTGACGCTCCACCGTACGATCGACATGCGATGCTTCACGGTGCGATGGACATGTGATGCTCCACCATACGATGGACATCTAACGCTCCATCATACGATGGACATGCGATTCTCCACCGTACGATAGACATGTGATGATCCACCGTACGATGGACATCTGACGCTCCACCGTACAATGGATATGCGATGCTCCACCGTACGATGGACATGGGACGCTCCACCGTACGATGGACATGTGACGCTCCACCGTATGATGGACATGCGAGGCTCCACTGAACGATGGACATGTGACGCTCCACCGTACGATGGACATGGGATGCTCCATCGTACGATGGACATGTGACGCTCCACCGTAACGATGGACATGCGACGCTCCACCGCACGATGGACATGCGACGCTCCACCCAACGATGGACATGCTATGCTCCACCGTACGATGGACATGTGACGCTCCACCGTACGATGGACATGGGACGCTCCACCGTAGGATGGACATGTGACGCTCCACCGTACGATGGACATGTGACGCTCCACCATACGATGGACATGGGATGCTCCACCGTAGGATGGACATGTGACGCTCCACCGTACGATGGACATGTGACGCTCCACCGTACGATGGACAAGCTATGTTCCACCGTACGATGGACATGTGACGCTCTACCGAATGATGGACATGCGAGGCTCCACCGTAAGATGGACATGTGACGCTCCACCGTACGATGGACATGCGACGCTCCATCGTACGATGGACATGGGATGCTCCACCGTATGATGGACATGTGACGCTCCACCGTACGATGGATATGCGATGCTCCACCGTACGATGGACATGGGACGCTCCAATGTACGATGGACATGTGACGCTCCACTGTACGATGGACATGCGATGCTCCACTGTACGATGGACATGTGACCCTCCACCGTACGATGGACATGTGACCCTCCACCGTACGATGGACATGTGACGCTCTACCGAATGATGGACATGCGAGGCTCCACCGTAAGATGGACATGTGACGCTCCACCGTACGATGAACATGCGACGCTCCATCGTACGATGGACATGGGATGCTCCACCGTATGATGGACATGTGACGCTCCACCGTACGATGGATATGCGATGCTCCACCGTATGATGGACATGGGACGCTCCAATGTACGATGGACATGCGACGCTCCACTGTACGATGGACATGCGATGCTCCACTCTACGATGGACATGTGACGCTCCACCGTATGATGGACATGCAAGGCTCCACTGTACGATGGACATGTGATGCTCCACCGTACGATGGACATGGGATGCTCCATCGTATGATGGACATGTGATGCTCCATCGTATGATGGACATGTGACGCTCCACCGTACGATGGATATGCGATGCTCCACCTTATGATGGACATGGGACGCTCCAATGTACGATGGACATGCGACGCTCCACTGTACGATGGACATGTGATTGACATGCGAGGCTCCACTGTACGATGGACATGTGACGCTCCACCGTACGATGGACATGGGATGCTCCATCGAACGATGGACATGTGACTCTCCACCCAACGATGGACATGCTATGCTCCACCGTAAAATGGACATGTGACGCTCCACCGTACGATGGACATGGGACGCTCCACCGTACGATGGACATGTGACGCTCCATCGTACGATGGACTAGCGATGCTCCACCGTAAGATGGACATGGGATGCTCCACCGTACGATGGACATGCGACGCTCCATCGTACGATGGACATGGGAAGCTCCATCGTACGATGGGCATGTGACGCTCCACAGTACGATGGACAGGGGACGCTCAACGGTACGATTGACATAGGACGCTCCACTGTATGATGGACATGTGACGCTCCACCGTACGATGGACATGTGACACTCCACCGTACGATGGACATGCTATGCTCCACCGTACGATGGACATGTGACGCTCTACCAAATGATGGACATGCGAGGCTCCATCGTACGATGGACATGGGACGCTCCACCGTATGATGGACACGTGATGCTCCACCGTACGATGGACATGAGACGCTCCATTGTACGATGGACATGGGACGCTCCACCAAATGATGGACATGCGAGGCTCCACCGTAAGATGGACATGTGACGCTCCACTGTACGATGGACATGTGACGCTCCACCGTACGATGGACATGCGACGCTCCACTGTATGATGGACATGCGACGCTCCATCGTATGCTGGACATGTGACGCTCCACCATATGATGGACATCTGATGCTCCACCGTACGATGGACATGCGATGCTCCACTGTACGATGGACATGTGACGCTCCACCGTATGATTGACATGCAAGGCTCCACTGTACGATGGACATGTGACGCTCCACCGTACGATGGACATGGGATGCTCCATCGAACGATGGACATGTGACGCTCCACAGTACGATGGACAGGGGACGCTCCACCGTACGATTGACATAGGACGCTCCACTGTATGATGGACATGTGACGCTCCACCGTACGATGGACATGTGACACTCCGCCGTACGATGGACATGCTATGCTCCACCGTACGATGGACATGTGACGCTCTACCGAATGATGGACATGCGAGGCTCCACCGTAAGATGGACATGTGACTCTCCACCGTATGATGGACATGTGACGCTGCACCGTACGATGCATATGCGATGCTCCACCGTATGATGGACATGGGACGCTCCAATGTACGATGGACATGCGATGCTCCACTGTACGATGGACATGCGATGCTCCACTCTACGATGGACATGTGACGCTCCACCGTATGATGGACATGCAAGGCTCCACTGTACGATGGACATGTGACGCTCCACAGTACGATGGACATGGCATGCTCCATCGTATGATGGACATGTGACGCTCCACCGTACGATGGATATGCGATGCTCCACCTTATGATGGACACGGGACGCTCCAATGTACGATGGACATGCGACGCTCCACTGTACGATGGACATGCGATGCTCCACTGTACGATGGACATGTGACGCTCCACCGTATGATGGACATGCGAGGCTCCACTGTACGATGGACATGTGACGCTCCACCGTATGATGGACATGCGATGCTCCACCGTACGATGGACATGTGATGCTCCACTGTACGATGGACATCTGACGCTCCACCGTATGATGGACATGTGATGCTCCACTGTACGATGGACATGTGACGCTCCACCGTATGATGGACATGCGATGCTCCACTGTACGATGGACATGTGATGCTCCACCGTACGATAGACATCTGACGCTAAACCGTATGATGGACATGCGATGCTCCACCGTACGATGGACATGTGATGCTCCACCGTACGATGGACATCTGACGCTAAACCGTACGATGGACATGCGATGCTCCACCGTACGATGGACATGTGATGCTCCACCGTACGATGGACATCTGACGCTAAACCGTACGATGGACATGCGATGCTCAGCCGTACGATGGACATGTGACGCTCCACCAAATGATGGACATGCGAGGCTCCAGCGTACGATAGACATGTGACGCTCCACCGTACGATGGACATGTGACGCTCCACTGTATGATGGAAATGCAAAGCTCCACTGTACGATGGACATGTGACGCTCCACCGTACGATGGACATACGAGGCTCCATCGTAAGATGGACATGTGACGCTCCACTGTACAATGGACATGTGACGCTCCACCGTATGATGGACATGCAAGGCTCCACTGTACAATGGACATGTGACACTCCACCGTACGATGGACATGCGACGCTCTACCGTAGGATGGACTAGCGAAGCTCCACCGTAAGATGGACATGTGACGCTCCACAGTACGATGGACATCTGACGCTCCACCGTACGATGGACATGTGACGCTCCACCGTATGATTGACATGCAAGGCTCCACTGTACGATGGACATGTGACGCTCCACCGTACGATGGACATCTGACGCTAAACCGTACGATGGACATGCGATGCTCCACCGTACGATGGACATGTGATGCTCCACCGTACGATGGACATCTGACGCTAAACCGTACGATGGACATGCGATGCTCAGCCGTACGATGGACATGTGATGCTCCACCAAATGATGGACATGCGAGGCTCCATCGTACGATGGACATGGGACGCTCCACCGTATGATGGACACGTGATGCTCCACCGTACGATGGACATGAGACGCTCCATCGTACGATGGACATGGGACGCTCCACCAAATGATGGACATGCGAGGCTCCACCGTAAGATGGACATGTGACGCTCCACTGTACGATGGACATGTGACGCTCCACCGTACGATGGACATGCGACGCTCCACTGTATGATGGACATGCGACGCTCCATCGTATGCTGGACATGTGACGCTCCACCATATGATGGACATCTGATGCTCCACCGTACGATGAACATGCGACGCTCCATCGTACGATGGACATGGGATGCTCCACCGTATGATGGACATGTGACGCTCCACCGTACGATGGATATGCGATGCTCCACCTTATGATGGACATGGGACGCTCCAATGTACGATGGACATGTGACGCTCCACAATATGATGGACATCTGATGCTCCACCGTACGATGGACATGCGATGCTCCACTGTACGATGGACATGTGATGCTCCACTGTATGATTGACATGCGAGGCTCCACTGTACGATGGACATGTGACGCTCCACCGTACGACGGACATGGGATGCTCCATCGAACGATGGACATGTGACTCTCCACCCAACGATGGACATGCTATGCTCCACCATAAAATGGACATGTGACGCTCCACCGTACGATGGACATGGGACGCTCCACCGTACGATGGACATGTGACGCTCCATCGTACGATGGACATGGGATGCTCCATCGTACGATGGACATGTGACCCTCCACCGTACGATGGACATGTGACCCTCCACCGTACGATGGACATGTGACGCTCTACCGAATGATGGACATGCGAGGCTCCACCGTAAGATGGACATGTGACGCTCCACCGTACGATGAACATGCGACGCTCCATCGTACGATGGACATGGGATGCTCCACCGTATGATGGACATGTGACGCTCCACCGTACGATGGATATGCGATGCTCCACCGTATGATGGACATGGGACGCTCCAATGTACGATGGACATGCGACGCTCCACTGTACGATGGACATGCGATGCTCCACTCTACGATGGACATGTGACGCTCCACCGTATGATGGACATGCAAGGCTCCACTGTACGATGGACATGTGACGCTCCACAGTACGATGGACATGGCATGCTCCATCGTATGATGGACATGTGACGCTCCACCGTACGATGGATATGCGATGCTCCACCTTATGATGGACACGGGACGCTCCAATGTACGATGGACATGCGACGCTCCACTGTACGATGGACATGCGATGCTCCACTGTACGATGGACATGTGACGCTCCACCGTATGATGGACATGCGAGGCTCCACTGTACGATGGACATGTGACGCTCCACCGTATGATGGACATGCGATGCTCCACCGTACGATGGACATGTGATGCTCCACCGTACGATGGACATCTGACGCTCCACCGTATGATGGACATGCGATGCTCCACTGTACGATGGACATGTGACGCTCCACCGTATGATGGACATGCGATGCTCCACTGTACGATGGACATGTGATGCTCCACCGTACGATAGACATCTGACGCTAAACCGTATGATGGACATGCGATGCTCCACCGTACGATGGACATGTGATGCTCCACCGTACGATGGACATCTGACGCTAAACCGTACGATGGACATGCGATGCTCCACCGTACGATGGACATGTGATGCTCCACCGTACGATGGACATCTGACGCTAAACCGTACGATGGACATGCGATGCTCAGCCGTACGATGGACA
Source organism: Terebella lapidaria (assembly GCA_949152475.1). Taxonomy (NCBI): domain Eukaryota; kingdom Metazoa; phylum Annelida; class Polychaeta; order Terebellida; family Terebellidae; genus Terebella; species Terebella lapidaria. The sequence continues at coordinate 4,113,869 of OX424557.1, read as the reverse complement.
TGTGACGCTCCACCAAATGATGGACATGCGAGGCTCCATCGTACGATGGACATGGGACGCTCCACCGTATGATGGACACGTGATGCTCCACCGTACGATGGACATGAGACGCTCCATCGTACGATGGACATGGGACGCTCCACCAAATGATGGACATGCGAGGCTCCACCGTAAGATGGACATGTGACGCTCCACTGTACGATGGACATGTGACGCTCCACCGTACGATGGACATGCGACGCTCCACTGTATGATGGACATGCGACGCTCCATCGTATGCTGGACATGTGACGCTCCACCATATGATGGACATCTGATGCTCCACCGTACGATGGACATCTGATGCTCCACCGTACGATGGACATGCGATGCTCCACTGTACGATGGACATGTGACGCTCCACCGTATGATTGACATGCAAGGCTCCACTGTACGATGGACATGGGATGCTCCATCGAACGATGGACATGTGACTCACCACCCAACGATGGACATGCTATGCTCCACCGTAAAATGGACATGTGACGCTCCACCGTACGATGGACATGGGACGCTCCTCCGTACGATGTACATGTGACGCTCCATCGTTTGATGGACTAGCGATGCTCCACCGTAAGATGGACATGTGATGCTCCACCGTACGATGGACATGCGACGCTCCATCGTACGATGGACATGGGAAGCTCCATCGTACGATGGACATGGGATGCTCCACCGTATGATGGACATGTGACGCTCCACCGTACGATCTACATGTGATGCTCCACCGTACGATGGACATCTGACGCTCCAACGTACGATAGACATGCGATGCTCCACCGTACGATGGACATGTGACGCTCCACGGTACGATTGTCATGTGACCCTCCACCGTATGATGGACATGCAAGGCTCCACTGTACAATGGACATGTGACGCTCCACCGTACGATGGACATGCTACGCTCCACTGTATGATGGGCATGCGACCCTCCATCGTACGATGGACATGTGACGCTCCACAATATGATGGACATCTGATGCTCCACCGTACGATGGACATGCGATGCTCCACTGTACGATGGACATGTGATGCTCCACTGTATGATTGACATGCGAGGCTCCACTGTACGATGGACATGTGACGCTCCACCGTACGACGGACATGGGATGCTCCATCGAACGATGGACATGTGACTCTCCACCCAACGATGGACATGCTATGCTCCACCATAAAATGGACATGTGACGCTCCACCGTACGATGGACATGGGACGCTCTACCGTACGATGGACATGTGACGCTCCATCGTACGATGGACATGGGATGCTCCATCGTACGATGGACATGTGACCCTCCACCGTACGATGGACATGTGACCCTCCACCGTACGATGGACATGTGACGCTCTACCGAATGATGGACATGCGAGGCTCCACCGTAAGATGGACATGTGACGCTCCACCGTACGATGAACATGCGACGCTCCATCGTACGATGGACATGGGATGCTCCACCGTATGATGGACATGTGACGCTCCACCGTACGATGGATATGCGATGCTCCAACGTATGATGGACATGGGACGCTCCAATGTACGATGGACATGCGACGCTCCACTGTACGATGGACATGCGATGCTCCACTCTACGATGGACATGTGACGCTCCACCGTATGATGGACATGCAAGGCTCCACTGTACGATGGACATGTGACGCTCCACAGTACGATGGACATGGCATGCTCCATCGTATGATGGACATGTGACGCTCCACCGTACGATGGATATGCGATGCTCCACCTTATGATGGACACGGGACGCTCCAATGTACGATGGACATGCGACGCTCCACTGTACGATGGACATGCGATGCTCCACTGTACGATGGACATGTGACGCTCCAGCGTATGATGGACATGCGAGGCTCCACTGTACGATGGACATGTGACGCTCCACCGTATGATGGACATGCGATGCTCCACCGTACGATGGACATGTGATGCTCCACCGTACGATGGACATCTGACGCTCCACCGTATGATGGACATGCGATGCTCCACTGTACGATGGACATGTGACGCTCCACCGTATGATGGACATGCGATGCTCCACTGTACGATGGACATGTGATGCTCCACCGTACGATAGACATCTGACGCTAAACCGTATGATGGACATGCGATGCTCCACCGTACGATGGACATGTGATGCTCCACCGTACGATGGACATCTGACGCTAAACCGTACGATGGACATGCGATGCTCCACAGTACGATGGACATGTGATGCTCCACCGTACGATGGACATCTGACGCTAAACCGTACGATGGACATGCGATGCTCAGCCGTACGATGGACATGTGACGCTCCACCAAATGATGGACATGCGAGGCTCCATCGTACGATGGACATGGGACGCTCCACCGTATGATGGACACGTGATGCTCCACCGTACGATGGACATGAGACGCTCCATTGTACGATGGACATGGGACGCTCCACCAAATGATGGACATGCGAGGCTCCACCGTAAGATGGACATGTGACGCTCCACTGTACGATGGACATGTGACGCTCCACCGTACGATGGACATGCGACGCTCCACTGTATGATGGACATGCGACGCTCCATCGTATGCTGGACATGTGACGCTCCACCATATGATGGACATCTGATGCTCCACCGTACGATGGACATGCGATGCTCCACTGTACGATGGACATGTGACGCTCCACCGTATGATTGACATGCAAGGCTCCACTGTACGATGGACATGTGACGCTCCACCGTACGATGGACATGGGATGCTCCATCGAACGATGGACATGTGACGCTCCACAGTACGATGGACAGGGGACGCTCCACCGTACGATTGACATAGGACGCTCCACTGTATGATGGACATGTGACGCTCCACCGTACGATGGACATGTGACACTCCGCCGTACGATGGACATGCTATGCTCCACCGTACGATGGACATGTGACGCTCTACCGAATGATGGACATGCGAGGCTCCACCGTAAGATGGACATGTGACTCTCCACCGTATGATGGACATGTGACGCTGCACCGTACGATGGATATGCGATGCTCCACCGTATGATGGACATGGGACGCTCCAATGTACGATGGACATGTGACTCTCCACCGTACGATGGACATGGGACGCTCCACCGTACGATGGACATGTGACGCTCCATCGTACGATGGACATGGGATGCTCCATCGTACGATGGACATGTGACCCTCCACCGTACGATGGACATGTGACCCTCCACCGTACGATGGACATGTGACGCTCTACCGAATGATGGACATGCGAGGCTCCACCGTAAGATGGACATGTGACGCTCCACCGTATGATGGACATGTGACGCTCCACAGTACGATGGACATGGCATGCTCCATCGTATGATGGACATGTGACGCTCCACCGTACGATGGATATGCGATGCTCCACCTTATGATGGACACGGGACGCTCCAATGTACGATGGACATGCGACGCTCCACTGTACGATGGACATGCGATGCTCCACTGTACGATGGACATGTGACGCTCCACCGTATGATGGACATGCGAGGCTCCACTGTACGATGGACATGTGACGCTCCACCGTATGATGGACATGCGATGCTCCACCGTACGATGGACATGTGATGCTCCACCGTACGATGGACATCTGACGCTCCACCGTATGATGGACATGCGATGCTCCACTGTACGATGGACATGTGACGCTCCACCGTATGATGGACATGCGATGCTCCACTGTACGATGGACATGTGATGCTCCACCGTACCATAGACATCTGACGCTAAACCGTATGATGGACATGCGATGCTCCACCGTACGATGGACATGTGATGCTCCACCGTACGATGGACATCTGACGCTAAACCGTACGATGGACATGCGATGCTCCACCGTACGATGGACATGTGATGCTCCACCGTACGATGGACATCTGACGCTAAACCGTACGATGGACATGCGATGCTCAGCCGTACGATGGACATGTGACGCTCCACCAAATGATGGACATGCGAGGCTCCATCGTACGATGGACATGGGACGCTCCACCGTATGATGGACAGGTGATGCTCCACCGTACAATGGACATGAGACGCTCCATCGTACGATGGACATGGGACGCTCCACCAAATGATGGACATGCGAGGCTCCACCGTAAGATGGACATGTGACGCTCCACTGTATGATGGACATGTGACGCTCCACCGTACGATGGACATGCGACGCTCCACTGTATGATGGACATGCGACGCTCCATCGTATGCTGGACATGTGACGCTCCACCATATGATGGACATCTGATGCTCCACCGTACGATGGACATGCGATGCTCCACTGTACGATGGACATGTGACGCTCCACCGTATGATTGACATGCAAGGCTCCACTGTACGATGGACATGTGACGCTCCACCGTACGATGGACATGGGATGCTCCATCGAACGATGGACATGTGACTCACCACCCAACGATGGACATGCTATGCTTCACCGTAAAATGGACATGTGACGCTCCACCGTACGATGGACATGGGACGCTCCTCCGTACGATGTACATGTGACGCTCCATCGTTTGATGGACTAGCGATGCTCCACCGTAAGATGGACATGTGATGCTCCACCGTACGATGGACATGCGACGCTCCATCGTACGATGGACATGGGAAGCTCCATCGTACGATGGACATGGGATGCTCCACCGTATGATGGACATGTGACGCTCCACCGTACGATCTACATGTGATGCTCCACCGTACGATGGACATCTGACGCTCCAACGTACGATAGACATGCGATGCTCCACCGTACGATGGACATGTGACGCTCCACTGTACGATTGTCATGTGACCCTCCACCGTATGATGGACATGCAAGGCTCCACTGTACAATGGACATGTGACGCTCCACCGTACGATGGACATGCTACGCTCCACTGTATGATGGACATGCGACGCTCCATCGTACGATGGACATGTGACGCTCCACAATATGATGGACATCTGATGCTCCACCGTACGATGGACATGCGATGCTCCACTGTACGATGGACTTGTGATGCTCCACCGTATGATTGACATGCGAGGCTCCACTGTACGATGGACATGTGACGCTCCACCGTACGACGGACATGGGATGCTCCATCGAACGATGGACATGTGACTCTCCACCCAACGATGGACATGCTATGCTCCACCATAAAATGGACATGTGACGCTCCACCGTACGATGGACATGGGACGCTCCACCGTACGATGGACATGTGACGCTCCATCGTACGATGGACATGGGATGCTCCATCGTACGATGGACATGTGACCCTCCACCGTACGATGGACATGTGACCCTCCACCGTACGATGGACATGTGACGCTCTACCGAATGATGGACATGCGAGGCTCCACCGTAAGATGGACATGTGACGCTCCACCGTACGATGAACATGCGACGCTCCATCGTACGATGGACATGGGATGCTCCAGCGTATGATGGACATGTGACGCTCCACCGTACGATGGATATGCGATGCTCCACCGTATGATGGACATGGGACGCTCCAATGTACGATGGACATGCGACGCTCCACTGTACGATGGACATGCGATGCTCCACTCTACGATGGACATGTGACGCTCCACCGTATGATGGACATGCAAGGCTCCACTGTACGATGGACATGTGACGCTCCACCGTACGATGGACATGGGATGCTCCATCGTATGATGGACATGTGATGCTCCATCGTATGATGGACATGTGACGCTCCACCGTACGATGGATATGCGATGCTCCACCTTATGATGGACATGGGACGCTCCAATGTACGATGGACATGCGACGCTCCACTGTACGATGGACATGTGATTGACATGCGAGGCTCCACTGTACGATGGACATGTGACGCTCCACCATACGATGGACATGGGATGCTCCATCGAACGATGGACATGTGACTATCCACCCAACGATGGACATGCTATGCTCCACCGTAAAATGGACATGTGACGCTCCACCGTACGATGGACATGGGACGCTCCACCGTACGATGGACATGTGACGCTCCATCGTACGATGGACTAGCGATGCTCCACCGTAAGATGGACATGCGATGCTCCACCGTACGATGGACATGCGACGCTCCATCGTACGATGGACATGGGAAGCTCCATCGTACGATGGGCATGTGACGCTCCACAGTACGATGGACAGGGGACGCTCCTCCGTACGACGGACATAGGACGCTCCACTGTATGATGGACATGTGACGCTCCACCGTACGATGGACATGTGACACTCCACCGTACAATGGACATGCTATGCTCCACCGTACGATGGACATGTGACGCTCTACCGAATGATGGACATGCGAGGCTCCACCGTAAGATGGACATGTGACTCTCCACCGTATGATGGACATGTGACGCTGCACCGTACGATGGATATGCGATGCTCCACCGTATGATGGACATGGGACGCTCCAATGTACGATGGACATGCGATGCTCCACTGTACGATGGACATGCGATGCTCCACTCTACGATGGACATGTGACGCTCCACCGTATGATGGACATGCAAGGCTCCACTGTACGATGGACATGTGACGCTCCACAGTACGATGGACATGGCATGCTCCATCGTATGATGGACATGTGACGCTCCACCGTACGATGGATATGCGATGCTCCACCTTATGATGGACACGGGACGCTCCAATGTACGATGGACATGCGACGCTCCACTGTACGATGGACATGCGATGCTCCACTGTACGATGGACATGTGACGCTCCACCGTATGATGGACATGCGAGGCTCCACTGTACGATGGACATGTGACGCTCCACCGTACGATGGACATGCGATGCTCCACCGTACGATGGACATGTGATGCTCCACCGTACGATGGACATCTGACGCTAAACCGTACGATGGACATGCGATGCTCCACCGTACGATGGACATCTGAAGCTCCACCATACGATGGACATGTGACGCTCCACTGTATGATGGACATGCGACGCTTCACTGTACAATGGACATGTGACACTCCACGTAAGATGGACATGCGACGCTCCATTGTACGATGGACATGGGATGCTCTATCGTACGATGGACTAGCGATGCTCCACCGTAAGATGGACATGTGCCTCCCCACCTTACGATGGACATGCGACACTCCATCGTATGATGGACATGGGATGCTCCACCGTATGATGGACATGTGACGCTCCACCGTACGATCTACATGTGATGCTCCACCGTACGATGGACATGTGACGCTCCACCGTACGATGGACATGCTATGCTCCACCGTACGATGGACATGTGACGCTCTACCGAATGATGGACATGCGAGGCTCCATCGTAAGATGGACATGTGACGCTCCACCGTACGATGGACATGCGACGCTCCATCGTACGATGGACATGGGATGCTCCACCGTATGATGGACATGTGACGCTCCACCATACGATGGACATGCGACGCTCGACTGTATGATGGAGAGGCGACGCTCCATCGTACGATGGACTTGTGACGCTCCACCATATGATGGACATCTGATGCTCCACCGTACGATGGACATGCGATGCTCCACTGTACGATGGACATGTGACGCTCCACCATATGATTGACATGCGAGGCTCCACTGTACGATGGACATGTGACGCTCCACCGTACGATGGACATGGGATGCTCCATCGAACGATGGACATGTGACTCTCCACCCAACGATGGACATGCTATGCTCCACCGTACGATGGACATGTGACGCTCCACCGTACGATGGACATGGGACGCTCCACCGTAGGATGGACATGTGACGCTCCACCGTACGATGGACATGTGACGCTCCACCGTATGATGGACATGCGAGGCTCCACTGTACGATGGACATGAGACGCTCCACTGTACGATGGACATGCGACGCTCCATCGTACGATGGACTAGCGATGCTCCACCGTAAGATGGACATGTGATGCTCCACCGTACGATTCACATGCGACGCTCCAGCGTACGATGGACATGTGACGCTCCACTGTACGATGGACATGCGATGCTCCACTGTACGATGGACATGTGACGCTCCGCCGTATGATGGACATGCAAGGCTCCACTGTACGATGGACATGTGACGCTCCACCGTATGATGGACATGCGATGCTCCACCGTACGATGGACATGTGATGCTCCACCGTACGATGGACATCTGACGCTAAACCGTACGATGGACATGCTATGCTCCACCGTACGATGGACATGTGACGCTCCACCGTACGATGGACATGGCACGCTCCACCGTATAATGGACATGTGACGCTCCATCGTACGATGGACATGTGATGCTCCACCGTACGGTGGACATGGGATGCTCCATCGTACGATGGACATGTGATGCTCCACCGTATGATATACATGCTATGCTCCACCGTACGATGGACATGTGACGCTCCACCGTACGATGGACATGCGACACTCCATCGTACGATGGACATGGGATGCTCCACCGTATGATGGACATGTGACGCTCCACCGTACGATCTACATGTGATGCTCCACCGTACGATGGACATGTGACGCTCCACCGTACGATGGACATGCTATGCTCCACCGTACGATGGACATGTGACGCTCTACCGAATGATGGACATGCGAGGCTCCATCGTAAGATGGACATGTGACGCTCCACCGTACGATGGACATGCGACGCTCCATCGTACGATGGACATGGGATGCTCCACCGTATGATGGACATGTGACGCTCCACCATACGATGGACATGCGACGCTCGACTGTATGATGGAGAGGCGACGCTCCATCGTACGATGGACATGTGACGCTCCACCATATGATGGACATATGATGCTCCACCGTACGATGGACATGCGATGCTCCACTGCACGATGGACATGTGATGCTCCACCGTATGATGGACATGCGAGGCTCCACTGTACGATGGACATGTGACGCTCCACCGTACGATGGACATGGGATGCTCCATCGTATGATGGACATGTGACGCTCCACCGTACGATGGATATGCGATGCTCCACCTTATGATGGACATGGGACGCTCCAATGTACGATGGACATGCGACGCTCCACTGTACGATGGACATGCGATGCTCCACCTTATGATGGACATGGGACGCTCCAATGTACGATGGACATGCGACGCTCCACTGTACGATGGACATGCGATGCTCCACTGTACGATGGACATGTGACGCTCCACCGTATGATGGACATGCGAGGCTCCACTGTACGATGGACATGTGACGCTCCACCGTATGATGGACATGCGATGCTCCACCGTACGATGGACATGTGATGCTCCACCGTACGATGTATATCTGACGCTCCACCGTATGATGGACATGCGATGCTCCACTGTACGATGGACATGTGACGCTCCACCGTATGATGGACATGCGATGCTCCACCGTACGATGGACATGTGATGCTCCACCGTACGATAGACATCTGACGCTAAACCGTACGATGGACATGCGATGCTCCACCGTACGATGGACATCTGATGCTCCACCGTACGGTGGACATGGGATGCTCCATCGTACGATGGACATGTGACGCTCCACCGTACGGTGGACATGGGATGCTCCATCGTACGATGGACATGTGATTCTCCACCATATGATATACATGCTATGCTCCACCGTACGATGGACATGTGACGCTCCACCGTACGATGGACATGAGACGCTCCACCGTACGATCGACATGCGATGCTTCACAGTACGATTGACATGTGATGCTCCACCGTAAGATGGACATCTAACGCTCCACCATACGATGGACATGCGATGCTCCACCGTACGATGGACATGTGACGCTCCACCGAATGATGGACATGTTAGGCTCCACCGAATGATGGACATGCAAGGCTCCACCGTAAGATGGACATGTGACGCTCCACCGTACGATGGACATGTGATGCTCCACCGTACGATGGACATGCGAGGCTTCACGGTACGATGGACATGCGAGGCTCCACTGTATGATGGACATGTGACGCTCCACCGTACGATGGACATGCGAGGCTTCACGGTACGATGGACATGCGAGGCACCACTGTACGATGGACATGTGACGCTCCAAAGTACGATCGACATGCGAGGCTCCACCGTACGATGGACATGCGATGCTCCACCGTACGATGGACATCTGATGCTCCACCATACGATGGACATGTGACGCTCCACTGTACGATGGACATGGGATGCTCCACTGTACAATGGACATGGGACACTCCACCGTACGATGGACATGCGACGCTCCATCGTACGATGGACATGCGACGCTCCATCGTACGATGGACATGGGATGCTCTATCGTACGATGGACATGTGACGCTCCACCATATGATGGACATCTGATGCTCCACCGTACGATGGAGATGCGATGCTCCACTGTACGATGGACATGTGACGCTCCATCGTATAATTGACATGCGAGGCTCCACTGTGCGATGGACATGTGACGCTCCACCGTACGATGGACATGCGAGGCTCCACTGTGCGATGGACATGTGACGCTCCACCGTACGATGGACATGGGACGCTCCATCGTAGGATGGACATGTGACGCTCCACCGTACGATGGACATGTCACGCTCCCCCGTATGATGGACATGCGAGGCTCCACTGTACGATGGACATGAGACGCTCCACTGTACGATGGACATGCGACGCTCCATCGTACGATGGACTAGCGAGGCTCCACCGTAAGATGGACATGTGACGCTCCACCGTACGATGGACATGCGACGCTCCATCGTACGATGGACATGGGATGCTCCACCGTATGATGGACATGTGACTCTCCACCATACGATGGATATGCGATGCTCCACCGTATGATGGACATGTGACGCTCCACTGTACGATGGACATGCGACGCTCCACTGTACAATGGACATGTGACACTCCACCGTACGATGGACATGCGACGCTCCATCGTACGATGGACATGGGATGCTCTATCGTACGATGGACATGTGACGCTCCACCATAAGATGGACATCTGATGCTCCACCGTACGATGGACATGCGATGCTCCACAGTACGATGGACATGGAACGCTCCACCGTACGATGGATATGCGATGCTCCACCGTATGATGGACATGTGACGCTCCACCGTACGATGGAGATGCGATGCTCCACCGTATGATGGACATGTGACGCTCCACCGTACGATGGACATGCGACGCTCGAATGTATGATGGAGAGGCGACGCTCCATCGTACGATGGACATTTGACGCTCCACCATATGATGGACATCTGATGCTCCACCGTACGATGGACATGCGATGCTCCACTGTACGATGGACATGTGACGCTCCACCGTATGATTGACATGCGAGGCTCCACCGTACGATGGACATGTGATGCTCTACCGAATGATGGACATGCGAGTCTCCACCGTAAGATGGACATGTGACGCTCCACCGTACGATGGACATGCGACGCTCCATCGTACGATGGACATGGGATGCTCCACCGTATGATGGACATGTGACGCTCCACCGTACGATGGATATGCGATGCTCCACCGTATGATGGATATGCGATGCTCCACCGTATGATGGACATGGGACGCTCCAATGTACGATGGACATGTGACGCTCCACTGTACGATGGACATGCGATGCTCCACTGTACGATGGACATGTGACGCTCCACCGTATGATGGACATGCAAGGCTCCACTGTACGATGGACATGTGACGCTCCACCGTATGATGGACATGCGATGCTCCACCGTACGATGGACATGTGATGCTCCACCGTACGATGGACATCTGACGCTAAACCGTACGATGGACATGCTATGCTCCACCGTACGATGGACATGGGATGCTCCATCGTACGATGGACATGTGATGCTCCACCATATGATATACATGCTATGCTCCACCGTACGATGGACATGTGACGCTCCACCGTACGGTGGACATGGGATGCTCCATCGTACGATGGACATGTGATGCTCCACCATATGATATACATGCTATGCTCCACCGTACGATGGACATGTGATGCTCCACCGTACGATGGACATGAGACACTCCACCGTACGATCGACATGCGATGCTTCACAGTACGATTGACATGTGATGCTCCACCGTAAGAAGGACATCTAACGCTCCACCATACGATGGACATGCGATGCTCCACCGTACGATGGACATGTGATGCTCCACCGAATGATGGACATGCGAGGCTCCACCGAATGATGGACATGCGAGGCTCCACCGTAAGATGGACATGTGACGCTCCACCGTACGATGGACATGTGATGCTCCACCGTACGATGGACATGCGAGGCTTCACGGTACGATGGACATGCGAGGCTCCACTGTATGATGGACATGTGACGCTCCACCGTACGATGGACATGCGAGGCTTCACGGTACGATGGACATGCGAGGCACCACTGTACGATGGACATGTGACGCTCCACCGTACGATCGACATGCGAGGCTCCACCGTACGATGGACATGTGATGCTCCACCGTACGATGGACATCTGATGCTCCACCATACGATGGACATGTGACGCTCCACTGTACGATGGACATGCGACGCTCCACTGTACAATGGACATGGGACACTCCACCGTACGATGGACATGCGACGCTCCATCGTACGATGGACATGCGACGCTCCATCGTACGATGGACATGGGATGCTCTAACGTACGATGGACATGTGACGCTCCACCATATGATGGACATCTGATGCTCCACCGTACGATGGAGATGCGATGCTCCACTGTACGATGGACATGTGACGCTCCACCGTATAATTGACATGCGAGGCTCCACTGTGCGATGGACATGTGAGGCTCCACCGTACGATGGACATGCGAGGCTCCACCGTACGATGGACATGGGATGCTCCATCGTAGGATGGACATGTGACGCTCCACCGTACGATGGACATGTCACGCTCCCCCGTAGGATGGACATGCGAGGCTCCACTGTACGATGGACATGAGACGCTCCACTGTACGATGGACATGCGACGCTCCATCGTACGATGGACTAGCGAGGCTCCACCGTAAGATGGACATGTGACGCTCCACCGTACGATGGACCTGCGACGCTCCATCGTACGATGGACATGGGATGCTCCACCGTATGATGGACATGTGATGCTCCACCGTACGATGGATATGCGATGCTCCACCGTATGATGGACATGGGACGCTCCAATGTACGATGGACATGCGACGCTCCACTGTACGATGGACATGCGATGCTCCACTCTACGATGGACATGTGACGCTCCACCGTATGATGGACATGCAAGGCTCCACTGTACGATGGACATGTGACGCTCCACCGTACGATGGACATGGGATGCTCCATCGTATGATGGACATGTGACGCTCCACCGTACGATGGATATGCGATGCTCCACCTTATGATGGACATGGGACGCTCCAATGTACGATGGACATGCGACGCTCCACTGTACGATGGACATGCGATGCTCCACTGTACGATGGACATGTGACGCTCCACCGTATGATGGACATGCGAGGCTCCACTGTGCGATGGACATGTGACGCTCCACCGTATGATGGACATGCGATGCTCCACCGTACGATGGACATGTGATGCTCCACCGTACGATGGATATCTGACGCTCCACCGTATGATGGACATGCGATGCTCCACGGTACGATGGACATGTGACGCTCCACCGTATGATGGACATGCGATGCTCCACCGTACGATGGACATGTGATGCTCCACCGTACGATAGACATCTGACGCTAAACCGTACGATGGACATGCGATGCTCCACCGTACGATGGACATCTGATGCTCCACCGTACGGTGGACATGGGATGCTCCATCGTACGATGGACATGTGACGCTCCACCGTACGGTGGACATGGGATGCTCCATCGTACGATGGACATGTGATGCTCCACCATATGATATACATGCTATGCTCCACCGTACGATGGACATGTGACGCTCCACCGTACGATGGACATGAGACGCTCCACCGTACGATCGACATGCGATGCTTCACAGTACGATTGACATGTGATGCTCCACCGTAAGATGGACATCTAACGCTCCACCATACGATGGACATGCGATGCTCCACCGTACGATGGACATGTGACGCTCCACCGAATGATGGACATGCGAGGCTCCACCGTACGATGGACATGCGAGGCTTCACGGTACGATGGACATGCGAGGCTCCACTGTATGATGGACATGTGACGCTCCACCGTACGATGGACATGCGAGGCTTCACAGTACGATTGACATGTGATGCTCCACCGTAAGATGGACATCTAACGCTCCACCATACGATGGACATGCGATGCTCCACCGTACGATGGACATGTGACGCTCCACCGTACGATGGACATGTGATGCTCCACCGTACGATGGACATGCGAGGCTTCACGGTACGATGGACATGCGAGGCTCCACTGTATGATGGACATGTGACGCTCCACCGTACGATGGACATGCGAGGCTTCACGGTACGATGGACATGCGAGGCACCACTGTACGATGGACATGTGACGCTCCACCGTACGATCGACATGCGAGGCTCCACCGTACGATGGACATGTGATGCTCCACCGTACGATGGACATCTGATGCTCCACCATACGATGGACATGTGACGCTCCACTGTACGATGGACATGCGACGCTCCACTGTACAATGGACATGGGACACTCCACCGTACGATGGACATGCGACGCTCCATCGTACGATGGACATGCGACGCTCCATCGTACGATGGACATGGGATGCTCTATAGTACGATGGACATGTGACGCTCCACCATATGATGGACATCTGATGCTCCACCGTACGATGGAGATGCGATGCTCCACTGTACGATGGACATGTGACGCTCCACCGTATAATTGACATGCGAGGCTCCACTGTGCGATGGACATGTGAGGCTCCACCGTACGATGGACATGCGAGGCTCCACCGTACGATGGACATGGGATGCTCCATCGTAGGATGGACATGTGACGCTCCACCGTACGATGGACATGTCAAGCTCCCCCGTAGGATGGACATGCGAGGCTCCACTGTACGATGGACATGAGACGCTCCACTGTACGATGGACATGCGACGCTCCATCGTACGATGGACTAGCGAGGCTCCACCGTAAGATGGACATGTGACGCTCCACCGTACGATGGACCTGCGACGCTCCATCATACGATGGACATGGGATGCTCCACCGTATGATGGACATGTGACGCTCCACCGTACGATGGATATGCGATGCTCCACCATATGATGGACATGGGACGCTCCAATGTACGATGGACATGCGACGCTCCACTGTACGATGGACATGCGATGCTCCACTCTACGATGGACATGTGACGCTCCACCGTATGATGGACATGCAAGGCTCCACTGTACGATGGACATGTGACGCTCCACCGTACGATGGACATGGGATGCTCCATCGTATGATGGACATGTGACGCTCCACCGTACGATGGATATGCGATGCTCCACCTTATGATGGACATGGGACGCTCCAATGTACGATGGACATGCAACGCTCCACTGTACGATGGACATGCGATGCTCCACTGTACGATGGACATGTGACGCTCCACCGTATGATGGACATGCGAGGCTCCACTGTGCGATGGACATGTGACGCTCCACCGTATGATGGACATGCGATGCTCCACCGTACGATGGACATGTGATGCTCCACCGTACGATGGATATCTGACGCTCCACCGTATGATGGACATGCGATGCTCCACGGTACGATGGACATGTGACGCTCCACCGTATGATGGACATGCGATGCTCCACCGTACGATGGACATGTGATGCTCCACCGTACGATAGACATCTGACGCTAAACCGTACGATGGACATGCGATGCTCCACCGTACGATGGACATCTGATGCTCCACCGTACGGTGGAAATGGGATGCTCCATCGTACGATGGACATGTGACGCTCCACCGTACGGTGGACATGGGATGCTCCATCGTACGATGGACATGTGATGCTCCACCATATGATATACATGCTATGCTCCACCGTACGATGGACATGTGACGCTCCACCATACGATGGACATGAGACGCTCCACCGTACGATCGACATGCGATGCTTCACAGTACGATTGACATGTGATGCTCCACCGTAAGATGGACATCTAACGCTCCACCATACGATGGACATGCGATGCTCCACCGTACGATGGACATGTGACGCTCCACCGAATGATGGACATGCGAGGCTCCACCGAATGATGGACATGCGAGGCTCCACCGTAAGATGGACATGTGACGCTCCACCGTACGATGGACATGTGATGCTCCACCGTACGATGGACATGCGAGGCTTCACGGTACGATGGACATGCGAGGCTCCACTGTATGATGGACATGTGACGCTCCACCGTACGATGGACATGCGAGGCTTCACGGTACGATGGACATGCGAGGCACCACTGTACGATGGACATGTGACGCTCCACCGTACGATCGACATGCGAGGCTCCACCGTACGATAGACATGCGATGCTCCACCGTACGATGGACATCTGATGCTCCACCATACGATGGACATGTGACGCTCCACTGTACGATGGACATGCGACGCTCCACTGTACAATGGACATGGGACACTCCACCGTACGATGGACATGCGACGCTCCATCGTACGATGGACATGCGACGCTCCATCGTACGATGGACATGGGATGCTCTATCGTACGATGGACATGTGACGCTCCACCGTACGATGGAGATGCGATGCTCCACTGTACGATGGACATGTGACGCTCCACCGTATAATTGACATGCGAGGCTCCACTGTGCGATGGACATGTGACGCTCCACCGTACGATGGACATGCGAGGCTCCACTGTGCGATGGACATGTGACGCTCCATCGTACGATGGACTAGCGAGGCTCCACCGTAAGATGGACATGTGACGCTCCACCGTACGATGGACATGCGACGCTCCATCGTACGATGGACATGGGATGCTCCACCGTATGGTGGACATGTGACGCTCCACCTTACGATGGATATGCGATGCTCCACCGTATGATGGACATGTGACGCTCCACTGTACGATGGACATGCGACGCTCCTCTGTACAATGGACATGTGACACTCCACCGTACGATGGACATGCGACGCTCCATCGTATGATGGACATGGGATGCTCTATCGTACGATGGACATGTGACGCTCCACCATATGATGGACATCTGATGCTCCACCGTACGATGGACATGCGATGCTCCACTGTACGATGGACATGTGACGCTCCACCGTATAATTGACATGCGAGGCTCCACTGTGCGATGGACATGTGACGCTCCACCGTACGATGGACATGCGACGCTTCACTGTACAATGGACATGTGACACTCCACGTAAGATGGACATGCGACGCTCCATTGTACGATGGACATGGGATGCTCTATCGTACGATGGACTAGCGATGCTCCACCGTAAGATGGACATGTGCCTCCCCACCTTACGATGGACATGCGACACTCCATCGTATGATGGACATGGGATGCTCCACCGTATGATGGACATGTGACGCTCCACCGTACGATCTACATGTGATGCTCCACCGTACGATGGACATGTGACGCTCCACCGTACGATGGACATGCTATGCTCCACCGTACGATGGACATGTGACGCTCTACCGAATGATGGACATGCGAGGCTCCATCGTAAGATGGACATGTGACGCTCCACCGTACGATGGACATGCGACGCTCCATCGTACGATGGACATGGGATGCTCCACCGTATGATGGACATGTGACGCTCCACCATACGATGGACATGCGACGCTCGACTGTATGATGGAGAGGCGACGCTCCATCGTACGATGGACTTGTGACGCTCCACCATATGATGGACATCTGATGCTCCACCGTACGATGGACATGCGATGCTCCACTGTACGATGGACATGTGACGCTCCACCATATGATTGACATGCGAGGCTCCACTGTACGATGGACATGTGACGCTCCACCGTACGATGGACATGGGATGCTCCATCGAACGATGGACATGTGACTCTCCACCCAACGATGGACATGCTATGCTCCACCGTACGATGGACATGTGACGCTCCACCGTACGATGGACATGGGACGCTCCACCGTAGGATGGACATGTGACGCTCCACCGTACGATGGACATGTGACGCTCCACCGTATGATGGACATGCGAGGCTCCACTGTACGATGGACATGAGACGCTCCACTGTACGATGGACATGCGACGCTCCATCGTACGATGGACTAGCGATGCTCCACCGTAAGATGGACATGTGATGCTCCACCGTACGATTCACATGCGACGCTCCAGCGTACGATGGACATGTGACGCTCCACTGTACGATGGACATGCGATGCTCCACTGTACGATGGACATGTGACGCTCCGCCGTATGATGGACATGCAAGGCTCCACTGTACGATGGACATGTGACGCTCCACCGTATGATGGACATGCGATGCTCCACCGTACGATGGACATGTGATGCTCCACCGTACGATGGACATCTGACGCTAAACCGTACGATGGACATGCTATGCTCCACCGTACGATGGACATGTGACGCTCCACCGTACGATGGACATGGCACGCTCCACCGTATAATGGACATGTGACGCTCCATCGTACGATGGACATGTGATGCTCCACCGTACGGTGGACATGGGATGCTCCATCGTACGATGGACATGTGATGCTCCACCGTATGATATACATGCTATGCTCCACCGTACGATGGACATGTGACGCTCCACCGTACGATGGACATGCGACACTCCATCGTACGATGGACATGGGATGCTCCACCGTATGATGGACATGTGACGCTCCACCGTACGATCTACATGTGATGCTCCACCGTACGATGGACATGTGACGCTCCACCGTACGATGGACATGCTATGCTCCACCGTACGATGGACATGTGACGCTCTACCGAATGATGGACATGCGAGGCTCCATCGTAAGATGGACATGTGACGCTCCACCGTACGATGGACATGCGACGCTCCATCGTACGATGGACATGGGATGCTCCACCGTATGATGGACATGTGACGCTCCACCATACGATGGACATGCGACGCTCGACTGTATGATGGAGAGGCGACGCTCCATCGTACGATGGACATGTGACGCTCCACCATATGATGGACATCTGATGCTCCACCGTACGATGGACATGCGATGCTCCACTGCACGATGGACATGTGATGCTCCACCGTATGATGGACATGCGAGGCTCCACTGTACGATGGACATGTGACGCTCCACCGTACGATGGACATGGGATGCTCCATCGTATGATGGACATGTGACGCTCCACCGTACGATGGATATGCGATGCTCCACCTTATGATGGACATGGGACGCTCCAATGTACGATGGACATGCGACGCTCCACTGTACGATGGACATGCGATGCTCCACCTTATGATGGACATGGGACGCTCCAATGTACGATGGACATGCGACGCTCCACTGTACGATGGACATGCGATGCTCCACTGTACGATGGACATGTGACGCTCCACCGTATGATGGACATGCGAGGCTCCACTGTATGATGGACATGTGACGCTCCACCGTATGATGGACATGCGATGCTCCACCGTACGATGGACATGTGATGCTCCACCGTACGATGTATATCTGACGCTCCACCGTATGATGGACATGCGATGCTCCACTGTACGATGGACATGTGACGCTCCACCGTATGATGGACATGCGATGCTCCACCGTACGATGGACATGTGATGCTCCACCGTACGATAGACATCTGACGCTAAACCGTACGATGGACATGCGATGCTCCACCGTACGATGGACATCTGATGCTCCACCGTACGGTGGACATGGGATGCTCCATCGTACGATGGACATGTGACGCTCCACCGTACGGTGGACATGGGATGCTCCATCGTACGATGGACATGTGATTCTCCACCATATGATATACATGCTATGCTCCACCGTACGATGGACATGTGACGCTCCACCGTACGATGGACATGAGACGCTCCACCGTACGATCGACATGCGATGCTTCACAGTACGATTGACATGTGATGCTCCACCGTAAGATGGACATCTAACGCTCCACCATACGATGGACATGCGATGCTCCACCGTACGATGGACATGTGACGCTCCACCGAATGATGGACATGTTAGGCTCCACCGAATGATGGACATGCAAGGCTCCACCGTAAGATGGACATGTGACGCTCCACCGTACGATGGACATGTGATGCTCCACCGTACGATGGACATGCGAGGCTTCACGGTACGATGGACATGCGAGGCTCCACTGTATGATGGACATGTGACGCTCCACCGTACGATGGACATGCGAGGCTTCACGGTACGATGGACATGCGAGGCACCACTGTACGATGGACATGTGACGCTCCAAAGTACGATCGACATGCGAGGCTCCACCGTACGATGGACATGCGATGCTCCACCGTACGATGGACATCTGATGCTCCACCATACGATGGACATGTGACGCTCCACTGTACGATGGACATGGGATGCTCCACTGTACAATGGACATGGGACACTCCACCGTACGATGGACATGCGACGCTCCATCGTACGATGGACATGCGACGCTCCATCGTACGATGGACATGGGATGCTCTATCGTACGATGGACATGTGACGCTCCACCATATGATGGACATCTGATGCTCCACCGTACGATGGAGATGCGATGCTCCACTGTACGATGGACATGTGACGCTCCATCGTATAATTGACATGCGAGGCTCCACTGTGCGATGGACATGTGACGCTCCACCGTACGATGGACATGCGAGGCTCCACTGTGCGATGGACATGTGACGCTCCACCGTACGATGGACATGGGACGCTCCATCGTAGGATGGACATGTGACGCTCCACCGTACGATGGACATGTCACGCTCCCCCGTATGATGGACATGCGAGGCTCCACTGTACGATGGACATGAGACGCTCCACTGTACGATGGACATGCGACGCTCCATCGTACGATGGACTAGCGAGGCTCCACCGTAAGATGGACATGTGACGCTCCACCGTACGATGGACATGCGACGCTCCATCGTACGATGGACATGGGATGCTCCACCGTATGATGGACATGTGACTCTCCACCATACGATGGATATGCGATGCTCCACCGTATGATGGACATGTGACGCTCCACTGTACGATGGACATGCGACGCTCCACTGTACAATGGACATGTGACACTCCACCGTACGATGGACATGCGACGCTCCATCGTACGATGGACATGGGATGCTCTATCGTACGATGGACATGTGACGCTCCACCATAAGATGGACATCTGATGCTCCACCGTACGATGGACATGCGATGCTCCACAGTACGATGGACATGGAACGCTCCACCGTACGATGGATATGCGATGCTCCACCGTATGATGGACATGTGACGCTCCACCGTACGATGGAGATGCGATGCTCCACCGTATGATGGACATGTGACGCTCCACCGTACGATGGACATGCGACGCTCGAATGTATGATGGAGAGGCGACGCTCCATCGTACGATGGACATTTGACGCTCCACCATATGATGGACATCTGATGCTCCACCGTACGATGGACATGCGATGCTCCACTGTACGATGGACATGTGACGCTCCACCGTATGATTGACATGCGAGGCTCCACCGTACGATGGACATGTGATGCTCTACCGAATGATGGACATGCGAGTCTCCACCGTAAGATGGACATGTGACGCTCCACCGTACGATGGACATGCGACGCTCCATCGTACGATGGACATGGGATGCTCCACCGTATGATGGACATGTGACGCTCCACCGTACGATGGATATGCGATGCTCCACCGTATGATGGATATGCGATGCTCCACCGTATGATGGACATGGGACGCTCCAATGTACGATGGACATGTGACGCTCCACTGTACGATGGACATGCGATGCTCCACTGTACGATGGACATGTGACGCTCCACCGTATGATGGACATGCAAGGCTCCACTGTACGATGGACATGTGACGCTCCACCGTATGATGGACATGCGATGCTCCACCGTACGATGGACATGTGATGCTCCACCGTACGATGGACATCTGACGCTAAACCGTACGATGGACATGCTATGCTCCACCGTACGATGGACATGGGATGCTCCATCGTACGATGGACATGTGATGCTCCACCATATGATATACATGCTATGCTCCACCGTACGATGGACATGTGACGCTCCACCGTACGGTGGACATGGGATGCTCCATCGTACGATGGACATGTGATGCTCCACCATATGATATACATGCTATGCTCCACCGTACGATGGACATGTGATGCTCCACCGTACGATGGACATGAGACGCTCCACCGTACGATCGACATGCGATGCTTCACAGTACGATTGACATGTGATGCTCCACCGTAAGAAGGACATCTAACGCTCCACCATACGATGGACATGCGATGCTCCACCGTACGATGGACATGTGATGCTCCACCGAATGATGGACATGCGAGGCTCCACCGAATGATGGACATGCGAGGCTCCACCGTAAGATGGACATGTGACGCTCCACCGTACGATGGACATGTGATGCTCCACCGTACGATGGACATGCGAGGCTTCACGGTACGATGGACATGCGAGGCTCCACTGTATGATGGACATGTGACGCTCCACCGTACGATGGACATGCGAGGCTTCACGGTACGATGGACATGCGAGGCACCACTGTACGATGGACATGTGACGCTCCACCGTACGATCGACATGCGAGGCTCCACCGTACGATGGACATGTGATGCTCCACCGTACGATGGACATCTGATGCTCCACCATACGATGGACATGTGACGCTCCACTGTACGATGGACATGCGACGCTCCACTGTACAATGGACATGGGACACTCCACCGTACGATGGACATGCGACGCTCCATCGTACGATGGACATGCGACGCTCCATCGTACGATGGACATGGGATGCTCTAACGTACGATGGACATGTGACGCTCCACCATATGATGGACATCTGATGCTCCACCGTACGATGGAGATGCGATGCTCCACTGTACGATGGACATGTGACGCTCCACCGTATAATTGACATGCGAGGCTCCACTGTGCGATGGACATGTGAGGCTCCACCGTACGATGGACATGCGAGGCTCCACCGTACGATGGACATGGGATGCTCCATCGTAGGATGGACATGTGACGCTCCACCGTACGATGGACATGTCACGCTCCCCCGTAGGATGGACATGCGAGGCTCCACTGTACGATGGACATGAGACGCTCCACTGTACGATGGACATGCGACGCTCCATCGTACGATGGACTAGCGAGGCTCCACCGTAAGATGGACATGTGACGCTCCACCGTACGATGGACCTGCGACGCTCCATCGTACGATGGACATGGGATGCTCCACCGTATGATGGACATGTGATGCTCCACCGTACGATGGATATGCGATGCTCCACCGTATGATGGACATGGGACGCTCCAATGTACGATGGACATGCGACGCTCCACTGTACGATGGACATGCGATGCTCCACTCTACGATGGACATGTGACGCTCCACCGTATGATGGACATGCAAGGCTCCACTGTACGATGGACATGTGACGCTCCACCGTACGATGGACATGGGATGCTCCATCGTATGATGGACATGTGACGCTCCACCGTACGATGGATATGCGATGCTCCACCTTATGATGGACATGGGACGCTCCAATGTACGATGGACATGCGACGCTCCACTGTACGATGGACATGCGATGCTCCACTGTACGATGGACATGTGACGCTCCACCGTATGATGGACATGCGAGGCTCCACTGTGCGATGGACATGTGACGCTCCACCGTATGATGGACATGCGATGCTCCACCGTACGATGGACATGTGATGCTCCACCGTACGATGGATATCTGACGCTCCACCGTATGATGGACATGCGATGCTCCACGGTACGATGGACATGTGACGCTCCACCGTATGATGGACATGCGATGCTCCACCGTACGATGGACATGTGATGCTCCACCGTACGATAGACATCTGACGCTAAACCGTACGATGGACATGCGATGCTCCACCGTACGATGGACATCTGATGCTCCACCGTACGGTGGACATGGGATGCTCCATCGTACGATGGACATGTGACGCTCCACCGTACGGTGGACATGGGATGCTCCATCGTACGATGGACATGTGATGCTCCACCATATGATATACATGCTATGCTCCACCGTACGATGGACATGTGACGCTCCACCGTACGATGGACATGAGACGCTCCACCGTACGATCGACATGCGATGCTTCACAGTACGATTGACATGTGATGCTCCACCGTAAGATGGACATCTAACGCTCCACCATACGATGGACATGCGATGCTCCACCGTACGATGGACATGTGACGCTCCACCGAATGATGGACATGCGAGGCTCCACCGTACGATGGACATGCGAGGCTTCACTGTACGATGGACATGCGAGGCTCCACTGTATGATGGACATGTGACGCTCCACCGTACGATGGACATGCGAGGCTTCACAGTACGATTGACATGTGATGCTCCACCGTAAGATGGACATCTAACGCTCCACCATACGATGGACATGCGATGCTCCACCGTACGATGGACATGTGACGCTCCACCGTACGATGGACATGTGATGCTCCACCGTACGATGGACATGCGAGGCTTCACGGTACGATGGACATGCGAGGCTCCACTGTATGATGGACATGTGACGCTCCACCGTACGATGGACATGCGAGGCTTCACGGTACGATGGACATGCGAGGCACCACTGTACGATGGACATGTGACGCTCCACCGTACGATCGACATGCGAGGCTCCACCGTACGATGGACATGTGATGCTCCACCGTACGATGGACATCTGATGCTCCACCATACGATGGACATGTGACGCTCCACTGTACGATGGACATGCGACGCTCCACTGTACAATGGACATGGGACACTCCACCGTACGATGGACATGCGACGCTCCATCGTACGATGGACATGCGACGCTCCATCGTACGATGGACATGGGATGCTCTATAGTACGATGGACATGTGACGCTCCACCATATGATGGACATCTGATGCTCCACCGTACGATGGAGATGCGATGCTCCACTGTACGATGGACATGTGACGCTCCACCGTATAATTGACATGCGAGGCTCCACTGTGCGATGGACATGTGAGGCTCCACCGTACGATGGACATGCGAGGCTCCACCGTACGATGGACATGGGATGCTCCATCGTAGGATGGACATGTGACGCTCCACCGTACGATGGACATGTCAAGCTCCCCCGTAGGATGGACATGCGAGGCTCCACTGTACGATGGACATGAGACGCTCCACTGTACGATGGACATGCGACGCTCCATCGTACGATGGACTAGCGAGGCTCCACCGTAAGATGGACATGTGACGCTCCACCGTACGATGGACCTGCGACGCTCCATCATACGATGGACATGGGATGCTCCACCGTATGATGGACATGTGACGCTCCACCGTACGATGGATATGCGATGCTCCACCATATGATGGACATGGGACGCTCCAATGTACGATGGACATGCGACGCTCCACTGTACGATGGACATGCGATGCTCCACTCTACGATGGACATGTGACGCTCCACCGTATGATGGACATGCAAGGCTCCACTGTACGATGGACATGTGACGCTCCACCGTACGATGGACATGTCACGCTCCCCCGTATGATGGACATGCGAGGCTCCACTGTACGATGGACATGAGACGCTCCACTGTACGATGGACATGCGACGCTCCATCGTACGATGGACTAGCGAGGCTCCACCGTAAGATGGACATGTGACGCTCCACCGTACGATGGACATGCGACGCTCCATCGTACGATGGACATGGGATGCTCCACCGTATGATGGACATGTGACTCTCCACCATACGATGGATATGCGATGCTCCACCGTATGATGGACATGTGACGCTCCACTGTACGATGGACATGCGACGCTCCACTGTACAATGGACATGTGACACTCCACCGTACGATGGACATGCGACGCTCCATCGTACGATGGACATGGGATGCTCTATCGTACGATGGACATGTGACGCTCCACCATAAGATGGACATCTGATGCTCCACCGTACGATGGACATGCGATGCTCCACAGTACGATGGACATGGAACGCTCCACCGTACGATGGATATGCGATGCTCCACCGTATGATGGACATGTGACACTCCACCGTACGATGGAGATGCGATGCTCCACCGTATGATGGACATGTGACGCTCCACCGTACGATGGACATGCGACGCTCGAATGTATGATGGAGAGGCGACGCTCCATCGTACGATGGACATTTGACGCTCCACCATATGATGGACATCTGATGCTCCACCGTACGATGGACATGCGATGCTCCACTGTACGATGGACATGTGACGCTCCACCGTATGATTGACATGCGAGGCTCCACCGTACGATGGACATGTGATGCTCTACCGAATGATGGACATGCGAGTCTCCACCGTAAGATGGACATGTGACGCTCCACGTACGATGGACATGCGACGCTCCATCGTACGATGGACATGGGATGCTCCACCGTATGATGGACATGTGACGCTCCACCGTACGATGGATATGCGATGCTCCACCGTATGATGGATATGCGATGCTCCACCGTATGATGGACATGGGACGCTCCAATGTACGATGGACATGTGACGCTCCACTGTACGATGGACATGCGATGCTCCACTGTACGATGGACATGTGACGCTCCACCGTATGATGGACATGCAAGGCTCCACTGTACGATGGACATGTGACGCTCCACCGTATGATGGACATGCGATGCTCCACCGTACGATGGACATGTGATGCTCCACCGTACGATGGACATCTGACGCTAAACCGTACGATGGACATGCTATGCTCCACCGTACGATGGACATGGGATGCTCCATCGTACGATGGACATGTGATGCTCCACCATATGATATACATGCTATGCTCCACCGTACGATGGACATGTGACGCTCCACCGTACGGTGGACATGGGATGCTCCATCGTACGATGGACATGTGATGCTCCACCATATGATATACATGCTATGCTCCACCGTACGATGGACATGTGATGCTCCACCGTACGATGGACATGAGACGCTCCACCGTACGATCGACATGCGATGCTTCACAGTACGATTGACATGTGATGCTCCACCGTAAGAAGGACATCTAACGCTCCACCATACGATGGACATGCGATGCTCCACCGTACGATGGACATGTGATGCTCCACCGAATGATGGACATGCGAGGCTCCACCGAATGATGGACATGCGAGGCTCCACCGTAAGATGGACATGTGACGCTCCACCGTACGATGGACATGTGATGCTCCACCGTACGATGGACATGCGAGGCTTCACGGTACGATGGACATGCGAGGCTCCACTGTATGATGGACATGTGACGCTCCACCGTACGATGGACATGCGAGGCTTCACGGTACGATGGACATGCGAGGCACCACTGTACGATGGACATGTGACGCTCCACCGTACGATCGACATGCGAGGCTCCACCGTACGATGGACATGTGATGCTCCACCGTACGATGGACATCTGATGCTCCACCATACGATGGACATGTGACGCTCCACTGTACGATGGACATGCGACGCTCCACTGTACAATGGACATGGGACACTCCACCGTACGATGGACATGCGACGCTCCATCGTACGATGGACATGCGACGCTCCATCGTACGATGGACATGGGATGCTCTAACGTACGATGGACATGTGACGCTCCACCATATGATGGACATCTGATGCTCCACCGTACGATGGAGATGCGATGCTCCACTGTACGATGGACATGTGACGCTCCACCGTATAATTGACATGCGAGGCTCCACTGTGCGATGGACATGTGAGGCTCCACCGTACGATGGACATGCGAGGCTCCACCGTACGATGGACATGGGATGCTCCATCGTAGGATGGACATGTGACGCTCCACCGTACGATGGACATGTCACGCTCCCCCGTAGGATGGACATGCGAGGCTCCACTGTACGATGGACATGAGACGCTCCACTGTACGATGGACATGCGACGCTCCATCGTACGATGGACTAGCGAGGCTCCACCGTAAGATGGACATGTGACGCTCCACCGTACGATGGACCTGCGACGCTCCATCGTACGATGGACATGGGATGCTCCACCGTATGATGGACATGTGATGCTCCACCGTACGATGGATATGCGATGCTCCACCGTATGATGGACATGGGACGCTCCAATGTACGATGGACATGCGACGCTCCACTGTACGATGGACATGCGATGCTCCACTCTACGATGGACATGTGACGCTCCACCGTATGATGGACATGCAAGGCTCCACTGTACGATGGACATGTGACGCTCCACCGTACGATGGACATGGGATGCTCCATCGTATGATGGACATGTGACGCTCCACCGTACGATGGATATGCGATGCTCCACCTTATGATGGACATGGGACGCTCCAATGTACGATGGACATGCGACGCTCCACTGTACGATGGACATGCGATGCTCCACTGTACGATGGACATGTGACGCTCCACCGTATGATGGACATGCGAGGCTCCACTGTGCGATGGACATGTGACGCTCCACCGTATGATGGACATGCGATGCTCCACCGTACGATGGACATGTGATGCTCCACCGTACGATGGATATCTGACGCTCCACCGTATGATGGACATGCGATGCTCCACGGTACGATGGACATGTGACGCTCCACCGTATGATGGACATGCGATGCTCCACCGTACGATGGACATGTGATGCTCCACCGTACGATAGACATCTGACGCTAAACCGTACGATGGACATGCGATGCTCCACCGTACGATGGACATCTGATGCTCCACCGTACGGTGGACATGGGATGCTCCATCGTACGATGGACATGTGACGCTCCACCGTACGGTGGACATGGGATGCTCCATCGTACGATGGACATGTGATGCTCCACCATATGATATACATGCTATGCTCCACCGTACGATGGACATGTGACGCTCCACCGTACGATGGACATGAGACGCTCCACCGTACGATCGACATGCGATGCTTCACAGTACGATTGACATGTGATGCTCCACCGTAAGATGGACATCTAACGCTCCACCATACGATGGACATGCGATGCTCCACCGTACGATGGACATGTGACGCTCCACCGAATGATGGACATGCGAGGCTCCACCGTACGATGGACATGCGAGGCTTCACGGTACGATGGACATGCGAGGCTCCACTGTATGATGGACATGTGACGCTCCACCGTACGATGGACATGCGAGGCTTCACAGTACGATTGACATGTGATGCTCCACCGTAAGATGGACATCTAACGCTCCACCATACGATGGACATGCGATGCTCCACCGTACGATGGACATGTGACGCTCCACCGTACGATGGACATGTGATGCTCCACCGTACGATGGACATGCGAGGCTTCACGGTACGATGGACATGCGAGGCTCCACTGTATGATGGACATGTGACGCTCCACCGTACGATGGACATGCGAGGCTTCACGGTACGATGGACATGCGAGGCACCACTGTACGATGGACATGTGACGCTCCACCGTACGATCGACATGCGAGGCTCCACCGTACGATGGACATGTGATGCTCCACCGTACGATGGACATCTGATGCTCCACCATACGATGGACATGTGACGCTCCACTGTACGATGGACATGCGACGCTCCACTGTACAATGGACATGGGACACTCCACCGTACGATGGACATGCGACGCTCCATCGTACGATGGACATGCGACGCTCCATCGTACGATGGACATGGGATGCTCTATAGTACGATGGACATGTGACGCTCCACCATATGATGGACATCTGATGCTCCACCGTACGATGGAGATGCGATGCTCCACTGTACGATGGACATGTGACGCTCCACCGTATAATTGACATGCGAGGCTCCACTGTGCGATGGACATGTGAGGCTCCACCGTACGATGGACATGCGAGGCTCCACCGTACGATGGACATGGGATGCTCCATCGTAGGATGGACATGTGACGCTCCACCGTACGATGGACATGTCAAGCTCCCCCGTAGGATGGACATGCGAGGCTCCACTGTACGATGGACATGAGACGCTCCACTGTACGATGGACATGCGACGCTCCATCGTACGATGGACTAGCGAGGCTCCACCGTAAGATGGACATGTGACGCTCCACCGTACGATGGACCTGCGACGCTCCATCATACGATGGACATGGGATGCTCCACCGTATGATGGACATGTGACGCTCCACCGTACGATGGATATGCGATGCTCCACCATATGATGGACATGGGACGCTCCAATGTACGATGGACATGCGACGCTCCACTGTACGATGGACATGCGATGCTCCACTGTACGATGGACATGTGACGCTCCACCGTATGATGGACATGCGAGGCTCCACTGTGCGATGGACATGTGACGCTCCACCGTATGATGGACATGCGATGCTCCACCGTACGATGGACATGTGATGCTCCACCGTACGATGGATATCTGACGCTCCACCGTATGATGGACATGCGATGCTCCACGGTACGATGGACATGTGACGCTCCACCGTATGATGGACATGCGATGCTCCACCGTACGATGGACATGTGATGCTCCACCGTACGATAGACATCTGACGCTAAACCGTACGATGGACATGCGATGCTCCACCGTACGATGGACATCTGATGCTCCACCGTACGGTGGACATGGGATGCTCCATCGTACGATGGACATGTGACGCTCCACCGTACGGTGGACATGGGATGCTCCATCGTACGATGGACATGTGATGCTCCACCATATGATATACATGCTATGCTCCACCGTACGATGGACATGTGACGCTCCACCGTACGATGGACATGAGACGCTCCACCGTACGATCGACATGCGATGCTTCACAGTACGATTGACATGTGATGCTCCACCGTAAGATGGACATCTAACGCTCCACCATACGATGGACATGCGATGCTCCACCGTACGATGGACATGTGACGCTCCACCGAATGATGGACATGCGAGGCTCCACCGAATGATGGACATGCGAGGCTCCACCGTAAGATGGACATGTGACGCTCCACCGTACGATGGACATGTGATGCTCCACCGTACGATGGACATGCGAGGCTTCACGGTACGATGGACATGCGAGGCTCCACTGTATGATGGACATGTGACGCTCCACCGTACGATGGACATGCGAGGCTTCACGGTACGATGGACATGCGAGGCACCACTGTACGATGGACATGTGACGCTCCACCGTACGATCGACATGCGAGGCTCCACCGTACGATAGACATGCGATGCTCCACCGTACGATGGACATCTGATGCTCCACCATACGATGGACATGTGACGCTCCACTGTACGATGGACATGCGACGCTCCACTGTACAATGGACATGGGACACTCCACCGTACGATGGACATGCGACGCTCCATCGTACGATGGACATGCGACGCTCCATCGTACGATGGACATGGGATGCTCTATCGTACGATGGACATGTGACGCTCCACCGTACGATGGAGATGCGATGCTCCACTGTACGATGGACATGTGACGCTCCACCGTATAATTGACATGCGAGGCTCCACTGTGCGATGGACATGTGACGCTCCACCGTACGATGGACATGCGAGGCTCCACTGTGCGATGGACATGTGACGCTCCATCGTACGATGGACTAGCGAGGCTCCACCGTAAGATGGACATGTGACGCTCCACCGTACGATGGACATGCGACGCTCCATCGTACGATGGACATGGGATGCTCCACCGTATGGTGGACATGTGACGCTCCACCTTACGATGGATATGCGATGCTCCACCGTATGATGGACATGTGACGCTCCACTGTACGATGGACATGCGACGCTCCTCTGTACAATGGACATGTGACACTCCACCGTACGATGGACATGCGACGCTCCATCGTATGATGGACATGGGATGCTCTATCGTACGATGGACATGTGACGCTCCACCATATGATGGACATCTGATGCTCCACCGTACGATGGACATGCGATGCTCCACTGTACGATGGACATGTGACGCTCCACCGTATAATTGACATGCGAGGCTCCACTGTGCGATGGACATGTGACGCTCCACCGTACGATGGACATGCGAGGCTCCACTGTGCGATGGACATGTGACGCTCCACCGTACGATGGACATGGGACGCTCCATCGTAGGATGGACATGTGACGCTCCACCGTACGATGGATATGCGATGCTCCACCTTATGATGGACATGGGACGCTCCAATGTACGATGGACATGCGACGCTCCACTGTACGATGGACATGCGATGCTCCACTGTACGATGGACATGTGACGCTCCACCGTATGATGGACATGTGAGGCTCCACTGTACGATGGACATGTGACGCTCCACCGTATGATGGACATGCGATGCTCCACCGTACGATGGACATGTGATGCTCCACCGTACGATGGATATCTGACGCTCCACCGTATGATGGACATGCGATGCTCCACTGTACGATGGACATGTGACGCTCCACCGTATGATGGACATGCGATGCTCCACCGTACGATGGACATGTGATGCTCCACCGTACGATAGACATCTGACGCTAAACCATACGATGGACATGCGATGCTCCACCGTACGATGGACATCTGATGCTCCACCATACGATGGACATGTGACGCTCCACCGTATGATTGACATTCGAGGCTCCAATGTACGATGGACATGCGACGCTCCACTGTACGATGGACATGCGATGCTCCACTGTACGATGGACATGTGACGCTCCACCGTACGATGGACATGCGAGGCTCCACTGTACGATGGACATGTGACGCTCCACCGTACGATGGACATGCGATGCTCCACCGTACGATGGACATGTGATGCTCCACCGTACGATGGACATCTGACGCTAAACCGTACGATGGACATGCGATGCTCCACCGTACGATGGACATCTGATGCTCCACCATACGATGGACATGTGACGCTCCACTGTAAGATGGACATGCGAGGCTTCACTGTACAATGGACATGTGACACTCCACGTACGATGGACATGCGACGCTCCATCGTACGATGGACATGGGATGCTCTATCGTACGATGGACTAGCGATGCTCCACCGTAAGATGGACATGTGCCGCCCCACCGTACGATGGACATGCGACACTCCATCGTACGATGGACATGGGATGCTCTATCCTACGATGGACATGTGACGCTCCACCATGTGATGGACATCTGATGCTCCACCGTACGATGGACATGTGACGCTCCACCGAATGATGGACATGCGAGGCTTCACGGTACGATGGACATGCGAGGCTCCACTGTATGATGGACATGTGACGCTCCACCGTACGATGGACATGCGAGGCTTCACGGTACGATG
The DNA here is from genome assembly GCA_949152475.1 of Terebella lapidaria. NCBI lineage: Eukaryota > Metazoa > Annelida > Polychaeta > Terebellida > Terebellidae > Terebella > Terebella lapidaria. The sequence goes on along the minus strand of OX424557.1, from coordinate 4,080,144 downwards.
GACATGCGAGGCTCCACTGTACGATGGACATGTGACGCTCCACCGTACGATCGACATGCGATGCTCCACCGTACGATGGACATGCGATGCTCCACCGTACGATGGACATCTGATGCTCCACCATACGATGGACATGTGACACTCCACCGTACGATGGACATGCGACGCTCCATCGTACGATGGACATGGGATGCTCTATCCTACGATGGACATGTGACGCTCCACCATGTGATGGACATCTGATGCTCCACCGTACGATGGACATGCGATGCTCCACTGTACGATGGACATGTGACGCTCCACCGTATAATTGACATGCGAGGCTCCACTGTGCGATGGACATGTGACGCTCCACCGTACGATGGACATGCGAGGCTCCACTGTGCGATGGACATGTGACGCTCCACCGTACGATGGACATGGGACGCTCCATCGTAGGATGGACATGTGACGCTCCACCGTACGATGGACATGTCACGCTCCACCGTATGATGGACATGCGAGGCTCCACCATACGATGGACATGAGACGCTCCACTGTACGATGGACATGCGACGCTCCATCGTACGATGGACTAGCGATGCTCCACCGTAAGATGGACATGTGACGCTCCACCGTACGATGGACATGCGACACTCCATCGTACGATGGACATGGGATGCTCCATCGTACGATGGACACGTGATGCTCCACCGTACGATGGACATGAGACGCTCCACCGTACGATCGACATGCGATGCTTCACAGTACGATTGACATGTGATGCTCCACCGTACGATGGACATCTAACGCTCCACCATACGATGGACATGCGATGCTCAGCCGTACGATGGACATGTGACGCTCCACCAAATGATGGACATGCGAGGCTCCATCGTACGATGGACATGGGACGCTCCACCGTATGATGGACACGTGATGCTCCACCGTACGATGGACATGAGACGCTCCATCGTACGATGGACATGGGACGCTCCACCAAATGATGGACATGCGAGGCTCCACCGTAAGATGGACATGTGACGCTCCACTGTACGATGGACATGTGACGCTCCACCGTACGATGGACATGCGACGCTCCACTGTATGATGGACATGCGATGCTCCACTGTACGATGGACATGTGACGCTCCACCGTATGATTGACATGCTATGCTCCATCGTACGATGGACATGTGACGCTCCACAATATGATGGACATCTGATGCTCCACCGTACGATGGACATGCGATGCTCCACTGTACGATGGACATGTGATGCTCCACCGTATGATTGACATGCGAGGCTCCACTGTACGATGGACATGTGACGCTCCACCGTACGACGGACATGGGATGCTCCATCGAACGATGGACATGTGACTCTCCACCCAACGATGGACATGCTATGCTCCACCGTAAAATGGACATGTGACGCTCCACCGTACGATGGACATGGGACGCTCCACCGTACGATGGACATGTGACGCTCCATCGTACGATGGACATGGTATACTCCATCGTACGATGGACATGTGACCCTCCACCGTATGATGGACATGTGACGCTCTACCGAATGATGGACATGCGAGGCTCCACCGTAAGATGGACATGTGACGCTCCACCGTACGATGAACATGCGACGCTCCATCGTACGATGGACATGGGATGCTCCACCGTATGATGGACATGTGACGCTCCACCGTACGATGGATATGCGATGCTCCACCGTATGATGGACATGGGACGCTCCAATGTACGATGGACATGCGACGCTCCACTGTACGATGGACATGCGATGCTCCACTCTACGATGGACATGTGACGCTCCACCGTATGATGGACATGCAAGGCTCCACTGTACGATGGACATGTGACGCTCCACCGTACGATGGACATGGGATGCTCCATCGTATGATGGACATGTGATGCTCCATCGTATGATGGACATGTGACGTTCCACCGTACGATGGACATGGGATGCTCCATCGAACGATGGACATGTGACTCTCCACCCAAAGATGGACATGCTATGCTCCACCGTACGATGGACATGGGACGCTCCACCGTAGGATGGACATGTGACGCTCCACCGTACGATGGACATGTGACGCTCCACCGTATGATGGACATGCGATGCTCCACCGTACGATGGACATGTGATGCTCCACCGTACGATGGACATCTGACGCTAAACCGTACGATGGACATGTGACGCTCCACCGTACGATGGACATGGGACGCTCCACCGTATAATGGACATGTGACGCTCCATCGTACGATGGACATGTGACGCTCCACCGAATGATGGACATGCGAGGCTCCACCGAATGATGGACATGCGAGGCTCCACCCTAAGATGGACATGTGACGCTCCACCGTACGATGGACATGTGACGCTCCACCGTACGATGGACATGCGAGGCTTCACGGTACGATGGACATGCGAGGCTCCACTGTATGATGGACATGTGACGCTCCACCGTACGATGGACATGTGACGCTCCACCGTACGATGGACATGCGAGGCTTCACGGTATGATGGACATGCGAGGCTCCACCGAATGATGGACATGCGAGGCTCCACCGTAAGATGGACATGTGACGCTCCACCGTACGATGGACATGTGACGCTCCACCGTACGATGGACATGCGAGGCTTCACGGTACGATGGACATGCGAGGCTCCACTGTATGATGGACATGGGACGCTCCACCGTACGATGGACATGTGACGCTCCACCGTACGATGGACATGCGAGGCTTCACGGTATGATGGACATGCGAGGCTCCACTGTACGATGGACATGTGACGCTTCACCGTACGATGGACATGTGACGCTCCACCGTGCGATCGACATGCAATGCTCCACCGTACGATGGACATGCGACGCTCCACTGTATGATGGACATGCGACGCTCCATCGTACGATGGACATGTGACGCTCCACCATATGATGGACATCTGATGCTCCACCGTACGATGGACATGCGAGGCTCCACTGTACGATGGACATGTGATGCTCCACCGTATGATTGACATGCGAGGCTCCACTGTACGATGGACATGTGACGCTCCACCGTACGATGGACATGGGATGCTCCATCGAACGATGGACATGGTATGCTCCACCGTACGATGGACATGGGATGCTCCACCGTACGATGGACATGGGAAGCTCCACCCTAGGATGGACATGTGACGCTCCACCGTACGATGGACATGTGACGCTCCACCGTACGATGGACATGCGACGCTCCAGCGTACGATGGACATGGGATGCTGCACCGTAGGATTGACATGCGAGGCTCCACTGTACGATGGACATGTGACGCTCCAAGGTACGATGGACATGGGATGCTCCATCGAACGATGGACATGTGACTCTCCACCCAACGATGGACATGCTATGCTCCACCGTACGATGGACATGTGGCGCTCCACCGTACGATGGACATGGGACGCTCCACCGTAGGATGGACATGTGACGCTCCACCGTACGATGGACATGAGACTCTCCACTGTACGATGGACATGCGACGCTCCATCGTACGATGGACTAGCGATGCTCCACCGTAAGATGGACATGTGAAGCTCCACCGTACGATGGACATGCGACGCTCCAGCGTACGATGGACATGGGATGCTCCACCGTACGATGGACATGTGACGCTCCATCGTACGATGGACTAGCGATGCTCCACCGTAAGATGGACATGTGAAGCTCCACCGTACGATGGACATGCGACGCTCCATCGTACGATGGACATGCGAGGCTCCACTGTACGATGGACATGTGACGCTCCACCGTATGATGGACATGCAAGGCTCCACTGTACGATGGACATGTGACGCTCCACCGTACGATGGACATGTGATGCTCCACCGTACGATGGACATCTGACGCTAAACCGTACGATGGACATGGGACGCTCCACTGTATAATGGACATGTGACGCTCCATCGTACGATGGACATGTGACGCTCCACCGTACGATGGACATGGGATGCTCCATCGTACGATGGACATGTGATGCTCCACCATACGATATACATGCTATGCTCCACCGTACGATGGACATGTGATGCTCCACCGTACGATGGACATGGGATGCTCCATCGTACGATGGACATGTGATGCTCCACCATACGATATACATGCTATGCTCCACCGTACGATGGACATGTGACGCTCCACTGTACGATGGACATGAGACGCTCCACCGTACGATCGACATGCGATGCTTCACAGTACGATTGACATGTGATGCTCCACCGTAAGATGGACATCTAACGCTCCACCATACGATGCACATGCGATGCTCCACCGTACGATGGACATGTGACGCTCCACCGAATGATGGACATGCGAGGCTCCACCGAATGATGGACATGCGAGGCTCCACCGTAAGATGGACATGTGACGCTCCACCGTACGATGGACATGTGACGCTCCACCGAATGATGGACATGCGAGGCTCCACCGAATGATGGACATGCGAGGCTCCGCCGTAAGATGGACATGTGACGCTCCACCGTACGATGGACATGTGACGCTCCACCGTACGATGGACATGCGAGGCTTCACGGTACGATGGACATGCGAGGCTCCACTGTACGATGGACATGTGACGCTCCACCGTACGATGGACATGGGATGCTCCATCGTACGATGGACATGTGACGCTCCACCGTACGATCGACATGCGATGTTCCACCGTACGATGGACATGCGATGCTCCACCGTACGATGGACATCTGATGCTCCACCATACGATGGACATGTGACGCTCCACTGTACGATGGACATGCGACGCTCCACTGTACAATGGACATGTGACCGTACGATGGACATGCGACGCTCCACCGGACGATGGACATGTGACGCTCTACCGAATGATGGACATGCGAGGCTCCACCGTAAGATGGACATCTGACGCTAAACCGTACGACGGACATGCTATGCTCCACCGTACGATGGACATGTGACGCTCCACCGTACGATGTACATGGGACGCTCCACCGTATAATGGACATGTGACGCTCCATCGTACGATGGACATGTGACGCTCCACCGTACAATGGACATGGGATGCTCCATCGTACGATGGACATGTGATGCTCCACCATACGATATACATGCTATGCTCCACCGTACGATGGACATGTGACGCTCCACCGTACGACGGACATGGGATGCTCCATCGAACGATGGACATGTGACTCTCCACCCAACGATGGACATGCTATGCTCCACCGTAAAATGGACATGTGACGCTCCACCGTACGATGGACATGGGACGCTCCACCGTACGATGGACATGTGACGCTCCATCGTACGATGGACATGGTATACTCCATCGTACGATGGACATGTGACCCTCCACCGTATGATGGACATGTGACGCTCTACCGAATGATGGACATGCGAGGCTCCACCGTAAGATGGACATGTGACGCTCCACCGTACGATGAACATGCGACGCTCCATCGTACGATGGACATGGGATGCTCCACCGTATGATGGACATGTGACGCTCCACCGTACGATGGATATGCGATGCTCCACCGTATGATGGACATGGGACGCTCCAATGTACGATGGACATGCGACGCTCCACTGTACGATGGACATGCGATGCTCCACTCTACGATGGACATGTGACGCTCCACCGTATGATGGACATGCAAGGCTCCACTGTACGATGGACATGTGACGCTCCACCGTACGATGGACATGGGATGCTCCATCGTATGATGGACATGTGATGCTCCATCGTATGATGGACATGTGACGTTCCACCGTACGATGGACATGGGATGCTCCATCGAACGATGGACATGTGACTCTCCACCCAAAGATGGACATGCTATGCTCCACCGTACGATGGACATGTGACGCTCCACCGTACGATGGACATGGGACGCTCCACCGTAGGATGGACATGTGACGCTCCACCGTACGATGGACATGTGACGCTCCACCGTATGATGGACATGCGATGCTCCACCGTACGATGGACATGTGATGCTCCACCGTACGATGGACATCTGACGCTAAACCGTACGATGGACATGTGACGCTCCACCGTACGATGGACATGGGACGCTCCACCGTATAATGGACATGTGACGCTCCATCGTACGATGGACATGTGACGCTCCACCGAATGATGGACATGCGAGGCTCCACCGAATGATGGACATGCGAGGCTCCACCGTAAGATGGACATGTGACGCTCCACCGTACGATGGACATGTGACGCTCCACCGTACGATGGACATGCGAGGCTTCACGGTACGATGGACATGCGAGGCTCCACTGTATGATGGACATGTGACGCTCCACCGTACGATGGACATGTGACGCTCCACCGTACGATGGACATGCGAGGCTTCACGGTATGATGGACATGCGAGGCTCCACCGAATGATGGACATGCGAGGCTCCACCGTAAGATGGACATGTGACGCTCCACCGTACGATGGACATGTGACGCTCCACCGTACGATGGACATGCGAGGCTTCACGGTACGATGGACATGCGAGGCTCCACTGTATGATGGACATGGGACGCTCCACCGTACGATGGACATGTGACGCTCCACCGTACGATGGACATGCGAGGCTTCACGGTATGATGGACATGCGAGGCTCCACTGTACGATGGACATGTGACGCTTCACCGTACGATGGACATGTGACGCTCCACCGTGCGATCGACATGCAATGCTCCACCGTACGATGGACATGCGACGCTCCACTGTATGATGGACATGCGACGCTCCATCGTACGATGGACATGTGACGCTCCACCATATGATGGACATCTGATGCTCCACCGTACGATGGACATGCGAGGCTCCACTGTACGATGGACATGTGATGCTCCACCGTATGATTGACATGCGAGGCTCCACTGTACGATGGACATGTGACGCTCCACCGTACGATGGACATGGGATGCTCCATCGAACGATGGACATGGTATGCTCCACCGTACGATGGACATGGGATGCTCCACCGTACGATGGACATGGGACGCTCCACCCTAGGATGGACATGTGACGCTCCACCGTACGATGGACATGTGACGCTCCACCGTACGATGGACATGCGACGCTCCAGCGTACGATGGACATGGGATGCTGCACCGTAGGATTGACATGCGAGGCTCCACTGTACGATGGACATGTGACGCTCCAAGGTACGATGGACATGGGATGCTCCATCGAACGATGGACATGTGACTCTCCACCCAACGATGGACATGCTATGCTCCACCGTACGATGGACATGTGGCGCTCCACCGTACGATGGACATGGGACGCTCCACCGTAGGATGGACATGTGACGCTCCACCGTACGATGGACATGAGACTCTCCACTGTACGATGGACATGCGACGCTCCATCGTACGATGGACTAGCGATGCTCCACCGTAAGATGGACATGTGAAGCTCCACCGTACGATGGACATGCGACGCTCCAGCGTACGATGGACATCTGACACTAAACCGTACGATGGACATGCTATGCTCCACCGTATGATGGACATGTGACGCTCCACCGTACGATGGACATGGGACGCTCCACCGTATAATGGACATGTGACGCTCCATCGTACGATGGACATCTGACGCTCCACCGTATGGTGGACATGGGATGCTCCTTCGTACGATGGACATGTGATGCTCCACCATATGATATACATGCTATGCTCCACCGTACGATGGACATGTGACGCTCCACCGTACGATGGACATGAGACGCTCCACCGTACGATCGACATGCGATGCTTCAAAGTACGATTGACACGTGATGCTCCACCGTAAGATGGACATCTAACGCTCCACCATACGATGGACATGCGATGCTCCACCGTACGATGGACATGTGACGCTCCACCGAATGATGGACATGCGAGGCTCCACCGAATGATGGACATGCGAGGCTCCACCGTAAGATGGACATGTGACGCTCCACCGTACGATGGACATGTGATGCTCCACCGTACGATGGACATGCGAGGCTTCACGGTACGATGGACATGCGAGGCTCCACTGTATGATGGACATGTGACGCTCCACCGTACGATGGACATGCGAGGCTTCACGGTACGATGGACATGCGTGGCTCCACTGTACGATGGACATGTGACGCTCCACCGTACGATCGACATGCGATGCTCCACCGTACGATGGACATGCGATGCTCCACCGTACGATGGACATCTGATGCTCCACCATACGATGGACATGCTATGCTCCACTGTACGATGGACATGCGACGCTCCACTGTACAATGGACATGTGACACTCCACCGTACGATGGACATGCGACGCTCCATCGTACGATGGACATGGGATGCTCTATCGTACGATGGACATGTGACGCTCCACCATATGATGGACATCTGATGATCCACCGTACGATGGACATGCGATGCTCCACTGTACGATGGACATGTGACGCTCCACCGTATAATTGACATGCGAGGCTCCACTGTGCGATGGACATGTGACGCTCCACCGTACGATGGACATGTGAGGCTCCACTGTGCGATGGACATGTGACGCTCCACCGTACGATGGACATGGGACGCTCCATCGTAGGATGGACATGTGACACTCCACCGTATGATGGACATGTCACGCTCCACCCTATGATGGACATGCGAGGCTCCACTGTACGATGGACATGAGACACTCCAATGTACGATGGACATGCGACGCTCCATCGTACGATGGACTAGCGATGCTCCACCGTAAGATGGACATGTGCCGCCCCACCATACGATGGACATGCGACACTCCATCGTACGATGGACATGGGATGCTCCACCGTATGATGGACATGTGACGCTCCACCATACGATGGACATGCGAGGCTCCACTGTACGATGGACATGTGACTCTCCACCGTACGATCGACATGCGATGCTCCACCGTACGATGGACATGCGATGCTCCACCGTACGATGGACATCTGATGCTCCACCATACGATGGACATGTGACGCTCCACCGTACGATGGACATGCGATGCTCCACCGTACGATGGACATCTGATGCTCCACCATACGATGGACATGTGACTCTCCACCCAATGATGGACATGCTATGCTCCACCGTACGATGGACATGTGACGCTCCACCGTACGATGGACATGGGACGCTCCACTGTAGGATGGACATGTGACGCTCCACCGTACGATGGACATGAGACTCTCCACTGTACGATGGACATGCGACGCTCCATCGTACGATGGACTAGCGATGCTCCACCGTAAGATGGACATGTGACGCTCCACCGTACGATGGACATGCGACGCTCCAGCGTACGATGGACATGGGATGCTCCACCGTAGGATGGACATGTGATGCTCCACCGTACGATGGACATGTGACGCTCCACCGTATGATGGACATGCGAGGCTCCACTGTACGATGGACATGAGACGCTCCACTGTACGATGGACATGCGACGCTCCATCGTACGATAAACTACCGATTCTCCACCGTAAGATGGACATGTGACGCTCCACCGTACGATTCACATGCGACGCTCCAGCGTACGATGGACATGGGAAGCTCCAGCGTACGATCTACATGTGATGCTCCACCGTACGATGGACATGTGACGCTCCACCGTACGATGGACATGCTATGCTCCACCGTACGATGGACATGTGACGCTCTACCGAATGATGGACATGCGAGGCTCCATCGTAAGATGGACATGTGACGCTCCACTGTACGATGGACATGCGACGCTCCATCGTACGATGGACATGGGATGCTCCACCGTATGATGGACATGTGACGCTCCACCATACGATGGACATGCGACGCTCGACTGTATGATGGAGAGGCGACGCTCCATCGTACGATGGAAATGTGACGCTCCACCATATGATGGACATCTGATGCTCCACCGTACGATGGACATGTGATGCTCCACAGTACGATGGACATGGGACGCTCCACCGTACGATGCACATTTGACGCTCCATCGTACGATGGACTAGCGATGCTCCACCGTAAGATGGACATGTGACGCTCCACCGTACGATGGACATGCGACGCTCCATCGTACGATGGACATGGGATGCTCCACCGTACGATGGACATGTGACGCTCCACAGTACGATGGACATGGAACGCTCCACCGTACGATGGATATGCGATGCTCCACCGTATGATGGACATGTGACGCTCCACCATACGATGGACATGTGACGCTCCATCGTACGATGGACTAGCGATGCTCCACCGTAAGATGGACATGTGAAGCTCCACCGTACGATGGACATGCGACGCTCCATCGTACGATGGACATGGGATGCTCCACCGTACGATGGACATGTGACGCTCCACAGTACGATGGACATGTGACGCTCCACCGTATGATGGACATGCGAGGCTCCACTGTACGATGGACATGAGACGCTCCACTGTACGATGGACATGCGACGCTCCATCGTACGATGGACTAGCGATGCTCCACCGTAAGATGGACATGTGACGCTCCAACGTACGATGGACATGCGACGCTCCATCGTACGATGGACATGGGATGCTCCACCGTATGATGGACATGTGACGCTCCACCGTACGATGGACATGCGACGCTCCATCGTACGATGGACATGGGATGCTCCACCGTATGATGGACATGTGACGCTCCAAAGTACGATGGACATGCAACGCTCGACTGTATGATGGACAGGCGACGCTCCATCGTACGATGGACATGTGACGCTCCACCATAGGATGGACATCTGATGCTCCACCGTACGATGGACATGCGATGCTCCACTGTACGATGGACATGTGACGCTCCACCGTATGATTGACATGCGAGGCTCCACTGTACGATGGACATGTGACGCTCCACCGTACGATGGACATGGGATGCTCCATCGAACGATGGACATGTGACTCTCCACCCAACGATGGACATGCTATGCTCCACCGTACGATGGACATGTGACGCTCCACCGTACGATGGACATGGGACGCTCCACCGTAGGATGGACATGTGACGCTCCACCGTACGATGGACATGAGAATCTCCACTGTACGATGGACATGCGACGCTCCATCGTACGATGGACTAGCGATGCTCCACCGTAAGATGGACATGTGACGCTCCACCGTACGATGGACATGCGACGCTCCAGCGTACGATGGACATGGGATGCTCCACCGTACGATGGACATGTGACGCTCCACCATACTATGGACATGGGACGCTCCACCGTACGATGGACATGGGATGCTCCACAGTACGATGGACATGGGGCGCTCCACCGTACGATGGATATGCGATGCTCCACCGTACTATGGACATGCTATGCTCCACCGTACGATGGACATGTGACGCTCCACAGTACGATGGACATGGGACGCTCCACCGTACGATGGATATGCGATGCTCCACCGTACGATGGACATGCTATGCTCCACCGTACGATGGACATGTGACGCTCTACCGAATGATGGACATGCGAGGCTCCACCGTAAGATGGACATGTGACGCTCCACCGTACGATGGATATGCGATGCTAGACCGTATGATGGACATGGGACGCTCCAATGTACGATGGACATGTGACGCTCCACTGTACGATGGACATGCGATGCTCCACTGTACGATGGACATGCGATGCTCCACTGTACGATGGACATGTGACCCTCCACCGTATGATGGACATGCAAGGCTCCACTGTACGATGGACATGTGACGCTCCACCGTATGATGGACATGCGATGCTCCACCGTACGATGGACATGTGATGCTCCACCGTACGATGGACATCTGACGCTAAACCGTACGATGGACATGCTATGCTCCACCGTACGATGGACATGTGACGCTCCACCGTACGATGGACATGTGACGCTCCACCGTACAACGGACATGTGACGCTCCACCGTACAATGGACATGGGACGCTCCACCGTATAATGGACATGTGACGCTCCATCGTACGATGGACATGTGACGCTCCACCGTACGGTGGACATGGGATGCTCCATCGTACGATGGACATGTGATGCTCCACCATATGATATACATGCTATGCTCCACCGTACGATGGACATGTGACGCTCCACCGTACGATGGACATGAGACGCTCCACCGTACGATCGACATGCGATGCTTCACAGTACGATTGACATGTGATGCTCCACCGTAAGATGGACATCTAACGGTCCACCATACGATGGACATGCGACGCTCCACCGTACGATGGACATGTGACGCTCCACCGAATGATGGACATGCGAGGCTCCACCGAATGATGGACATGCGAGGCTCCACCGTAAGATGGACATGTGACGCTCCACTGTACGATTCACATGCGACGCTCCAGCGTACGATGGACATGGGATGCTCCACCGTACGATGGACATGTGACGCTCCACCGTACGATGGACATGGGACGCTCCACCGTACGATGCACATTTGACGCTCCATCGTACGATGGACTAGCGATGCTCCACCGTAAGATGGACATGTGACGCTCCACCGTACGATGGACATGCGACGCTCCATCGTACGATGGACATGGGATGCTCCACCGTATGATGGACATGCGATGCTCCACCGTATGATGGACATGGGACGCTCCAATGTACGATGGACATGTGACGCTCCACTGTACGATGGACATGCGATGCTCCACTGTACGATGGACATGTGACGCTCCACCGTATGATGGACATGCAAGGCTCCACTGTACGATGGACATGTGACGCTCCACCGTATGATGGACATGCGATGCTCCACCGTACGATGGACATGTGATGCTCCACCGTACGATGGACATCTGACGCTAAACCGTACGATGGACATGCTATGCTCCACCGTACGATGGACATGTGACGCTCCACCGTACGATGGACATGGGACGCTCCACCGTATAATGGACATGTGACGCTCCATCGTACGATGGACATGTGACGCTCCACCGTATGGTGGACATGGGATGCTCCTTCGTACGATGGACATGTGATGCTCCACCATATGATATACATGCTATGCTCCACCGTACGATGGACATGTGACGCTCCACCGTACGATGGACATGAGACGCTCCACCGTACGATCGACATGCGATGCTCCACCGTACGATGGACATCTGATACTCCACCATACGATGGACATGTGACGCTCCACTGTACGATGGACATGCGACGCTCCACTGTACGATGGACATGTGACACTCCACGTACGATGGACATGCGACGCTCCATCGTACGATGGACATGGGATGCTCTATCGTACGATGGACTAGCGATGCTCCACCGTAAGATGGACATGTGCCGCCCCACCATACGATGGACATGCGACACTCCATCGTACGATGGACATGGGATGCTCCACCGTATTATGGACATGTGACGCTCCACCATACGATGGACATGCGAGGCTCCACTGTACGATGGACATGTGACGCTCCACCGTACGATTGACATGCGATGCTCCACCGTACGATGGACATGCGATGCTCCACCGTACGATGGACATCTGATGCTCCACCATACGATGGACATGTGACGCTCCACCGTACGATGGACATGCGATGCTCCACCGTACGATGGACATCTGATGCTCCACCATACGATGGACATGTGACTCTACACTCAATGATGGACATGCTATGCTCCACCGTACGATGGACATGTGACGCTCCACCGTACGATGGACATGGGACGCTCCACTGTAGGATGGACATGTGACGCTCCACCGTACGATGGACATGAGACTCTCCACTGTACGATGGACATGCGACGCTCCATCGTACGATGGACTAGCGATGCTCCACCGTAAGATGGACATGTGACGCTCCACCGTACGATGGACATGCGACGCTCCAACGTACGATGGACATGGGATGCTCCACCGTAGGATGGACATGTGATGCTCCACCGTACGATGGACATGTGACGCTCCACCGTATGATGGACATGCGAGGCTCCACTGTACGATGGACATGAGACGCTCCACTGTACGATGGACATGCGACGCTCCATCGTACGATGGACATGCTATGCTCCACCGTACGATGGACATGTGACGCTCCACCGTACGATGGACATGGGACGCTCCACCGTATAATGGACATGTGACGCTCCATCGTACGATGGACATGTGACGCTCCACCGTATGGTGGACATGGGATGCTCCTTCGTACGATGGACATGTGATGCTCCACCATATGATATACATGCTATGCTCCACCGTACGATGGACATGTGACGCTCCACCGTACGATGGACATGAGACGCTCCACCGTACCATCAACATGCGATGCTTCACAGTACGATTGACATGTGATGCTCCACCGTAAGATGGACATCTAACGCTCCACCATACGATGGACATGCGATGCTCCACCGTACGATGGACATGTGACGCTCCACCGTACGATGGACATGGGACGCTCCACCGTACGATGCACATTTGACGCTCCATCGTACGATGGACTAGCGATGCTCCACCGTAAGATGGACATGTGACGCTCCACCGTACGATGGACATGCGATGTTCCACCGTATGATGGACATGTGATGCTCCACCGTACGATGGACATGTGACGCTCCACCGTACGATGGACATGCGACGCTCGACTGTATGATGGAGAGGCGACGCTCCATCGTACGATGGACATGTGACGCTCCACCATATGATGGACATCTGATGCTCCACCGTATGATTGACATGCGAGGCTCCACTGTACGATGGACATGTGACGCTCCACCGTACGATGGACATGGGATGCTCCATCGAACGATGGACATGTGACTCTCCACCCAACGATGGACATGCTATGCTCCACCGTACGATGGACATGGGACGCTCCACCATATGATGGACATCTGATGCTCCACCGTACGATGGACATGCGATGCTCCACTGTACGATGGACGTGTGACGCTCCACCGTATAATTGACATGCGAGGCTCCACTGTGCGATGGACATGCGGCGCTCCATCGTACGATGGACTAGCGATGCTCCACCGTAAGATGGACATGTGACGCTCCACCGTACGATGGACATGCGACGCTCCATCGTACGATGGACATGGGATGCTCCACCGTATGATGGACATGTGACGCTCCACCGTACGATGGACATGCGACGCTCCATCGTACGATGGACATGGGATGCTCCACCGTATGATGGACATGTGACGCTCCACCGTACGATGGACATGCAACGCTCGACTGTATGATGGACAGGCGACGCTCCATCGTACGATGGACATGTGACGCTCCACCATAGGATGGACATCCGATGCTCCACCGTATGATGGACATGCGATGCTCCACTGTACGATGGACATGTGACGCTCCACCGTATGATTGACATGCGAGGCTCCACTGTACAATGGACATGTGACGCTCCACCGTACGATGGACATGGGATGCTCCATCGAACGATGGACATGTGACTCTCCACCCAACGATGGACATGCTATGCTCCACCGTACGATGGACATGTGACGCTCCACCGTACGATGGACATGGGACGCTCCACCGTAGGATGGACATGTGACGCTCCACCGTACGATGGACATGAGACTCTCCACTGTACGATGGACATGCGACGCTCCATCGTACGATGGACTTGCGATGCTCCACCGTAAGATGGACATGTGACGCTCCACCGTACGATGGACATGCGACGCTCCAGCGTACGATGGACATTTGATGCTCCACCGTATGATGGACATGTGACGCTCCACCGTACGATGGACATGGGACGCTCCACCATACGATGGACATGCGACGCTCCATCGTACGATGGACATGGGATGCTCCACCGTACGATGGACATGTGACGCTCCACAGTACGATGGACATGGGACGCTCCACCGTACGATGGATATGCGATGCTCCACCGTATGATGGACATGTGACGCTCCACCGTACGATGGACATGTGATGCTCCACAGTACGATGGACATGGAACGCTCCACCGTACGATGGATATGCGATGCTCCACCGTATGATGGACATGTGACGCTCCACCGTACGATGGAGATGCGATGCTCCACCGTATGATGGACATGTGACGCTCCACCGTACGATGGACATGTGACGCTCCACCGTACGATGCACATGCTATGCTCCACCGTACGATGGACATGTGACGCTCTACCGAATGATGGACATGCGAGTCTCCACCGTAAGATGGACATGTGACGCTCCACCGTACGATGGACATGCGACGCTCCACCGTACGATGGACATGGGATGCTCCATCGAACGATGGACATGGTATGCTCCACCGTACGATGGACATGTGACGCTCCACCGTACGATGCACATGTGACGCTCCACCGTACGATGGACATGCGACGCTCGACTGTATGATGGAGAGGCGACGCTCCATCGTACGATGGACATGTGACGCTCCACCATATGATGGACATCTGATGCTCCACCGTATGATTGACATGCGAGGCTCCACTGTACGATGGACATGTGACGCTCCACCGTACGATGGACATGGGATGCTCCATCGAACGATGGACATGTGACTCTCCACCCAACGATGGACATGCTATGCTCCACCGTACGATGGACATGGGACGCTCCACCATATGATGGACATCTGATGCTCCACCGTACGATGGACATGCGATGCTCCACTGTACGATGGACGTGTGACGCTCCACCGTATAATTGACATGCGAGGCTCCACTGTGCGATGGACATGCGGCGCTCCATCGTACGATGGACTAGCGATGCTCCACCGTAAGATGGACATGTGACGCTCCACCGTACGATGGACATGCGACGCTCCATCGTACGATGGACATGGGATGCTCCACCGTATGATGGACATGTGACGCTCCACCGTACGATGGACATGCGACGCTCCATCGTACGATGGACATGGGATGCTCCACCGTATGATGGACATGTGACGCTCCACCGTAAGATGGACATGCAACGCTCGACTGTATGATGGACAGGCGACGCTCCATCGTACGATGGACATGTGACGCTCCACCATAGGATGGACATCCGATGCTCCACCGTACGATGGACATGCGATGCTCCACTGTACGATGGACATGTGACGCTCCACCGTATGATTGACATGCGAGGCCCCACTGTACAATGGACATGTGACGCTCCACCGTACGATGGACATGGGATGCTCCATCGAACGATGGACATGTGACTCTCCACCCAACGATGGACATGCTATGCTCCACCGTACGATGGACATGTGACGCTCCACCGTACGATGGACATGGGACGCTCCACCGTAGGATGGACATGTGACGCTCCACCGTACGATGGACATGAGACTCTCCACTGTACGATGGACATGCGACGCTCCATCGTACGATGGACTTGCGATGCTCCACCGTAAGATGGACATGTGACGCTCCACCGTACGATGGACATGCGACGCTCCAGCGTACGATGGACATTTGATGCTCCACCGTATGATGGACATGTGACGCTCCACCGTACGATGGACATGGGACGCTCCACCATACGATGGACATGCGACGCTCCATCGTACGATGGACATGGGATGCTCCACCGTACGATGGACATGTGACGCTCCACAGTACGATGGACATGGGACGCTCCACCGTACGATGGATATGCGATGCTCCACCGTATGATGGACATGTGACGCTCCACCGTACGATGGACATGTGATGCTCCACAGTACGATGGACATGGAACGCTCCACCGTACGATGGATATGCGATGCTCCACCGTATGATGGACATGTGACGCTCCACCGTACGATGGAGATGCGATGCTCCACCGTATGATGGACATGTGACGCTCCACCGTACGATGGACATGTGACGCTCCACCGTACGATGCACATGCTATGCTCCACCGTACGATGGACATGTGACGCTCTACCGAATGATGGACATGCGAGTCTCCACCGTAAGATGGACATGTGACGCTCCACCGTACGATGGACATGCGACGCTCCACCGTACGATGGACATGGGATGCTCCATCGAACGATGGACATGGTATGCTCCACCGTACGATGGACATGGGATGCTCCACCGTACGATGGACATGGGACGCTCCACCCTAGGATGGACATGTGACGCTCCACCGTACGATGGACATGTGACGCTCCACCGTACGATGGACATGCGACGCTCCAGCGTACGATGGACATGGGAAGCTCCACTGTACGATGGACATGTGACGCTCCACCGAATGATGGACATGCGAGGCTCCACCGAATGATGGACATGCGAGGCTCCACCGTAAGATGGACATGTGACGCTCCACCGTACGATGGACATGTGATGCTCCACCGTACGATGGACATGCGAGGCTTCACGGTACGATGGACATGCGAGGCTCCACTGTATGATGGACATGTGACGCTCCACCGTACGATGGACATGCGAGGCTTCACGGTACGATGGACATGCGAGGCACCACTGTACGATGGACATGTGACGCTCCACCGTACGATCGACATGCGAGGCTCCACCGTACGATAGACATGCGATGCTCCACCGTACGATGGACATCTGATGCTCCACCATACGATGGACATGTGACGCTCCACTGTACGATGGACATGCGACGCTCCACTGTACAATGGACATGGGACACTCCACCGTACGATGGACATGCGACGCTCCATCGTACGATGGACATGCGACGCTCCATCGTACGATGGACATGGGATGCTCTATCGTACGATGGACATGTGACGCTCCACCGTACGATGGAGATGCGATGCTCCACTGTACGATGGACATGTGACGCTCCACCGTATAATTGACATGCGAGGCTCCACTGTGCGATGGACATGTGACGCTCCACCGTACGATGGACATGCGAGGCTCCACTGTGCGATGGACATGTGACGCTCCATCGTACGATGGACTAGCGAGGCTCCACCGTAAGATGGACATGTGACGCTCCACCGTACGATGGACATGCGACGCTCCATCGTACGATGGACATGGGATGCTCCACCGTATGGTGGACATGTGACGCTCCACCTTACGATGGATATGCGATGCTCCACCGTATGATGGACATGTGACGCTCCACTGTACGATGGACATGCGACGCTCCTCTGTACAATGGACATGTGACACTCCACCGTACGATGGACATGCGACGCTCCATCGTATGATGGACATGGGATGCTCTATCGTACGATGGACATGTGACGCTCCACCATATGATGGACATCTGATGCTCCACCGTACGATGGACATGCGATGCTCCACTGTACGATGGACATGTGACGCTCCACCGTATAATTGACATGCGAGGCTCCACTGTGCGATGGACATGTGACGCTCCACCGTACGATGGACATGCGAGGCTCCACTGTGCGATGGACATGTGACGCTCCACCGTACGATGGACATGGGACGCTCCATCGTAGGATGGACATGTGACGCTCCACCGTACGATGGATATGCGATGCTCCACCTTATGATGGACATGGGACGCTCCAATGTACGATGGACATGCGACGCTCCACTGTACGATGGACATGCGATGCTCCACTGTACGATGGACATGTGACGCTCCACCGTATGATGGACATGTGAGGCTCCACTGTACGATGGACATGTGACGCTCCACCGTATGATGGACATGCGATGCTCCACCGTACGATGGACATGTGATGCTCCACCGTACGATGGATATCTGACGCTCCACCGTATGATGGACATGCGATGCTCCACTGTACGATGGACATGTGACGCTCCACCGTATGATGGACATGCGATGCTCCACCGTACGATGGACATGTGATGCTCCACCGTACGATAGACATCTGACGCTAAACCATACGATGGACATGCGATGCTCCACCGTACGATGGACATCTGATGCTCCACCATACGATGGACATGTGACGCTCCACCGTATGATTGACATTCGAGGCTCCAATGTACGATGGACATGCGACGCTCCACTGTACGATGGACATGCGATGCTCCACTGTACGATGGACATGTGACGCTCCACCGTACGATGGACATGCGAGGCTCCACTGTACGATGGACATGTGACGCTCCACCGTACGATGGACATGCGATGCTCCACCGTACGATGGACATGTGATGCTCCACCGTACGATGGACATCTGACGCTAAACCGTACGATGGACATGCGATGCTCCACCGTACGATGGACATCTGATGCTCCACCATACGATGGACATGTGACGCTCCACTGTAAGATGGACATGCGAGGCTTCACTGTACAATGGACATGTGACACTCCACGTACGATGGACATGCGACGCTCCATCGTACGATGGACATGGGATGCTCTATCGTACGATGGACTAGCGATGCTCCACCGTAAGATGGACATGTGCCGCCCCACCGTACGATGGACATGCGACACTCCATCGTACGATGGACATGGGATGCTCTATCCTACGATGGACATGTGACGCTCCACCATGTGATGGACATCTGATGCTCCACCGTACGATGGACATGTGACGCTCCACCGAATGATGGACATGCGAGGCTTCACGGTACGATGGACATGCGAGGCTCCACTGTATGATGGACATGTGACGCTCCACCGTACGATGGACATGCGAGGCTTCACGGTACGATGGACATGCGAGGCTCCACTGTACGATGGACATGTGACGCTCCACCGTACGATCGACATGCGATGCTCCACCGTACGATGGACATGCGATGCTCCACCGTACGATGGACATCTGATGCTCCACCATACGATGGACATGTGACACTCCACCGTACGATGGACATGCGACGCTCCATCGTACGATGGACATGGGATGCTCTATCCTACGATGGACATGTGACGCTCCACCATGTGATGGACATCTGATGCTCCACCGTACGATGGACATGCGATGCTCCACTGTACGATGGACATGTGACGCTCCACCGTATAATTGACATGCGAGGCTCCACTGTGCGATGGACATGTGACGCTCCACCGTACGATGGACATGCGAGGCTCCACTGTGCGATGGACATGTGACGCTCCACCGTACGATGGACATGGGACGCTCCATCGTAGGATGGACATGTGACGCTCCACCGTACGATGGACATGTCACGCTCCACCGTATGATGGACATGCGAGGCTCCACCATACGATGGACATGAGACGCTCCACTGTACGATGGACATGCGACGCTCCATCGTACGATGGACTAGCGATGCTCCACCGTAAGATGGACATGTGACGCTCCACCGTACGATGGACATGCGACACTCCATCGTACGATGGACATGGGATGCTCCATCGTACGATGGACACGTGATGCTCCACCGTACGATGGACATGAGACGCTCCACCGTACGATCGACATGCGATGCTTCACAGTACGATTGACATGTGATGCTCCACCGTACGATGGACATCTAACGCTCCACCATACGATGGACATGCGATGCTCAGCCGTACGATGGACATGTGACGCTCCACCAAATGATGGACATGCGAGGCTCCATCGTACGATGGACATGGGACGCTCCACCGTATGATGGACACGTGATGCTCCACCGTACGATGGACATGAGACGCTCCATCGTACGATGGACATGGGACGCTCCACCAAATGATGGACATGCGAGGCTCCACCGTAAGATGGACATGTGACGCTCCACTGTACGATGGACATGTGACGCTCCACCGTACGATGGACATGCGACGCTCCACTGTATGATGGACATGCGATGCTCCACTGTACGATGGACATGTGACGCTCCACCGTATGATTGACATGCTATGCTCCATCGTACGATGGACATGTGACGCTCCACAATATGATGGACATCTGATGCTCCACCGTACGATGGACATGCGATGCTCCACTGTACGATGGACATGTGATGCTCCACCGTATGATTGACATGCGAGGCTCCACTGTACGATGGACATGTGACGCTCCACCGTACGACGGACATGGGATGCTCCATCGAACGATGGACATGTGACTCTCCACCCAACGATGGACATGCTATGCTCCACCGTAAAATGGACATGTGACGCTCCACCGTACGATGGACATGGGACGCTCCACCGTACGATGGACATGTGACGCTCCATCGTACGATGGACATGGTATACTCCATCGTACGATGGACATGTGACCCTCCACCGTATGATGGACATGTGACGCTCTACCGAATGATGGACATGCGAGGCTCCACCGTAAGATGGACATGTGACGCTCCACCGTACGATGAACATGCGACGCTCCATCGTACGATGGACATGGGATGCTCCACCGTATGATGGACATGTGACGCTCCACCGTACGATGGATATGCGATGCTCCACCGTATGATGGACATGGGACGCTCCAATGTACGATGGACATGCGACGCTCCACTGTACGATGGACATGCGATGCTCCACTCTACGATGGACATGTGACGCTCCACCGTATGATGGACATGCAAGGCTCCACTGTACGATGGACATGTGACGCTCCACCGTACGATGGACATGGGATGCTCCATCGTATGATGGACATGTGATGCTCCATCGTATGATGGACATGTGACGTTCCACCGTACGATGGACATGGGATGCTCCATCGAACGATGGACATGTGACTCTCCACCCAAAGATGGACATGCTATGCTCCACCGTACGATGGACATGGGACGCTCCACCGTAGGATGGACATGTGACGCTCCACCGTACGATGGACATGTGACGCTCCACCGTATGATGGACATGCGATGCTCCACCGTACGATGGACATGTGATGCTCCACCGTACGATGGACATCTGACGCTAAACCGTACGATGGACATGTGACGCTCCACCGTACGATGGACATGGGACGCTCCACCGTATAATGGACATGTGACGCTCCATCGTACGATGGACATGTGACGCTCCACCGAATGATGGACATGCGAGGCTCCACCGAATGATGGACATGCGAGGCTCCACCGTAAGATGGACATGTGACGCTCCACCGTACGATGGACATGTGACGCTCCACCGTACGATGGACATGCGAGGCTTCACGGTACGATGGACATGCGAGGCTCCACTGTATGATGGACATGTGACGCTCCACCGTACGATGGACATGTGACGCTCCACCGTACGATGGACATGCGAGGCTTCACGGTATGATGGACATGCGAGGCTCCACCGAATGATGGACATGCGAGGCTCCACCGTAAGATGGACATGTGACGCTCCACCGTACGATGGACATGTGACGCTCCACCGTACGATGGACATGCGAG
Source organism: Terebella lapidaria (assembly GCA_949152475.1). Lineage (NCBI taxonomy): Eukaryota > Metazoa > Annelida > Polychaeta > Terebellida > Terebellidae > Terebella > Terebella lapidaria. Next base: position 4,056,899 of record OX424557.1, on the reverse strand, counting down.
GCTTCACGGTACGATGGACATGCGAGGCTCCACTGTATGATGGACATGGGACGCTCCACCGTACGATGGACATGTGACGCTCCACCGTACGATGGACATGCGAGGCTTCACGGTATGATGGACATGCGAGGCTCCACTGTACGATGGACATGTGACGCTCCACCGTACGATGGACATGTGACGCTCCACCGTGCGATCGACATGCAATGCTCCACCGTACGATGGACATGCGACGCTCCACTGTATGATGGACATGCGACGCTCCATCGTACGATGGACATGTGACGCTCCACCATATGATGGACATCTGATGCTCCACCGTACGATGGACATGCGAGGCTCCACTGTACGATGGACATGTGATGCTCCACCGTATGATTGACATGCGAGGCTCCACTGTACGATGGACATGTGACGCTCCACCGTACGATGGACATGGGATGCTCCATCGAACGATGGACATGGTATGCTCCACCGTACGATGGACATGGGATGCTCCACCGTACGATGGACATGGGAAGCTCCACCCTAGGATGGACATGTGACGCTCCACCGTACGATGGACATGTGACGCTCCACCGTACGATGGACATGCGACGCTCCAGCGTACGATGGACATGGGATGCTGCACCGTAGGATTGACATGCGAGGCTCCACTGTACGATGGACATGTGACGCTCCAAGGTACGATGGACATGGGATGCTCCATCGAACGATGGACATGTGACTCTCCACCCAACGATGGACATGCTATGCTCCACCGTACGATGGACATGTGGCGCTCCACCGTACGATGGACATGGGACGCTCCACCGTAGGATGGACATGTGACGCTCCACCGTACGATGGACATGAGACTCTCCACTGTACGATGGACATGCGACGCTCCATCGTACGATGGACTAGCGATGCTCCACCGTAAGATGGACATGTGAAGCTCCACCGTACGATGGACATGCGACGCTCCAGCGTACGATGGACATGGGATGCTCCACCGTACGATGGACATGTGACGCTCCATCGTACGATGGACTAGCGATGCTCCACCGTAAGATGGACATGTGAAGCTCCACCGTACGATGGACATGCGACGCTCCATCGTACGATGGACATGCGAGGCTCCACTGTACGATGGACATGTGACGCTCCACCGTATGATGGACATGCAAGGCTCCACTGTACGATGGACATGTGACGCTCCACCGTACGATGGACATGTGATGCTCCACCGTACGATGGACATCTGACGCTAAACCGTACGATGGACATGGGACGCTCCACTGTATAATGGACATGTGACGCTCCATCGTACGATGGACATGTGACGCTCCACCGTACGATGGACATGGGATGCTCCATCGTACGATGGACATGTGATGCTCCACCATACGATATACATGCTATGCTCCACCGTACGATGGACATGTGATGCTCCACCGTACGATGGACATGGGATGCTCCATCGTACGATGGACATGTGATGCTCCACCATACGATATACATGCTATGCTCCACCGTACGATGGACATGTGACGCTCCACTGTACGATGGACATGAGACGCTCCACCGTACGATCGACATGCGATGCTTCACAGTACGATTGACATGTGATGCTCCACCGTAAGATGGACATCTAACGCTCCACCATACGATGCACATGCGATGCTCCACCGTACGATGGACATGTGACGCTCCACCGAATGATGGACATGCGAGGCTCCACCGAATGATGGACATGCGAGGCTCCACCGTAAGATGGACATGTGACGCTCCACCGTACGATGGACATGTGACGCTCCACCGAATGATGGACATGCGAGGCTCCACCGAATGATGGACATGCGAGGCTCCGCCGTAAGATGGACATGTGACGCTCCACCGTACGATGGACATGTGACGCTCCACCGTACGATGGACATGCGAGGCTTCACGGTACGATGGACATGCGAGGCTCCACTGTACGATGGACATGTGACGCTCCACCGTACGATGGACATGGGATGCTCCATCGTACGATGGACATGTGACGCTCCACCGTACGATCGACATGCGATGTTCCACCGTACGATGGACATGCGATGCTCCACCGTACGATGGACATCTGATGCTCCACCATACGATGGACATGTGACGCTCCACTGTACGATGGACATGCGACGCTCCACTGTACAATGGACATGTGACCGTACGATGGACATGCGACGCTCCACCGGACGATGGACATGTGACGCTCTACCGAATGATGGACATGCGAGGCTCCACCGTAAGATGGACATCTGACGCTAAACCGTACGACGGACATGCTATGCTCCACCGTACGATGGACATGTGACGCTCCACCGTACGATGTACATGGGACGCTCCACCGTATAATGGACATGTGACGCTCCATCGTACGATGGACATGTGACGCTCCACCGTACAATGGACATGGGATGCTCCATCGTACGATGGACATGTGATGCTCCACCATACGATATACATGCTATGCTCCACCGTACGATGGACATGTGACGCTCCACCGTACGACGGACATGGGATGCTCCATCGAACGATGGACATGTGACTCTCCACCCAACGATGGACATGCTATGCTCCACCGTAAAATGGACATGTGACGCTCCACCGTACGATGGACATGGGACGCTCCACCGTACGATGGACATGTGACGCTCCATCGTACGATGGACATGGTATACTCCATCGTACGATGGACATGTGACCCTCCACCGTATGATGGACATGTGACGCTCTACCGAATGATGGACATGCGAGGCTCCACCGTAAGATGGACATGTGACGCTCCACCGTACGATGAACATGCGACGCTCCATCGTACGATGGACATGGGATGCTCCACCGTATGATGGACATGTGACGCTCCACCGTACGATGGATATGCGATGCTCCACCGTATGATGGACATGGGACGCTCCAATGTACGATGGACATGCGACGCTCCACTGTACGATGGACATGCGATGCTCCACTCTACGATGGACATGTGACGCTCCACCGTATGATGGACATGCAAGGCTCCACTGTACGATGGACATGTGACGCTCCACCGTACGATGGACATGGGATGCTCCATCGTATGATGGACATGTGATGCTCCATCGTATGATGGACATGTGACGTTCCACCGTACGATGGACATGGGATGCTCCATCGAACGATGGACATGTGACTCTCCACCCAAAGATGGACATGCTATGCTCCACCGTACGATGGACATGTGACGCTCCACCGTACGATGGACATGGGACGCTCCACCGTAGGATGGACATGTGACGCTCCACCGTACGATGGACATGTGACGCTCCACCGTATGATGGACATGCGATGCTCCACCGTACGATGGACATGTGATGCTCCACCGTACGATGGACATCTGACGCTAAACCGTACGATGGACATGTGACGCTCCACCGTACGATGGACATGGGACGCTCCACCGTATAATGGACATGTGACGCTCCATCGTACGATGGACATGTGACGCTCCACCGAATGATGGACATGCGAGGCTCCACCGAATGATGGACATGCGAGGCTCCACCGTAAGATGGACATGTGACGCTCCACCGTACGATGGACATGTGACGCTCCACCGTACGATGGACATGCGAGGCTTCACGGTACGATGGACATGCGAGGCTCCACTGTATGATGGACATGTGACGCTCCACCGTACGATGGACATGTGACGCTCCACCGTACGATGGACATGCGAGGCTTCACGGTATGATGGACATGCGAGGCTCCACCGAATGATGGACATGCGAGGCTCCACCGTAAGATGGACATGTGACGCTCCACCGTACGATGGACATGTGACGCTCCACCGTACGATGGACATGCGAGGCTTCACGGTACGATGGACATGCGAGGCTCCACTGTATGATGGACATGGGACGCTCCACCGTACGATGGACATGTGACGCTCCACCGTACGATGGACATGCGAGGCTTCACGGTATGATGGACATGCGAGGCTCCACTGTACGATGGACATGTGACGCTTCACCGTACGATGGACATGTGACGCTCCACCGTGCGATCGACATGCAATGCTCCACCGTACGATGGACATGCGACGCTCCACTGTATGATGGACATGCGACGCTCCATCGTACGATGGACATGTGACGCTCCACCATATGATGGACATCTGATGCTCCACCGTACGATGGACATGCGAGGCTCCACTGTACGATGGACATGTGATGCTCCACCGTATGATTGACATGCGAGGCTCCACTGTACGATGGACATGTGACGCTCCACCGTACGATGGACATGGGATGCTCCATCGAACGATGGACATGGTATGCTCCACCGTACGATGGACATGGGATGCTCCACCGTACGATGGACATGGGACGCTCCACCCTAGGATGGACATGTGACGCTCCACCGTACGATGGACATGTGACGCTCCACCGTACGATGGACATGCGACGCTCCAGCGTACGATGGACATGGGATGCTGCACCGTAGGATTGACATGCGAGGCTCCACTGTACGATGGACATGTGACGCTCCAAGGTACGATGGACATGGGATGCTCCATCGAACGATGGACATGTGACTCTCCACCCAACGATGGACATGCTATGCTCCACCGTACGATGGACATGTGGCGCTCCACCGTACGATGGACATGGGACGCTCCACCGTAGGATGGACATGTGACGCTCCACCGTACGATGGACATGAGACTCTCCACTGTACGATGGACATGCGACGCTCCATCGTACGATGGACTAGCGATGCTCCACCGTAAGATGGACATGTGAAGCTCCACCGTACGATGGACATGCGACGCTCCAGCGTACGATGGACATCTGACACTAAACCGTACGATGGACATGCTATGCTCCACCGTATGATGGACATGTGACGCTCCACCGTACGATGGACATGGGACGCTCCACCGTATAATGGACATGTGACGCTCCATCGTACGATGGACATCTGACGCTCCACCGTATGGTGGACATGGGATGCTCCTTCGTACGATGGACATGTGATGCTCCACCATATGATATACATGCTATGCTCCACCGTACGATGGACATGTGACGCTCCACCGTACGATGGACATGAGACGCTCCACCGTACGATCGACATGCGATGCTTCAAAGTACGATTGACACGTGATGCTCCACCGTAAGATGGACATCTAACGCTCCACCATACGATGGACATGCGATGCTCCACCGTACGATGGACATGTGACGCTCCACCGAATGATGGACATGCGAGGCTCCACCGAATGATGGACATGCGAGGCTCCACCGTAAGATGGACATGTGACGCTCCACCGTACGATGGACATGTGATGCTCCACCGTACGATGGACATGCGAGGCTTCACGGTACGATGGACATGCGAGGCTCCACTGTATGATGGACATGTGACGCTCCACCGTACGATGGACATGCGAGGCTTCACGGTACGATGGACATGCGTGGCTCCACTGTACGATGGACATGTGACGCTCCACCGTACGATCGACATGCGATGCTCCACCGTACGATGGACATGCGATGCTCCACCGTACGATGGACATCTGATGCTCCACCATACGATGGACATGCTATGCTCCACTGTACGATGGACATGCGACGCTCCACTGTACAATGGACATGTGACACTCCACCGTACGATGGACATGCGACGCTCCATCGTACGATGGACATGGGATGCTCTATCGTACGATGGACATGTGACGCTCCACCATATGATGGACATCTGATGATCCACCGTACGATGGACATGCGATGCTCCACTGTACGATGGACATGTGACGCTCCACCGTATAATTGACATGCGAGGCTCCACTGTGCGATGGACATGTGACGCTCCACCGTACGATGGACATGTGAGGCTCCACTGTGCGATGGACATGTGACGCTCCACCGTACGATGGACATGGGACGCTCCATCGTAGGATGGACATGTGACACTCCACCGTATGATGGACATGTCACGCTCCACCCTATGATGGACATGCGAGGCTCCACTGTACGATGGACATGAGACACTCCAATGTACGATGGACATGCGACGCTCCATCGTACGATGGACTAGCGATGCTCCACCGTAAGATGGACATGTGCCGCCCCACCATACGATGGACATGCGACACTCCATCGTACGATGGACATGGGATGCTCCACCGTATGATGGACATGTGACGCTCCACCATACGATGGACATGCGAGGCTCCACTGTACGATGGACATGTGACTCTCCACCGTACGATCGACATGCGATGCTCCACCGTACGATGGACATGCGATGCTCCACCGTACGATGGACATCTGATGCTCCACCATACGATGGACATGTGACGCTCCACCGTACGATGGACATGCGATGCTCCACCGTACGATGGACATCTGATGCTCCACCATACGATGGACATGTGACTCTCCACCCAATGATGGACATGCTATGCTCCACCGTACGATGGACATGTGACGCTCCACCGTACGATGGACATGGGACGCTCCACTGTAGGATGGACATGTGACGCTCCACCGTACGATGGACATGAGACTCTCCACTGTACGATGGACATGCGACGCTCCATCGTACGATGGACTAGCGATGCTCCACCGTAAGATGGACATGTGACGCTCCACCGTACGATGGACATGCGACGCTCCAGCGTACGATGGACATGGGATGCTCCACCGTAGGATGGACATGTGATGCTCCACCGTACGATGGACATGTGACGCTCCACCGTATGATGGACATGCGAGGCTCCACTGTACGATGGACATGAGACGCTCCACTGTACGATGGACATGCGACGCTCCATCGTACGATAAACTACCGATTCTCCACCGTAAGATGGACATGTGACGCTCCACCGTACGATTCACATGCGACGCTCCAGCGTACGATGGACATGGGAAGCTCCAGCGTACGATCTACATGTGATGCTCCACCGTACGATGGACATGTGACGCTCCACCGTACGATGGACATGCTATGCTCCACCGTACGATGGACATGTGACGCTCTACCGAATGATGGACATGCGAGGCTCCATCGTAAGATGGACATGTGACGCTCCACTGTACGATGGACATGCGACGCTCCATCGTACGATGGACATGGGATGCTCCACCGTATGATGGACATGTGACGCTCCACCATACGATGGACATGCGACGCTCGACTGTATGATGGAGAGGCGACGCTCCATCGTACGATGGAAATGTGACGCTCCACCATATGATGGACATCTGATGCTCCACCGTACGATGGACATGTGATGCTCCACAGTACGATGGACATGGGACGCTCCACCGTACGATGCACATTTGACGCTCCATCGTACGATGGACTAGCGATGCTCCACCGTAAGATGGACATGTGACGCTCCACCGTACGATGGACATGCGACGCTCCATCGTACGATGGACATGGGATGCTCCACCGTACGATGGACATGTGACGCTCCACAGTACGATGGACATGGAACGCTCCACCGTACGATGGATATGCGATGCTCCACCGTATGATGGACATGTGACGCTCCACCATACGATGGACATGTGACGCTCCATCGTACGATGGACTAGCGATGCTCCACCGTAAGATGGACATGTGAAGCTCCACCGTACGATGGACATGCGACGCTCCATCGTACGATGGACATGGGATGCTCCACCGTACGATGGACATGTGACGCTCCACAGTACGATGGACATGTGACGCTCCACCGTATGATGGACATGCGAGGCTCCACTGTACGATGGACATGAGACGCTCCACTGTACGATGGACATGCGACGCTCCATCGTACGATGGACTAGCGATGCTCCACCGTAAGATGGACATGTGACGCTCCAACGTACGATGGACATGCGACGCTCCATCGTACGATGGACATGGGATGCTCCACCGTATGATGGACATGTGACGCTCCACCGTACGATGGACATGCGACGCTCCATCGTACGATGGACATGGGATGCTCCACCGTATGATGGACATGTGACGCTCCAAAGTACGATGGACATGCAACGCTCGACTGTATGATGGACAGGCGACGCTCCATCGTACGATGGACATGTGACGCTCCACCATAGGATGGACATCTGATGCTCCACCGTACGATGGACATGCGATGCTCCACTGTACGATGGACATGTGACGCTCCACCGTATGATTGACATGCGAGGCTCCACTGTACGATGGACATGTGACGCTCCACCGTACGATGGACATGGGATGCTCCATCGAACGATGGACATGTGACTCTCCACCCAACGATGGACATGCTATGCTCCACCGTACGATGGACATGTGACGCTCCACCGTACGATGGACATGGGACGCTCCACCGTAGGATGGACATGTGACGCTCCACCGTACGATGGACATGAGAATCTCCACTGTACGATGGACATGCGACGCTCCATCGTACGATGGACTAGCGATGCTCCACCGTAAGATGGACATGTGACGCTCCACCGTACGATGGACATGCGACGCTCCAGCGTACGATGGACATGGGATGCTCCACCGTACGATGGACATGTGACGCTCCACCATACTATGGACATGGGACGCTCCACCGTACGATGGACATGGGATGCTCCACAGTACGATGGACATGGGGCGCTCCACCGTACGATGGATATGCGATGCTCCACCGTACTATGGACATGCTATGCTCCACCGTACGATGGACATGTGACGCTCCACAGTACGATGGACATGGGACGCTCCACCGTACGATGGATATGCGATGCTCCACCGTACGATGGACATGCTATGCTCCACCGTACGATGGACATGTGACGCTCTACCGAATGATGGACATGCGAGGCTCCACCGTAAGATGGACATGTGACGCTCCACCGTACGATGGATATGCGATGCTAGACCGTATGATGGACATGGGACGCTCCAATGTACGATGGACATGTGACGCTCCACTGTACGATGGACATGCGATGCTCCACTGTACGATGGACATGCGATGCTCCACTGTACGATGGACATGTGACCCTCCACCGTATGATGGACATGCAAGGCTCCACTGTACGATGGACATGTGACGCTCCACCGTATGATGGACATGCGATGCTCCACCGTACGATGGACATGTGATGCTCCACCGTACGATGGACATCTGACGCTAAACCGTACGATGGACATGCTATGCTCCACCGTACGATGGACATGTGACGCTCCACCGTACGATGGACATGTGACGCTCCACCGTACAACGGACATGTGACGCTCCACCGTACAATGGACATGGGACGCTCCACCGTATAATGGACATGTGACGCTCCATCGTACGATGGACATGTGACGCTCCACCGTACGGTGGACATGGGATGCTCCATCGTACGATGGACATGTGATGCTCCACCATATGATATACATGCTATGCTCCACCGTACGATGGACATGTGACGCTCCACCGTACGATGGACATGAGACGCTCCACCGTACGATCGACATGCGATGCTTCACAGTACGATTGACATGTGATGCTCCACCGTAAGATGGACATCTAACGGTCCACCATACGATGGACATGCGACGCTCCACCGTACGATGGACATGTGACGCTCCACCGAATGATGGACATGCGAGGCTCCACCGAATGATGGACATGCGAGGCTCCACCGTAAGATGGACATGTGACGCTCCACTGTACGATTCACATGCGACGCTCCAGCGTACGATGGACATGGGATGCTCCACCGTACGATGGACATGTGACGCTCCACCGTACGATGGACATGGGACGCTCCACCGTACGATGCACATTTGACGCTCCATCGTACGATGGACTAGCGATGCTCCACCGTAAGATGGACATGTGACGCTCCACCGTACGATGGACATGCGACGCTCCATCGTACGATGGACATGGGATGCTCCACCGTATGATGGACATGCGATGCTCCACCGTATGATGGACATGGGACGCTCCAATGTACGATGGACATGTGACGCTCCACTGTACGATGGACATGCGATGCTCCACTGTACGATGGACATGTGACGCTCCACCGTATGATGGACATGCAAGGCTCCACTGTACGATGGACATGTGACGCTCCACCGTATGATGGACATGCGATGCTCCACCGTACGATGGACATGTGATGCTCCACCGTACGATGGACATCTGACGCTAAACCGTACGATGGACATGCTATGCTCCACCGTACGATGGACATGTGACGCTCCACCGTACGATGGACATGGGACGCTCCACCGTATAATGGACATGTGACGCTCCATCGTACGATGGACATGTGACGCTCCACCGTATGGTGGACATGGGATGCTCCTTCGTACGATGGACATGTGATGCTCCACCATATGATATACATGCTATGCTCCACCGTACGATGGACATGTGACGCTCCACCGTACGATGGACATGAGACGCTCCACCGTACGATCGACATGCGATGCTCCACCGTACGATGGACATCTGATACTCCACCATACGATGGACATGTGACGCTCCACTGTACGATGGACATGCGACGCTCCACTGTACGATGGACATGTGACACTCCACGTACGATGGACATGCGACGCTCCATCGTACGATGGACATGGGATGCTCTATCGTACGATGGACTAGCGATGCTCCACCGTAAGATGGACATGTGCCGCCCCACCATACGATGGACATGCGACACTCCATCGTACGATGGACATGGGATGCTCCACCGTATGATGGACATGTGACGCTCCACCATACGATGGACATGCGAGGCTCCACTGTACGATGGACATGTGACGCTCCACCGTACGATTGACATGCGATGCTCCACCGTACGATGGACATGCGATGCTCCACCGTACGATGGACATCTGATGCTCCACCATACGATGGACATGTGACGCTCCACCGTACGATGGACATGCGATGCTCCACCGTACGATGGACATCTGATGCTCCACCATACGATGGACATGTGACTCTACACTCAATGATGGACATGCTATGCTCCACCGTACGATGGACATGTGACGCTCCACCGTACGATGGACATGGGACGCTCCACTGTAGGATGGACATGTGACGCTCCACCGTACGATGGACATGAGACTCTCCACTGTACGATGGACATGCGACGCTCCATCGTACGATGGACTAGCGATGCTCCACCGTAAGATGGACATGTGACGCTCCACCGTACGATGGACATGCGACGCTCCAACGTACGATGGACATGGGATGCTCCACCGTAGGATGGACATGTGATGCTCCACCGTACGATGGACATGTGACGCTCCACCGTATGATGGACATGCGAGGCTCCACTGTACGATGGACATGAGACGCTCCACTGTACGATGGACATGCGACGCTCCATCGTACGATGGACATGCTATGCTCCACCGTACGATGGACATGTGACGCTCCACCGTACGATGGACATGGGACGCTCCACCGTATAATGGACATGTGACGCTCCATCGTACGATGGACATGTGACGCTCCACCGTATGGTGGACATGGGATGCTCCTTCGTACGATGGACATGTGATGCTCCACCATATGATATACATGCTATGCTCCACCGTACGATGGACATGTGACGCTCCACCGTACGATGGACATGAGACGCTCCACCGTACCATCAACATGCGATGCTTCACAGTACGATTGACATGTGATGCTCCACCGTAAGATGGACATCTAACGCTCCACCATACGATGGACATGCGATGCTCCACCGTACGATGGACATGTGACGCTCCACCGTACGATGGACATGGGACGCTCCACCGTACGATGCACATTTGACGCTCCATCGTACGATGGACTAGCGATGCTCCACCGTAAGATGGACATGTGACGCTCCACCGTACGATGGACATGCGATGTTCCACCGTATGATGGACATGTGATGCTCCACCGTACGATGGACATGTGACGCTCCACCGTACGATGGACATGCGACGCTCGACTGTATGATGGAGAGGCGACGCTCCATCGTACGATGGACATGTGACGCTCCACCATATGATGGACATCTGATGCTCCACCGTATGATTGACATGCGAGGCTCCACTGTACGATGGACATGTGACGCTCCACCGTACGATGGACATGGGATGCTCCATCGAACGATGGACATGTGACTCTCCACCCAACGATGGACATGCTATGCTCCACCGTACGATGGACATGGGACGCTCCACCATATGATGGACATCTGATGCTCCACCGTACGATGGACATGCGATGCTCCACTGTACGATGGACGTGTGACGCTCCACCGTATAATTGACATGCGAGGCTCCACTGTGCGATGGACATGCGGCGCTCCATCGTACGATGGACTAGCGATGCTCCACCGTAAGATGGACATGTGACGCTCCACCGTACGATGGACATGCGACGCTCCATCGTACGATGGACATGGGATGCTCCACCGTATGATGGACATGTGACGCTCCACCGTACGATGGACATGCGACGCTCCATCGTACGATGGACATGGGATGCTCCACCGTATGATGGACATGTGACGCTCCACCGTACGATGGACATGCAACGCTCGACTGTATGATGGACAGGCGACGCTCCATCGTACGATGGACATGTGACGCTCCACCATAGGATGGACATCCGATGCTCCACCGTATGATGGACATGCGATGCTCCACTGTACGATGGACATGTGACGCTCCACCGTATGATTGACATGCGAGGCTCCACTGTACAATGGACATGTGACGCTCCACCGTACGATGGACATGGGATGCTCCATCGAACGATGGACATGTGACTCTCCACCCAACGATGGACATGCTATGCTCCACCGTACGATGGACATGTGACGCTCCACCGTACGATGGACATGGGACGCTCCACCGTAGGATGGACATGTGACGCTCCACCGTACGATGGACATGAGACTCTCCACTGTACGATGGACATGCGACGCTCCATCGTACGATGGACTTGCGATGCTCCACCGTAAGATGGACATGTGACGCTCCACCGTACGATGGACATGCGACGCTCCAGCGTACGATGGACATTTGATGCTCCACCGTATGATGGACATGTGACGCTCCACCGTACGATGGACATGGGACGCTCCACCATACGATGGACATGCGACGCTCCATCGTACGATGGACATGGGATGCTCCACCGTACGATGGACATGTGACGCTCCACAGTACGATGGACATGGGACGCTCCACCGTACGATGGATATGCGATGCTCCACCGTATGATGGACATGTGACGCTCCACCGTACGATGGACATGTGATGCTCCACAGTACGATGGACATGGAACGCTCCACCGTACGATGGATATGCGATGCTCCACCGTATGATGGACATGTGACGCTCCACCGTACGATGGAGATGCGATGCTCCACCGTATGATGGACATGTGACGCTCCACCGTACGATGGACATGTGACGCTCCACCGTACGATGCACATGCTATGCTCCACCGTACGATGGACATGTGACGCTCTACCGAATGATGGACATGCGAGTCTCCACCGTAAGATGGACATGTGACGCTCCACCGTACGATGGACATGCGACGCTCCACCGTACGATGGACATGGGATGCTCCATCGAACGATGGACATGGTATGCTCCACCGTACGATGGACATGTGACGCTCCACCGTACGATGCACATGTGACGCTCCACCGTACGATGGACATGCGACGCTCGACTGTATGATGGAGAGGCGACGCTCCATCGTACGATGGACATGTGACGCTCCACCATATGATGGACATCTGATGCTCCACCGTATGATTGACATGCGAGGCTCCACTGTACGATGGACATGTGACGCTCCACCGTACGATGGACATGGGATGCTCCATCGAACGATGGACATGTGACTCTCCACCCAACGATGGACATGCTATGCTCCACCGTACGATGGACATGGGACGCTCCACCATATGATGGACATCTGATGCTCCACCGTACGATGGACATGCGATGCTCCACTGTACGATGGACGTGTGACGCTCCACCGTATAATTGACATGCGAGGCTCCACTGTGCGATGGACATGCGGCGCTCCATCGTACGATGGACTAGCGATGCTCCACCGTAAGATGGACATGTGACGCTCCACCGTACGATGGACATGCGACGCTCCATCGTACGATGGACATGGGATGCTCCACCGTATGATGGACATGTGACGCTCCACCGTACGATGGACATGCGACGCTCCATCGTACGATGGACATGGGATGCTCCACCGTATGATGGACATGTGACGCTCCACCGTAAGATGGACATGCAACGCTCGACTGTATGATGGACAGGCGACGCTCCATCGTACGATGGACATGTGACGCTCCACCATAGGATGGACATCCGATGCTCCACCGTACGATGGACATGCGATGCTCCACTGTACGATGGACATGTGACGCTCCACCGTATGATTGACATGCGAGGCCCCACTGTACAATGGACATGTGACGCTCCACCGTACGATGGACATGGGATGCTCCATCGAACGATGGACATGTGACTCTCCACCCAACGATGGACATGCTATGCTCCACCGTACGATGGACATGTGACGCTCCACCGTACGATGGACATGGGACGCTCCACCGTAGGATGGACATGTGACGCTCCACCGTACGATGGACATGAGACTCTCCACTGTACGATGGACATGCGACGCTCCATCGTACGATGGACTTGCGATGCTCCACCGTAAGATGGACATGTGACGCTCCACCGTACGATGGACATGCGACGCTCCAGCGTACGATGGACATTTGATGCTCCACCGTATGATGGACATGTGACGCTCCACCGTACGATGGACATGGGACGCTCCACCATACGATGGACATGCGACGCTCCATCGTACGATGGACATGGGATGCTCCACCGTACGATGGACATGTGACGCTCCACAGTACGATGGACATGGGACGCTCCACCGTACGATGGATATGCGATGCTCCACCGTATGATGGACATGTGACGCTCCACCGTACGATGGACATGTGATGCTCCACAGTACGATGGACATGGAACGCTCCACCGTACGATGGATATGCGATGCTCCACCGTATGATGGACATGTGACGCTCCACCGTACGATGGAGATGCGATGCTCCACCGTATGATGGACATGTGACGCTCCACCGTACGATGGACATGTGACGCTCCACCGTACGATGCACATGCTATGCTCCACCGTACGATGGACATGTGACGCTCTACCGAATGATGGACATGCGAGTCTCCACCGTAAGATGGACATGTGACGCTCCACCGTACGATGGACATGCGACGCTCCACCGTACGATGGACATGGGATGCTCCATCGAACGATGGACATGGTATGCTCCACCGTACGATGGACATGGGATGCTCCACCGTACGATGGACATGGGACGCTCCACCCTAGGATGGACATGTGACGCTCCACCGTACGATGGACATGTGACGCTCCACCGTACGATGGACATGCGACGCTCCAGCGTACGATGGACATGGGAAGCTCCACCGTATGATGGACATGTGACGCTCCACCGTACGATGGACATGCGACGCTCCATCGTACGATGGACATGGGATGCTCCACCGTAGGATGGACATGTGACGCTCCACCGTACGATGGACATGCAACGCTCGACTGTATGAAGGACAGGCGACGCTCCATCGTACGATGGACATGTGACGCTCCACCATAGGATGGACATCCGATGCTCCACCGTACGATGGACATGCGATGCTCCACAGTACGATGGACATGCGACGCTCCACCGTATGATTGACATGCGAGGCTCCACTGTACGATGGACATGTGACGCTCCAAGGTACGATGGACATGGGATGCTCCATCGAACGATGGACATGTGACTCTCCACCCAACGATGGACATGCTATGCTCCACCGTACGATGGACATGTGACGCTCCACCGTACGATGGACATGGGACGCTCCACCGTAGGATGGACATGTGACGCTCCACCGTACGATGGACATGAGACTCTCCACTGTACGATGGACATGCGACGCTCCATCGTACGATGGACTAGCGATGCTCCACCGTAAGATGGACATGTGACGCTCCACCGTACGATGGACATGCGACGCTCCAGCGTACGATGGACATGGGATGCTCCACCGTACGATGGACATGTGACGCTCCATCGTACGATGGACTAGCGATGCTCCACCGTAAGATGGACATGTGAAGCTCCACCGTACGATGGACATGCGACGCTCCATCGTACGATGGACATGCGAGGCTCCACTGTACGATGGACATGTGACGCTCCACCGTATGATGGACATGCAAGGCTCCACTGTACGATGGACATGTGACGCTCCACCGTACGATGGACATGTGATGCTCCACCGTACGATGGACATCTGACGCTAAACCGTACGATGGACATGGGACGCTCCACTGTATAATGGACATGTGACGCTCCATCGTACGATGGACATGTGACGCTCCACCGTACGATGGACATGGGATGCTCCATCGTACGATGGACATGTGATGCTCCACCATACGATATACATGCTATGCTCCACCGTACGATGGACATGTGATGCTCCACCGTACGATGGACATGGGATTCTCCATCGTACGATGGACATGTGATGCTCCACCATACGATATACATGCTATGCTCCACCGTACGATGGACATGCGATGCTCCACTGTACGATGGACATGTGACGCTCCACCGTATGATTGACATGCGAGGCTCCACTGTACGATGGACATGTGACGCTCCAAGGTACGATGGACATGGGATGCTCCATCGAACGATGGACATGTGACTCTCCACCCAACGATGGACATGCTATGCTCCACCGTACGATGGACATGTGACGCTCCACCGTACGATGGACATGGGACGCTCCACCGTAGGATGGACATGTGACGCTCCACCGTACGATGGACATGAGACTCTCCACTGTACGATGGACATGCGACGCTCCATCGTACGATGGACTAGCGATGCTCCACCGTAAGATGGACATGTGACGCTCCACCGTACGATGGACATGCGACGCTCCAGCGTACGATGGACATGGGATGCTCCACCGTACGATGGACATGTGACGCTCCATCGTACGATGGACTAGCGATGCTCCACCGTAAGATGGACATGTGAAGCTCCACCGTACGATGGACATGCGACGCTCCATCGTACGATGGACATGCGAGGCTCCACTGTACGATGGACATGTGACGCTCCACCGTATGATGGACATGCAAGGCTCCACTGTACGATGGACATGTGACGCTCCACCGTACGATGGACATGTGATGCTCCACCGTACGATGGACATCTGACGCTA
This sequence comes from Terebella lapidaria, assembly GCA_949152475.1. NCBI lineage: Eukaryota > Metazoa > Annelida > Polychaeta > Terebellida > Terebellidae > Terebella > Terebella lapidaria. The sequence goes on along the minus strand of OX424557.1, from coordinate 4,039,535 downwards.
AACCGTACGATGGACATGGGACGCTCCACTGTATAATGGACATGTGACGCTCCATCGTACGATGGACATGTGACGCTCCACCGTACGATGGACATGGGATGCTCCATCGTACGATGGACATGTGATGCTCCACCATACGATATACATGCTATGCTCCACCGTACGATGGACATGTGATGCTCCACCGTACGATGGACATGGGATTCTCCATCGTACGATGGACATGTGATGCTCCACCATACGATATACATGCTATGCTCCACCGTACGATGGACATGCGATGCTCCACTGTACGATGGACATGTGACGCTCCACCGTATGATTGACATGCGAGGCTCCACTGTACGATGGACATGTGACGCTCCACCGTACGATGGACATGGGATGCTCCACAGTACGATGGACATGGAACGCTCCACCGTACGATGGATATGCGATGCTCCACCGTAAGATGGACATGTGACGCTCCACCGTACGATGGACATGCGACGCTCCATCGTACGATGGACATGGGATGCTCCATCGTACGATGGACATGTGACGCTCCACAGTACGATGGACATGGAACGCTCCACCGTACGATGGATATGCGATGCTCCACCGTATGATGGACATGTGACGCTCCACCGTACGATGGAGATGCGATGCTCCACCGTATGATGGACATGTGACGCTCCACCGTACGATGGACATGTGACGCTCCACCGTACGATGAACATGCTATGCTCCACCGTACGATGGACATGTGACGCTCTACCGAATGATGGACATGCGAGTCTCCACCGTAAGATGGACATGTGACGCTCCACCGTACGATGGACATGTGACGCTCCACCGAATGATGGACATGCGAGGCTCCACCGAATGATGGACATGCGAAGCTCCACCGTAAGATGGACATGTGACGCTCCACCGTACGATGGACATGTGACGCTCCACCGAATGATGGACATGCGAGGCTCCACCGAATGATGGACATGCGAGGCTCCGCCGTAAGATGGACATGTGACGCTCCACCGTACGATGGACATGTGACGCTCCACCGTACGATGGACATGCGAGGATTCACGGTACGATGGACATGCGAGGCTCCACTGTACGATGGACATGTGACGCTCCACCGTACGATGGACATGGGATGCTCCATCGTACGATGGACATGTGACGCTCCACCGTACGATCGACATGCGATGTTCCACCGTACGATGGACATGCGATGCTCCACCGTACGATGGACATCTGATGCTCCACCATACGATGGACATGTGACGCTCCACTGTACGATGGACATGCGACGCTCCACTGTACAATGGACATGTGACCGTACGATGGACATGCGAGGCTCCACCGGACGATGGACATGTGACGCTCTACCGAATGATGGACATGCGAGGCTCCACCGTAAGATGGACATCTGACGCTAAACCGTACGACGGACATGCTATGCTCCACCGTACGATGGACATGTGACGCTCCACCGTACGATGGACATGGGACGCTCCACCGTATAATGGACATGTGACGCTCCATCGTACGATGGACATGTGACGCTCCATCGTACGATGGACATGTGACGCTCCACCGTACAATGGACATGGGATGCTCCATCGTACGATGGACATGTGATGCTCCACCATACGATATACATGCTATGCTCCACCGTACGATGGACATGTGACGCTCCACCGTACGATGGACATGTGACGCTCCATCGTACGATGGACTAGCGATGCTCCACCGTAAGATGGACATGTGAAGCTCCACCGTACGATGGACATGCGACGCTCCATCGTATGATGGACATGGGATGCTCCACCGTACGATGGACATGTGACGCTCCACAGTACGATGGACATGCGACGCTCCATCGTACGATGGACATGGGATGCTCCACCGTATGATGGACATGTGACGCTCCACCGTACGATGGACATGCGACGCTCCATCGTACGATGGACATGGGATGCTCCACCGTATGATGGACATGTGACGCTCCACCGTACGATGGACATGCAACGCTCGACTGTATGATGGACAGGCGACGCTCCATCGTACGATGGACATGTGACGCTCCACCATAGGATGGACATCCGATGCTCCACCGTACGATGGACATGCGATGCTCCACTGTACGATGGACATGTGACGCTCCACCGTATGATTGACATGCGAGGCTCCACTGTACGATGGACATGTGACGCTCCACCGTACGATGGACATGGGATGCTCCATCGAACGATGGACATGTGACTCTCCACCCAACGATGGACATGCTATGCTCCACCGTACGATGGACATGTGACGCTCCACCGTACGATGGACATGGGACGCTCCACCGTAGGATGGACATGTGACGCTCCACTGTACGATGGACATGAGACTCTCCACTGTACGATGGACATGCGACGCTCCATCGTACGATGGACTAGCGATGCTCCACCGTAAGATGGACATGTGAAGCTCCACCGTACGATGGACATGCGACGCTCCATCGTACGATGGACATGGGATGCTCCACCGTACGATGGACATGTGACGCTCCACAGTACGATGGACATGCGACGCTCCACCGTATGATGGACATGCGAGGCTCCACTGTACGATGGACATGAGACGCTCCACTGTACTATGGACATGCGACGCTCCATCGTACGATGGACTAGCGATGCTCCACCGTAAGATGGACATGTGACGCTCCACCGTACGATGGACATGCGACGCTCCATCGTACGATGGACATGGGATGCACAACCGTATGATGGACATGTGACGCTCCACCGTACGATGGACATGCGACGCTCCATCGTACGATGGACATGGGATGCTCCACCGTATGATGGACATGTGACGCTCCACCGTACGATGGACATGCAACGCTCGATTGTATGATGGACAGGCGACGCTCCATCGTACGATGGACATGTGACGCTCCACCATAGGATGGACATCCGATGCTCCACCGTACGATGGACATGCGATGCTCCACTGTACGATGGCCATGTGACGCTCCACCGTATGATTGACATGCGAGGCTCCACTGTACGATGGACATGTGACGCTCCACCGTACGATGGACATGGGATGCTCCACAGTACGATGGACATGGAACGCTCCACCGTACGATGGATATGCGATGCTCCACCGTAAGATGGACATGTGACGCTCCACCGTACGATGGACATGCGACGCTCCATCGTACGATGGACATGGGATGCTCCACCGTACGATGGACATGTGACGCTCCACAGTACGATGGACATGGAACGCTCCACCGTACGATGGATATGCGATGCTCCACCGTATGATGGACATGTGACGCTCCACCGTACGATGGAGATGCGATGCTCCACCGTATGATGGACATGTGACGCTCCACCGTACGATGGACATGTGACGCTCCACCGTACGATGAACATGCTATGCTCCACCGTACGATGGACATGTGACGCTCTACCGAATGATGGACATGCGAGTCTCCACCGTACGATGGACATGCGACGCTCCATCGTACGATGGACATGGGATGCTCCACCGTACGATGGACATGTGACGCTCCACAGTACGATGGACATGCGACGCTCCACCGTATGATGGACATGCGAGGCTCCACTGTACGATGGACATGAGACGCTCCACTGTACTATGGACATGCGACGCTCCATCGTATGATGGACTAGCGATGCTCCACCGTAAGATGGACATGTGACGCTCCACCGTACGATGGACATGCGACGCTCCATCGTACGATGGACATGGGATGCACAACCGTATGATGGACATGTGACGCTCCACCGTACGATGGACATGCGACGCTCCATCGTACGATGGACATGGGATGCTCCACCGTATGATGGACATGTGACGCTCCACCGTACGATGGACATGCAACGCTCGATTGTATGATGGACAGGCGACGCTCCATCGTACGATGGACATGTGACGCTCCACCATAGGATGGACATCCGATGCTCCACCGTACGATGGACATGCGATGCTCCACTGTACGATGGCCATGTGACGCTCCACCGTATGATTGACATGCGAGGCTCCACTGTACGATGGACATGTGACGCTCCACCGTACGATGGACATGGGATGCTCCACAGTACGATGGACATGGAACGCTCCACCGTACGATGGATATGCGATGCTCCACCGTAAGATGGACATGTGACGCTCCACCGTACGATGGACATGCGACGCTCCATCGTACGATGGACATGGGATGCTCCATCGTACGATGGACATGTGACGCTCCACAGTACGATGGACATGGAACGCTCCACCGTACGATGGATATGCGATGCTCCACCGTATGATGGACATGTGACGCTCCACCGTACGATGGAGATGCGATGCTCCACCGTATGATGGACATGTGACGCTCCACCGTACGATGGACATGTGACGCTCCACCGTACGATGAACATGCTATGCTCCACCGTACGATGGACATGTGACGCTCTACCGAATGATGGACATGCGAGTCTCCACCGTAAGATGGACATGTGACGCTCCACCGTACGATGGACATGTGACGCTCCACCGTACGATGGACATGGGACGCTCCACCGTACGATGGACATGTGACGCTCCATCGTACGATGGACTAGCGATGTTCCACCGTAAGATGGACATGTGAAGCTCCACCGTACGATGGACATGCGGCGCTCCATCGTACGATGGACATGAGATGCTCCACCGTACGATGGACATGTGACGCTCCACAGTACGATGGACATGGGACGCTCCACCGTACGATGGATATGCGATGCTCCACCGTATGATGGACATGTGACTCTCCACCGTACGATCGACATGTGACGCTCCACCGTACGATGGACATGCTATGCTCCACCGTACGATGGACATGTGACGCTCTACCGAATGATGGACATGCGAGGCTCCACCGTAAGATGGACATGTGACGCTCCACCGTACAATGGATATGCGATGCTCCACCGTATGATGGACATGGGACTCTCCAATGTACGATGGACATGTGACGCTTCACTGTACGATGGACATGCGATGCTCCACTGTACGATGGACATGTGACGCTCCACCGTCTGATGGACATGCAAGGCTCCACTGTACGATGGACATGTGACGCTCCACCGTACGATGGACATGCGACGCTCCATCGTACGATGGACATGGGATGCTCCACCGTACGATGGACATGTGACGCTCCACAGTACGATGGACATGGAACGCTCCACCGTACGATGGATATGCGATGCTCCACCGTAAGATGGACATGTGACGCTCCACCGTACGATGGACATGCGACGCTCCACCGTACGATGGACATGGGACGCTCCACCGTACGATGGACATGTGACGCTCCATCGTACGATGGACTAGCGATGCTCCACCGTAAGATGGACATGTGAAGCTCCACCGTACGATGGACATGCGGCGCTCCACCGTACGATGGATATGCGATGCTCCACCGTATGATGGACATGTGACGCTCCACCGTACGATCGACATGTGACGCTCCACCGTACGATGGACATGCTATGCTCCACCGTACGATGGACATGTGACGCTCTACCGAATGATGGACATGCGAGGCTCCACCGTAAGATGGACATGTGACGCTCCACCGTACAATGGATATGCGATGCTCCACCGTATGATGGACATGGGACGCTCCAATGTACGATGGACATGTGACGCTTCACTGTACGATGGACATGCGATGCTCCACTGTACGATGGACATGTGACGCTCCACCGTCTGATGGACATGCAAGGCTCCACTGTACGATGGACATGTGACGCTCCACCGTACGATGGACATGCGACGCTCCATCGTACGATGGACATGGGATGCTCCACCGTACGATGGACATGTGACGCTCCACAGTACGATGGACATGGAACGCTCCACCGTACGATGGATATGCGATGCTCCACCGTAAGATGGACATGTGACGCTCCACCGTACGATGGACATGCGACGCTCCATCGTACGATGGACATGGGATGCTCCACCTTACGATGGACATGGGATGCTCCACCTTACGATGGACATGTGACGCTCCACAGTACGATGGACATGGAACGCTCCACCGTACGATGGATATGCGATGCTCCACCGTATGATGGACATGTGACGCTCCACCGTACGATGGAAATGTGACGCTCCACCATATGATGGACATCTGATGCTCCACCGTACGATGGACATGTGATGCTCCACAGTACGATGGACATGGGACGCTCCATCGTACGATGCACATTTGACGCTCCATCGTACGATGGACTAGCGATGCTCCACCGTAAGATGGACATGTGACGCTCCACCGTACGATGGACATGCGACGCTCCATCGTACGATGGACATGGGATGCTCCACCTTACGATGGACATGTGACGCTCCACAGTACGATGGACATGGAACGCTCCACCGTACGATGGATATGCGATGCTCCACCGTATGATGGACATGTGACGCTCCACCGTACGATGGAGATGCGATGCTCCACCGTATGATGGACATGTGACGCTCCACCGTACGATGGACATGTGACGCTCCACCGTACGATGAACATGCTATGCTCCACCGTACGATGGACATGTGACGCTCTACCGAATGATGGACATGCGAGTCTCCACCGTAAGATGGACATGTGACGCTCCACCGTACGATGGACATGCGACGCTCCATCGTACGATGGACATGGGATGCTCCACTGTATGATGGACATGTGACGCTCCACCGTACGATGGATATGCGATGCTCCACCGTATGATGGACATGGGACGCTCCAATGTACGATGGACATGTGACGCTCCACTGTACGATGGACATGCGATGCTCCACTGTACGATGGACATGTGACGCTCCACGGTATGATGGACATGCAAGGCTCCACTGTACGATGGACATGTGACGCTCCACCGTATGATGGACATGCGATGCTCCACCGTACGATGGACATGTGATGCTCCACCGTACGATGGACATCTGACGCTAAACCGTACGATGGACATGCTATGCTCCACCGTATGATGGACATGTGACGCTCCACCGTACGATGGACATGGGACGCTCCACTGTATAATGGACATGTGACGCTCCATCGTACGATGGACATCTGACGCTCCACCGTATGGTGGACATGGGATGCTCCTTCGTACGATGGACATGTGATGCTCCACCATATGATATACATGCTATGCTCCACCGTACGATGGACATGTGACGCTCCACCGTACGATGGACATGAGACGCTCCACCGTACGATCGACATGCGATGCTTCAAAGTACGATTGACACGTGATGCTCCACCGTAAGATGGACATCTAACGCTCCACCATACGATGGACATGCGATGCTCCACCGTACGATGGACATGTGACGCTCCACCGAATGATGGACATGCGAGGCTCCACCGAATGATGGACATGCGAGGCTCCACCGTAAGATGGACATGTGACGCTCCACCGTACGATGGACATGTGATGCTCCACCGTACGATGGACATGCGAGGCTTCACGGTACGATGGACATGCGAGGCTCCACTGTATGATGGACATGTGACGCTCCACCGTACGATGGACATGCGAGGCTTCACGGTACGATGGACATGCGTGGCTCCACTGTACGATGGACATGTGACGCTCCACCGTACGATCGACATGCGATGCTCCACCGTACGATGGACATGCGATGCTCCACCGTACGATGGACATCTGATGCTCCACCATACGATGGACATGCTATGCTCCACTGTACGATGGACATGCGACGCTCCACTGTACAATGGACATGTGACACTCCACCGTACGATGGACATGCGACGCTCCATCGTACGATGGACATGGGATGCTCTATCGTACGATGGACATGTGACGCTCCACCATATGATGGACATCTGATGATCCACCGTACGATGGACATGCGATGCTCCACTGTACGATGGACATGTGACGCTCCACCGTATAATTGACATGCGAGGCTCCACTGTGCGATGGACATGTGACGCTCCACCGTACGATGGACATGTGAGGCTCCACTGTGCGATGGACATGTGACGCTCCACCGTACGATGGACATGGGACGCTCCATCGTAGGATGGACATGTGACACTCCACCGTATGATGGACATGTCACGCTCCACCCTATGATGGACATGCGAGGCTCCACTGTACGATGGACATGAGACACTCCAATGTACGATGGACATGCGACGCTCCATCGTACGATGGACTAGCGATGCTCCACCGTAAGATGGACATGTGATGCTCCACCGTACGATGGACATGCGACACTCCATCGTACGATGGACATGGGATGCTCCATCGTACGATGGACATGTGACGCTCCACCGTACGATGGACATGAGACGCTCCACCGTACGATCGACATGCGATGCTTCACAGTACGATTGACATGTGATGCTCCACCGTACGATGGACATCTAATGCTCCACCGTACGATGGACATGCGGTGCTGCACCGTACGATGGACATGTGACGCTCCACCAAATGATGGACATGCGAGGCTCCATCGTACGATGGACATGGGACGCTCCACCGTATGATGGACATGTGATGCTCCACCGTACGATGGACATGAGACGCTCCATCGTACAATGGACATGGGACGCTCCACCGAATGATGGACATGCGAGGCTCCACCGTAAGATGGACATGTGACGCTCCACTGTACGATGGACATGTGATGCTCCACCGTACGATGGACATGCGAGGCTTCACGGTATGATGGACATGCGAGGCTCCACTGTACGATGGACATGTGATGCTCCACCGTACGATGGACATGTGACGCTCCACCGTACGATCGACATGCGATGCTCCACCGTACGATGGACATCTGATACTCCACCATACGATGGACATGTGACGCTCCACTGTACGATGGACATGCGACGCTCCACTGTACGATGGACATGTGACACTCCACGTACGATGGACATGCGACGCTCCATCGTACGATGGACATGGGATGCTCTATCGTACGATGGACTAGCGATGCTCCACCGTAAGATGGACATGTGCCGCCCCACCATACGATGGACATGCGACACTCCATCGTACGAGTGTCACATGCGATGCTCCACCGTACGATGGACATCTGATGCTCCACCATACGATGGACATGTGACGCTCCACCGTACGATGGACATGAGACTCTCCACTGTACGATGGACATGTGACGCTCCAAAGTACGATGGACATCTAACGCTCCACCGTACGATGGACATGCGGTGCTGCACCGTACGATGGACATGTGACGCTCCACCAAATGATGGACATGCGAGGCTCCATCGTACGATGGACATGGGACGCTCCACCGTATGATGGACATGTGATGCTCCACCGTACGATGGACATGAGACGCTCCATCGTACAATGGACATGGGACGCTCCACCGAATGATGGACATGCGAGGCTCCACCGTAAGATGGACATGTGACGCTCCACTGTACGATGGACATGTGATGCTCCACCGTACGATGGACATGCGAGGCTTCACGGTATGATGGACATGCGAGGCTCCACTGTACGATGGACATGTGATGCTCCACCGTACGATGGACATGTGACGCTCCACCGTACGATCGACATGCGATGCTCCACCGTACGATGGACATCTGATACTCCACCATACGATGGACATGTGACGCTCCACTGTACGATGGACATGCGACGCTCCACTGTACGATGGACATGTGACACTCCACGTACGATGGACATGCGACGCTCCATCGTACGATGGACATGGGATGCTCTATCGTACGATGGACTAGCGATGCTCCACCGTAAGATGGACATGTGCCGCCCCACCATACGATGGACATGCGACACTCCATCGTACGATGGACATGGGATGCTCCACCGTATGATGGACATGTGACGCTCCACCATACGATGGACATGCGAGGCTCCACTGTACGATGGACATGTGACTCTCCACCGTACGATCGACATGCGATGCTCCACCGTACGATGGACATGCGATGCTCCACCGTACGATGGACATCTGATGCTCCACCATACGATGGACATGTGACGCTCCACCGTACGATGGACATGCGATGCTCCACCGTACGATGGACATCTGATGCTCCACCATACGATGGACATGTGACTCTCCACCCAATGATGGACATGCTATGCTCCACCGTACGATGGACATGTGACGCTCCACCGTACGATGGACATGGGACGCTCCACTGTAGGATGGACATGTGACGCTCCACCGTACGATGGACATGAGACTCTCCACTGTACGATGGACATGCGACGCTCCATCGTACGATGGACTAGCGATGCTCCACCGTAAGATGGACATGTGACGCTCCACCGTACGATGGACATGCGACGCTCCAGCGTACGATGGACATGGGATGCTCCACCGTAGGATGGACATGTGATGCTCCACCGTACGATGGACATGTGACGCTCCACCGTATGATGGACATGCGAGGCTCCACTGTACGATGGACATGAGACGCTCCACTGTACGATGGACATGCGACGCTCCATCGTACGATAAACTACCGATTCTCCACCGTAAGATGGACATGTGACGCTCCACCGTACGATTCACATGCGACGCTCCAGCGTACGATGGACATGGGAAGCTCCAGCGTACGATCTACATGTGATGCTCCACCGTACGATGGACATGTGACGCTCCACCGTACGATGGACATGCTATGCTCCACCGTACGATGGACATGTGACGCTCTACCGAATGATGGACATGCGAGGCTCCATCGTAAGATGGACATGTGACGCTCCACTGTACGATGGACATGCGACGCTCCATCGTACGATGGACATGGGATGCTCCACCGTATGATGGACATGTGACGCTCCACCATACGATGGACATGCGACGCTCGACTGTATGATGGAGAGGCGACGCTCCATCGTACGATGGAAATGTGACGCTCCACCATATGATGGACATCTGATGCTCCACCGTACGATGGACATGTGATGCTCCACAGTACGATGGACATGGGACGCTCCACCGTACGATGCACATTTGACGCTCCATCGTACGATGGACTAGCGATGCTCCACCGTAAGATGGACATGTGACGCTCCACCGTACGATGGACATGCGACGCTCCATCGTACGATGGACATGGGATGCTCCACCGTACGATGGACATGTGACGCTCCACAGTACGATGGACATGGAACGCTCCACCGTACGATGGATATGCGATGCTCCACCGTATGATGGACATGTGACGCTCCACCATACGATGGACATGTGACGCTCCATCGTACGATGGACTAGCGATGCTCCACCGTAAGATGGACATGTGAAGCTCCACCGTACGATGGACATGCGACGCTCCATCGTACGATGGACATGGGATGCTCCACCGTACGATGGACATGTGACGCTCCACAGTACGATGGACATGTGACGCTCCACCGTATGATGGACATGCGAGGCTCCACTGTACGCTGGACATGAGACGCTCCACTGTACGATGGACATGCGACGCTCCATCGTACGATGGACTAGCGATGCTCCACCGTAAGATGGACATGTGACGCTCCACCGTACGATGGACATGCGACGCTCCATCGTACGATGGACATGGGATGCTCCACCGTATGATGGACATGTGACGCTCCAAAGTACGATGGACATGCAACGCTCGACTGTATGATGGACAGGCGACGCTCCATCGTACGATGGACATGTGACGCTCCACCATAGGATGGACATCTGATGCTCCACCGTACGATGGACATGCGATGCTCCACTGTACGATGGACATGTGACGCTCCACCGTATGATTGACATGCGAGGCTCCACTGTACGATGGACATGTGACGCTCCACCGTACGATGGACATGGGATGCTCCATCGAACGATGGACATGTGACTCTCCACCCAACGATGGACATGCTATGCTCCACCGTACGATGGACATGTGACGCTCCACCGTACGATGGACATGGGACGCTCCACCGTAGGATGGACATGTGACGCTCCACCGTACGATGGACATGAGAATCTCCACTGTACGATGGACATGCGACGCTCCATCGTACGATGGACTAGCGATGCTCCACCGTAAGATGGACATGTGACGCTCCACCGTACGATGGACATGCGACGCTCCAGCGTACGATGGACATGGGATGCTCCACCGTACGATGGACATGTGACGCTCCACCGTACTATGGACATGGGACGCTCCACCGTACGATGGACATGGGATGCTCCACAGTACGATGGACATGGGGCGCTCCACCGTACGATGGATATGCGATGCTCCACCGTACTATGGACATGCTATGCTCCACCGTACGATGGACATGTGACGCTCCACAGTACGATGGACATGGGACGCTCCACCGTACGATGGAAATGCGATGCTCCACCGTACGATGGACATGCTATGCTCCACCGTACGATGGACATGTGACGCTCTACCGAATGATGGACATGCGAGGCTCCACCGTAAGATGGACATGTGACGCTCCACCGTACGATGGATATGCGATGCTAGACCGTATGATGGACATGGGACGCTCCAATGTACGATGGACATGTGACGCTCCACTGTACGATGGACATGCGATGCTCCACTGTACGATGGACATGTGACCCTCCACCGTATGATGGACATGCAAGGCTCCACTGTACGATGGACATGTGACGCTCCACCGTATGATGGACATGCGATGCTCCACCGTACGATGGACATGTGATGCTCCACCGTACGATGGACATCTGACGCTAAACCGTACGATGGACATGCTATGCTCCACCGTACGATGGACATGTGACGCTCCACCGTACGATGGACATGTGACGCTCCACCGTACAACGGACATGTGACGCTCCACCGTACAATGGACATGGGACGCTCCACCGTATAATGGACATGTGACGCTCCATCGTACGATGGACATGTGACGCTCCACCGTACGGTGGACATGGGATGCTCCATCGTACGATGGACATGTGATGCTCCACCATATGATATACATGCTATGCTCCACCGTACGATGGACATGTGACGCTCCACCGTACGATGGACATGAGACGCTCCACCGTACGATCGACATGCGATGCTTCACAGTACGATTGACATGTGATGCTCCACCGTAAGATGGACATCTAACGGTCCACCATACGATGGACATGCGACGCTCCACCGTACGATGGACATGTGACGCTCCACCGAATGATGGACATGCGAGGCTCCACCGAATGATGGACATGCGAGGCTCCACCGTAAGATGGACATGTGACGCTCCACTGTACGATTCACATGCGACGCTCCAGCGTACGATGGACATGGGATGCTCCACCGTACGATGGACATGTGACGCTCCACCGTACGATGGACATGGGACGCTCCACCGTACGATGCACATTTGACGCTCCATCGTACGATGGACTAGCGATGCTCCACCGTAAGATGGACATGTGACGCTCCACCGTACGATGGACATGCGACGCTCCATCGTACGATGGACATGGGATGCTCCACCGTATGATGGACATGCGATGCTCCACCGTATGATGGACATGGGACGCTCCAATGTACGATGGACATGTGACGCTCCACTGTACGATGGACATGCGATGCTCCACTGTACGATGGACATGTGACGCTCCACCGTATGATGGACATGCAAGGCTCCACTGTACGATGGACATGTGACGCTCCACCGTATGATGGACATGCGATGCTCCACCGTACGATGGACATGTGATGCTCCACCGTACGATGGACATCTGACGCTAAACCGTACGATGGACATGCTATGCTCCACCGTACGATGGACATGTGACGCTCCACCGTACGATGGACATGGGACGCTCCACCGTATAATGGACATGTGACGCTCCATCGTACGATGGACATGTGACGCTCCACCGTATGGTGGACATGGGATGCTCCTTCGTACGATGGACATGTGATGCTCCACCATATGATATACATGCTATGCTCCACCGTACGATGGACATGTGACGCTCCACCGTACGATGGACATGAGACGCTCCACCGTACGATCGACATGCGATGCTCCACCGTACGATGGACATCTGATACTCCACCATACGATGGACATGTGACGCTCCACTGTACGATGGACATGCGACGCTCCACTGTACGATGGACATGTGACACTCCACGTACGATGGACATGCGACGCTCCATCGTACGATGGACATGGGATGCTCTATCGTACGATGGACTAGCGATGCTCCACCGTAAGATGGACATGTGCCGCCCCACCATACGATGGACATGCGACACTCCATCGTACGATGGACATGGGATGCTCCACCGTATGACGGACATGTGACGCTCCACCATACGATGGACATGCGAGGCTCCACTGTACGATGGACATGTGACGCTCCACCGTACGATCGACATGCGATGCTCCACCGTACGATGGACATGCGATGCTCCACCGTACGATGGACATCTGATGCTCCACCATACGATGGACATGTGACGCTCCACCGTACGATGGACATGCGATGCTCCACCGTACGATGGACATCTGATGCTCCACCATACGATGGACATGTGACTCTACACTCAATGATGGACATGCTATGCTCCACCGTACGATGGACATGTGACGCTCCACCGTACGATGGACATGGGACGCTCCACTGTAGGATGGACATGTGACGCTCCACCGTACGATGGACATGAGACTCTCCACTGTACGATGGACATGCGACGCTCCATCGTACGATGGACTAGCGATGCTCCACCGTAAGATGGACATGTGACGCTCCACCGTACGATGGACATGCGACGCTCCAGCGTACGATGGACATGGGATGCTCCACCGTAGGATGGACATGTGATGCTCCACCGTACGATGGACATGTGACGCTCCACCGTATGATGGACATGCGAGGCTCCACTGTACGATGGACATGAGACGCTCCACTGTACGATGGACATGCGACGCTCCATCGTACGATGGACTAGCGATGCTCCACCGTAAGATGGACATGTGACGCTCCACCGTACGATTCACATGCGACGCTCCAGCGTACGATGGACATGGGAAGCTCCAGCGTACGATCTACATGTGATGCTCCACCGTACGATGGACATGTGACGCTCCACCGTACGATGGACATGCGACGCTCCATCGTACGATGGACATGGGATGCTCCACCTTACGATGGACATGTGACGCTCCACCGTACGATGGACATGAGACGCTCCACCGTACGATCGACATGCGATGCTTCACAGTACGATTGACATGTGATGCTCCACCGTAAGATGGACATCTAACGCTCCACCATACGATGGACATGCGATGCTCCACCGTACGATGGACATGTGACGCTCCACCGTACGATGGACATGGGACGCTCCACCGTACGATGCACATTTGACGCTCCATCGTACGATGGACTAGCGATGCTCCACCGTAAGATGGACATGTGACGCTCCACCGTACGATGGACATGCGATGTTCCACCGTATGATGGACATGTGATGCTCCACCGTACGATGGACATGTGACGCTCCACCGTACGATGGACATGCGACGCTCGACTGTATGATGGAGAGGCGACGCTCCATCGTACGATGGACATGTGACGCTCCACCATATGATGGACATCTGATGCTCCACCGTATGATTGACATGCGAGGCTCCACTGTACGATGGACATGTGACGCTCCACCGTACGATGGACATGGGATGCTCCATCGAACGATGGACATGTGACTCTCCACCCAACGATGGACATGCTATGCTCCACCGTACGATGGACATGGGATGCTCCACCATATGATGGACATCTGATTCTCCACCGTACGATGGACATGCGATGCTCCACTGTACGATGGACGTGTGACGCTCCACCGTATAATTGACATGCGAGGCTCCACTGTGCGATGGACATGCGGCGCTCCATCGTACGATGGACTAGCGATGCTCCACCGTAAGATGGACATGTGACGCTCCACCGTACGATGGACATGCGACGCTCCACCGTACGATGGACATGGGATGCTCCATCGAACGATGGACATGTGACTCTCCACCCAACGATGGACATGCTATGCTCCACTGTACGATGGACATGTGACGCTCCACCGTACGATGGACATGGGACGCTCCACCGTAGGATGGACATGTGACGCTCCACCGTACGATGGACATGAGACTCTCCACTGTACGATGGACATGCGACGCTCCATCGTACGATGGACTTGCGATGCTCCACCGTAAGATGGACATGTGACGCTCCACCGTACGATGGACATGCGACGCTCCAGCGTACGATGGACATTTGAAGCTCCACCGTATGATGGACATGTGACGCTCCACTGTACGATGGACATGGGACGCTCCACCATACGATGGACATGTGACGCTCCATCGTACGATGGACTAGCGATGCTCCACCGTAAGATGGACATGTGAAGCTCCACCATACGATGGACATGCGACGCTCCATCGTACGATGGACATGGGATGCTCCACCGTACGATGGACATGTGACGCTCCACAGTACGATGGACATGGGACGCTCCACCGTACGATGGATATGCGATGCTCCACCGTATGATGGACATGTGACGCTCCACCGTACGATGGACATGTGATGCTCCACAGTACGATGGACATGGAACGCTCCACCGTACGATGGATATGCGATGCTCCACCGTATGATGGACATGTGACGCTCCACCGTACGATGGAGATGCGATGCTCCACCGTATGATGGACATGTGACGCTCCACCGTACGATGGACATGTGACGCTCCACCGTACGATGAACATGCTATGCTCCACCGTACGATGGACATGTGACGCTCTACCGAATGATGGACATGCGAGTCTCCACCGTAAGATGGACATGTGACGCTCCACCGTACGATGGACATGCGACGCTCCATCGTACGATGGACATGGGATGCTCCACCGTATGATGGACATGTGACGCTCCACCGTACGATGGATATGCGATGCTCCACCGTATGATGGACATGGGACGCTCCAATGTACGATGGACATGTGACGCTCCACTGTACGATGGACATGCTATGCTCCACTGTACGATGGACATGTGACGCTCCACCGTATGATGGACATGCAAGGCTCCACTGTACGATGGACATGTGACGCTCCACCGTATGATGGACATGCGATGCTCCACCGTACGATGGACATGTGATGCTCCACCGTACGATGGACATCTGACGCTAAACCGTACGATGGACATGCTATGCTCCACCGTACGATGGACATGTGACGCTCCACCGTACGATGGACATGGGACGCTCCACCGTATAATGGACATGTGACGCTCCATCGTACGATGGACATGTGACGCTCCACCGTATGGTGGACATGGGATGCTCCTTCGTACGATGGACATGTGATGCTCCACCATATGATATACATGCTATGCTCCACCGTACGATGGACATGTGACGCTCCACCGTACGATGGACATGAGACGCTCCACCGTACGATCGACATGCGATGCTTCACAGTACGATTGACATGTGATGCTCCACCGTAAGATGGACATCTAACGCTCCACCATACGATGGACATGCGATGCTCCACCGTACGATGGACATGTGACGCTCCACCGTACGATGGACATGGGACGCTCCACCGTACGATGCACATTTGACGCTCCATCGTACGATGGACTAGCGATGCTCCACCGTAAGATGGACATGTGACGCTCCACCGTACGATGGACATGGGATGTTCCACCGTATGATGGACATGTGATGCTCCACCGTACGATGGACATGTGACGCTCCACCGTACGATGGACATGCGACGCTCGACTGTATGATGGAGAGGCGACGCTCCATCGTACGATGGACATGTGACGCTCCACCATATGATGGACATCTGATGCTCCACCGTATGATTGACATGCGAGGCTCCACTGTACGATGGACATGTGACGCTCCACCGTACGATGGACATGGGATGCTCCATCGAACGATGGACATGTGACTCTCCACCCAACGATGGACATGCTATGCTCCACCGTACGATGGACATGGGACGCTCCACCATATGATGGACATCTGATGCTCCACCGTACGATGGACATGCGATGCTCCACTGTACGATGGACGTGTGACGCTCCACCGTATAATTGACATGCGAGGCTCCACTGTGCGATGGACATGCGGCGCTCCATCGTACGATGGACTAGCGATGCTCCACCGTAAGATGGACATGTGACGCTCCACCGTACGATGGACATGCGACGCTCCATCGTACGATGGACATGGGATGCTCCACCGTATGATGGACATGTGACGCTCCACCGTACGATGGACATGCGACGCTCCATCGTACGATGGACATGGGATGCTCCACCGTATGATGGACATGCGAGGCTTCACGGTATGATGGACATGCGAGGCTCCACTGTACGATGGACATGTGATGCTCCACCGTACGATGGACATGTGACGCTCCACCGTACGATCGACATGCGATGCTCCACCGTACGATGGACATCTGATACTCCACCATACGATGGACATGTGATGCTCCACTGTACGATGGACATGTGACGCTCCACTGTACGATGGACATGCGATGCTCCACTGTACGATGGACATGTGACCCTCCACCGTATGATGGACATGCAAGGCTCCACTGTACGATGGACATGTGACGCTCCACCGTATGATGGACATGCGATGCTCCACCGTACGATGGACATGTGATGCTCCACCGTACGATGGACATCTGACGCTAAACCGTACGATGGACATGCTATGCTCCACCGTACGATGGACATGTGACGCTCCACCGTACGATGGACATGTGACGCTCCACCGTACAATGGACATGGGACGCTCCACCGTATAATGGACATGTGACGCTCCATCGTACGATGGACATGTGACGCTCCACCGTACGGTGGACATGGGATGCTCCATCGTACGATGGACATGTGATGCTCCACTGTACGATGGACATGTGACGCTCCACTGTATGATGGACATGCAAGGCTCCACTGTACGATGGACATGTGACGCTCCACCGTATGATGGACATGTGATGCTCCACCGTACGATGGACATCTGACGCTAAACCGTACGATGGACATGCTATGCTCCACCGTACGATGGACATGTGACGCTCCACCGTACGATGGACATGGGACGCTCCACCGTATAATGGACATGTGACGCTCCATCGTACGATGGACATGTGACGCTCCACCGTATGGTGGACATGGGATGCTCCTTCGTACGATGGACATGTGATGCTCCACCATATGATATACATGCTATGCTCCACCGTACGATGGACATGTGACGCTCCACCGTACGATGGACATGAGACGCTCCACCGTACGATCGACATGCGATGCTTCACAGTACGATTGACATGTGATGCTCCACCGTAAGATGGACATCTAACGCTCCACCATACGATGGACATGCGATGCTCCACCGTACGATGGACATGTGACGCTCCACCGTACGATGGACATGGGACGCTCCACCGTACGATGCACATTTGACGCTCCATCGTACGATGGACTAGCGATGCTCCACCGTAAGATGGACATGTGACGCTCCACCGTACGATGGACATGCGATGTTCCACCGTATGATGGACATGTGATGCTCCACCGTACGATGGACATGTGACGCTCCACCGTACGATGGACATGCGACGCTCGACTGTATGATGGAGAGGCGACGCTCCATCGTACGATGGACATGTGACGCTCCACCATATGATGGACATCTGATGCTCCACCGTATGATTGACATGCGAGGCTCCACTGTACGATGGACATGTGACGCTCCACCGTACGATGGACATGGGATGCTCCATCGAACGATGGACATGTGACTCTCCACCCAACGATGGACATGCTATGCTCCACCGTACGATGGACATGGGACGCTCCACCATATGATGGACATCTGATGCTCCACCGTACGATGGACATGCGATGCTCCACTGTACGATGGACGTGTGACGCTCCACCGTATAATTGACATGCGAGGCTCCACTGTGCGATGGACATGCGGCGCTCCATCGTACGATGGACTAGCGATGCTCCACCGTAAGATGGACATGTGACGCTCCACCGTACGATGGACATGCGACGCTCCATCGTACGATGGACATGGGATGCTCCACCGTATGATGGACATGTGACGCTCCACCGTACGATGGACATGCGACGCTCCATCGTACGATGGACATGGGATGCTCCACCGTATGATGGACATGTGACGCTCCACCGTACGATGGACATGCAACGCTCGACTGTATGATGGACAGGCGACGCTCCATCGTACGATGGACATGTGACGCTCCACCATAGGATGGACATCCGATGCTCCACCGTACGATGGACATGCGATGCTCCACTGTACGATGGACATGTGACGCTCCACCGTATGATTGACATGCGAGGCTCCACTGTACAATGGACATGTGACGCTCCACCGTACGATGGACATGGGATGCTCCATCGAACGATGGACATGTGACTCTCCACCCAACGATGGACATGCTATGCTCCACCGTACGATGGACATGTGACGCTCCACCGTACGATGGACATGGGACGCTCCACCGTAGGATGGACATGTGACGCTCCACCGTACGATGGACATGAGACTCTCCACTGTACGATGGACATGCGACGCTCCATCGTACGATGGACTTGCGATGCTCCACCGTAAGATGGACATGTGACGCTCCACCGTACGATGGACATGCGACGCTCCAGCGTACGATGGACATTTGATGCTCCACCGTATGATGGACATGTGACGCTCCACCGTACGATGGACATGGGACGCTCCACCATACGATGGACATGTGACGCTCCATCGTACGATGGACTAGCGATGCTCCACCGTAAGATGGACATGTGAAGCTCCACCATACGATGGACATGCGACGCTCCATCGTACGATGGACATGGGATGCTCCACCGTACGATGGACATGTGACGCTCCACAGTACGATGGACATGGGACGCTCCACCGTACGATGGATATGCGATGCTCCACCGTATGATGGACATGTGACGCTCCACCGTACGATGGACATGTGATGCTCCACAGTACGATGGACATGGAACGCTCCACCGTACGATGGATATGCGATGCTCCACCGTATGATGGACATGTGACGCTCCACCGTACGATGGAGATGCGATGCTCCACCGTATGATGGACATGTGACGCTCCACCGTACGATGGACATGTGACGCTCCACCGTACGATGAACATGCTATGCTCCACCGTACGATGGACATGTGACGCTCTACAGAATGATGGACATGCGAGTCTCCACCGTAAGATGGACATGTGACGCTCCACCGTACGATGGACATGCGACGCTCCATCGTACGATGGACATGGGATGCTCCACCGTATGATGGACATGTGACGCTCCACCGTACGATGGATATGCGATGCTCCACCGTATGATGGACATGGGACGCTCCAATGTACGATGGACATGTGACGCTCCACTGTACGATGGACATGCTATGCTCCACTGTACGATGGACATGTGACGCTCCACCGTATGATGGACATGCAAGGCTCCACTGTACGATGGACATGTGACGCTCCACCGTATGATGGACATGCGATGCTCCACCGTACGATGGACATGTGATGCTCCACCGTACGATGGACATCTGACGCTAAACCGTACGATGGACATGCTATGCTCCACCGTACGATGGACATGTGACGCTCCACCGTACGATGGACATGGGACGCTCCACCGTATAATGGACATGTGACGCTCCATCGTACGATGGACATGTGACGCTCCACCGTATGGTGGACATGGGATGCTCCTTCGTACGATGGACATGTGATGCTCCACCATATGATATACATGCTATGCTCCACCGTACGATGGACATGTGACGCTCCACCGTACGATGGACATGAGACGCTCCACCGTACGATCGACATGCGATGCTTCACAGTACGATTGACATGTGATGCTCCACCGTAAGATGGACATCTAACGCTCCACCATACGATGGACATGCGATGCTCCACCGTACGATGGACATGTGACGCTCCACCGTACGATGGACATGGGACGCTCCACCGTACGATGCACATTTGACGCTCCATCGTACGATGGACTAGCGATGCTCCACCGTAAGATGGACATGTGACGCTCCACCGTACGATGGACATGGGATGTTCCACCGTATGATGGACATGTGATGCTCCACCGTACGATGGACATGTGACGCTCCACCGTACGATGGACATGCGACGCTCGACTGTATGATGGAGAGGCGACGCTCCATCGTACGATGGACATGTGACGCTCCACCATATGATGGACATCTGATGCTCCACCGTATGATTGACATGCGAGGCTCCACTGTACGATGGACATGTGACGCTCCACCGTACGATGGACATGGGATGCTCCATCGAACGATGGACATGTGACTCTCCACCCAACGATGGACATGCTATGCTCCACCGTACGATGGACATGGGACGCTCCACCATATGATGGACATCTGATGCTCCACCGTACGATGGACATGCGATGCTCCACTGTACGATGGACGTGTGACGCTCCACCGTATAATTGACATGCGAGGCTCCACTGTGCGATGGACATGCGGCGCTCCATCGTACGATGGACTAGCGATGCTCCACCGTAAGATGGACATGTGACGCTCCACCGTACGATGGACATGCGACGCTCCATCGTACGATGGACATGGGATGCTCCACCGTATGATGGACATGTGACGCTCCACCGTACGATGGACATGCGACGCTCCATCGTACGATGGACATGGGATGCTCCACCGTATGATGGACATGCGAGGCTTCACGGTATGATGGACATGCGAGGCTCCACTGTACGATGGACATGTGATGCTCCACCGTACGATGGACATGTGACGCTCCACCGTACGATCGACATGCGATGCTCCACCGTACGATGGACATCTGATACTCCACCATACGATGGACATGTGATGCTCCACTGTACGATGGACATGTGACGCTCCACTGTACGATGGACATGCGATGCTCCACTGTACGATGGACATGTGACCCTCCACCGTATGATGGACATGCAAGGCTCCACTGTACGATGGACATGTGATGCTCCACCGTATGATGGACATGCGATGCTCCACCGTACGATGGACATGTGATGCTCCACCGTACGATGGACATCTGACGCTAAACCGTACGATGGACATGCTATGCTCCACCGTACGATGGACATGTGACGCTCCACCGTACGATGGACATGTGACGCTCCACCGTACAATGGACATGGGACGCTCCACCGTATAATGGACATGTGACGCTCCATCGTACGATGGACATGTGACGCTCCACCGTACGGTGGACATGGGATGCTCCATCGTACGATGGACATGTGATGCTCCACCATATGATATACATGCTATGCTCCACCGTACGATGGACATGTGACGCTCCACCGTACGATGGACATGAGACGCTCCACCGTACGATCGACATGCGATGCTTCACAGTACGATTGACATGTGATGCTCCACCGTAAGATGGACATCTAACGCTCCACCATACGATGGACATGCGACGCTCCACCGTACGATGGACATGTGACGCTCCACCGAATGATGGACATGCGAGGCTCCACCGAATGATGGACATGCGAGGCTCCACCGTAAGATGGACATGTGACGCTCCAATGTACGATTCACATGCGACGCTCCAGCGTACGATGGACATGGGATGCTCCACCGTACGATGGACATGTGACGCTCCACCGTACGATGGACATGGGACGCTCCACCGTAAGATGGACATGTGACGCTCCACCGTACGATGGACATGCGATGTTCCACCGTATGATGGACATGTGATGCTCCACCGTACGATGGACATGTGACGCTCCACCGTACGATGGACATGCGACGCTCGACTGTATGATGGAGAGGCGACGCTCCATCGTACGATGGACATGTGACGCTCCACCATATGATGGACATCTGATGCTCCACCGTATGATTGACATGCGAGGCTCCACTGTACGATGGACATGTGACGCTCCACCGTACGATGGACATGGGATGCTCCATCGAACGATGGACATGTGACACTCCACCCAACGATGGACATGCTATGCTCCACCGTACGATGGACATGGGACGCTCCACCATATGATGGACATCTGATGCTCCACCGTACGATGGACATGCGATGCTCCACTGTACGATGGACGTGTGACGCTCCACCGTATAATTGACATGCGAGGCTCCACTGTGCGATGGACATGCGGCGCTCCATCGTACGATGGACTAGCGATGCTCCACCGTAAGATGGACATGTGACGCTCCACCGTACGATGGACATGCGACGCTCCATCGTACGATGGACATGGGATGCTCCACCGTATGATGGACATGTGACGCTCCACCGTACGATGGACATGCGGCGCTCCATCGTACGATGGACATGGGATGCTCCACCGTATGATGGACATGTGACGCTCCACCGTACGATGGACATGCAACGCTCGACTGTATGATGGACAGGCGACGCTCCATCGTACGATGGACATGTGACGCTCCACCATAGGATGGACATCCGATGCTCCACCGTACGATGGACATGCGATGCTCCACTGTACGATGGACATGTGACGCTCCACCGTATGATTGACATGCGAGGCTCCACTGTACCATGGACATGTGACGCTCCACCATACGATGGACATGGGATGCTCCATCGAACGATGGACATGTGACTCTCCACCCAACGATGGACATGCTATGCTCCACCGTACGATGGACATGTGACGCTCCACCGTACGATGGACATGGGACGCTCCACCGTAGGATGGACATGTGACGCTCCACCGTACGATGGACATGAGACTCTCCACTGTACGATGGACATGCGACGCTCCATCGTACGATGGACTTGCGATGCTCCACCGTAAGATGGACATGTGACGCTCCACCGTACGATGGACATGCGACGCTCCAGCGTACGATGGACATTTGATGCTCCACCGTATGATGGACATGTGACGCTCCACCGTACGATGGACATGGGACGCTCCACCATACGATGGACATGCGACGCTCCATCGTACGATGGACATGGGATGCTCCACCGTACGATGGACATGTGACGCTCCACAGTACGATGGACATGGGACGCTCCACCGTACGATGGATATGCGATGCTCCACCGTATGATGGACATGTGACGCTCCACCGTACGATGGACATGTGATGCTCCACAGTACGATGGACATGGAACGCTCCACCGTACGATGGATATGCGATGCTCCACCGTATGATGGACATGTGACGCTCCACCGTACGATGGAGATGCGATGCTCCACCGTATGATGGACATGTGACGCTCCACCGTACGATGGACATGTGACGCTCCACCGTACGATGAACATGCTATGCTCCACCGTACGATGGACATGTGACGCTCTACCGAATGATGGACATGCGAGTCTCCACCGTAAGATGGACATGTGACGCTCCACCGTACGATGGACATGCGACGCTCCATCGTACGATGGACATGGGATGCTCCACCGTATGATGGACATGTGACGCTCCACCGTACGATGGATATGCGATGCTCCACCGTATGATGGACATGGGACGCTCCAATGTACGATGGACATGTGACGCTCCACTGTACGATGGACATGCTATGCTCCACTGTACGATGGACATGTGACGCTCCACCGTATGATGGACATGCAAGGCTCCACTGTACGATGGACATGTGACGCTCCACCGTATGATGGACATGCGATGCTCCACCGTACGATGGACATGTGATGCTCCACCGTACGATGGACATCTGACGCTAAACCGTACGATGGACATGCTATGCTCCACCGTACGATGGACATGTGACGCTCCACCGTACGATGGACATGGGACGCTCCACCGTATAATGGACATGTGACGCTCCATCGTACGATGGACATGTGACGCTCCACCGTATGGTGGACATGGGATGCTCCTTCGTACGATGGACATGTGATGCTCCACCATATGATATACATGCTATGCTCCACCGTACGATGGACATGTGACGCTCCACCGTACGATGGACATGAGACGCTCCACCGTACGATCGACATGCGATGCTTCACAGTACGATTGACATGTGATGCTCCACCGTAAGATGGACATCTAACGCTCCACCATACGATGGACATGCGATGCTCCACCGTACGATGGACATGTGACGCTCCACCGTACGATGGACATGGGACGCTCCACCGTACGATGCACATTTGACGCTCCATCGTACGATGGACTAGCGATGCTCCACCGTAAGATGGACATGTGACGCTCCACCGTACGATGGACATGGGATGTTCCACCGTATGATGGACATGTGATGCTCAACCATACGATGGACATGTGACGCTCCACCGTACGATGGACATGCGACGCTCGACTGTATGATGGAGAGGCGACGCTCCATCGTACGATGGACATGTGACGCTCCACCATATGATGGACATCTGATGCTCCACCGTATGATTGACATGCGAGGCTCCACTGTACGATGGACATGTGACGCTCCACCGTACGATGGACATGCTATGCTCCACCGTACGATGGACATGGGACGCTCCACCATATGATGGACATCTGATGCTCCACCGTACGATGGACATGCGATGCTCCACTGTACGATGGACGTGTGACGCTCCACCGTATAATTGACATGCGAGGCTCCACTGTGCGATGGACATGCGGCGCTCCATCGTACGATGGACTAGCGATGCTCCACCGTAAGATGGACATGTGACGCTCCACCGTACGATGGACATGCGACGCTCCATCGTACGATGGACATGGGATGCTCCACCGTATGATGGACATGTGACGCTCCACCGTACGATGGACATGCGACGCTCCATCGTACGATGGACATGGGATGCTCCACCGTATGATGGACATGTGACGCTCCACCATAGGATGGACATCCGATGCTCCACCGTACGACGGACATGCGATGCTCCACTGTACGATGGACATGTGACGCTCCACCGTATGATTGACATGCGAGGCTCCACTGTACAATGGACATGTGACGCTCCACCGTACGATGGACATGGGATGCTCCATCGAACGATGGACATGTGACTCTCCACCCAACGATGGACATGCTATGCTCCACCGTACGATGGACATGTGACGTTCCACCGTACGATGGACATGGGACGCTCCACCGTAGGATGGACATGTGACGCTCCACCGTACGATGGACATGAGACTCTCCACTGTACGATGGACATGCGACGCTCCATCGTACGATGGACTAGCGATGCTCCACCGTAAGATGGACATGTGACGCTCCACCGTACGATGGACATGCGACGCTCCAGCGTACGATGGACATTTGATGCTCCACCGTATGATGGACATGTGACGCTCCACCGTACGATGGACATGGGACGCTCCACCATACGATGGACATGTGACGCTCCATCGTACGATGGACTAGCGATGCTCCACCGTAAGATGGACATGTGAAGCTCCACCATACGATGGACATGCGACGCTCCATCGTACGATGGACATGGGATGCTCCACCGTACGATGGACATGTGACGCTCCACAGTACGATGGACATGGGACGCTCCACCGTACGATGGATATGCGATGCTCCACCGTATGATGGACATGTGACGCTCCACCGTACGATGGACATGTGATGCTCCACAGTACGATGGACATGGAACTCTCCACCGTACGATGGATATGCGATGCTGTACCGTATGATGGACATGTGATGCTCCACCGTACGATGGAGATGCGATGCTCCACCGTATGATGGACATGTGACGCACCACCGTACGATGGACATGTGACGCTCCACCGTACGATGAACATGCTATGCTCCACCGTACGATGGACATGTGACGCTCTACCGAATGATGGACATGCGAGTCTCCACCGTAAGATGGACATGTGACGCTCCACCGTACGATGGACATGCGACGCTCCATCGTACGATGGACATGGGATGCTCCACCGTATGATGGACATGTGACGCTCCACCGTACGATGGATATGCGATGCTCCACCGTATGATGGACATGGGACGCTCGAATGTACGATGGACATGTGACGCTCCACTGTACGATGGACATGCTATGCTCCACTGTACGATGGACATGTGACGCTCCACCGTATGATGGACATGCAAGGCTCCACTGTACGATGGACATGTGACGCTCCACCGTATGATGGACATGCGATGCTCCACCGTACGATGGACATGTGATGCTCCACCGTACGATGGACATCTGACGCTAAACCGTACGATGGACATGCTATGCTCCACCGTACGATGGACATGTGACGCTCCACCGTACGATGGACATGGGACGCTCCACCGTATAATGGACATGTGACGCTCCATCGTACGATGGACATGTGACGCTCCACCGTATGGTGGACATGGGATGCTCCTTCGTACGATGGACATGTGATGCTCCACCATATGATATACATGCTATGCTCCACCGTACGATGGACATGTGACGCTCCACCGTACGATGGACATGAGACGCTCCACCGTACAATCGACATGCGATGCTTCACAGTACGATTGACATGTGATGCTCCACCGTAAGATGGACATCTAACGCTCCACCATACGATGGACATGCGATGCTCCACCGTACGATGGACATGTGACGCTCCACCGTACGATGGACATGGGACGCTCCACCATACGATGCACATTTGACGCTCCATCGTACGATGGACTAGCGATGCTCCACCGTAAGATGGACATGTGACGCTCCACCGTACGATGGACATGCGATGTTCCACCGTATGATGGACATGTGATGCTCCACCGTACGATGGACATGTGACGCTCCACCGTACGATGGACATGCGACGCTCGACTGTATGATGGAGAGGCGACGCTCCATCGTACGATGGACATGTGACGCTCCACCATATGATGGACATCTGATGCTCCACCGTATGATTGACATGCGAGGCTCCACTGTACGATGGACATGTGACGCTCCACCGTACGATGGACATGGGATGCTCCATCGAACGATGGACATGTGACTCTCCACCCAACGATGGACATGCTATGCTCCACCGTACGATGGACATGGGACGCTCCACCATATGATGGACATCTGATGCTCCACCGTACGATGGACATGCGATGCTCCACTGTACGATGGACGTGTGACGCTCCACCGTATAATTGACATGCGAGGCTCCACTGTGCGATGGACATGCGGCGCTCCATCGTACGATGGACTAGCGATGCTCCACCGTAAGATGGACATGTGACGCTCCACCGTACGATGGACATGCGACGCTCCATCGTACGATGGACATGGGATGCTCCACCGTATGATGGACATGTGACGCTCCACCGTACGATGGACATGCGACGCTCCAGCGTACGATGGACATGGGATGCTCCACCGTATGATGGACATGTGACGCTCCACCGTACGATGGACATGCAACGCTCGACTGTATGATGGACAGGCGACGCTCCATCGTACGATGGACATGTGACGCTCCACCATAGGATGGACATCCGATGCTCCACCGTACGATGGACATGCGATGCTCCACTGTACGATGGACATGTGACGCTCCACCGTATGATTGACATGCGAGGCTCCACTGTACAATGGACATGTGACGCTCCACCGTACGATGGACATGGGATGCTCCATCGAACGATGGACATGTGACTCTCCACCCAACGATGGACATGTTATGCTCCACCGTACGATGGACATGTGACGCTCCACCGTACGATGGACATGGGACGCTCCACCGTAGGATGGACATCTGACGCTCCACCGTACGATGGACATGAGACTCTCCACTGTACGATGGACATGCGACGCTCCATCGTACGATGGACTAGCGATGCTCCACCGTAAGATGGACATGTGACGCTCCACCGTACGATGGACATGCGACGCTCCAGCGTACGATGGACATTTGATGCTCCACCGTATGATGGACATGTGACGCTCCACCGTACGATGGACATGGGACGCTCCACCATACGATGGACATGTGACGCTCCATCGTACGATGGACTAGCGATGCTCCACCGTAAGATGGACATGTGAAGCTCCACCATACCATGGACATGCGACGCTCCATCGTACGATGGACATGGGATGCTCCACCGTATGATGGACATGTGACGCTCCACAGTACGATGGACATGGGACGCTCCACCGTACGATGGATATGCGATGCTCCACCGTATGATGGACATGTGACGCTCCACCGTACGATGGACATGTGATGCTCCACCGTACGATGGACATTCGAGGCTTCACGGTACGATGGACATGCGAGGCTCCACTGTATGATGGACATGTGACGCTCCACCATACGATGGACATGCTATGCTCCACTGTACGATGGACATGCGACGCTCCACTGTACAATGGACATGTGACACTGCGAGGGATGCTCTATCGTACGATGGACATGTGACGCTCCACCATATGATGGACATCTGATGATCCACCGTACGATGGACATGCGATGCTCCACTGTACGATGGACATGAGACGCTCCACTGTACGATGGACATGCGACGCTCCATCGTACGATGGACTAGCGATGCTCCACCGTAAGATGGACATGTGATGCTCCACCGTACGATGGACATGCGACACTCCATCGTACGATGGACATGGGATGCTCCACCGTACGATCGACATGCGATGCTTCACAGTACGATTGACATGTGATGCTCCACCATACGATGGACATCTAACGCTCCACCGTACGATGGACATGCGGTGCTGCACCGTACGATGGACATGTGACGCTCCACCAAATGATGGACATGCGAGGCTCCATCGTACGATGGACATGGGACGCTCCACCGTATGATGGACATGTGATGCTCCACCGTACGATGGACATGAGACGCTCCATCGTACGATGGACATGGGACGCTCCACCGAATGATGGACATGCGAGGCTCCACCGTAAGATGGACATGTGACGCTCCACTGTACGATGGACATGTGATGCTCCACCGTACGATGGACATGCGAGGCTTCACGGTATGATGGACATGCGAGGCTCCACTGTACGATGGACATGTGATGCTCTATCGTACTATGGACTAGCGATACTCCACCGTAAGATGGACATGTGCCGCCCCACCGTACGATGGACATGCGACACTCCATCGTACGATGGACATGGGATGCTCCACCGTATGATGGACATGTGACGCTCCACCATACGATGGACATGCGAGGCTCCACTGTACGATGGACATGTGACGCTCCACCGTACGATGGACATGCGATGCTCCACCGTACGATGGACATCTGATGCTCCACCATACGATGGACATGTGACGCTCCACCGTACGATGGACATGCGATGCTCCACCGTACGATGGACATCTGATGCTCCACCATACGATGGACATGTGACTCTCCACCCAATGATGGACATGCTATGCTCCACCGTACGATTCACATGCGACGCTCCAGCGTACGATGGACATGGGAAGCTCCACCGTATGATATACATGTGATGCTCCACCGTACGATGGACATGTGACGCTCCACCATACGATGGACATGCTATGCTCCACCGTACGATGGACATGTGACGCTCTACCGAATGATGGACATGTGAGGCTCCATCGTAAGATGGACATGTGACGCTCCACTGTACGATGGACATGCGACGCTCCATCGTACGATGGACATGGGATGCTCCACCGTATGATGGACATGTGACGCTCCACCATACGATGGACATGCGATGCTCGACTGTATGATGGAGAGGCGACGCTCCATCGTACGATGGAAATGTGACGCTCCACCATATGATGGACATCTGATGCTCCACCGTACGATGGACATGTGATGCTCCACCGTACGATGGACATGGGACGCTCCACCGTACGATGCACATTTGACGCTCCATCGTACGATGGACTAGCGATGCTCCACCGTAAGATGGACATGTGACGCTCCACCGTACGATGGACATGCGACGCTGCATCGTACGATGGACATGGGATGCTCCACCGTACGATGGACATGTGACGCTCCACAGTACGATGGACATGGAACGCTCCACCGTACGATGGATATGCGATGCTCCACCGTATGATGGACATGTGACGCTCCACCATACGATGGACATGTGACGCTCCATCGTACGATGGACTAGCGATGCTCCACCGTAAGATGGACATGTGAAGCTCCACCGTACGATGGACATGCGACGCTCCATCGTACGATGGACATGGGATGCTCCACCGTACGATGGACATGTGACGCTCCACAGTACGATGGACATGTGACGCTCCACCATAGGATGGACATCTGATGCTCCACCGTACGATGGACAGGCGACGCTCCATCGTACGATGGACATGTGACGCTCCACCATAGGATGGACATCTGATGCTCCACCGTACGATGGACATGCGATGCTCCACTGTACGATGGACATGTGACGCTCCACCGTATGATTGACATGCGAGGCTCCACTGTACGATGGACATGTGACGCTCCACCGTACGATGGACATGGGATGCTCCATCGAACGATGGACATGTGACTCTCCACCCAACGATGGACATGCTATGCTCCACCGTACGATGGACATGTGACGCTCCACCGTACGATGGACATGTGACGCTCCACCGTACGATGGACATGAGACTCTCCACTGTGGGATGGACATGCGACGCTCCATCGTACGATGGACTAGCGATGCTCCACCGTAAGATGGACATGTGACGCTCCACCGTACTATGGACATGGGACGCTCCACCGAACGATGGACATGGGATGCTCCACAGTACGATGGACATGGGGCGCTCCACCGTACGATGGATATGCTATGCTCCACCGTACTATGGACATGCTTTGCTCCACCGTACGATGGACATGTGACGCTCCACAGTACGATGGACATGGGACGCTCCACCGTACGATGGACATGTGACGCTCCACCGTACGATGGACATGTGACGCTCCACCGTACAATGGACATGGGACGCTCCACCGTATAATGGACATGTGACGCTCCATCGTACGATGGACATGTGACGCTCCACCGTACGGTGGACATGGGATGCTCCACCGTACGATGGACATGTGACGCTCCACCGTACTATGGACATGGGACGCTCCACCGAACGATGGACATGGGATGCTCCACAGTACGATGGACATGGGGCGCTCCACCGTACGATGGATATGCTATGCTCCACCGTACTATGGACATGCTTTGCTCCACCGTACGATGGACATGTGACGCTCCACAGTACGATGGACATGGGACGCTCCACCGTACGATGGATATGCGATGCTCCACCGTACGATGGACATGCTATGCTCCACCGTACGATGGACATGTGACGCTCTACCGAATGATGGACATGCGAGGCTCCACCGTAAGATGGACATGTGACGCTCCACCGTACGATGGATATGCGATGCTAGACCGTATGATGGACATGGGACACTCCAATGTACGATGGACATGTGACGCTCCACTGTACGATGGACATGCGATGCTCCACTGTACGATGGACATGTGACCCTCCACCGTATGATGGACATGCAAGGCTCCACTGTACGATGGACATGTGACGCTCCACCGTATGATGGACATGCGATGCTCCACCGTACGATGGACATGTGATGCTCCACCGTACGATGGACATCTGACGCTAAACCGTACGATGGACATGCTATGCTCCACCGTACGATGGACATGTGACGCTCCACCGTACGATGGACATGTGACGCTCCACCGTACGATGGACATGGGACGCTCCACCGTATAATGGACATGTGACGCTCCATCGTACGATGGACATGTGACGCTCCACCGTACGGTGGACATGGGATGCTCCATCGTACGATGGACATGTGATGCTCCACCATATGATATACATGCTATGCTCCACCGTACGATGGACATGTGACGCTCCACCGTACGATGGACATGAGACGCTCCACCGTACGATCGACATGCGATGCTTCACAGTACGATTGACATGTGATGCTCCACCGTAAGATGGACATCTAACGCTCCACCATACGATGGACATGCGACGCTCCACCGTACGATGGACATGTGACGCTCCACCGAATGATGGACATGCGAGGCTCCACCGAATGATGGACATGCGAGGCTCCACCGTAAGATGGACATGTGACGCTCCACTGTACGATTCACATGCGACGCTCCAGCGTACGATGGACATGGGATGCTCCACCGTACGATGGACATGTGACGCTCCACCGTACGATGGACATGAGACGCTCCACCGTACGATCGACATGCGATGCTTCACAGTACGATTGACATGTGATGCTCCACCGTAAGATGGACATCTAACGCTCCACCATACGATGGACATGCGATGCTCCACCGTACGATGGACATGTGACGCTCCACCGTACGATGGACATGGGACGCTCCACCGTACGATGCACATTTGACGCTCCATCGTACGATGGACTAGCGATGCTCCACCGTAAGATGGACATGTGACGCTCCACCGTACGATGGACATGCGATGTTCCACCGTATGATGGACATGTGATGCTCCACCGTACGATGGACATGTGACGCTCCACCGTACGATGGACATGCGACGCTCGACTGTATGATGGAGAGGCGACGCTCCATCGTACGATGGACATGTGACGCTCCACCATATGATGGACATCTGATGCTCCACCGTATGATTGACATGCGAGGCTCCACTGTACGATGGACATGTGATGCTCCACCGTACGATGTACATGGGATGCTCCATCGAACGATGGACATGTGACTCTCCACCCAACGATGGACATGCTATGCTCCACCGTACGATGGACATGGGACGCTCCACTGTAGGATGGACATGTGACGCTCCACCGTACGATAGACATGTGACGCTCCACCGTATGATTGGACATGCGAGGCTCCACTGTACGATGGACATGAGACGCTCCACTGTACGATGGACATGCGACGCTCCATCGTACGATGGACTAGCGATGCTCCACCGTAAGATGGACATGTGACGCTCCACCGTACGATTCACATGCGACGCTCCAGCGTACGATGGACATGGGATGCTCCACCGTACGATGGACATGTGACGCTCCACCATACGATGGACATGGGATGCTCCACCGTACGATGGACATGTGGTGCTGCACCGTACGATGGACATGTGACGCTCCACCAAATGATGGACATGCGAGGCTCCATCGTACGATGGACATGGGACGCTCCACCGTATGATGGACATGTGATGCTCCACCGTACGATGGACATGAGACGCTCCATCGTACGATGGACATGGGACGCTCCACCGAATGATGGACATGCGAGGCTCCACCGTAAGATGGACATGTGACGCTCCACTGTACGATGGACATGTGATGCTCCACCGTACGATGGACATGCGAGGCTTCACGGTAGGATGGACATGCGAGGCTCCACTGTACGATGGACATGTGACGCTCCACAGTACGATGGACATGTGACGCTCCACCGTACGATCGACATGCGATGCTCCACCGTACGATGGACATCTGATACTCCACCATACGATGGACATGTGACGCTCCACTGTACGATGGACATGTGATGCTCCACCGTACGATGGACATCTGACGCTAAACCGTACGATGGACATGCTATGCTCCACCGTACGATGGACATGTGACGCTCCACCGTACGATGGACATGTGACGCTCCACTGTACGATGGACATGTGATGCTCCACCATACGATGGACATCTGACGCTAAACCGTACGATGGACATGTGATGCTCCACCGTACGATGGACATGTGACGCTCCACCGTACGATGGACATGCTATGCTCCACCGTACGATGGACATGTGACGCTCTACCGAATGATGGACATGCGAGGCTCCATCGTAAGATGGACATGTGACGCTCCACTGTACGATGGACATGCGACGCTCCATCGTACGATGGACATGGGATGCTCCACCGTATGATGGACATGTGACGCTCCACCATACGATGGACATGCGACGCTCGACTGTATGATGGAGAGGCGATGCTCCATCGTACGATGGAAATGTGACGCTCCACCATATGATGGACATCTGATGCTCCACCGTACGATGGACATGTGATGCTCCACCGTACGATGGACATGGGACGCTCCACCGTACGATGCACATTTGACGCTCCATCGTACGATGGACTATCGATGCTCCACCGTACGATGCACATTTGACGCTCCATCGTACGATGGACTAGCGATGCTCCACCGTAAGATGGACATGTGATTCTCCACCGTACGATGGACATGCGACGCTCCATCGTACGATGGACATGGGATGCTCCACCGTATGATGGACATGTGACGCTCCACAGTACGATGGACATGGAACGCTCCACCGTACGATGGATATGCGATGCTCCACCGTATGATGGACATGTGACGCTCCACCATACGATGGACATGTGACGCTCCATCGTACGATGGACTAGCGATGCTCCACCGTAAGATGGACATGTGAAGCTCCACCGTACGATGGACATGCGACGCTCCATCGTACGATGGACATGGGATGCTCCACCGTATGATGGACATGTGACGCTCCACCGTACGATGGATATGCGATGCTCCACCGTATGATGGACATGGGACGCTCCAATGTACGATGGACATGTGACGCTCCACCGTACGATGGACATGGGATGCTCCATCGAACGATGGACATGTGACTCTCCACCCAACGATGGACATGCTATGCTCCACCGTACGATGGACATGTGACGCTCCACCGTACGATGGACATGGGACGCTCCACCGTAGGATGGACATGTGACGCTCCACCGTACGATGGACATGAGACTCTCCACTGTACGATGGACATGCGACGCTCCATCGTACGATGGACTAGCGATGCTCCACCGTAAGATGGACATGTGACGCTCCACCGTACGATGGACATGCGACGCTCCAGCGTACGATGGACATGGGATGCTCCACTGTACGATGGACATGTGACGCTCCACCGTACTATGGACATGGGACGCTCCACCGTACGATGGACATGGGATGCTCCACAGTACGATGGACATGGGACGCTCCACCGTACGATGGATATGCGATGCTCCACCGTACGATGGACATGCTATGCTCCACCGTACGATGGTCATGTGACGCTCCACAGTACGATGGACATATGACGCTCCACCGTACGATGGATATGCGATGCTCCACCGTACGATGGACATGCTATGCTCCACCGTACGATGGACATGTGACGCTCTACCGAATGATGGACATGCGAGGCTCCACCGTAAGATGGACATGTGACGCTCCACCGTACGATGGACATGGGATGCTCCACCGTAGGATGGACATGCGATGCTCCACCGTACGATGGACATGCGACGCTCCATCGTACGATGGACATGGGATGCTCCACCGTAGGATGGACATGTGACGCTCCACCGTACGATGGACATGCGACGCTCGACTGTATGATGGAGAGGCGATGCTCCATCGTACGATGGAAATGTGACGCTCCACCATATGATGGACATGTGACGCTCCACCGTACGATGGACATGAGACTCTCCACTGTACGATGGACATGTGACGCTCCAAAGTACGATGGACATCTAACGCTCCACCGTACGATGGACATGCGGTGCTGCACCGTACGATGGACATGTGACGCTCCACCAAATGATGGACATGCGAGGCTCCATCGTACGATGGACATGGGACGCTCCACCGTATGATGGACATGTGATGCTCCACCGTACGATGGACATGAGACGCTCCATCGTACAATGGACATGGGACGCTCCACCGAATGATGGACATGCGAGGCTCCACCGTAAGATGGACATGTGACGCTCCACTGTACGATGGACATGTGATGCTCCACCGTACGATGGACATGCGAGGCTTCACGGTATGATGGACATGCGAGGCTCCACTGTACGATGGACATGTGATGCTCCACCGTACGATGGACATGTGACGCTCCACCGTACGATCGACATGCGATGCTCCACCGTACGATGGACATCTGATACTCCACCATACGATGGACATGTGACGCTCCACTGTACGATGGACATGCGACGCTCCACTGTACGATGGACATGTGACACTCCACGTACGATGGACATGCGACGCTCCATCGTACGATGGACATGGGATGCTCTATCGTACGATGGACTAGCGATGCTCCACCGTAAGATGGACATGTGCCGCCCCACCATACGATGGACATGCGACACTCCATCGTACGATGGACATGGGATGCTCCACCGTATGATGGACATGTGACGCTCCACCATACGATGGACATGCGAGGCTCCACTGTACGATGGACATGTGACTCTCCACCGTACGATCGACATGCGATGCTCCACCGTACGATGGACATGCGATGCTCCACCGTACGATGGACATCTGATGCTCCACCATACGATGGACATGTGACGCTCCACCGTACGATGGACATGCGATGCTCCACCGTACGATGGACATCTGATGCTCCACCATACGATGGACATGTGACTCTCCACCCAATGATGGACATGCTATGCTCCACCGTACGATGGACATGTGACGCTCCACCGTACGATGGACATGGGACGCTCCACTGTAGGATGGACATGTGACGCTCCACCGTACGATGGACATGAGACTCTCCACTGTACGATGGACATGCGACGCTCCATCGTACGATGGACTAGCGATGCTCCACCGTAAGATGGACATGTGACGCTCCACCGTACGATGGACATGCGACGCTCCAGCGTACGATGGACATGGGATGCTCCACCGTAGGATGGACATGTGATGCTCCACCGTACGATGGACATGTGACGCTCCACCGTATGATGGACATGCGAGGCTCCACTGTACGATGGACATGAGACGCTCCACTGTACGATGGACATGCGACGCTCCATCGTACGATTCACATGCGACGCTCCAGCGTACGATGGACATGGGAAGCTCCAGCGTACGATCTACATGTGATGCTCCACCGTACGATGGACATGTGACGCTCCACCGTACGATGGACATGCTATGCTCCACCGTACGATGGACATGTGACGCTCTACCGAATGATGGACATGCGAGGCTCCATCGTAAGATGGACATGTGACGCTCCACTGTACGATGGACATGCGACGCTCCATCGTACGATGGACATGGGATGCTCCACCGTATGATGGACATGTGACGCTCCACCATACGATGGACATGCGACGCTCGACTGTATGATGGAGAGGCGACGCTCCATCGTACGATGGAAATGTGACGCTCCACCATATGATGGACATCTGATGCTCCACCGTACGATGGACATGTGATGCTCCACAGTACGATGGACATGTGACGCTCCATCGTACGATGGACATGTGACGCTCCACCGTACGGTGGACATGGGATGCTCCATCGTACGATGGACATGTGATGCTCCACCATATGATATACATGCTATGCTCCACCGTACGATGGACATGTGACGCTCCACCGTACGATGGACATGAGACGCTCCACCGTACGATCGACATGCGATGCTTCAGAGTACGATTGACATGTGATGCTCCACCGTAAGATGGACATCTAACGCTCCACCATACGATGGACATGTGACGCTCCATCGTACGATGGACTAGCGATGCTCCACCGTAAGATGGACATGTGAAGCTCCACCGTACGATGGACATGCGACGCTCCATCGTACGATGGACATGGGATGCTCCACCGTACGATGGACATGTGACGCTCCACAGTACGATGGACATGTGACGCTCCACCGTGTGATGGACATGCGAGGCTCCACTGTACGATGGACATGAGACGCTCCACTGTACGATGGACATGCGACGCTCCATCGTACGATGGACTAGCGATGCTCCACCGTAAGATGGACATGTGACGCTCCAACGTACGATGGACATGCGACGCTCCATCGTACGATGGACATGGGATGCTCCACCGTATGATGGACATGTGACGCTCCACCGTACGATGGACATGCGACGCTCCATCGTACGATGGACATGGGATGCTCCACCGTACGATGGACATGTGACGCTCCACCGTACGATGGACATGCAACGCTCGACTGTATGATGGACAGGCGACGCTCCATCGTACGATGGACATGTGACGCTCCACCATAGGATGGACATCTGATGCTCCACCGTACGATGGACATGCGATGCTCCACTGTACGATGGACATGTGACGCTCCACCGTATGATTGACATGCGAGGCTCCACTGTACGATGGACATGTGACGCTCCACCGTACGATGGACATGGGATGCTCCATCGAACGATGGACATGTGACTCTCCACCCAACGATGGACATGCTATGCTCCACCGTACGATGGACATGTGACGCTCCACCGTACGATGGACATGTGACGCTCCACCGTACGATGGACATGAGACTCTCCACTGTACGATGGACATGCGACGCTCCATCGTACGATGGACTAGCGATGCTCCACCGTAAGATGGACATGTGACGCTCCACCGTACGATGGACATGCGACGCTCCAGCGTACGATGGACATGGGATGCTCCACCGTACGATGGACATGTGACGCTCCACCGTACTATGGACATGGGACGCTCCACCGAACGATGGACATGGGATGCTCCACAGTACGATGGACATGGGGCGCTCCACCGTACGATGGATATGCTATGCTCCACCGTACTATGGACATGCTTTGCTCCACCGTACGATGGACATGTGACGCTCCACAGTACGATGGACATGGGACGCTCCACCGTACGATGGATATGCGATGCTCCTCCGTACGATGGACATGCTATGCTCCACCGTACGATGGACATGTGACGCTCTACCGAATGATGGACATGCGAGGCTCCACCGTAAGATGGACATGTGACGCTCCACCGTACGATGGATATGCGATGCTAGACCGTATGATGGACATGGGACGCTCCAATGTACGATGGACATGTGACGCTCCACTGTACGATGGACATGCGATGCTCCACTGTACGATGGACATGTGACCCTCCACCGTATGATGGACATGCAAGGCTCCACTGTACGATGGACATGTGACGCTCCACCGTATGATGGACATGCGATGCTCCACCGTACGATGGACATGTGATGCTCCACCGTACGATGGACATCTGACGCTAAACCGTACGATGGACATGCTATGCTCCACCGTACGATGGACATGTGACGCTCCACCGTACGATGGACATGTGACGCTCCACCGTACGATGGACATGGGACGCTCCACCGTATAATGGACATGTGACGCTCCATCGTACGATGGACATGTGACGCTCCACCGTACGGTGGACATGGGATGCTCCATCGTACGATGGACATGTGATGCTCCACCATATGATATACATGCTATGCTCCACCGTACGATGGACATGTGACGCTCCACCGTACGATGGACATGAGATGCTCCACCGTACGATCGACATGCGATGCTTCACAGTACGATTGACATGTGATGCTCCACCGTAAGATGGACATCTAACGCTCCACCATACGATGGACATGCGACGCTCCACCGTACGATGGACATGTGACGCTCCACCGAATGATGGACATGCGAGGCTCCACCGAATGATGGACATGCGAGGCTCCACCGTAAGATGGACATGTGACGCTCCACTGTACGATTCACATGCGACGCTCCAGCGTACGATGGACATGGGATGCTCCACCGTACGATGGACATGTGACGCTCCACCGTACGATGGACATGAGACGCTCCACCGTACGATCGACATGCGATGCTTCACAGTACGATTGACATGTGATGCTCCACCGTAAGATGGACATCTAACGCTCCACCATACGATGGACATGCGATGCTCCACCGTACGATGGACATGTGACGCTCCACCGTACGATGGACATGGGACGCTCCACCGTACGATGCACATTTGACGCTCCATCGTACGATGGACTAGCGATGCTCCACCGTAAGATGGACATGTGACGCTCCACCGTACGATGGACATGCGATGTTCCACCGTATGATGGACATGTGATGCTCCACCGTACGATGGACATGTGACGCTCCACCGTACGATGGACATGCGACGCTCGACTGTATGATGGAGAGGCGACGCTCCATCGTACGATGGACATGTGACGCTCCACCATATGATGGACATCTGATGCTCCACCGTATGATTGACATGCGAGGCTCCACTGTACGATGGACATGTGATGCTCCAACGTACGATGTACATGGGATGCTCCATCGAACGATGGACATGTGACTCTCCACCCAACGATGGACATGCTATGCTCCACCGTACGATGGACATGGGACGCTCCACTGTAGGATGGACATGTGACGCTCCACCGTACGATAGACATGTGACGCTCCACCGTATGATTGGACATGCGAGGCTCCACTGTACGATGGACATGAGACGCTCCACTGTACGATGGACATGCGACGCTCCATCGTACGATGGACTAGCGATGCTCCACCGTAAGATGGACATGTGACGCTCCACCGTACGATTCACATGCGACGCTCCAGCGTACGATGGACATGGGATGCTCCATCGTACGATGGACATGTGACGCTCCACCATAGGATGGACATCTGATGCTCCACCGTACGATGGACATGCGATGCTCCACTGTACGATGGACATGTGACGCTCCACCGTATGATTGACATGCGAGGCTCCACTGTACGATGGACATGTGACGCTCCACCGTACGATGGACATGGGATGCTCCATCGAACGATGGACATGTGACTCTCCACCCAACGATGGACATGCTATGCTCCACCGTACGATGGACATGTGACGCTCCACCGTACGATGGACATGTGACGCTCCACCGTACGATGGACATGAGACTCTCCACTGTGGGATGGACATGCGACGCTCCATCGTACGATGGACTAGCGATGCTCCACCGTAAGATGGACATGTGACGCTCCACCGTACTATGGACATGGGACGCTCCACCGAACGATGGACATGGGATGCTCCACAGTACGATGGACATGGGGCGCTCCACCGTACGATGGATATGCTATGCTCCACCGTACTATGGACATGCTTTGCTCCACCGTACGATGGACATGTGACGCTCCACAGTACGATGGACATGGGACGCTCCACCGTACGATGGACATGTGACGCTCCACCGTACGATGGACATGTGACGCTCCACCGTACAATGGACATGGGACGCTCCACCGTATAATGGACATGTGACGCTCCATCGTACGATGGACATGTGACGCTCCACCGTACGGTGGACATGGGATGCTCCACCGTACGATGGACATGTGACGCTCCACCGTACTATGGACATGGGACGCTCCACCGAACGATGGACATGGGATGCTCCACAGTACGATGGACATGGGGCGCTCCACCGTACGATGGATATGCTATGCTCCACCGTACTATGGACATGCTTTGCTCCACCGTACGATGGACATGTGACGCTCCACAGTACGATGGACATGGGACGCTCCACCGTACGATGGATATGCGATGCTCCACCGTACGATGGACATGCTATGCTCCACC
The DNA here is from genome assembly GCA_949152475.1 of Terebella lapidaria. Taxonomy (NCBI): domain Eukaryota; kingdom Metazoa; phylum Annelida; class Polychaeta; order Terebellida; family Terebellidae; genus Terebella; species Terebella lapidaria. The sequence goes on along the minus strand of OX424557.1, from coordinate 3,995,872 downwards.
GTACGATGGACATGTGACGCTCTACCGAATGATGGACATGCGAGGCTCCACCGTAAGATGGACATGTGACGCTCCACCGTACGATGGATATGCGATGCTAGACCGTATGATGGACATGGGACACTCCAATGTACGATGGACATGTGACGCTCCACTGTACGATGGACATGCGATGCTCCACTGTACGATGGACATGTGACCCTCCACCGTATGATGGACATGCAAGGCTCCACTGTACGATGGACATGTGACGCTCCACCGTATGATGGACATGCGATGCTCCACCGTACGATGGACATGTGATGCTCCACCGTACGATGGACATCTGACGCTAAACCGTACGATGGACATGCTATGCTCCACCGTACGATGGACATGTGACGCTCCACCGTACGATGGACATGTGACGCTCCACCGTACGATGGACATGGGACGCTCCACCGTATAATGGACATGTGACGCTCCATCGTACGATGGACATGTGACGCTCCACCGTACGGTGGACATGGGATGCTCCATCGTACGATGGACATGTGATGCTCCACCATATGATATACATGCTATGCTCCACCGTACGATGGACATGTGACGCTCCACCGTACGATGGACATGAGACGCTCCACCGTACGATCGACATGCGATGCTTCACAGTACGATTGACATGTGATGCTCCACCGTAAGATGGACATCTAACGCTCCACCATACGATGGACATGCGACGCTCCACCGTACGATGGACATGTGACGCTCCACCGAATGATGGACATGCGAGGCTCCACCGAATGATGGACATGCGAGGCTCCACCGTAAGATGGACATGTGACGCTCCACTGTACGATTCACATGCGACGCTCCAGCGTACGATGGACATGGGATGCTCCACCGTACGATGGACATGTGACGCTCCACCGTACGATGGACATGAGACGCTCCACCGTACGATCGACATGCGATGCTTCACAGTACGATTGACATGTGATGCTCCACCGTAAGATGGACATCTAACGCTCCACCATACGATGGACATGCGATGCTCCACCGTACGATGGACATGTGACGCTCCACCGTACGATGGACATGGGACGCTCCACCGTACGATGCACATTTGACGCTCCATCGTACGATGGACTAGCGATGCTCCACCGTAAGATGGACATGTGACGCTCCACCGTACGATGGACATGCGATGTTCCACCGTATGATGGACATGTGATGCTCCACCGTACGATGGACATGTGACGCTCCACCGTACGATGGACATGCGACGCTCGACTGTATGATGGAGAGGCGACGCTCCATCGTACGATGGACATGTGACGCTCCACCATATGATGGACATCTGATGCTCCACCGTATGATTGACATGCGAGGCTCCACTGTACGATGGACATGTGATGCTCCACCGTACGATGTACATGGGATGCTCCATCGAACGATGGACATGTGACTCTCCACCCAACGATGGACATGCTATGCTCCACCGTACGATGGACATGGGACGCTCCACTGTAGGATGGACATGTGACGCTCCACCGTACGATAGACATGTGACGCTCCACCGTATGATTGGACATGCGAGGCTCCACTGTACGATGGACATGAGACGCTCCACTGTACGATGGACATGCGACGCTCCATCGTACGATGGACTAGCGATGCTCCACCGTAAGATGGACATGTGACGCTCCACCGTACGATTCACATGCGACGCTCCAGCGTACGATGGACATGGGATGCTCCACCGTACGATGGACATGTGACGCTCCACCATACGATGGACATGGGATGCTCCACCGTACGATGGACATGTGGTGCTGCACCGTACGATGGACATGTGACGCTCCACCAAATGATGGACATGCGAGGCTCCATCGTACGATGGACATGGGACGCTCCACCGTATGATGGACATGTGATGCTCCACCGTACGATGGACATGAGACGCTCCATCGTACGATGGACATGGGACGCTCCACCGAATGATGGACATGCGAGGCTCCACCGTAAGATGGACATGTGACGCTCCACTGTACGATGGACATGTGATGCTCCACCGTACGATGGACATGCGAGGCTTCACGGTAGGATGGACATGCGAGGCTCCACTGTACGATGGACATGTGACGCTCCACAGTACGATGGACATGTGACGCTCCACCGTACGATCGACATGCGATGCTCCACCGTACGATGGACATCTGATACTCCACCATACGATGGACATGTGACGCTCCACTGTACGATGGACATGTGATGCTCCACCGTACGATGGACATCTGACGCTAAACCGTACGATGGACATGCTATGCTCCACCGTACGATGGACATGTGACGCTCCACCGTACGATGGACATGTGACGCTCCACTGTACGATGGACATGTGATGCTCCACCATACGATGGACATCTGACGCTAAACCGTACGATGGACATGTGATGCTCCACCGTACGATGGACATGTGACGCTCCACCGTACGATGGACATGCTATGCTCCACCGTACGATGGACATGTGACGCTCTACCGAATGATGGACATGCGAGGCTCCATCGTAAGATGGACATGTGACGCTCCACTGTACGATGGACATGCGACGCTCCATCGTACGATGGACATGGGATGCTCCACCGTATGATGGACATGTGACGCTCCACCATACGATGGACATGCGACGCTCGACTGTATGATGGAGAGGCGATGCTCCATCGTACGATGGAAATGTGACGCTCCACCATATGATGGACATCTGATGCTCCACCGTACGATGGACATGTGATGCTCCACCGTACGATGGACATGGGACGCTCCACCGTACGATGCACATTTGACGCTCCATCGTACGATGGACTATCGATGCTCCACCGTACGATGCACATTTGACGCTCCATCGTACGATGGACTAGCGATGCTCCACCGTAAGATGGACATGTGATTCTCCACCGTACGATGGACATGCGACGCTCCATCGTACGATGGACATGGGATGCTCCACCGTATGATGGACATGTGACGCTCCACAGTACGATGGACATGGAACGCTCCACCGTACGATGGATATGCGATGCTCCACCGTATGATGGACATGTGACGCTCCACCATACGATGGACATGTGACGCTCCATCGTACGATGGACTAGCGATGCTCCACCGTAAGATGGACATGTGAAGCTCCACCGTACGATGGACATGCGACGCTCCATCGTACGATGGACATGGGATGCTCCACCGTATGATGGACATGTGACGCTCCACCGTACGATGGATATGCGATGCTCCACCGTATGATGGACATGGGACGCTCCAATGTACGATGGACATGTGACGCTCCACCGTACGATGGACATGGGATGCTCCATCGAACGATGGACATGTGACTCTCCACCCAACGATGGACATGCTATGCTCCACCGTACGATGGACATGTGACGCTCCACCGTACGATGGACATGGGACGCTCCACCGTAGGATGGACATGTGACGCTCCACCGTACGATGGACATGAGACTCTCCACTGTACGATGGACATGCGACGCTCCATCGTACGATGGACTAGCGATGCTCCACCGTAAGATGGACATGTGACGCTCCACCGTACGATGGACATGCGACGCTCCAGCGTACGATGGACATGGGATGCTCCACTGTACGATGGACATGTGACGCTCCACCGTACTATGGACATGGGACGCTCCACCGTACGATGGACATGGGATGCTCCACAGTACGATGGACATGGGACGCTCCACCGTACGATGGATATGCGATGCTCCACCGTACGATGGACATGCTATGCTCCACCGTACGATGGTCATGTGACGCTCCACAGTACGATGGACATATGACGCTCCACCGTACGATGGATATGCGATGCTCCACCGTACGATGGACATGCTATGCTCCACCGTACGATGGACATGTGACGCTCTACCGAATGATGGACATGCGAGGCTCCACCGTAAGATGGACATGTGACGCTCCACCGTACGATGGACATGGGATGCTCCACCGTAGGATGGACATGCGATGCTCCACCGTACGATGGACATGCGACGCTCCATCGTACGATGGACATGGGATGCTCCACCGTAGGATGGACATGTGACGCTCCACCGTACGATGGACATGCGACGCTCGACTGTATGATGGAGAGGCGATGCTCCATCGTACGATGGAAATGTGACGCTCCACCATATGATGGACATGTGACGCTCCACCGTACGATGGACATGAGACTCTCCACTGTACGATGGACATGTGACGCTCCAAAGTACGATGGACATCTAACGCTCCACCGTACGATGGACATGCGGTGCTGCACCGTACGATGGACATGTGACGCTCCACCAAATGATGGACATGCGAGGCTCCATCGTACGATGGACATGGGACGCTCCACCGTATGATGGACATGTGATGCTCCACCGTACGATGGACATGAGACGCTCCATCGTACAATGGACATGGGACGCTCCACCGAATGATGGACATGCGAGGCTCCACCGTAAGATGGACATGTGACGCTCCACTGTACGATGGACATGTGATGCTCCACCGTACGATGGACATGCGAGGCTTCACGGTATGATGGACATGCGAGGCTCCACTGTACGATGGACATGTGATGCTCCACCGTACGATGGACATGTGACGCTCCACCGTACGATCGACATGCGATGCTCCACCGTACGATGGACATCTGATACTCCACCATACGATGGACATGTGACGCTCCACTGTACGATGGACATGCGACGCTCCACTGTACGATGGACATGTGACACTCCACGTACGATGGACATGCGACGCTCCATCGTACGATGGACATGGGATGCTCTATCGTACGATGGACTAGCGATGCTCCACCGTAAGATGGACATGTGCCGCCCCACCATACGATGGACATGCGACACTCCATCGTACGATGGACATGGGATGCTCCACCGTATGATGGACATGTGACGCTCCACCATACGATGGACATGCGAGGCTCCACTGTACGATGGACATGTGACTCTCCACCGTACGATCGACATGCGATGCTCCACCGTACGATGGACATGCGATGCTCCACCGTACGATGGACATCTGATGCTCCACCATACGATGGACATGTGACGCTCCACCGTACGATGGACATGCGATGCTCCACCGTACGATGGACATCTGATGCTCCACCATACGATGGACATGTGACTCTCCACCCAATGATGGACATGCTATGCTCCACCGTACGATGGACATGTGACGCTCCACCGTACGATGGACATGGGACGCTCCACTGTAGGATGGACATGTGACGCTCCACCGTACGATGGACATGAGACTCTCCACTGTACGATGGACATGCGACGCTCCATCGTACGATGGACTAGCGATGCTCCACCGTAAGATGGACATGTGACGCTCCACCGTACGATGGACATGCGACGCTCCAGCGTACGATGGACATGGGATGCTCCACCGTAGGATGGACATGTGATGCTCCACCGTACGATGGACATGTGACGCTCCACCGTATGATGGACATGCGAGGCTCCACTGTACGATGGACATGAGACGCTCCACTGTACGATGGACATGCGACGCTCCATCGTACGATTCACATGCGACGCTCCAGCGTACGATGGACATGGGAAGCTCCAGCGTACGATCTACATGTGATGCTCCACCGTACGATGGACATGTGACGCTCCACCGTACGATGGACATGCTATGCTCCACCGTACGATGGACATGTGACGCTCTACCGAATGATGGACATGCGAGGCTCCATCGTAAGATGGACATGTGACGCTCCACTGTACGATGGACATGCGACGCTCCATCGTACGATGGACATGGGATGCTCCACCGTATGATGGACATGTGATGCTCCACCATACGATGGACATGCGACGCTCGACTGTATGATGGAGAGGCGACGCTCCATCGTACGATGGAAATGTGACGCTCCACCATATGATGGACATCTGATGCTCCACCGTACGATGGACATGTGATGCTCCACCGTAAGATGGACATCTAACGCTCCACCATACGATGGACATGTGACGCTCCATCGTACGATGGACTAGCGATGCTCCACCGTAAGATGGACATGTGAAGCTCCACCGTACGATGGACATGCGACGCTCCATCGTACGATGGACATGGGATGCTCCACCGTACGATGGACATGTGACGCTCCACAGTACGATGGACATGTGACGCTCCACCGTGTGATGGACATGCGAGGCTCCACTGTACGATGGACATGAGACGCTCCACTGTACGATGGACATGCGACGCTCCATCGTACGATGGACTAGCGATGCTCCACCGTAAGATGGACATGTGACGCTCCAACGTACGATGGACATGCGACGCTCCATCGTACGATGGACATGGGATGCTCCACCGTATGATGGACATGTGACGCTCCACCGTACGATGGACATGCGACGCTCCATCGTACGATGGACATGGGATGCTCCACCGTACGATGGACATGTGACGCTCCACCGTACGATGGACATGCAACGCTCGACTGTATGATGGACAGGCGACGCTCCATCGTACGATGGACATGTGACGCTCCACCATAGGATGGACATCTGATGCTCCACCGTACGATGGACATGCGATGCTCCACTGTACGATGGACATGTGACGCTCCACCGTATGATTGACATGCGAGGCTCCACTGTACGATGGACATGTGACGCTCCACCGTACGATGGACATGGGATGCTCCATCGAACGATGGACATGTGACTCTCCACCCAACGATGGACATGCTATGCTCCACCGTACGATGGACATGTGACGCTCCACCGTACGATGGACATGTGACGCTCCACCGTACGATGGACATGAGACTCTCCACTGTACGATGGACATGCGACGCTCCATCGTACGATGGACTAGCGATGCTCCACCGTAAGATGGACATGTGACGCTCCACCGTACGATGGACATGCGACGCTCCAGCGTACGATGGACATGGGATGCTCCACCGTACGATGGACATGTGACGCTCCACCGTACTATGGACATGGGACGCTCCACCGAACGATGGACATGGGATGCTCCACAGTACGATGGACATGGGGCGCTCCACCGTACGATGGATATGCTATGCTCCACCGTACTATGGACATGCTTTGCTCCACCGTACGATGGACATGTGACGCTCCACAGTACGATGGACATGGGACGCTCCACCGTACGATGGATATGCGATGCTCCTCCGTACGATGGACATGCTATGCTCCACCGTACGATGGACATGTGACGCTCTACCGAATGATGGACATGCGAGGCTCCACCGTAAGATGGACATGTGACGCTCCACCGTACGATGGATATGCGATGCTAGACCGTATGATGGACATGGGACGCTCCAATGTACGATGGACATGTGACGCTCCACTGTACGATGGACATGCGATGCTCCACTGTACGATGGACATGTGACCCTCCACCGTATGATGGACATGCAAGGCTCCACTGTACGATGGACATGTGACGCTCCACCGTATGATGGACATGCGATGCTCCACCGTACGATGGACATGTGATGCTCCACCGTACGATGGACATCTGACGCTAAACCGTACGATGGACATGCTATGCTCCACCGTACGATGGACATGTGACGCTCCACCGTACGATGGACATGTGACGCTCCACCGTACGATGGACATGGGACGCTCCACCGTATAATGGACATGTGACGCTCCATCGTACGATGGACATGTGACGCTCCACCGTACGGTGGACATGGGATGCTCCATCGTACGATGGACATGTGATGCTCCACCATATGATATACATGCTATGCTCCACCGTACGATGGACATGTGACGCTCCACCGTACGATGGACATGAGATGCTCCACCGTACGATCGACATGCGATGCTTCACAGTACGATTGACATGTGATGCTCCACCGTAAGATGGACATCTAACGCTCCACCATACGATGGACATGCGACGCTCCACCGTACGATGGACATGTGACGCTCCACCGAATGATGGACATGCGAGGCTCCACCGAATGATGGACATGCGAGGCTCCACCGTAAGATGGACATGTGACGCTCCACTGTACGATTCACATGCGACGCTCCAGCGTACGATGGACATGGGATGCTCCACCGTACGATGGACATGTGACGCTCCACCGTACGATGGACATGAGACGCTCCACCGTACGATCGACATGCGATGCTTCACAGTACGATTGACATGTGATGCTCCACCGTAAGATGGACATCTAACGCTCCACCATACGATGGACATGCGATGCTCCACCGTACGATGGACATGTGACGCTCCACCGTACGATGGACATGGGACGCTCCACCGTACGATGCACATTTGACGCTCCATCGTACGATGGACTAGCGATGCTCCACCGTAAGATGGACATGTGACGCTCCACCGTACGATGGACATGCGATGTTCCACCGTATGATGGACATGTGATGCTCCACCGTACGATGGACATGTGACGCTCCACCGTACGATGGACATGCGACGCTCGACTGTATGATGGAGAGGCGACGCTCCATCGTACGATGGACATGTGACGCTCCACCATATGATGGACATCTGATGCTCCACCGTATGATTGACATGCGAGGCTCCACTGTACGATGGACATGTGATGCTCCACCGTACGATGTACATGGGATGCTCCATCGAACGATGGACATGTGACTCTCCACCCAACGATGGACATGCTATGCTCCACCGTACGATGGACATGGGACGCTCCACTGTAGGATGGACATGTGACGCTCCACCGTACGATAGACATGTGACGCTCCACCGTATGATTGGACATGCGAGGCTCCACTGTACGATGGACATGAGACGCTCCACTGTACGATGGACATGCGACGCTCCATCGTACGATGGACTAGCGATGCTCCACCGTAAGATGGACATGTGACGCTCCACCGTACGATTCACATGCGACGCTCCAGCGTACGATGGACATGGGATGCTCCACCGTACGATGGACATGTGACGCTCCACCATACGATGGACATGGGATGCTCCACCGTACGATGGACATGCGGTGCTGCACCGTACGATGGACATGTGACGCTCCACCAAATGATGGACATGCGAGGCTCCATCGTACGATGGACATGGGACGCTCCACCGTATGATGGACATGTGATGCTCCACCGTACGATGGACATGAGACGCTCCATCGTACGATGGACATGGGACGCTCCACCGAATGATGGACATGCGAGGCTCCACCGTAAGATGGACATGTGACGCTCCACTGTACGATGGACATGTGATGCTCCACCGTACGATGGACATGCGAGGCTTCACGGTAGGATGGACATGCGAGGCTCCACTGTACGATGGACATGTGACGCTCCACAGTACGATGGACATGTGACGCTCCACCGTACGATCGACATGCGATGCTCCACCGTACGATGGACATCTGATACTCCACCATACGATGGACATGTGACGCTCCACTGTACGATGGACATGTGATGCTCCACCGTACGATGGACATCTGACGCTAAACCGTACGATGGACATGCTATGCTCCACCGTACGATGGACATGTGACGCTCCACCGTACGATGGACATGTGACGCTCCACTGTACGATGGACATGTGATGCTCCACCATACGATGGACATCTGACGCTAAACCGTACGATGGACATGTGATGCTCCACCGTACGATGGACATGTGACGCTCCACCGTACGATGGACATGCTATGCTCCACCGTACGATGGACATGTGACGCTCTACCGAATGATGGACATGCGAGGCTCCATCGTAAGATGGACATGTGACGCTCCACTGTACGATGGACATGCGACGCTCCATCGTACGATGGACATGGGATGCTCCACCGTATGATGGATATGTGACGCTCCACCATACGATGGACATGCGACGCTCGACTGTATGATGGAGAGGCGATGCTCCATCGTACGATGGAAATGTGACGCTCCACCATATGATGGACATCTGATGCTCCACCGTACGATGGACATGTGATGCTCCACCGTACGATGGACATGGGACGCTCCACCGTACGATGCACATTTGACGCTCCATCGTACGATGGACTATCGATGCTCCACCGTACGATGCACATTTGACGCTCCATCGTACGATGGACTAGCGATGCTCCACCGTAAGATGGACATGTGATTCTCCACCGTACGATGGACATGCGACGCTCCATCGTACGATGGACATGGGATGCTCCACCGTATGATGGACATGTGACGCTCCACAGTACGATGGACATGGAACGCTCCACCGTACGATGGATATGCGATGCTCCACCGTATGATGGACATGTGACGCTCCACCATACGATGGACATGTGACGCTCCATCGTACGATGGACTAGCGATGCTCCACCGTAAGATGGACATGTGAAGCTCCACCGTACGATGGACATGCGACGCTCCATCGTACGATGGACATGGGATGCTCCACCGTATGATGGACATGTGACGCTCCACCGTACGATGGATATGCGATGCTCCACCGTATGATGGACATGGGACGCTCCAATGTACGATGGACATGTGACGCTCCACCGTACGATGGACATGGGATGCTCCATCGAACGATGGACATGTGACTCTCCACCCAACGATGGACATGCTATGCTCCACCGTACGATGGACATGTGACGCTCCACCGTACGATGGACATGGGACGCTCCACCGTAGGATGGACATGTGACGCTCCACCGTACGATGGACATGAGACTCTCCACTGTACGATGGACATGCGACGCTCCATCGTACGATGGACTAGCGATGCTCCACCGTAAGATGGACATGTGACGCTCCACCGTACGATGGACATGCGACGCTCCAGCGTACGATGGACATGGGATGCTCCACTGTACGATGGACATGTGACGCTCCACCGTACTATGGACATGGGACGCTCCACCGTACGATGGACATGGGATGCTCCACAGTACGATGGACATAGGACGCTCCACCGTACGATGGATATGCGATGCTCCACCGTACGATGGACATGCTATGCTCCACCGTACGATGGTCATGTGACGCTCCACAGTACGATGGACATATGACGCTCCACCGTACGATGGATATGCGATGCTCCACCGTACGATGGACATGCTATGCTCCACCGTACGATGGACATGTGACGCTCTACCGAATGATGGACATGCGAGGCTCCACCGTAAGATGGACATGTGACGCTCCACCGTACGATGGACATGGGATGCTCCACCGTAGGATGGACATGCGATGCTCCACCGTACGATGGACATGCTATGCTCCACCGTAGGATGGACATGTGACGCTCCACCGTACGATGGACATGCGACGCTCCATCGTACGATGGACATGGGATGCTCCACCGTAGGATGGACATGTGACGCTCCACCGTACGATGGATATGCGATGCTCCACCGTATGATGGACATGGGACGCTCCAATGTACGATGGACATGTGACGCTCCACTGTACGATGGACATGCGATGCTCCACTGTACGATGGACATGTGACCCTCCACCGTATGATGGACATGCAAGGCTCCACTGTACGATGGACATGTGACGCTCCACCGTATGATGGACATGCGATGCTCCACCGTACGATGGACATGTGATGCTCCACCGTACGATGGACATCTGACGCTAAACCGTACGATGGACATGCTATGCTCCACCGTACGATGGACATGTGACGCTCCACCGTACAATGGACATGAGACGCTCCACCGTATAATGGACATGTGACGCTCCATCGTACGATGGAAATGTGACGCTCCACCGTACGGTGGACATGGGATGCTCCATCGTACGATGGACATGTGATGCTCCACCATATGATATACATGCTATGCTCCACCGTACGATGGACATGAGACGCTCCACAGTACGATGGACATGGAACGCTCCACCGTATGATGGACATGTGATGCTCCACCGTACGATGGACATGAGACGCTCCATCGTACGATGGACATGGGACGCTCCACCGAATGATGGACATGCGAGGCTCCACCGTAAGATGGACATGTGACGCTCCACTGTACGATGGACATGTGATGCTCCACCGTACGATGGACATGCGAGGCTTCACGGTAGGATGGACATGCGAGGCTCCACTGTACGATGGACATGTGACGCTCCACAGTACGATGGACATGTGACGCTCCACCGTACGATCGACATGCGATGCTCCACCGTACGATGGACATCTGATACTCCACCATACGATGGACATGTGACGCTCCACTGTACGATGGACATGCGACGCTCCATTGTACGATGGACATGTGACACTCCACGTACGATGGACATGCGACGCTCCATCGTACGATGGACATGGGATGCTCTATCGTACGATGGACTAGCGATGCTCCACCGTAAGATGGACATGTGCCGGCCCACTGTACGATGGACATGCGACACTCCATCGTACGATGGACATGGGATGCTCCACCGTATGATGGACATGTGACGCTCCACCATACGATGGACATGCGAGGCTCCACTGTACGATGGACATGTGACGCTCCACCGTACGATCAACATGCGATGCTCCACCGTACGATGGACATGCGATGCTCCACCGTACGATGGACATCTGATGCTCCACCATACGATGGACATGTGACGCTCCACTGTACGATGGACATGCGACGCTCCACTGTACAATGGACATGTGACACTCCACCGTACGATGGACATGCGATGCTCCATCGTACGATGGACATGGGATGCTCTATCGTACGATGGACATGTGACGCTCCACCGTATAATTGACATGCGAGGCTCCACTGTGCGATGGACATGTGACGCTCCACCGTACGATGGACATGCGAGGCTCCACTGTGCGATGGACATGTGACGCTCCACCGTACGATGGACATGGGACGCTCCACCGTAGGATGGACATGTGATGCTCCACCGTACGATGGACATGCGACGCTCCATCGTACGATGGACATGGGATGCTCCACCGTATGATGGACATGTGACGCTCCTCCGTACGATGGATATGCGATGCTCCACCGTATGATAGACATGGGACGCTCCAATGTACGATGGACATGTGACGCTCCACCGTACGATGGACATGGGATGCTCCACCGTAGGATGGACATGTGACGCTCCACCGTACGATGGATATGCGATGCTCCACCGTATGATGGACATGGGACGCTCCAATGTACGATGGACATGTGACGCTCCACTGTACGATGGACATGCGATGCTCCACTGTACGATGGACATGTGACCCTCCACCGTATGATGGACATGCAAGGCTCCACTGTACGATGGACATGTGACGCTCCACCGTATGATGGACATGCGATGCTCCACCGTACGATGGACATGTGATGCTCCACCGTACGATGGACATCTGACGCTAAACCGTACGATGGACATGCTATGCTCCACCGTACGATGGACATGTGACGCTCCACCGTACAATGGACATGAGACGCTCCACCGTATAATGGACATGTGACGCTCCATCGTACGATGGAAATGTGACGCTCCACCGTACGGTGGACATGGGATGCTCCATCGTACGATGGACATGTGATGCTCCACCATATGATATACATGCTATGCTCCACCGTACGATGGACATGTGACGCTCCACCGTACGATGGACATGAGACGCTCCACAGTACGATGGACATGGAACGCTCCACCGTATGATGGACATGTGATGCTCCACCGTACGATGGACATGAGACGCTCCATCGTACGATGGACATGGGACGCTCCACCGAATGATGGACATGCGAGGCTCCACCGTAAGATGGACATGTGACGCTCCACTGTACGATGGACATGTGATGCTCCACCGTACGATGGACATGCGAGGCTTCACGGTAGGATGGACATGCGAGGCTCCACTGTACGATGGACATGTGACGCTCCACAGTACGATGGACATGTGACGCTCCACCGTACGATCGACATGCGATGCTCCACCGTACGATGGACATCTGATACTCCACCCTACGATGGACATGTGACGCTCCACTGTACGATGGACATGCGACGCTCCATTGTACGATGGACATGTGACACTCCACGTACGATGGACATGCGACGCTCCATCGTACGATGGACATGGGATGCTCTATCGTACGATGGACTAGCGATGCTCCACCGTAAGATGGACATGTGCCGGCCCACTGTACGATGGACATGCGACACTCCATCGTACGATGGACATGGGATGCTCCACCGTATGATGGACATGTGACGCTCCACCATACGATGGACATGCGAGGCTCCACTGTACGATGGACATGTGACGCTCCACCGTACGATCAACATGCGATGCTCCACCGTACGATGGACATGCGATGCTCCACCGTACGATGGACATCTGATGCTCCACCATACGATGGACATGTGACGCTCCACTGTACGATGGACATGCGACGCTCCACTGTACAATGGACATGTGACACTCCACCGTACGATGGACATGCGATGCTCCATCGTACGATGGACATGGGATGCTCTATCGTACGATGGACATGTGACGCTCCACCGTATAATTGACATGCGAGGCTCCACTGTGCGATGGACATGTGACGCTCCACCGTACGATGGACATGCGAGGCTCCACTGTGCGATGGACATGTGACGCTCCACCGTACGATGGACATGGGACGCTCCACCGTAGGATGGACATGTGATGCTCCACCGTACGATGGACATGCGACGCTCCATCGTACGATGGACATGGGATGCTCCACCGTATGATGGACATGTGACGCTCCACCGTACGATGGATATGCGATGCTCCACCGTATGATAGACATGGGACGCTCCAATGTACGATGGACATGTGACGCTCCACCGTACGATGGACATGGGATGCTCCATCGAACGACGGACATGTGACTCTCCACCCAACGATGGACATGCTATGCTCCACCGTACGATGGACATGTGACGCTCCACCGTACGATGGACATGGGACGCTCCACCGTAGGATGGACATGTGACGCTCCACCGTACGATGGACATGAGACTCTCCACTGTACGATGGACATGCGACGCTCCACCGTATGATGGACATGCGAGGCTCCACTGTACGATGGACATGAGACGCTCAACTGTACGATGGACATGCGACGCTCCATCGTACGATGGACTAGCGATGCTCCACCGTAAGATGGACATGTGACGCTCCACCGTACGATTCACATGCGACGCTCCAGCGTACGATGGACATGGGAAGCTCCACCGTACGATCTACATGTGATGCTCCACCGTACGATGGACATGTGACGCTCCACCGTATGATGGACATGCTATGCTCCACCGTACGATGGACATGTGACGCTCTACCGAATGATGGACATGCGATTCTCCATCGTAAGATGGACATGTGACGCTCCACTGTACGATGGACATGCGACGCTCCATCGTACGATGGACATGGGATGCTCCACCGTATGATGGACATGTGACGCTCCACCATACGATGGACATGCGACGCTCGACTGTATGATGGAGAGGCGACGCTCCATCGTACGATGGAAATGTGACGCTCCACCATATGATGGACATCTGATGCTCCACCGTACGATGGACATGTGATGCTCCACCGTACGATGGACATGGGACGCTCCACCGTACGATGCACATTTGACGCTCCATCGTACGATGGACTAGCGATGCTCCACCGTAAGATGGACATGTGACGCTCCACCGTACGATGGACATGCGGCGCTCCATCGTACGATGGACATGGGATGCTCCACCGTACGATGGACATGTGATGCTCCACAGTACGATGGACATGGAACGCTCCACCGTACGATGGATATGCGATGCTCCACCGTATGATGGACATGTGACGCTCCACCATACGATGGACATGTGACGCTCCATCGTACGATGGACTAGCGATGCTCCACCGTAAGATGGACATGTGAAGCTCCACCGTACGATGGACATGCGACGCTCCATCATACGATGGACATGGGATGCTCCACCGTATGATGGACATGTGACGCTCCACCGTACGATGGATATGCGATGCTCCACCGTATGATAGACATGGGACGCTCCAATGTACGATGGACATGTGACGCTCCACCGTACGATGGACATGGGATGCTCCATCGAACGATGGACATGTGACTCTCCACCCAACGATGGACATGCTATGCTCCACCGTACGATGGACATGTGACGCTCCACCGTACGATGGACATGGGACGCTCCACCGTAGGATGGACATGTGACGCTCCACCGTACGATGGACATGAGACTCTCCACTGTACGATGGACATGCGACGCTCCATCGTACTATGGACTAGCGATGCTCCACCGTACGATGGACATGTGACGCTCCACCGTACAATGGACATGAGACGCTCCACCGTATAATGGACATGTGACGCTCCATCGTACGATGGAAATGTGACGCTCCACCGTACGGTGGACATGGGATGCTCCATCGTACGATGGACATGTGATGCTCCACCATATGATATACATGCTATGCTCCACCGTACGATGGACATGTGACGCTCCACCGTACGATGGACATGAGACGCTCCACAGTACGATGGACATGGAACGCTCCACCGTATGATGGACATGTGATGCTCCACCGTACGATGGACATGAGACGCTCCATCGTACGATGGACATGGGACGCTCCACCGAATGATGGACATGCGAGGCTCCACCGTAAGATGGACATGTGACGCTCCACTGTACGATGGACATGTGATGCTCCACCGTACGATGGACATGCGAGGCTTCACGGTAGGATGGACATGCGAGGCTCCACTGTACGATGGACATGTGACGCTCCACAGTACGATGGACATGTGACGCTCCACCGTACGATCGACATGCGATGCTCCACCGTACGATGGACATCTGATACTCCACCATACGATGGACATGTGACGCTCCACTGTACGATGGACATGCGACGCTCCATTGTATGATGGACATGTGACACTCCACGTACGATGGACATGCGACGCTCCATCGTACGATGGACATGGGATGCTCTATCGTACGATGGACTAGCGATGCTCCACCGTAAGATGGACATGTGCCGGCCCACTGTACGATGGACATGCGACACTCCATCGTACGATGGACATGGGATGCTCCACCGTATGATGGACATGTGACGCTCCACCATACGATGGACATGCGAGGCTCCACTGTACGATGGACATGTGACGCTCCACCGTACGATCAACATGCGATGCTCCACCGTACGATGGACATGCGATGCTCCACCGTACGATGGACATCTGATGCTCCACCATACGATGGACATGTGACGCTCCACTGTACGATGGACATGCGACGCTCCACTGTACAATGGACATGTGACACTCCACCGTACGATGGACATGCGACGCTCCATCGTACGATGGACATGGGATGCTCTATCGTACGATGGACATGTGACGCTCCACTGTATAATTGACATGCGAGGCTCCACTGTGCGATGGACATGTGACGCTCCACCGTACGATGGACATGCGAGGCTCCACTGTGCGATGGACATGTGACGCTCCACCGTACGATGGACATGGGACGCTCCACCGTAGGATGGACATGTGATGCTCCACCGTACGATGGACATGCGACGCTCCATCGTACGATGGACATGGGATGCTCCACCGTATGATGGACATGTGACGCTCCACCGTACGATGGATATGCGATGCTCCACCGTATGATAGACATGGGACGCTCCAATGTACGATGGACATGTGACGCTCCACCGTACGATGGACATGGGATGCTCCATCGAACGATGGACATGTGACTCTCCACCCAACGATGGACATGCTATGCTCCACCGTACGATGGACATGTGACGCTCCACCGTACGATGGACATGGGACGCTCCACCGTAGGATGGACATGTGACGCTCCACCGTACGATGGACATGAGACTCTCCACTGTACGATGGACATGCGACGCTCCACCGTATGATGGACATGCGAGGCTCCACTGTACGATGGACATGAGACGCTCAACTGTACGATGGACATGCGACGCTCCATCGTACGATGGACTAGCGATGCTCCACCGTAAGATGGACATGTGACGCTCCACCGTAAGATGGACATGTGACGCTCCACCGTACGATTCACATGCGACGCTCCAGCGTACGATGGACATGGGAAGCTCCACCGTACGATCTACATGTGATGCTCCACCGTACGATGGACATGTGACGCTCCACCGTATGATGGACATGCTATGCTCCACCGTACGATGGACATGTGACGCTCTACCGAATGATGGACATGCGAGGCTCCATCGTAAGATGGACATGTGACGCTCCACTGTACGATGGACATGCGACGCTCCATCGTACGATGGACATGGGATGCTCCACCGTATGATGGACATGTGACGCTCCACCATATGATGGACATGCGACGCTCGACTGTATGATGGAGAGGCGACGCTCCATCGTACGATGGAAATGTGACGCTCCACCATATGATGGACATCTGATGCTCCACCGTACGATGGACATGTGATGCTCCACCGTACGATGGACATGGGACGCTCCACCGTACGATGCACATTTGACGCTCCATCGTACGATGGACTAGCGATGCTCCACCGTAAGATGGACATGTGACGCTCCACCGTACGATGGACATGCGGCGCTCCATCGTACGATGGACAAGGGATGCTCCACCGTACGATGGACATGTGATGCTCCACAGTACGATGGACATGGAACGCTCCACCGTACGATGGATATGCGATGCTCCACCGTATGATGGACATGTGACGCTCCACCATACGATGGACATGTGACGCTCCATCGTACGATGGACTAGCGATGCTCCACCGTAAGATGGACATGTGAAGCTCCACCGTACGATGGACATGCGACGCTCCATCATACGATGGACATGGGATGCTCCACCGTATGATGGACATGTGACGCTCCACCGTACGATGGATATGCGATGCTCCACCGTATGATAGACATGGGACGCTCCAATGTACGATGGACATGTGACGCTCCACCGTACGATGGACATGGGATGCTCCATCGAACGATGGACATGTGACTCTCCACCCAACGATGGACATGCTATGCTCCACCGTACGATGGACATGTGACGCTCCACCGTACGATGGACATGGGACGCTCCACCGTAGGATGGACATGTGACGCTCCACCGTACGATGGACATGAGACTCTCCACTGTACGATGGACATGCGACGCTCCATCGTACGATGGACTAGCGATGCTCCACCGTAAGATGGACATGTGATGCTCCACCGTACGATGGACATGCGACGCTCCAGCGTACGATGGACATGAGATGCTCCACCGTACGATGGACATGTGACGCTCCACCGTACTATGGACATGGGACGCTCCACCGTACGATGGACATGGGATGCTCCACAGTACGATGGACATGGGACGCTCCACCGTACGATGGATATGCGATGCTCCACCGTACGATGGACATGCTATGCTCCACCGTACGATGGACATGTGACGCTCCACAGTACGATGGACATATGACGCTCCACCGTACGATGGATATGCGATGCTCCACCGTACGATGGACATGCTATGCTCCACCGTACGATGGACATGTGACGCTCTACCGAATGATGGACATGCGAGGCTCCACCGTAAGATGGACATGTGACGCTCCACCGTACGATGGACATGGGATGCTCCACCGTAGGATGGACATGCGATGCTCCACCGTACGATGGACATGCTATGCTCCACCGTAAGATGGACATGTGACGCTCCACCGTACGATGGACATGCGACGCTCCATCGTACGATGGACATGGGATGCTCCACCGTAGGATGGACATGTGACGCTCCACCGTACGATGGATATGCGATGCTCCACCGTATGATGGACATGGGACGCTCCAATGTACCATGGACATGTGACGCTCCACTGTACGATGGACATGCGATGCTCCACTGTACGATGGACATGTGACCCTCCACCGTATGATGGACATGCAAGGCTCCACTGTACGATGGACATGTGACGCTCCACGGTACGATGGACATGTGATGCTCCACCGAATGATGGACATGCGAGGCTCCACTGTACGATGGACATGTGACGCTCCACCGTACGATGGACATGGGATGCTCCATCGTATGATGGACATGTGACGCTCCACCGTACGATGGACATCTGACGCTCCACCGTACAATGGATATGCGATGCTCCACCGTACGATGGACATGGGACGCTCCACCGTACGATGGACATGTGACGCTCCACCGTATGATGGACATGCGAGGCTCCACTGAACGATGGAAATGTGATGCTCCACCGTACGATGGACATGGGACGCTCCACCGTACGATGGACATGTGACGCTCCACCGTATGATGGACATGCGAGGCTCCACTGAACGATGGACATGTGATGCTCCACCGTACAATGGACATGGGACGCTCCACCGTATGGTGAGTACATGTGACGCTCCACCGTATAATGGACATGCGAGGCTCCACTGTACGATGGACATGTGACGCTCCATCGTACGATGGACATGCGACACTCCACTGTACAGTGGACATGTGACACTCCACCGTATGATGGACATGTGACGCTCCATCGTACGATGGACATGGGATGCTCTATCGTACGATGGACTAGCGAAGCTCCACCGTAAGATGGACATGCGACGTCCTTTCGCTCCATCGAAAGATGGACATGCAATGCTCCACTGTATGATGGATATGCGATGCTTTACTGTACAATGGACACGTGACCCTCCACCGTACGATGGACATGCGATGCTATTCGTGCGATGGACATGTGACGCCCCACCGTAAGATGGACATGCGACGCTCCACTGTATGATGGACATGCGATGCTTTACTGTACAATAGACACGTGACGCTCCACCGTACGATGGACATGCGATGCTCCATCGTACGATGGACTAGCGAAGCTACACCGTAAGATGGACATGTGACGCTCCACAGTACGATGGACATTTGACGCTCCATCATACGATGGACATGTGACGCTCAAACGTACGATCGACATGCGATGCTCCACCATACGATTGACATGTGATGCTCCACTGTACGATGGACATGTGACGCTCCACCGTACGATGGACATGGGACGCTCCAATGTACGATGGACATGCGACGCTCCACTGTACGATGGACATACGATGCTCCACTGTACGATGGATATGCGATGCTCCACCGTATGATGGACATGGGACGCTCCAATGTACGATGGACATGCGACGCTCCACTGTACGATGGACATGCGATGCTCCACTGTACGATGGATATGCGATGCTCCATTGTATGATGGACATGGGACGCTCCAATGTACGATGGACATGCGACGCTCCACTGTACGATGGACATGCGATGCTCCACTGTACGATGGACATGTGATGCTCCACCATATGATGGACATGCGAGGCTCCACTGTACTATGGACATGTGATGCTCCACCGTACGATGGACATGGGATGCTCCATCGTATGATGGACATGTTTTTTTTTTTTTTTTTTTTTTATAAACAATATTTATTGGATTGACCAGCAGGACTAGGTCCTATATGAAGATCTCTCCAGTGAGAGGAAATACAACATTGTGCAATAATGAAATAGAAAAATAATGACATACTGTACATTCCAACACCCAAAATAAGATTTTCACATATGTACAAAAATATACAAATCATATTCACTCATGTATATACATCCTTTAACTATTATTGGTGCAAACTTTTTATAATATCAATTAACGTAACCACAGAATGCTACACACACACCACGCCCCTCCACCCACACATACATACATACATACATACATACATACATACATACATACATACATACACGCCACACCCCTCCACCCACACATAAACAGATTCAACTCTTATATTTAAGCAGTTAACGTAATCGAACTGAACTACAGTCCCCCCCCCTCCCGCCCACACATATAGACACGTACCTACAGCCACACCCATACACACGTATATATTGTGAGATAATGTATTGATACAGGAGAAAAGATATCGGCATCTGTTCGAGGCGTAGATGAGTGATCATATAAGTACACATATGATATAATTTCTCTGACATTTAGACATTTCTAGTATTTGGTCACACAGTCAACATTCCAAGTGTCAAGGACCATAACCAGTGATCATATAAAACGTTTAGTATCCTTGATGAATGATTGAACAGCAATTGATATGGCAATGTTGTCGTCTATAGACAACGAATCAGTACCGAATAATAAGACGTTCGAATTGAGAGCGTCAAATGACTGCAGATCATCGAACAAATCTGACCGTTCCTTTCTATAAAAGGGACAGTATAGCAAATAATGTTCAGGGATTTCATTATAATATCCGCATGAGCAGCTCGGACTGTCCACAACATGTAAATTGTGGTAAAGGTGTCCATTCAGCATACTACAGCCGATACGTAGTCGGGCATAATGAATGTTCGTGGCCCTGGATCCAACATTGTACCACGGTCTCTTCGGTTGTCGTATGCTCAGCTTTAGCCGTGTAATAAATGCGTTATGAGTAGGAGCATCTCTCATATCGTCAGGGAGAGTGTTCCAGAGACGGATTGTCGCGGGAAAGAATGATTTCTGATAACTTTCCAATCGACATTGAAATTGCGACGTATTTCTGTGAGATCGCAAATGGTAGTTTGTACGATTATCTACAGTAGGTGGCATCAGATCCACGAGATAACTGGGAGCCAACTGGTTCTTGATTTTATAGAACCATGATAGCCTGTGTAATTCGCGTCTTTCAGACAGCGTGTTCCATCCAGTATCATCATATAAGTTACCGATACTAGATCGTTGTGTAGCACCAGTAACAATGCGCATGGCCCGGACTTGGACTTGATCAAGTCTAGCTAGATCACAGTCGTGAGCTCCGGCCCAAACAACGTCTGCATATTCCAAAATTGGCCTGACGAATGAGATATAAAATCTCTCAAGGGAGGCTCTATCTAGTTTGAACTTGAGAGATTGAATTATATCTAATCGTTTCATCGCCTTTGTATATAATTCCATTATATGGGAGTGCCACCATAGATTTGATGCAAATGCGATTCCTAAATGCTTGTGGGATGTGACCTCACAAATGTTGGAACCATTAAATTGTAATGGAGGGTGCATTTGGAGATTTGCTTTGTTAGAAATAATGAGGGACTGGCTTTTAGCAGGGCTAAAGGATACTAGCCATTGATTAGCCCATCTCTCAATAGATTGTAGGTCTTCGTTTAAATATTGTGCTGCTGAGTCTCTGTTATCGACAGTCAGAAATAGGCAAGTATCATCTGCGTACATGCGTGTATTCGCAAATTGAGTGACTTCTGTCAGGTCATTTATGAAGACCAGAAAAAGAAGTGGACCAAGTACGGATCCCTGTGGGACGCCGGCCTGGATTGTTCCCCAGTCTGAATACTGGCCATTCAGGCAAACTCGCTGAGTCCGGTTCTCCAGGTAATCACAGAACCAAGCAAGTAATTTGCCAGTTATTCCTGTTTTCATGTGACGCTCCACCGTACAATGGACATCGGACGCTCCACCGTACAATGGATATGCGATGCTCCACCGTACGATGGACATGGGACGCTCCACCGTACGATGGACATGGGACGCTCCACCGTACGATGGACATGTGACACTCCACCGTATGATGGACATGCGAGGCTCCACTGAATGATGGAAATGTGATGCTCCACTGTACGATGGACATGGGACGCTCCACCGTATGATGGACATGTGACGCTCCACCGTATGATGGACATGCGAGGCTCCACTGAACGATGGACATGTGATGCTCCACCGTACAATGTACATGGGACGCTCCACCGTACGATGTACATGTGACGCTCCACCGTATGATGGACATGGAACGCTCCACCGTACGATGGACATGGGATGCTCCACAGTACGATGGACATGTGACGCTCCACCGTACGATGGACATGTGATGCTCCACAGTACGATGGACATGGAACGCTCCACCGTACGATGGATATGCGATGCTCCACCGTATGATGGACATGTGACGCTCCACCATACGATGGACATGTGACGCTCCATCGTACGATGGACTAGCGATGCTCCACCGTAAGATGGACATGTGAAGCTCCACCGTACGATGGACATGCGACGCTCCATCATACGATGGACATGGGATGCTCCACCGTATGATGGACATGTGACGCTCCACCGTACGATGGATATGCGATGCTCCACCGTATGATAGACATGGGACGCTCCAATGTACGATGGACATGTGACGCTCCACCGTACAATGGACATGGGACGCTCCACCGTATAATGGACATGTGACGCTCCATCGTACGATGGACATGTGACGCTCCAAGGTACGGTGGACATGGGATGCTCCATCGTACGATGGACATGTGATGCTCCACCATATGATATACATGCTATGCTCCACCGTACGATGGACATGTGACGCTCCACCGTATGATGGACATGCGAGGCTCCACTGTACGATGGACATGAGACGCTCCACTGTACGATGGACATGCGACGCTCCATCGTACGATGGACTAGCGATGCTCCACCGTAAGATGGACATGTGACGCTCCACCGTACGATTCACATGCGACGCTCCAGCGTAAGATGGACATGTGACGCTCCACCGTACGATGGACATGCGACGCTCCATCGTACGATGGACATGGGATGCTCCACCGTACGATGGACATGTGACGCTCCACAGTACGATGGACATGGAACGCTCCACCGTACGATGGATATGCGATGCTCCACCGTATGATGGACATGTGACGCTCCACCATACGATGGACATGTGACGCTCCATCGTAAGATGGACTAGCGATGCTCCACCGTAAGATGGACATGTGAAGCTCCACCGTACGATGGACATGCGACGCTCCATCGTACGATGGACATGGGATGCTCCACCGTACGATGGACATGTGACGCTCCACAGTACGATGGACATGTGACGCTCCACCGTATGATGGACATGCGAGGCTCCACTGTACGATGGACATGAGACGCTCCACTGTACGATGGACATGCGACGCTCCATCGTACGATGGACTAGCGATGCTCCACCGTAAGATGGACATGTGACGCTCCACCGTACGATGGACATGCGACGCTCCATCGTACGATGGACATGGGATGCTCCACCGTATGATGGACATGTGACGCTCCACCGTATGATGGACATGCGACGCTCCATCGTACGATGGACATGAGACGCTCCACCGTACGATCGACATGCGATGCTTCACAGTACGATTGACATGTGATGCTCCACCGTAAGATGGACATCTAACGCTCCACCATACGATGGACATGCGATGCTCCACCGTACGATGGACATGTGACGCTCCACCGTACGATGGATATGCGATGCTCCACCGTATGATAGACATGGGACGCTCCAATGTACGATGGACATGTGACGCTCCACCGTACAATGGACATGGGACGCTCCACCGTATAATGGACATGTGACGCTCCATCGTACGATGGACATGTGACGCTCCAAGGTACGGTGGACATGGGATGCCCCATCGTACGATGGACATGTGATGCTCCACCATATGATATACATGCTATGCTCCACCGTACGATGGACATGTGACGCTCCACCGTATGATGGACATGTGAGGCTCCACTGTACGATGGACATGAGACGCTCCACTGTACGATGGACATGCGACGCTCCATCGTACGATGGACTAGCGATGCTCCACCGTAAGATGGACATGTGACGCTCCACCGTACGATTCACATGCGACGCTCCAGCGTAAGATGGACATGTGACGCTCCACCGTACGATGGACATGCGACGCTCCATCGTACGATGGACATGGGATGCTCCACCGTACGATGGACATGTGACGCTCCACAGTACGATGGACATGGAACGCTCCACCGTACGATGGATATGCGATGCTCCACCGTATGATGGACATGTGACGCTCCACCATACGATGGACATGTGACGCTCCATCGTAAGATGGACTAGCGATGCTCCACCGTAAGATGGACATGTGAAGCTCCACCGTACGATGGACATGCGACGCTCCATCGTACGATGGACATGGGATGCTCCACCGTACGATGGACATGTGACGCTCCACAGTACGATGGACATGTGACGCTCCACCGTATGATGGACATGCGAGGCTCCACTGTACGATGGACATGAGACGCTCCACTGTACGATGGACATGCGACGCTCCATCGTACGATGGACTAGCGATGCTCCACCGTAAGATGGACATGTGACGCTCCACCGTACGATGGACATGCGACGCTCCATCGTACGATGGACATGGGATGCTCCACCGTATGATGGACATGTGACGCTCCACCGTATGATGGACATGCGACGCTCCATCGTACGATGGACATGAGACGCTCCACCGTACGATCGACATGCGATGCTTCACAGTACGATTGACATGTGATGCTCCACCGTAAGATGGACATCTAACGCTCCACCATACGATGGACATGCGATGCTCCACCGTACGATGGACATGTGACGCTCCACCGAATGATGGACATGCGAGGCTCCACCGAATGATGGACATGCGAGGCTCCACCGTAAGATGGACATGTGACGCTCCACCGTACGATGGACATGTGATGCTCCACCGTACGATGGACATGCGAGGCTTCACGGTACGATGGACATGCGAGGCTCCACTGTATGATGGACATGTGACGCTCCACCGTACGATGGACATGCGAGGCTTCACGGTACGATGGACATGCGAGGCTCCACTGTACGATGGACATGGGACGCTCCACCGTACGATCGACATGCGATGCTCCACCGTACGATGGACATGCGATGCTCCACCGTACGATGGACATCTGATGCTCCACCATACGATGGACATGCTATGCTCCACCGTACGATGGACATGCGACGCTCCATCGTACGATGGACATGGGATGCTCTATCGTACGATGGACATGTGACGCTCCACCCTATGATGGACATCTGATGCTCCACCGTACGATGGACATGCGATGCTCCACTGTACGATGGACGTGTGACGCTCCACCGTATAATTGACATGCGAGGCTCCACTGTGCGATGGACATGTGACGCTCCACCGTACGATGGACATGTGAGGCTCCACTGTGCGATGGACATGTGACGCTCCACCGTACGATGGACATGGGACGCTCCATCGTAGGATGGACATGTGATGCTCCACCGTACGATGGACATGTCACGCTCCACCATATGATGGACATGCGAGGCTCCACTGTACGATGGACATGAGACGCTCCACTGTACGATGGACATGCGACGCTCCATCGTACGATGGACTAGCGATGCTCCACCGTAAGATGGACATGTGACGCTCCACCGTACGATGGACATGCGACACTCCATCGTACGATGGACATGGGATGCTCCATCGTACGATGGACATGTGACGCTCCACCGTACGATGGACATGAGACGCTCCACCGTACGATCGACATGCGATGCTTCACAGTACGATTGACATGTGATGCTCCACCGTACGATGGACATCTAACGCTCCACCGTACGATGGACATGCGGTGCTGCACCGTACGATGGACATGTGACGCTCCACCAAATGATGGACATGCGAGGCTCCATCGTACGATGGACATGGGACGCTCCACCGTATGATGGACATGTGATGCTCCACCGTACGATGGACATGAGACGCTCCATCGTACGATGGACATGGGACGCTCCCTCGTACGATGGACTAGCGATGCTCCACCGTAAGATGGACATGTGACGCTCCACCGTACGATGGACATGCGACGCTCCATCGTACGATGGACATGGGATGCTCCACCGTACGATTGACATGTGACGCTCCACCGTACGATGGACGTGGGACGCTCCACCGTATGATGGACATGTGACGCTCCACCGTACGATGGACATGTGACGCTCCACCGTACGATGGACGTGGGACGCTCCACCGTATGATGGACATGTGACGCTCCACCGTACGATGGACATGTGACGCTACACTGTACGATGGACATGCGACGCTCACCATACGATGGACATGGGACGCTCCACCGTATGATGGACATGTGACGCTCCATCATACGATGGACATGTGACGCTCCACCGTACGATCGACATGCGATGCTCCACCGTACGATCGACATGTGATGCTCCACTGTACGATGGACATGCTATGCTCCAACGTACGATGGACATGTGACGCTCTACCGAATGATGGACATGCGAGGCTCCACCGTAAGATGGACATGTGACGCTCCACCGTACGATGGACATGCGACGCTCCATCGTACGATGGACATGGGATGCTCCACCGTATGATGGACACGTGACGCTCCACCGTACGATGGATATGCGATGCTCCACCGTATGATGGACATGTTACGCTCCAATGTACGATGGACATGCGATGCTCCACTGTACAGTGGACATGCGATGCTCCACTGTACGATGGACATGTGACGATCCACCGTATGATGGACATGCGAGGCTCCACTGTACGATGGACATGTAACGCTCCACCGTAAAATGGACATGGGATGCTCCATCGTATGATGGACATGTGACGCTCCACTGTACGATGGATATGCGATGCTCCACCGTATGATGGACATGTGACGCTCCATCGTACGATGGACATGTGACGCTCCATCGTACGATCGACATGCTATGCTCCACCGTACGATGGACATGTGACGCTCTACCGAATGATGGACATGCGAGGCTCCACCGTAAGATGGACATGTGACGCTCCACTGTACGATGGATATGCGATGCTCCACCGTATGATGGACATGGGACGCTCCAATGTACGATGGACATGCGACGCTCCACTGTACGATGGACATGCGATGCTCCACGGTACGATGGACATGTGATGCTCCACCGAATGATGGACATGCGAGGCTCCACTGTACGATGGACATGTGACGCTCCACCGTACGATGGACATGGGATGCTCCATCGTATGATGGACATGTGACGCTCCACCGTACGATGGACATCTGACGCTCCACCGTACAATGGATATGCGATGCTCCACCGTACGATGGACATGGGACGCTCCACCGTACGATGGACATGTGACGCTCCACCGTATGATGGACATGCGAGGCTCCACTGAACGATGGAAATGTGATGCTCCACCGTACGATGGACATGGGACGCTCCACCGTACGATGGACATGTGACGCTCCACCGTATGATGGACATGCGAGGCTCCACTGAACGATGGACATGTGATGCTCCACCGTACAATGGACATGGGACGCTCCACCGTATGGTGAGTACATGTGACGCTCCACCGTATGATGGACATGCGAGGCTCCACTGTACGATGGACATGTGACGCTCCATCGTACGATGGACATGCGACGCTCCACTGTACAGTGGACATGTGACACTCCACCGTACGATGGACATGTGACGCTCCATCGTACGATGGACATGGGATGCTCTATCGTACGATGGACTAGCGAAGCTCCACCGTAAGATGGACATGCGACGTCCTTTCGCTCCATCGAAAGATGGACATGCAATGCTCCACTGTATGATGGATATGCGATGCTTTACTGTACAATGGACACGTGACCCTCCACCGTACGATGGACATGCGATGCTATTCGTGCGATGGACATGTGACGCCCCACCGTAAGATGGACATGCGACGCTCCACTGTATGATGGACATGCGATGCTTTACTGTACAATAGACACGTGACGCTCCACCGTACGATGGACATGCGATGCTCCATCGTACGATGGACTAGCGAAGCTACACCGTAAGATGGACATGTGACGCTCCACAGTACGATGGACATTTGACGCTCCATCATACGATGGACATGTGACGCTCAAACGTACGATCGACATGCGATGCTCCACCATACGATCGACATGTGATGCTCCACTGTACGATGGACATGTGACGCTCCACCGTACGATGGACATGGGACGCTCCAATGTACGATGGACATGCGACGCTCCACTGTACAATGGACATACGATGCTCCACTGTACGATGGATATGCGATGCTCCACCGTATGATGGACATGGGACGCTCCAATGTACGATGGACATGCGACGCTCCACTGTACGATGGACATGCGATGCTCCACTGTACGATGGATATGCGATGCTCCATTGTATGATGGACATGGGACGCTCCAATGTACGATGGACATGCGACGCTCCACTGTACGATGGACATGCGATGCTCCACTGTACGATGGACATGTGATGCTCCACCATATGATGGACATGCGAGGCTCCACTGTACGATGGACATGTGATGCTCCACCGTACGATGGACATGGGATGCTCCATCGTATGATGGACATGTGACGCTCCACCGTACAATGGACATCGGACGCTCCACCGTATAATGGATATGCGATGCTCCACCGTACGATGGACATGGGACGCTCCACCGTACGATGGACATGGGACGCTCCACCGTACGATGGACATGTGACACTCCACCGTATGATGGACATGCGAGGCTCCACTGAATGATGGAAATGTGATGCTCCACTGTACGATGGACATGGGACGCTCCACCGTATGATGGACATGTGACGCTCCACCGTATGATGGACATGCGAGGCTCCACTGAACGATGGACATGTGATGCTCCACCGTACAATGTACATGGGACGCTCCACCGTACGATGTACATGTGACGCTCCACCGTATGATGGACATGCGAGGCTCCACTGTACGATGGACATGTGATGCTCCACCGTAAAATGGACATGCGACGCTCCACCATACGATGGACATGGGATGCTCCACAGTACGATGGACATGGAACGCTCCACCGTACGATGGACATGGGATGCTCCACAGTACGATGGACATGTGACGCTCCACCGTACGATGGACATGTGATGCTCCACAGTACGATGGACATGGAACGCTCCACCGTACGATGGATATGCGATGCTCCACCGTATGATGGACATGTGACGCTCCACCATACGATGGACATGTGACGCTCCATCGTACGATGGACTAGCGATGCTCCACCGTAAGATGGACATGTGAAGCTCCACCGTACGATGGACATGCGACGCTCCATCATACGATGGACATGGGATGCTCCACCGTATGATGGACATGTGACGCTCCACCGTACGATGCATATGCGATGCTCCACCGTATGATAGACATGGGACGCTCCAATGTACGATGGACATGTGACGCTCCACCGTACAATGGACATGGGACGCTCCACCGTATAATGGACATGTGACGCTCCATCGTACGATGGACATGTGACGCTCCAAGGTACGGTGGACATGGGATGCTCCATCGTACGATGGACATGTGATGCTCCACCATATGATATACATGCTATGCTCCACCGTACGATGGACATGTGACGCTCCACCGTATGATGGACATGCGAGGCTCCACTGTACGATGGACATGAGACGCTCCACTGTACGATGGACATGCGACGCTCCATCGTACGATGGACTAGCGATGCTCCACCGTAAGATGGACATGTGACGCTCCACCGTACGATTCACATGCGACGCTCCAGCGTAAGATGGACATGTGATGCTCCACCGTACGATGGACATGCGACGCTCCATCGTACGATGGACATGGGACGCTCCACCGTACGATGGACATGTGACGCTCCACAGTACGATGGACATGGAACGCTCCACCGTACGATGGACATGCGATGCTCCACCGTATGATGGACATGTGACGCTCCACCATACGATGGACATGTGACGCTCCATCGTATGATGGACTAGCGATGCTCCACCGTAAGATGGACATGTGAAGCTCCACCGTACGATGGACATGCGACGCTCCATCGTACGATGGACATGGGATGCTCCACCGTACGATGGACATGTGACGCTCCACAGTACGATGGACATGTGACGCTCCACCGTATGATGGACATGCGAGGCTCCACTGTACGATGGACATGAGACGCTCCACTGTACGATGGACATGCGACGCTCCATCGTACGATGGACTAGCGATGCTCCACCGTAAGATGGACATGTGACGCTCCACCGTACGATGGACATGCGACGCTCCATCGTACGATGGACATGGGATGCTCCACCGTATGATGGACATGTGACGCTCCACCGTATGATGGACATGCGATGCTCCATCGTACGATGGACATGAGACGCTCCACCGTACGATCGACATGCGATGCTTCACAGTACGATTGACATGTGATGCTCCACCGTAAGATGGACATCTAACGCTCCACCATACGATGGACATGCGATGCTCCACCGTACGATGGACATGTGACGCTCCACCGAATGATGGACATGCGAGGCTCCACCGAATGATGGACATGCGAGGCTCCACCGTAAGATGGACATGTGACGCTCCACGGTACGATGGACATGTGATGCTCCACCGTACGATGGACATGCGAGGCTTCACGGTACGATGGACATGCGAGGCTCCACTGTATGATGGACATGTGACGCTCCACCGTACGATGGACATGCGAGGCTTCACGGTACGATGGACATGCGAGGCTCCACTGTACGATGGACATGTGACGCTCCACCGTACGATCGACATGCGATGCTCCACCGTACGATGGACATGCGATGCTCCACCGTACGATGGACATCTGATGCTCCACCATACGATGGACATGCTATGCTCCACCGTACGATGGACATGCGACGCTCCATCGTACGATGGACATGGGATGCTCTATCGTACGATGGACATGTGACGCTCCACCATATGATGGACATCTGATGCTCCACCGTACGATGGACATGCGATGCTCCACTGTACGATGGACATGTGACGCTCCACCGTATAATTGACATGCGAGGCTCCACTGTGCGATGGACATGTGACGCTCCACCGTACGATGGACATGTGAGGCTCCACTGTGCGATGGACATGTGACGCTCCACCGTACGATGGACATGGGACGCTCCATCGTAGGATGGACATGTGATGCTCCACCGTACGATGGACATGTCACGCTCCACCATATGATGGACATGCGAGGCTCCACTGTACGATGGACATGAGACGCTCCACTGTACGATGGACATGCGACGCTCCATCGTACGATGGACTAGCGATGCTCCACCGTAAGATGGACATGTGACGCTCCACCGTACGATGGACATGCGACACTCCATCGTACGATGGACATGGGATGCTCCATCGTACGATGGACATGTGACGCTCCACCGTACGATGGACATGAGACGCTCCACCGTACGATCGACATGCGATGCTTCACAGTACGATTGACATGTGATGCTCCACCGTACGATGGACATCTAACGCTCCACCGTACGATGGACATGCGGTGCTGCACCGTACGATGGACATGTGACGCTCCACCAAATGATGGACATGCGAGGCTCCATCGTACGATGGACATGGGACGCTCCACCGTATGATGGACATGTGATGCTCCACCGTACGATGGACATGAGACGCTCCATCGTACGATGGACATGGGACGCTCCACCGAATGATGGACATGCGAGGCTCCACCGTAAGATGGACATGTGACACTCCACTGTACGATGGACATGTGATGCTCCACCGTACGATGGACATGCGAGGCTTCACGGTATGATGGACATGCGAGGCTCCACTGTACGATGGACATGTGACGCTCCACAGTACGATGGACATGTGACGCTCCACCGTACGATCGACATGTGATGCTCCACCGTACGATGGACATCTGATACTCCACCATACGATGGACATGTGACGCTCCACTGTACGATGGACATGCGACGCTCCACTGTACGATGGACATGTGACACTCCACGTACGATGGACATGCGACGCTCCATCGTACGATGGACATGGGATGCTCTATCGTACAATGGACATGGGATGCTCCATCGTACGATGGACATGTGACGCTCCACCCAATGATGGACATGCTATGCTCCACCATACGATGGACATGTGACGCTCCACTGTACGATGGACATGGGATGCTCCACCGTACGATGGACATGCGACGCTCCACCGTATGATGGACATGCGACGCTCCATCGTACGATGGACATGTGACGCTCCACCATACGATGGACATCTGACGCTCCACCGTACGATGGACATGCGATGCTCCACTGTACGATGGACATGAGACGCTCCACTGTACGATGGACATGTGATGCTCCACCGTATGATGGACATGCGAGGCTCCACTGTACGATGGACATGTGACGCTCCACCATACGATGGACATGGGATGCTCCATCGTATGATGGACATGTGACGCTCCACCGTACGATGGACATCTGACGCTCCACCGTACAATGGATATGCGATGCTCCACCGTACGATGGACATGGGACGCTCCACCGTACGATGGACATGTGACGCTCCACCGTATGATGGACATGCGAGGCTCCACTGAACGATGGACATGTGATGCTCTACCGTACGATGGACATGAGACGCTCCACCGTACGATGGACATGTGACGCTCCACCGTATGATGGACATGCGAGGCTCCACTGTACGATGGACATGTGATGCTTCACCGTACGATGGACATGCGACGCTCCACCGTACGATCTACATGTGATGCTCCACCGTACGATGGACATGTGACGCTCCACCGTACGATGGACATGCTATGCTCCACCGTACGATGGACATGTGACGCTCTACCGAATGATGGACATGCGAGGCTCCACCGTACGATGGACATGTGACGCTCCACCGTACGATGGACATGCGACGCTCCATCGTACGATGGACATGGGATGCTCCACCGTACGATGGACATGTGACGCTCCACCGTACGATGGACATGCGAGGCTCCACTGAACGATGGACATGTGATGCTCCACCGTACGATGGACATGAGACGCTCCACCGTACGATGGACATGTGACGCTCCACCGTATGATGGACATGTGACGCTCTACCGAATGATGGACATGCGAGGCTCCACCGTAAGATGGACATGTGACGCTCCACCATACGATGGACATGCGACGCTCCATCGTACGATGGACATGGGATGCTCCACCGTATGATGGACATGTGACGCTCCACCGTACGATGGACATGCGACGCTCGACTGTATGATGGACAGACGACGCTCCATCGTACGATGGACATGTGACGCTCCACCAGATGATGGACATCTGATGCTCCACCGTACGATGGACATGCGATGCTCCACTGTACGATGGACATGTGACGCTCCACCGTATGATTGACATGCGAGGCTCCACTGTACGATGGACATGTGACGCTCCACCGTACGATGGACATGCGATGCTCCACCGTATGATGGACATGCGACGCTCCATCATACGATGGACATCTGATCCTCCACCATACGATGGACATGTGACGCTCCACTGTACGATGGACATGCGACGCTCCACTGTACAATGGACATGTGACACTCCACGTACGATGGACATGCGACACTCCATCGTACGATGGACATGGGATGCTCTATCGTACGATATACTAGCGATGCTCCACCGTAAGATGGACATGTGCCGCCCCACCGTACGATGGACATGTGACGCTCCACTGTACGATTGTCATGTGATGCTCCACCGTATGATGGACATGCAAGGCTCCACTGTACAATGGACATGTGACGCTCCACCGTACGATGGACATGCGATGCTCCACTGTATGATGGACATGCGACGCTCCATCGTACGATGGACATGTGACGCTCCACCGTACGATGGACATGGGACGCTCCACCGTACGATGGACATGTGACGCTCCACCGTACGATGGACATGTGACGCTCCACCGTACGATGGACATGGGACGCTCCACCGTAGGATGGACATGTGACGCTCCACCGTACGATGGACATGTGACGCTCCACCATATGATGGACATGCGAGGCTCTACTGTACGATGGACATAAGACGCTCCACTGTACGATGGACATGCGACGCTCCCTCGTACGATGGACTAGCGATGCTCCACCGTAAGATGGACATGTGACGCTCCACCGTACGATGGACATGTGACGCTCCACCGTATGATGGACATGCGAGGCTCCACTGAACGATGGAAATGTGATGCTCCACTGTACGATGGACATGGGACGCTCCACCGTATGATGGACATGTGACGCTCCACCGTATGATGGACATGCGAGGCTCCACTGAACGATGGACATGTGATGCTCCACCGTACAATGTACATGGGACGCTCCACCGTACGATGTACATGTGACGCTCCACCGTATGATGGACATGCGAGGCTCCACTGTACGATGGACATGTGATGCTCCACCGTAAAATGGACATGCGACGCTCCACCATACGATGGACATGCGACTCTCCACTGTACGATGGACATGTGACTCTCCACCGTACGATGAACATGCGACGCTCCATCGTATGATGGACTAGCGAAGCTCCACCGTAAGATGGACATGCGACGTCCTTTCGCTCCATCGAAAGGTGGACATGCAATGCTCCACTGTATGATGGACATGCGATGCTTTACTGTACAATGGACACGTGACGCTCCACCGTACGATGGACATGCGATGCTATTCGTGCGATGGACATGTGACGCCCCACCGTAAGATGGACATGCGACGCTCCACTGTATGATGGACATGCGATGCTTTACTGTACAATGGACACGTGACGCTCCACCGTACGATGGACATGCGACGCTCCATCGTACGATGGACTAGCGATGCTCCACCGTAAGATGTACATGCGACGCTCCACCGTACGATGGACATGCGACACTCCATCGTACGATGAACATGGGATGCTCCACCGTACGATGGACATGTGACGCTCCACCGTACGATGGACATGAGACGCTCCACTGTACGATCGACATGCGATGCTTCACAGTACGATTGACATGTGATGCTTCACCGTACGATGGACATCTAACGCTCCACCATACGATGGACATGCGATGCTCCACCGTACGATGGACATGTGACGCTCCACCGAATTATGGACATGCGAGGCCCCATCGTACGATGGACATGGGACGCTCCACCGTATGATGGACATGTGATGCTCCACCGTACGATGGACATGAGATGCTCCATCGTACGATGGACATGGGATGCTCCACCGAATGATGGACATGCGAGGCTTCACGGTATGATGGACATGCGAGGCTCCACTGTACGATGGACATGTGACGCTCCACCGTACGATGGACATGTGATGCTCCACCGTACGATCGACATGCGATGCTCCACCGTACGATCGACATGCGATGCTCCACCGTACGATGGACATACGATGCTCCACCGTACGATGGACATCTGATCCTCCACCATACGATGGACATGTGACGCTCCACTGTACGATGGACATGCGACGCTCCACTGTACAATGGACATGTGACACTCCACGTACGATGGACATGCGACACTCCATCGTACGATGGACATGGGATGCTCTTTCGTACGATGGACCAGCGATGCTCCACCGTAAGATGGACGTGTGCCGCCCCACCGTACGATGGACATGTGACGCTCCACTGTACGATGGACATGCGATGCTCCACTGTACGATGGACATGTGACGCTCCACCGTATGATGGACATGCGAGGCTCCACCGTACGATGGATATGTGATGCTCCACCGTACGATGGACATCTGACGCTCCATCGTACGATGGACATGCTATGCTCTACCGTACGATGGACATGTGACGCTCCACCGTACGATGGACATGGGACGCTCCACCGTATAATGGACATGTGACGCTCCACCGTACGATGGACATGCGATGCTCCACGTACGATCGACATGTGATGCTCCACTGTACGATGGACATGTGACACTGCACCGTACGATGGACATGCGATGCTCCACTGTACGATGGACATGTGACGCTCCACCGTATGATGGACATGCGAGGCTCCACCGTATGATGGACATGCGACGCTCCATCGTACGATGGACATGCGATGCTCCACTGTACGATGGACATGGGACGATCCACCATACGATGGACATCTGACGCTCCACCGTACAATGGACATGCGATGCTCCACTGTACGATGGACATGTGACGCTCCACCATACGATGGACATGTGACGCTCCACCGTATGATGGACATGCAAGGCTCCACTGTACAATGGACATGTAACGCTCCACCGTACGATGGACTAGCGATGCTCCACCGTAAGATGGACATGTGACGCTCCACCGTACGATGGACATGCGACGCTCCATCGTACGATGGACATGGGATGCTCCACCGTACGATTGACATGTGACGCTCCACCGTACGATGGACATGGGACGCTCCACCGTATGATGGACATGTGACGCTCCACCGTACGATGGACATGTGACGCTACACTGTACGATGGACATGCGACGCTCACCATACGATGGACATGGGACGCTCCACCGTATGATGGACATGTGACGCTCCATCATACGATGGACATGTGACGCTCCACCGTACGATCGACATGCGATGCTCCACCGTACGATCGACATGTGATGCTCCACTGTACGATGGACATGCTATGCTCCAATGTACGATGGACATGTGACGCTCTACCGAATGATGGACATGCGAGGCTCCACCGTAAGATGGACATGTGACGCTCCACCGTACGATGGACATGCGACGCTCCATCGTATGATGGACATGCGAGGCTCCACTGAACGATGGACATGTGATGCTCCACCGTACAATGGACATGGGACGCTCCACCGTATGGTGAGTACATGTGACGCTCCACCGTATGATGGACATGCGAGGCTCCACTGTACGATGGACATGTGACGCTCCATCGTACGATGGACATGCGACGCTCCACTGTACAGTGGACATGTGACACTCCACCGTACGATGGACATGTGACGCTCCATCGTACGATGGACATGGGATGCTCTATCGTATGATGGACTAGCGAAGCTCCACCGTAAGATGGACATGCGACGTCCTTTCGCTCCATCGAAAGATGGACATGCAATGCTCCACTGTATGATGGACATGCGATGCTTTACTGTACAATGGACACGTGACTCTCCACCGTACGATGGACATGCGATGCTATTCGTGCGATGGACATGTGACGCCCCACCGTAAGATGGACATGCGACGCTCCACTGTATGATGGACATGCGATGCTTTACTGTACAATGGACACGTGACGCTCCACCGTACGATGGACATGCGACGCTCCATCGTACGATGGACTAGCGAAGCTCCACCGTAAGATGGACATGTGACGCTCCACAGTACGATGGACATTTGACGCTCCATCATACGATGGACATGTGACGCTCAAACGTACGATCGACATGCGATGCTCCACCATACGATCGACATGTGATGCTCCACTGTACGATCGACATGTGACGCTCCACCGTACGATGGACATGGGACGCTCCAATGTACGATGGACATGCGACACTCCACTGTACGATGGACATGCGATGCTCCACTGTACGATGGATATGCGATGCTCCACCGTATGATGGACATGGGACTTTCCAATGTACGATGGACATGCGACGCTCCACTGTACGATGGACATGCGATGCTCCACTGTACGATGGATATGCGATGCTCCACCGTATGATGGACATGCGAGGCTCCACTGTACGATGGACATGTGATGCTCCACCGTACGATGGACATGGGATGCTCCATCGTATGATGGACATGTGACGCTCCACCGTACGATGGACATGGGACGCTCCACCGTACGATGGACATGTGACGCTCCACCGTATGATGGACATGCGAGGCTCCACTGAATGATGGAAATGTGATGCTCCACCGTACGATGGACATGGGACGCTCCACCGTACGATGGACATGTGACGCTAAA
Source organism: Terebella lapidaria (assembly GCA_949152475.1). Lineage (NCBI taxonomy): Eukaryota > Metazoa > Annelida > Polychaeta > Terebellida > Terebellidae > Terebella > Terebella lapidaria. The sequence continues at coordinate 3,955,962 of OX424557.1, read as the reverse complement.
CCGTATGATGGACATGCGAGGCTCCACTGAACGATGGACATGTGATGCTCCACCGTACAATGGACATGGGACGCTCCACCGTATGGTGAGTACATGTGACGCTCCACCGTATGATGGACATGCGAGGCTCCACTGTACGATGGACATGTGACGCTCCATCGTACGATGGACATGCGACGCTCCACTGTACAGTGGACATGTGACACTCCACCGTACGATGGACATGTGACGCTCCATCGTACGATGGACATGGGATGCTCTATCGTACGATGGACTAGCGAAGCTCCACCGTAAGATGGACATGCGACGTCCTTTCGCTCCATCGAAAGATGGACATGCAATGCTCCACTGTATGATGGATATGCGATGCTTTACTGTACAATGGACACGTGACCCTCCACCGTACGATGGACATGCGATGCTATTCGTGCGATGGACATGTGACGCCCCACCGTAAGATGGACATGCGACGCTCCACTGTATGATGGACATGCGATGCTTTACTGTACAATGGACACGTGACGCTCCACCGTACGATGGACATGCGACGCTCCATCATACGATGGACTAGCGAAGCTCCACCGTAAGATGGACATGTGACGCTCCACAGTACGATGGACACTTGACGCTCCATCATACGATGGACATGTGACGCTCAAACGTACGATCGACATGCGATGCTCCACCATACGATCGACATGTGATGCTCCACTGTACGATGGACATGTGACGCTCCACCGTACGATGGACATGGGACGCTCCAATGTACGATGGACATGCGACGCTCCACTGTACGATGGACATACGATGCTCCACTGTACGATGGATATGCGATGCTCCACCGTATGATGGACATGGGACGCTCCAATGTACGATGGACATGCGACGCTCCACTGTACGATGGACATGCGATGCTCCACTGTACGATGGACATGTGACGCTCCATCGTGCGATGGACATGGGATGCTCTATCGTATGATGGACTAGCGAAGCTCCACCGTAAGATGGACATGCGACGTCCTTTCGCTCCATCGAAAGATGGACATGCAATGCTCCACTGTATGATGGACATGCGATGCTTTACTGTACAATGGACACGTGACTCTCCACCGTACGATGGACATGCGATGCTATTCGTGCGATGGACATGTGACGCCCCACCGTAAGATGGACATGCGACGCTCCACTGTATGATGGACATGCGATGCTTTACTGTACAATGGACACGTGACGCTCCACCGTACGATGGACATGCGACGCTCCATCGAACGATGGACTAGCGAAGCTCCACCGTAAGATGGACATGTGACGCTCCACAGTACGATGGACATTTGACGCTCCATCATACGATGGACATGTGACGCTCAAACGTACGATCGACATGCGATGCTCCACCATACGATCGACATGTGATGCTCCACTGTACGATGGACATGTGACGCTCCACCGTACGATGGACATGGGACGCTCCAATGTACGATGGACATGCGACACTCCACTGTACGATGGACATGCGATGCTCCACTGTACGATGGATATGCGATGCTCCACCGTATGATGGACATGGGACTTTCCAATGTACGATGGACATGCGACGCTCCACTGTACGATGGACATGCGATGCTCCACTGTACGATGGATATGCGATGCTCCACCGTATGATGGACATGCGAGGCTCCACTGTACGATGGACATGTGATGCTCCACCGTACGATGGACATGGGATGCTCCATCGTATGATGGACATGTGACGCTCCACCGTACGATGGACATGGGACGCTCCACCGTACGATGGACATGTGACGCTCCACCGTATGATGGACATGCGAGGCTCCACTGAACGATGGAAATGTGATGCTCCACCGTACGATGGACATGGGACGCTCCACCGTACGATGGACATGTGACGCTAAACCGTATGATGGACATGCGAGGCTCCACTGAACGATGGACATGTGATGCTCCACCGTACAATGGACATGGGACGCTCCACCGTATGGTGAGTACATGTGACGCTCCACCGTATGATGGACATGCGAGGCTCCACTGTACGATGGACATGTGACGCTCCATCGTACGATGGACATGCGACGCTCCACTGTACAGTGGACATGTGACACTCCACCGTACGATGGACATGTGACGCTCCATCGTACGATGGACATGAGATGCTCTATCGTACGATGGACTAGCGAAGCTCCACCGTAAGATGGACATGCGACGTCCTTTCGCTCCATCGAAAGATGGACATGCAATGCTCCACTGTATGATGGATATGCGATGCTTTACTGTACAATGGACACGTGACCCTCCACCGTACGATGGACATGCGATGCTATTTGTGCGATGGACATGTGACGCCCCACCGTAAGATGGACATGCGACGCTCCACTGTATGATGGACATGCGATGCTTTACTGTACAATGGACACGTGACGCTCCACCGTACGATGGACATGCGACGCTCCATCGTACGATGGACTAGCGAAGCTCCACCGTAAGATGGACATGTGACGCTCCACAGTACGATGGACACTTGACGCTCCATCATACGATGGACATGTGACGCTCAAACGTACGATCGACATGCGATGCTCCACCATACGATCGACATGTGATGCTCCACTGTACGATGGACATGTGACGCTCCACCGTACGATGGACATGGGACGCTCCAATGTACGATGGACATGCGACGCTCCACTGTACGATGGACATACGATGCTCCACTGTACGATGGATATGCGATGCTCCACCGTATGATGGACATGGGACGCTCCAATGTACGATGGACATGCGACGCTCCACTGTACGATGGACATGCGATGCTCCACTGTACGATGGATATGCGATGCTCCACCGTATGATGGACATGGGACGCTCCAATGTACGATGGACATGCGACGCTCCACTGTACGATGGACATGCGATGCTCCACTGTACGATGGACATGTGATGCTCCACCGTATGATGGACATGCGAGGCTCCACTGTACGATGGACATGTGATGCTCCACCGTACGATGGACATGGGATGCTCCATCGTATGATGGACATGTGACGCTCCACCGTACAATGGACATCGGACGCTCCACCGTACAATGGATATGCGATGCTCCACCGTACGATGGACATGGGACGCTCCACCGTACGATGGACATGTGACGCTCCACCGTATGATGGACATGCGAGGCTCCACTGAACGATGGAAATGTGATGCTCCACTGTACGATGGACATGGGACGCTCCACCGTATGATGGACATGTGACGCTCCACCGTATGATGGACATGCGAGGCTCCACTGAACGATGGACATGTGATGCTCCACCGTACAATGTACATGGGACACTCCACCGTACGATGTACATGTGACGCTCCACCGTATGATGGACATGCGAGGCTCCACTGTACGATGGACATGTGACGCTCCATCGTACGATGGACATGCGACGCTCCACTGTACAGTGGACATGTGACACTCCACCGTACGATGGACATGTGACGCTCCATCGTACGATGGACATGGGATGCTCTATCGTACGATGGACTAGCGAAGCTCCACCGTAAGATGGACATGCGACGTCATTTCGCTCCATCGAAAGATGGACATGCAATGCTCCACTGTATGATGGACATGCGATGCTTTTTTGTACAATGGATATGTGACTCTCCACCGTACGATGGACATGCGATGCTATTCGTGCGATGGACATGTGACACCCCACCGTAAGATGGACATGCGACGCTCCACTGTATGATGGACATGCGATGCTTTACTGTACAATGGACACGTGACGCTCCACCGTACGATGGACATGCGACGCTCCATCGTACGATGGACTAGCGAAGCTCCACCGTAAGATGGACATGCGACGTCCTTTCCCTCCATCGAAAGGTGGACATGCAATGCTCCACTGTATGATGGACATGCGATGCTTTACTGTACAATGGACACGTGACGCTCCACCGTACGATGGACATGCGATGCTATTCGTGCGATGGACATGTGACGCCCCACCGTAAGATGGACATGCGACGCTCCACTGTATGATGGACATGCGATGCTTTACTGTACAATGGACACGTGACGCTCCACCGTACGATGGACATGCGACGCTCCATCGTACGATGGACTAGCGATGCTCCACCGTAAGATGTACATGTGACGCTCCACCGTACGATGGACATGCGACACTCCATCGTACGATGAACATGGGATGCTCCACCGTACGATGGACATGTGACGCTCCACCGTACGATGGACATGAGACGCTCCACTGTACGATCGACATGCGATGCTTCACAGTACGATTGACATGTGATGCTTCAACGTACGATGGACATCTAACGCTCCACCATACGATGGACATGCGATGCTCCACCGTACGATGGACATGTGACGCTCCACCGAATTATGGACATGCGAGGCTCCATCGTACGATGGACATGGGACGCTCCACCGTATGATGGACATGTGATGCTCCACCGTACGATGGACATGAGATGCTCCATCGTACGATGGACATGGGATGCTCCACCGAATGATGGACATGCGAGGCTTCACGGTATGATGGACATGCGAGGCTCCACTGTACGATGGACATGTAACGCTACACCGTACGATGGACATGTGATGCTCCACCGTACGATCGACATGCGATGCTCCACCGTACGATGGACATACGATGCTCCACCGTGCGATGGACATCTGATCCTCCACCATACGATGGACATGTGACGCTCCACTGTACGATGGACATGCGACACTCCATCGTACGATGGACATGGGATGCTCTATCGTACAATGGACTAGCGATGCTCCACCGTAAGATGGACGTGTGCCGCCCCACCGTACGATGGACATGTGACGCTCCACTGTACGATGGACATGCGATGCTCCACTGTACGATGGACATGTGACGCTCCACCGTATGATGGACATGCGAGGCTCCACCGTACGATGGACATGTGATGCTCCACCGTACGATGGACATCTGACGCTCCATCGTACGATGGACATGCTATGCTCTACCGTACGATGGACATGTGACGCTCCACCGTACGATGGACATGGGACGCTCCACCGTATAATGGACATGTGACGCTCCACCGTACGATGGACATGCGATGCTCCACGTACGATCGACATGTGATGCTCCACTGTACGATGGACATGTGACACTGCACCGTACGATGGACATGCGATGCTCCACTGTACGATGGACATGTGACGCTCCACCGTATGATGGACATGCGAGGCTCCACCGTATGATGGACATGCGACGCTCCATCGTACGATGGACATGCGATGCTCCACTGTACGATGGACATGGGACGATCCACCATACGATGGACATCTGACGCTCCACCGTACAATGGACATGCGATGCTCCACTGTACGACGGACATGTGACGCTCCACCATACGATGGACATGTGACGCTCCACCGTATGATGGACATGCAAGGCTCCACTGTACAATGGACATGTAACGCTCCACCGTACGATGGACTAGCGATGCTCCACCGTAAGATGGACATGTGACGCTCCACCGTACGATGGACATGCGACGCTCCATCGTACGATGGACATGGGATGCTCCACCGTACGATTGACATGTGACGCTCCACAAGATGGACGTGTGCCGCCCCACCGTACGATGGACATGTGACGCTCCACTGTACGATGGACATGCGATGCTCCACTGTACGATGGACATGTGACACTCCACCGTATGATGGACATGCGAGGCTCCACCGTACGATGGACATGTGATGCTCCACCGTACGATGGACATCTGACGCTCCATCGTACGATGGACATGCTATGCTCTACCGTACGATGGACATGTGACGCTCCACCGTACGATGGACATGGGACGCTCCACCGTATAATGGACATGTGACGCTCCACCGTACGATGGACATGCGATGCTCCACGTACGATCGACATGTGATGCTCCACTGTACGATGGACATGTGACACTGCACCGTACGATGGACATGCGATGCTCCACTGTACGATGGACATGTGACGCTCCACCGTATGATGGACATGCGAGGCTCCACCGTATGATGGACATGCGACGCTCCATCGTACGATGGACATGCGATGCTCCACTGTACGATGGACATGGGACGATCCACCATACGATGGACATCTGACGCTCCACCGTACAATGGACATGCGATGCTCCACTGTACGACGGACATGTGACGCTCCACCATACGATGGACATGTGACGCTCCACCGTATGATGGACATGCAAGGCTCCACTGTACAATGGACATGTAACGCTCCACCGTACGATGGACTAGCGATGCTCCACCGTAAGATGGACATGTGACGCTCCACCGTACGATGGACATGCGACGCTCCATCGTACGATGGACATGGGATGCTCCACCGTACGATTGACATGTGACGCTCCACCATACGATGGACATGGGACGCTCCACCGTATGATGGACATGTGACGCTCCACCGTACGATGGACATGTGACGCTACACTGTACGATGGACATGCGACGCTCACCATACGATGGACATGGGACGCTCCACCGTATGATGGACATGTGACGCTCCATCATACGATGGACATGTGACGCTCCACCGTACGATCGACATGCGATGCTCCACCGTACGATCGACATGTGATGCTCCACTGTACGATGGACATGCTATGCTCCAACGTACGATGGACATGTGACGCTCTACCGAATGATGGACATGCGAGGCTCCACCGTAAGATGGACATGTGACGCTCCACCGTACGATGGACATGCGACGCTCCATCGTACGATGGACATGGGATGCTCCACCGTATGATGGACACGTGACGCTCCACCGTACGATGGATATGCGATGCTCCACCGTATGATGGACATGTTACGCTCCAATGTACGATGGACATGCGATGCTCCACTGTACGATGGACATGCGATGCTCCACTGTACGATGGACATGTGACCATCCACCGTATGATGGACATGCGAGGCTCCACTGTACGATGGACATGTAACGCTCCACCGTAAAATGGACATGGGATGCTCCATCGTATGATGGACATGTGACGCTCCACCGTACGATGGATATGCGATGCTCCACCGTATGATGGACATGTGACGCTCCATCGTACGATGGACATGTGATGCTCCATCGTACGATCGACATGCTATGCTCCACCGTACGATGGACATGTGACGCTCTACCGAATGATGGACATGCGAGGCTCCACCGTAAGATGGACATGTGACGCTCCACTGTACGATGGATATGTGATGCTCCACCGTATGATGGACATGGGACGCTCCAATGTACGATGGACATGCGACGCTCCACTGTACGATGGACATGTGACGCTCCACCGTACGATGGACATGGGATGCTCCATCGTATGATGGACATGTGACGCTCAACCGTACGATGGACATCTGACGCTCCACCGTACAATGGATATGCGATGCTCCACCGTACGATGGACATGGGACGCTCCACCGTACGATGGACATGTGACGCTCCACCGTATGATGGACATGCGAGGCTCCACTGAACGATGGAAATGTGATGCTCCACCGTACGATGGACATGGGACGCTCCACCGTACGATGGACATGTGACGCTCCACCGTATGATGGACATGCGAGGCTCCACTGAACGATGGACATGTGATGCTCCACCGTACAATGGACATGGGACGCTCCACCGTATGGTGAGTACATGTGACGCTCCACCGTATGATGGACATGCGAGGCTCCACTGTACGATGGACATGTGACGCTCCACCGTATGATGGACATGCGAGGCTCCACTGAACGATGGAAATGTGATGCTCCACCGTACGATGGACATGGGACGCTCCACCGTACGATGGACATGTGACGCTCCACCGTATGATGGACATGCGAGGCTCCACTGAACGATGGACATGTGATGCTCCATCGTACGATGGACATGCGACGCTCCACTGTACAGTGGACATGTGACACTCCACCGTACGATGGACATGTGACGCTCCATCGTACGATGGACATGGGATGCTCTATCGTACGATGGACTAGCGAAGCTCCACCGTAAGATGGACATGCGACGTCCTTTCGCTCCATCGAAAGATGGACATGCAATGCTCCACTGTATGATGCACATGCGATGCTTTACTGTACAATGGACACGTGACTCTCCACCGTACGATGGACATGCGATGCTATTCGTGCGATGGACATGTGACGCCCCACCGTAAGATGGACATGCGACGCTCCACTGTATGATGGACATGCGATGCTTTACTGTACAATGGACACGTGACGCTCCACCGTACGATGGACATGCGACGCTCCATCGTACGATGGACTAGCGAAGCTCCACCGTAAGATGGACATGTGACGCTCCACAGTACGATGGACATTTGACGCTCCATCATACGATGGACATGTGACGCTCAAACGTACGATCGACATGCGATGCTCCACCATACGATCGACATGTGATGCTCCACTGTACGATGGACATGCGACGCTCCACCGTACGATGGACATGGGACGCTCCAATGTACGATGGACATGCGACGCTCCACTGTACGATGGACATGCGATGCTCCACTGTACGATGGATATGCGATGCTCCACCGTATGATGGACATGGGACGCTCCAATGTACGATGGACATGCGACGCTCCACTGTACGATGGACATGCGATGCTCCACTGTACGATGGATATGCGATGCTCCACCGTATGATGGACATGGGACGCTCCAATGTACGATGGACATGCGACGCTCCACTGTACGATGGACATGCGATGCTCCACTGTACGATGGACATGTGATGCTCCACCGTATGATGGACATGCGAGGCTCCACTGTACGATGGACATGTGATGCTCCACCGTACGATGGACATGGGATGCTCCATCGTATGATGGACATGTGACGCTCCACCGTACAATGGACATCGGACGCTCCGCCGTACAATGGATATGCGATGCTCCACCGTACGATGGACATGGGACGCCCCACCGTACGATGGACATGTGACGCTCCACCGTATGATGGACATGCGAGGCTCCACTGAACGATGGAAATGTGATGCTCCACTGTACGATGGACATGGGACGCTCCACCGTACGATGGACATGCGAGGCTCCACTGAACGATGGACATGTGATGCTCCACCGTAAAATGGACATGCGACGCTCCACCATACGATGGACATGCGACTCTCCACTGTACAGTGGACATGTGACTCTCCACCGTACGATGAACATGCGACGCTCCATCGTACGATGGACTAGCGAAGCTCCACCGTAAGATGGACATGCGACGTCCTTTCGCTCCATCGAAAGGTGGACATGCAATGCTAAACTGTATGATGGACATGCGATGCTTTACTGTACAATGGACACGTGACGCTCCACCGTACGATGGACATGCGATGCTATTCGTGCGATGGACATGTGACGCCCCACCGTAAGATGGACATGCGACGCTCCACTGTATGATGGACATGCGATGCTTTACTGTACAATGGACACGGGACGCTCCACCGTACGATGGACATGCGACGCTCCATCGTACGATGGACTAGCGAAGCTCCACCGTAAGATGGACATGTGACGCTCCACAGTACGATGGACATTTGACGCTCCATCATACGATGGACATGTGACGCTCAAACGTACGATCGACATGCGATGCTCCACCGTACGATCGACATGTGATGCTGCACTGTACGATGGACATGTGACGCTCCACCGTACGATGGACATGGGACGCTCCAATGTACGATGGACATGCAACGTTCCACTGTACGATGGACATGCGATGCTCCACTGTACGATGGACATGTGACGCTCCACCGTATGATGTACATGCGAGGCTCCACCGTACGATGGACATGGGATGCTCCATCGTACGATGGACATGTGACGCTCCACCGTATGATGGACATGCGAGGCTCCACCGTACGATGGACGTGGGATGCTCCATCGTACGATGGACATGTGACGCTCAAACGTACGATCGACATGCGATGCTCCACCGTACGATCGACATGTGATGCTGCACTGTACGATGGACATGTGACGCTCCACCGTACGATGGACATGGGACGCTCCAATGTACGATGGACATGCAACGTTCCACTGTACGATGGACATGCGATGCTCCACTGTACGATGGACATGTGACGCTCCACCGTATGATGGATATGCGATGCTCCACCGTACGATGGACATGGGACGCTCCACTGTACGATGGACATGTGACGCTCCACCGTATGATGGACATGCGAGGCTCCACTGAACGATGGACATGTGACGCTCCACCGTACGATGGACATGGGATGCTCCATCGTACGATGGACATGTGACGCTCCACCGTACGATGGACATGCGACGCTCCACCGTACGATGGACATTCGATGCTCCACATACGATGGACATGTGACGCCCCACCGTACGATGGACATGCGACGTTCCACTGTATGATGGACATGCGATGCTTTACTGTACAATGGACACGTGACGCTCCACCGTACGATGGACATGCGACTCTCCATCGTACGATGGACTAGCGAAGCTCCACCGTAAGATGGACATGTGACGCTCCACAGTACGATGGACATTTGACGCTCCATCATACGATGGACATGTGACGCTCAAACGTACGATCGACATGCGATGCTCCACCGTACGATCGACATGTGATGCTGCACTGTACGATGGACATGTGACGCTCCACTGTATGATGGACATGCGATGCTTTACTGTACAATGGACACGTGACGCTCCACCGTACGATAGACATGCGACGCTCCATCGTACGATGGACTAGCGAAGCTCCACCGTAAGATGTACATGTGACGCTCCACCGTACGATGGACATGCGACACTCCATCGTACGATGAACATGGGATGCTCCACCGTACGATGGACATGTGACGCTCCACCGTACGATGGACATGAGACGCTCCACCGTACGATCGACATGCGATGCTTCACAGTACGATTGACATGTGATGCTTCACCGTACGATGGACATCTAACGCTCCACCATACGATGGACATGCGATGCTCCACCGTACGATGGACATGTGACGCTCCACCGAATTATGGACATGCGAGGCTCCATCGTACGATGGACATGGGACGCTCCACCGTATGATGGACATGTGATGCTCCACCGTACGATGGACATGAGATGCTCCATCGTACGATGGACATGGGATGCTCCACCGAATGATGGACATGCGAGGCTTCACGGTATGATGGACATGCGAGGCTCCACTGTACGATGGACATGTGACGCTCCACCGTACGATGGACATGTGATGCTCCACCGTACGATCGACATGCGATGCTCCACCGTACGATGGACATACGATGCTCCACCGTACGATGGACATCTGATCCTCCACCGTACGATGGACATGTGACGCTCCACTGTACGATGGACATGCGACGCTCCACTGTACAATGGACATGTGACACTCCACGTACGATGGACATGCGACACTCCATCGTACGATGGACATGGGATGCTCTATCGTACGATGGACTAGCGATGCTCCACCGTAAGATGGACGTGTGCCGCCCCACTGTACGATGGACATGTGACGCTCCACTGTACGATGGACATGCGATGCTCCACTGTACGATGGACATGTGATGCTCCACCGTATGATGGACATGCGAGGCTCCACCGTACGATGGACATGCGAGGCTCCACCGTACGATGGACATGTGATGCTCCACCGTACGATGGACATCTGACGCTCCATCGTACGATGGACATGCTATGCTCTACCGTACGATGGACATGTGACGCTCCACCGTACGATGGACATGGGACGCTCCACCGTGTAATGGACATGTGACGCTCCACCGTACGATGGACATGCGATGCTCCACGTACGATCGACATGTGATGCTCCACTGTACGATGGACATGTGACACTGCACCGTACGATGGACATGCGATGCTCCACTGTACGATGGACATGTGACGCTCCACCGTATGATGGACATGCGAGGCTCCACCGTATGATGGACATGCGACGCTCCATCGTACGATGGACATGCGATGCTCCACTGTACGATGGACATGGGACGATCCACCATACGATGGACATCTGACGCTCCACCGTACGATGGACATGCGATGCTCCACTGTACGATGGACATGTGACGCTCCACCATACGATGGACATGTGACGCTCCACCGTATGATGGACATGCAAGGCTCCACTGTACAATGGACATGTAACGCTCCACCGTACGATGGACATGCGATGCTCCACCGTATGATGGACATGCGACGCTCCATCATACGATGGACATCTGACGCTCCACCATACGATGGACATCTGACGCTCCACCGTACGATGGACATGCGATGCTCCACTGTACGATGGACATGTGACGCTCCACCGTACGATTGACATGCGAGGCTCCACTGTACGATGGACATGTGATGCTCCACCGTACGATGGACATGTGACGCTCCACCATACGATGGACATCTGACGCTCCACCGTACGATGGACATGTGACGCTCCACCGTACAATGGACATGGGATGCTCCATCGTACGATGGACATGTGACGCTCCACCCAATGATGGACATGCTATGCTCCACCATACGATGGACATGTGACGCTCCACTGTACGATGGACATGGGATGCTCCACCGTACGATGGACATGCGACGCTCCACCGTATGATGGACATGCGACGCTCCATCGTACGATGGAGATGTGACGCTCCACCATACGATGGACATCTGACGCTCCACCGTACGATGGACATGCGATGCTCCACCGTACGATGGACATGTGACGCTCCACCGTACGATGGACATGGGACGCTCCACCGTAGGATGGACATGTGACGCTCCACCGTACGATGGACATGTGACGCTCCACCGTATGATGGACATGCGAGGCTCCACTGTACGATGGACATGAGATGCTCCACTGTACGATGGACATGCGACGCTCCATCGTACGACGGACTAGCGACGCTCCACCGTAAGATGTACATGTGACGCTCCACCGTACGATGGACATGAGACGCTCCACCGTACGATCGACATGCGATGCTTCACAGTACGATTGACATGTGATGCTTCACCGTACGATGGACATCTAACGCTCCACCATACGATGGACATGCGATGCTCCACCGTACGATGGACATGTGACGCTCCACCGAATTATGGACATGCGAGGCTCCATCGTACGATGGACATGGGACGCTCCACCGTATGATGGACATGTGATGCTCCACCGTACGATGGACATGAGATGCTCCATCGTACGATGGACATGGGATGCTCCACCGAATGATGGACATGCGAGGCTTCACGGTATGATGGACATGCGAGGCTCCACTGTACGATGGACATGTGACGCTCCACCGTACGATGGACATGTGATGCTCCACCGTACGATCGACATGCGATGCTCCACCGTACGATGGACATACGATGCTCCACCGTACGATGGACATCTGATCCTCCACCATACGATGGACATGTGACGCTCCACTGTACGATGAACATGCGACGCTCCACTGTACAATGGACATGTGACACTCCACATACGATCACATCCACCGGACATGTGACGCTCCACCGTACGATGGACACGTGACTCTCCACCGTACGATGGACATGCGATGCTATTCGTGCGATGGACATGTGACGCCCCACCGTAAGATGGACATGCGACGCTCCACTGTATGATGGACATGCGATGCTTTACTGTACAATGGACACGTGACGCTCCACCGTACGATGGACATGCGACGCTCCATCGTACGATGGACTAGCGAAGCTCCACCGTAAGATGGACATGAGACGCTCCACAGTACGATGGACATTTGACGCTCCATCATACGATGGACATGTGACGCTCAAACGTACGATCGACATGCGATGCTCCACCATACGATCGACATGTGATGCTCCACTGTACGATGGACATGTGACGCTCCACCGTAAGATGGACATGGGACGCTCCAATGTACGATGGACATGCGACACTCCACTGTACGATGGACATGCGATGCTCCACTGTACGATGGATATGCGATGCTCCACCGTATGATGGACATGGGATGCTCCAATGTACGATGGACATGCGACGCTCCACTGTACGATGGACATGCGATGCTCCACTGTACGATGGATATGCGATGCTCCACCGTATGATGGACATGGGACGCTCCAATGTACGATGGACATGCGACGCTCCACTGTACGATGGACATGCGATGCTCCACTGTACGATCGACATGTGATGCTCCACCGTATGATGGACATGCGAGGCTCCACTGTACGATGGACATGTGATGCTCCACCATACGATGGACATGGGATGCTCCATCGTATGATGGACATGTGACGCTCCACCGTACGATGGACATGGGACGCTCCACCGTACGATGGACATGTGACGCTCCACCGTATGATGGACATGCGAGGCTCCACTGAACGATGGAAATGTGATGCTCCACCGTACGATGGACATGGGACGCTCCACCGTACGATGGACATGTGACGCTCCACCGTATGATGGACATGCGAGGCTCCACTGAACGATGGACATGTGATGCTCCACCGTACAATGGACATGGGACGCTCCACGGTATGGTGAGTATATGTGACGCTCCACCGTATGATGGACATGCGAGGCTCCACTGTACGATGGACATGTGACGCTCCATCGTACGATGGACATGCGACGCTCCACTGTACAGTGGACATGTGACACTCCACCGTACGATGGACATGTGACGCTCCATCGTACGATGGACATGGGATGCTCTATCGTACGATGGACTACCGTACGATGGACATGCGATGCTCCACCGTACGATGGACATGTGACGCTCCACCGAATTATGGACATGCGAGGCTCCATCGTACGATGGACATGGGACGCTCCACCGTATGATGGACATGTGATGCTCCACCGTACGATGGACATGAGATGCTCCATCGTACGATGGACATGGGATGCTCCACCGTACGATGGACATGAGATGCTCCATCGTACGATGGACATGGGATGCTCCACCGAATGATGGACATGCGAGGCTTCACGGTATGATGGACATGCGAGGCTCCACTGTACGATGGACATGTGACGCTCCACCGTACGATGGACATGTGATGCTCCACCGTACGATCGACATGCGATGCTCCACCGTACGATGGACATACGATGCTCCACCGTACGATGGACATCTGATCCTCCACCATACGATGGACATGTGACGCTCCACTGTACGATGAACATGCGACGCTCCACTGTACAATGGACATGTGACACTCCACATACGATCACATCCACCGGACATGTGACGCTCCACCGTACGATGGACACGTGACTCTCCACCGTACGATGGACATGCGATGCTATTCGTGCGATGGACATGTGACGCCCCACCGTAAGATGGACATGCGACGCTCCACTGTATGATGGACATGCGATGCTTTACTGTACAATGGACACGTGACGCTCCACCGTACGATGGACATGCGACGCTCCATCGTACGATGGACTAGCGAAGCTCCACCGTAAGATGGACATGAGACGCTCCACAGTACGATGGACATTTGACGCTCCATCATACGATGGACATGTGACGCTCAAACGTACGATCGACATGCGATGCTCCACCATACGATCGACATGTGATGCTCCACTGTACGATGGACATGTGACGCTCCACCGTAAGATGGACATGGGACGCTCCAATGTACGATGGACATGCGACACTCCACTGTACGATGGACATGCGATGCTCCACTGTACGATGGATATGCGATGCTCCACCGTATGATGGACATGGGATGCTCCAATGTACGATGGACATGCGACGCTCCACTGTACGATGGACATGCGATGCTCCACTGTACGATGGATATGCGATGCTCCACCGTATGATGGACATGGGACGCTCCAATGTACGATGGACATGCGACGCTCCACTGTACGATGGACATGCGATGCTCCACTGTACGATCGACATGTGATGCTCCACCGTATGATGGACATGCGAGGCTCCACTGTACGATGGACATGTGATGCTCCACCATACGATGGACATGGGATGCTCCATCGTATGATGGACATGTGACGCTCCACCGTACGATGGACATGGGACGCTCCACCGTACGATGGACATGTGACGCTCCACCGTATGATGGACATGCGAGGCTCCACTGAACGATGGAAATGTGATGCTCCACCGTACGATGGACATGGGACGCTCCACCGTACGATGGACATGTGACGCTCCACCGTATGATGGACATGCGAGGCTCCACTGAACGATGGACATGTGATGCTCCACCGTACAATGGACATGGGACGCTCCACGGTATGGTGAGTACATGTGACGCTCCACCGTATGATGGATATGCGAGGCTCCACTGTACGATGGACATGTGACGCTCCATCGTACGATGGACATGCGACGCTCCACTGTACAGTGGACATGTGACACTCCACCGTACGATGGACATGTGACGCTCCATCGTACGATGGACATGGGATGCTCTATCGTACGATGGACTAGCGAAGCTCCACCGTAAGATGGACATGCGACGTCCTTTCGCTCCATCGAAAGATGGACATGCAATGCTCCACTGTATGATGGATATGCGATGCTTTACTGTACAATGGACACGTGACCCTCCACCGTACGATGGACATGCGATGCTATTCGTGCGATGGACATGTGACGCCCCACCGTAAGATGGACATGCGACGCTCCACTGTATGATGGACATGCGATGCTTTACTGTACAATGGACACGTGACGCTCCACCGTACGATGGACATGCGATGCTCCATCGTACGATGGACTAGCGAAGCTCCACCGTAAGATGGACATGTGACGCTCCACAGTACGATGGACATTTGATGCTCCATCATACGATGGACATGTGACGCTCAAACGTACGATCGACATGCGATGCTCCACCATACGATCGACATGTGATGCTCCACTGTACGATGGACATGTGACGCTCCACCGTACGATGGACATGGGACGCTCCAATGTACGATGGACATGCGACGCTCCACTGTACGATGGACATGCGATGCTCCACTGTACGATGGATATGCGATGCTCCACCGTATGATGGACATGGGACGCTCCAATGTACGATTGACATGCGACGCTCCACTGTACGATGGACATGCGATGCTCCACTGTACGATGGACATGTGATGCTCCACCGTATGATGGACATGCGAGGCTCCACTGTACGATGGACATGTGATGCTCCGCCGTACGATGTACATGTGACGCTCCACCGTATGATGGACATGCGAGGCTCCACTGTACGATGGACATGTGATGCTCCACCGTAAAATGGACATGCGACGCTCCACCATACGATGGACATGCGACTCTCCACTGTACGATGGACATGTGACTCTCCACCGTACGATGAACATGCGACGCTCCATCGTACGATGGACTAGCGAAGCTCCACCGTAAGGTGGACATGCGACGTCCTTTCGCTCCATCGAAAGGTGGACATGCAATGCTCCACTGTATGATGGACATGCGATGCTTTACTGTACAATGGACACGTGACGCTCCACCGTACGATGGACATGCGATGCTATTCGTGCGATGGACATGTGACGCCCCACCGTAAGATGGACATGCGAAGCTCCACTGTATGATGGACATGCAATGCTTTACTGTACAATGGACACGTGACGCTCCACCGTACGATGGACATGCGACGCTCCATCGTACGATGGACTAGCGATGCTCCACCGTAAGATGTACATGTGACGCTCCACCGTACGATGGACATGCGACACTCTATCGTACGATGAACATGGGATGCTCCACCGTACGATGGACATGTGACGCTCCACCGTACGATGGACATGAGACGCTCCACTGTACGATCGACATGCGATGCTTCACAGTACGATTGACATGTGATGCTTCACCGTACGATGGACATCTAACGCTCCACCATACGATGGACATGCGATGCTCCACCGTACGATGGACATGTGACGCTCCACCGAATTATGGACATGCGAGGCTCCATCGTACGATGGACATGGGACGCTCCACCGTATGATGGACATGTGATGCTCCACCGTACGATGGACATGAGATGCTCCATCGTACGATGGACATGGGATGCTCCACCGAATGATGGACATGCGAGGCTTCACGGTATGATGGACATGCGAGGCTCCACTGTACGATGGACATGTGACGCTCCACCGTACGATGGACATGTGATGCTCCACCGTACGATCGACATGCGATGCTCCACCGTACGATGGACATACGATGCTCCACCGTACGATGGACATCTGATCCTCCACCATACGATGGACATGTGACGCTCCACTGTACGATGGACATGCGACGCTCCACTGTACAATGGACATGTGACACTCCACGTACGATGGACATGCGACACTCCATCGTACGATGGACATGGGATGCTCTATCGTACGATGGACTAGCGATGCTCCACCGTAAGATGGACGTGTGCCGCCCCACCGTACGATGGACATGTGACGCTCCACTGTACGATGGACATGCGATGCTCCACTGTACGATGGACATGTGACGCTCCACCGTATGATGGACATGCGAGGCTCCACCGTACGATGGACATGTGATGCTCCACCGTACGATGGACATCTGACGCTCCATCGTACGATGGACATGCTATGCTCTACCGTACGATGGACATGTGACGCTCCACCGTACGATGGACATGGGACGCTCCACCGTATAATGGACATGTGACGCTCCACCGTACGATGGACATGCGATGCTCCACGTACGATCGACATGTGATGCTCCACTGTACGATGGACATGTGACACTGCACCGTACGATGGACATGCGATGCTCCACTGTACGATGGACATGTGACACTGCACCGTACGATGGACATGCGATGCTCCACTGTACGATGGACATGTGACGCTCCACCGTATGATGGACATGCGAGGCTCCACCGTATGATGGACATGCGACGCTCCATCGTACGATGGACATGCGATGCTCCACTGTACGATGGACATGGGACGATCCACCATACGATGGACATCTGACGCTCCACCGTACAATGGACATGCGATGCTCCACAGTACGATGGACATGTGACGCTCCACCATACGATGGACATGTGACGCTCCACCGTATGATGGACATGCAAGGCTCCACTGTACAATGGACATGTAACGCTCCACCGTACGATGGACTAGCGATGCTCCACCGTAAGATGGACATGTGACGCTCCACCGTACGATGGACATGCGACGCTCCATCGTACGATGGACATGGGATGCTCCACCGTACGATTGACATGTGACGCTCCACCGTACGATGGACATGGGACGCTCCACCGTATGATGGACATGTGACGCTCCACCGTACGATGGACATGTGACGCTACACTGTACGATGGACATGCGACGCTCACCATACGATGGACATGGGACGCTCCACCGTATGATGGACATGTGACGCTCCATCATACGATGGACATGTGACGCTCCACCGTACGATCGACATGCGATGCTCCACCGTACGATCGACATGTGATGCTCCACTGTACGATGGACATGCTATGCTCCAACGTACGATGGACATGTGACGCTCTACCGAATGATGGACATGCGAGGCTCCACCGTAAGATGGACATGTGACGCTCCACCGTACGATGGACATGCGACGCTCCATCGTACGATGGACATGGGATGCTCCACCGTATGATGGACACGTGACGCTCCACCGTACGATGGATATGCGATGCTCCACCGTATGATGGACATGTTACGCTCCAATGTACGATGGACATGCGATGCTCCACTGTACGATGGACATGCGATGCTCCACTGTACGATGGACATGTGACGATCCACCGTATGATGGACATGCGAGGCTCCACTGTACGATGGACATGTAACGCTCCACCGTAAAATGGACATGGGATGCTCCATCGTATGATGGACATGTGACGCTCCACCGTACGATGGATATGCGATGCTCCACCGTATGATGGACATGTGACGCTCCATCGTACGATGGACATGTGACGCTCCATCGTACGATCGGCATGCTATGCTCCACCGTACGATGGACATGTGACGCTCTACCGAATGATGGACATGCGAGGCTCCACCGTAAGATGGACATGTGACGCTCCACTGTACGATGGATATGCGATGCTCCACCGTATGATGGACATGGGACGCTCCAATGTACGATGGACATGCGACGCTCCACTGTACGATGGACATGCGATGCTCCACTGTACGATGGACATGTGATGCTCCACCGAATGATGGACATGCGAGGCTCCACTGTACGATGGACATGTGACGCTCCACCGTACGATGGACATGGGATGCTCCATCGTATGATGGACATGTGACGCTCCACCATACGATGGACATCTGACGCTCCACCGTACAATGGATATGCGATGCTCCACCGTACGATGGACATGGGACGCTCCACCGTACGATGGACATGTGACGCTCCACCGTATGATGGACATGCGAGGCTCCACTGAACGATGGAAATGTGATGCTCCACCGTACGATGGACATGGGACGCTCCACCGTACGATGGACATGTGACGCTCCACCGTATGATGGACATGCGAGGCTCCACTGAACGATGGACATGTGATGCTCCACCGTACAATGGACATGGGACGCTCCACCGTATGGTGAGTACATGTGACGCTCCACCGTATGATGGACATGCGAGGCTCCACTGTACGATGGACATGTGACGCTCCATCGTACGATGGACATGCGACGCTCCACTGTACAGTGGACATGTGACACTCCACCGTACGATGGACATGGGATGCTCCATCGTACGATGGACATGTGACGCTCCACCGTACGATGGACATGCGACGCTCCACCGTACGATGGACATTCGATGCTCCACATACGATGGACATGTGACGCCCCACCGTACGATGGACATGCGACGTTCCACTGTATGATGGACATGCGATGCTTTACTGTACAATGGACACGTGACGCTCCACCGTACGATGGACATGCGGCGCTCCATCGTACGATGGACTAGCGAAGCTCCACCGTAAGATGGACATGTGACGCTCCACAGTACGATGGACATTTGACGCTCCATCATACGATGGACATGTGACGCTCAAACGTACGATCGACATGCGATGCTCCACCGTACGATCGACATGTGATGCTGCACTGTACGATGGACATGTGACGCTCCACTGTATGATGGACATGCGATGCTTTACTGTACAATGGACACGTGACGCTCCACCGTACGATGGACATGCGACGCTCCACCGTACGATGGACATGCGACGCTCCATCGTACGATGGACTAGCGAAGCTCCACCGTAAGATGTACATGTGACGCTCCATCGTACGATGGACATGGGATGCTCCACCGTATGATGGACACGTGACGCTCCACCGTACGATGGATATGCGATGCTCCACCGTATGATGGACATGTTACGCTCCAATGTACGATGGACATGCGATGCTCGACTGTACGATGGACATGCGATGCTCCACTGTACGATGGACATGTGACGATCCACCGTATGATGGACATGCGAGGCTCCACTGTACGATGGACATGTAACGCTCCAATGTAAAATGGACATGGGATGCTCCATCGTATGATGGACATGTGACGCTCCACCGTACGATGGATATGCGATGCTCCACCGTATGATGGACATGTGACGCTCCATCGTACGATGGACATGTGACGCTCCATCGTACGATCGACATGCTATGCTCCACCGTACGATGGACATGTGACGCTCTACCGAATGATGGACATGCGAGGCTCCACCGTAAGATGGACATGTGACGCTCCACTGTACGATGGATATGCGATGCTCCACCGTATGATGGACATGGGACGCTCCAATGTACGATGGACATGCGACGCTCCACTGTACGATGGACATGCGATGCTCCACTGTATGATGGACATGCGAGGCTCCACTGTACGATGGACATGTGACGCTCCACCGTACGATGGACATGGGATGCTCCATCGTATGATGGACATGTGACGCTCCACCATACGATGGACATCTGACGCTCCACCGTACAATGGATATGCGATGCTCCACCGTACGATGGACATGGGACGCTCCACCGTACGATGGACATGTGACGCTCCACCGTATGATGGACATGCGAGGCTCCACTGAACGATGGAAATGTGATGCTCCACCGTACGATGGACATGGGACGCTCCACCGTACGATGGACATGTGACGCTCCACCGTATGATGGACATGCGAGGCTCCACTGAACGATGGACATGTGATGCTCCACCGTACAATGGACATGGGACGCTCCACCGTATGGTGAGTACATGTGACGCTCCACCGTATGATGGACATGCGAGGCTCCACTGTACGATGGACATGTGACGCTCCATCGTACGATGGACATGCGACGCTCCACTGTACAGTGGACATGTGACACTCCACCGTACGATGGACATGGGATGCTCCATCGTACGATGGACATGTGACGCTCCACCGTACGATGGACATGCGACGCTCCACCGTACGATGGACATTCGATGCTCCACATACGATGGACATGTGACGCCCCACCGTACGATGGACATGCGACGTTCCACTGTATGATGGACATGCGATGCTTTACTGTACAATGGACACGTGACGCTCCACCGTACGATGGACATGCGGCGCTCCATCGTACGATGGACTAGCGAAGCTCCACCGTAAGATGGACATGTGACGCTCCACAGTACGATGGACATTTGACGCTCCATCATACGATGGACATGTGACGCTCAAACGTACGATCGACATGCGATGCTCCACCGTACGATCGACATGTGATGCTGCACTGTACGATGGACATGTGACGCTCCACTGTATGATGGACATGCGATGCTTTACTGTACAATGGACACGTGACGCTCCACCGTACGATGGACATGCGACGCTCCACCGTACGATGGACATGCGACGCC
Organism: Terebella lapidaria; assembly: GCA_949152475.1. Taxonomy (NCBI): domain Eukaryota; kingdom Metazoa; phylum Annelida; class Polychaeta; order Terebellida; family Terebellidae; genus Terebella; species Terebella lapidaria. The sequence continues at coordinate 3,932,913 of OX424557.1, read as the reverse complement.
CCATCGTACGATGGACTAGCGAAGCTCCACCGTAAGATGTACATGTGACGCTCCACCGTACGATGGACATGCGACACTCCATCGTACGATGAACATGGGATGCTCCACCGTACGATGGACATGTGACGCTCCACCGTACGATGGACATGAGACGCTCCACCGTACGATCGACATGCGATGCTTCACAGTACGATTGACATGTGATGCTTCACCGTACGATGGACATCTAACGCTCCACCATACGATGGACATGCGATGCACCACCGTACGATGGACATGTGACGCTCCACCGAATTATGGACATGCGAGGCTCCATCGTACGATGGACATGGGACGCTCCACCGTATGATGGACATGTGATGCTCCACCGTACGATGGACATGAGATGCTCCATCGTACGATGGACATGGGATGCTCCACCGAATGATGGACATGCGAGGCTTCACGGTATGATGGACATGCGAGGCTCCACTGTACGATGGACATGTGACGCTCCACCGTACGATGGACATGTGATGCTCCACCGTACGATCGACATGCGATGCTCCACCGTACGATGGACATACGATGCTCCACCGTACGATGGACATCTGATCCTCCACCATACGATGGACATGTGACGCTCCACTGTACGATGGACATGCGACGCTCCACTGTACAATGGACATGTGACACTCCACGTACGATGGACATGCGACACTCCATCGTACGATGGACATGGGATGCTCTATCGTACGATGGACTAGCGATGCTCCACCGTAAGATGGACGTGTGCCGCCCCACCGTACGATGGACATGTGACGCTCCACTGTACGATGGACATGCGATGCTCCACTGTACGATGGACATGTGACGCTCCACCGTATGATGGACATGCGAGGCTCCACCGTACGATGGACATGTGATGCTCCACCGTACGATGGACATCTGACGCTCCATCGTACGATGGACATGCTATGCTCTACCGTACGATGGACATGTGACGCTCCACCGTACGATGGACATGGGACGCTCCACCGTATAATGGACATGTGACGCTCCACCGTACGATGGACATGCGATGCTCCACGTACGATCGACATGCGATGCTCCACCGTACGATGGACATACGATGCTCCACCGTATGATGGACATCTGATCCTCCACCATACGATGGACATGTGACGCTCCACTGTACGATGAACATGCGACGCTCCACTGTACAATGGACATGTGACACTCCACATACGATCACATCCACCGGACATGTGACGCTCCACCGTACGATGGACACGTGACTCTCCACCGTACGATGGACATGCGATGCTATTCGTGCGATGGACATGTGACGCCCCACCGTAAGATGGACATGCGATGCTCCACTGTATGATGGACATGCGATGCTTTACTGTACAATGGACACGTGACGCTCCACCGTACGATGGACATGCGACGCTCCATCGTACGATGGACTAGCGAAGCTCCACCGTAAGATGGACATGTGACGCTCCACAGTACGATGGACATTTGACGCTCCATCATACGATGGACATGTGACGCTCAAACGTACGATCGACATGCGATGCTCCACCATACGATCGACATGTGATGCTCCACTGTACGATGGACATGTGACGCTCCACCGTACGATGGACATGGGACGCTCCAATGTACGATGGACATGCGACACTCCACTGTACGATGGACATGCGATGCTCCACTGTACGATGGATATGCGATGCTCCACCGTATGATGGACATGGGACGCTCCAATGTACGATGGACATGCGACGCTCCACTGTACGATGGACATGCGATGCTCCACTGTACGATGGACATGTGATGCTCCACCGTATGATGGACATGCGAGGCTCCACTGTACGATGGACATGTGATGCTCCACCGTACGATGGACATGGGATGCTCCATCGTATGATGGACATGTGACGCTTCACCGTACGATGGACATGGGACGCTCCACCGTACGATGGACATGTGACGCTCCACCGTATGATGGACATGCGAGGCTCCACTGAACGATGGAAATGTGATGCTCCACCGTACGATGGACATGGGACGCTCCACCGTACGATGGACATGTGACGCTCCACCGTATGATGGACATGCGAGGCTACACTGAACGATGGACATGTGATGCTCCACCGTACAATGGACATGGGACGCTCCACCGTACGATGGACATGTGACGCTCCACCGTATGATGGACATGCGAGGCTCCACTGAACGATGGACATGTGATGCTCCACCGTACAATGGACATGGGACGCTCCACCGTATGGTGAGTACATGTGACGCTCCACCGTATGATGGACATGCGAGGCTCCACTGTACGATGGACATGTGACGCTCCATCGTACGATGGACATGCGACGCTCCACTGTACAGTGGACATGTGACACTCCACCGTACGATGGACATGTGACGCTCCATCGTACGATGGACATGGGATGCTCTATCGTACGATGGACTAGCGAAGCTCCACCGTAAGATGGACATGCGACGTCCTTTCGCTCCATCGAAAGATGGACATGCAATGCTCCACTGTATGATGGATATGCGATGCTTTACTGTACAATGGACACGTGACCCTCCACCGTACGATGGACATGCGATGCTATTCGTGCGATGGACATGTGACGCCCCACCGTAAGATGGACATGCGACGCTCCACTGTATGATGGACATGCGATGCTTTACTGTACAATGGACACGTGACGCTCCACCGTACGATGGACATGCGATGCTCCATCGTACGATGGACTAGCGAAGCTCCACCGTAAGATGGACATGTGACGCTCCACAGTACGATGGACATTTGACGCTCCATCATACGATGGACATGTGACGCTCAAACGTACGATCGACATGCGATGCTCCACCATACGATCGACATGTGATGCTCCACTGTACGATGGACATGTGACGCTCCACCGTACGATGGACATGGGACGCTCCAATGTACGATGAACATGCGACGCTCCACTGTACGATGGACATACAATGCTCCACTGTACGATGGATATGCGATGCTCCACCGTATGATGGACATGGGACGCTCCAATGTACGATGGACATGCGACGCTCCACTGTACGATGGACATGCGATGCTCCACTGTACGATGGATATGCGATGCTCCACCGTATGATGGACATGGGACGCTCCAATGTACGATGGACATGCGACGCTCCACTGTACGATGGACATGCGATGCTCCACTGTACGATGGACATGTGATGCTCCACCGTATGATGGACATGCGAGGCTCCACTGTACGATGGACATGTGATGCTCCACCGTACGATGGACATGGGATGCTCCATCGTATGATGGACATGTGACGCTCCACCGTACAATGGACATCGGACGCTCCACCGTACAATGGATATGCGATGCTCCACCGTACCATGGACATGGGACGCTCCACCGTACGATGGACATGTGACGCTCCACCGTATGATGGACATGCGAGGCTCCACTGAACGATGGAAATGTGATGCTCCACTGTACGATGGACATGGGACGCTCCACCGTATGATGGACATGTGACGCTCCACCGTATGATGGACATGCGAGGCTCCACTGAACGATGGACATGTGATGCTCCACCGTACAATGTACATGGGACGCTCCACCGTACGATGTACATGTGACGCTCCACCGTATGATGGACATGCGGGGCTCCACTGTACGATGGACATGTGATGCTCCACCGTAAAATGGACATGCGACGCTCCACCATACGATGGACATGCGACTCTCCACTGTACGATGGACATGTGACTCTCCACCGTACGATGAACATGCGACGCTCCATCGTACGATGGACTAGCGAAGCTCCACCGTAAGATGGACATGCGACGTCCTTTCGCTCCATCGAAAGGTGGACATGCAATGCTCCACTGTATGAAGGACATGCGATGCTTTACTGTACAATGGACACGTGACGCTCCACCGTACGATGGACATGCGATGCTATTCGTGCGATGGACATGTGACGCCCCACCGTAAGATGGACATGCGAAGCTCCACTGTATGATGGACATGCAATGCTTTACTGTACAATGGACACGTGACGCTCCACCGTACGATGGACATGCGACGCTCCATCGTACGATGGACTAGCGATGCTCCACCGTAAGATGTACATGTGACACTCCACCGTACGATGGACATGCGACACTCCATCGTACGATGAACATGGGATGCTCCACCGTACGATGGACATGTGACGCTCCACCGTACGATGGACATGAGACGCTCCACTGTACGATCGACATGCGATGCTTCACAGTACGATTGACATGTGATGCTTCACCGTACGATGGACATCTAACGCTCCACCATACGATGGACATGCGATGCTCCACCGTACGATGGACATGTGACGCTCCACCGAATTATGGACATGCGAGGCTCCATCGTACGATGGACATGGGACGCTCCACCGTATGATGGACATGTGATGCTCCACCGTACGATGGACATGAGATGCTCCATCGTACGATGGACATGGGATGCTCCACCGAATGATGGACATGCGAGGCTTCACGGTATGATGGACATGCGAGGCTCCACTGTACGATGGACATGTGATGCTCCACCGTACGATGGACATGTGATGCTCCACCGTACGATCGACATGCGATGCTCCACCGTACGATGGACATACGATGCTCCACCGTACGATGGACATCTGATCCTCCACCATATGATGGACATGTGACGCTCCACTGTACGATGGACATGCGACGCTCCACTGTACAATGGACATGTGACACTCCACGTACGATGGACATGCGACACTCCATCGTACGATGGACATGGGATGCTCTATCGTACGATGGACTAGCGATGCTCCACCGTAAGATGGACGTGTGCCGCCCCACCGTACGATGGACATGTGACGCTCCACTGTACGATGGACATGCGATGCTCCACTGTACGATGGACATGTGACGCTCCACCGTATGATGGACGTGCGAGGCTCCACCGTACGATGGACATGTGATGCTCCACCGTACGATGGACATCTGACGCTCCATCGTACGATGGACATGCTATGCTCTACCGTACGATGGACATGTGACGCTCCACCGTACGATGGACATGTGACGCTCCACCGTACGATGGACATGTGACGCTCCACTGTACGATGGACATGCGACGCTCCACTGTACAATGGACATGTGACACTCCACGTACGATGGACATGCGACACTCCATCGTACGATGGACATGGGATGCTCTATCGTACGATGGACTAGCGATGCTCCACCGTAAGATGGACGTGTGCCGCCCCACCGTACGATGGACATGTGACGCTCCACTGTACGATGGACATGCGATGCTCCACTGTACGATGGACATGTGAGGCTCCACCGTATGATGGACATGCGAGGCTCCACCGTACGATGGACATGTGATGCTCCACCGTACGATGGACATCTGACGCTCCATCGTACGATGGACATGCTATGCTCTACCGTACGATGGACATGTGACGCTCCACCGTACGATGGACATGTGACGCTCCACCGTACGATGGACATGTGACGCTCCACCGTACGATGGACATGCGATGCTCCACGTACGATCGACATGTGATGCTCCACTGTACGATGGACATGTGACACTGCACCGTACGATGGACATGCGATGCTCCACTGTACGATGGACATGTGACGCTCCACCGTATGATGGACATGCGAGGCTCCACCGTATGATGGACATGCGACGCTCCATCGTACGATGGACATGCGATGCTCCACTGTACGATGGACATGGGACGATCCACCATACGATGGACATCTGACGCTCCACCGTACAATGGACATGCGATGCTCCACTGTACGATGGACATGTGACGCTCCACCATACGATGGACATGGGACGCTCCACCGTATGATGGACATGCAAGGCTCCACTGTACAATGGACATGTAACGCTCCACCGTACGATGGACTAGCGATGCTCCACCGTAAGATGGACATGTGACGCTCCACCGTACGATGGACATGTGACGCTCCACCGTACGATGGACATGGGACGCTCCACCGTATGATGGACATGTGACGCTCCACCGTACGATGGACATGTGACGCTACACTGTACGATGGACATGCGACGCTCACCATACGATGGACATGGGACGCTCCACCGTATGATGGACATGTGACGCTCCATCATACGATGGACATGTGACGCTCCACCGTACGATCGACATGCGATGCTCCACCGTACGATCGACATGTGATGCTCCACTGTACGATGGACATGCTATGCTCCAACGTACGATGGACATGTGACGCTCTACCGAATGATGGACATGCGAGGCTCCACCGTAAGATGGACATGTGACGCTCCACCGTACGATGGACATGCGACGCTCCATCGTACGATGGACATGGGATGCTCCACCGTATGATGGACACGTGACGCTCCACCGTACGATGGATATGCGATGCTCCACCGTATGATGGACATGTTACGCTCCAATGTACGATGGACATGCGATGCTCCACTGTACGATGGACATGTGACGATCCACCGTATGATGGACATGCGAGGTTCCACTGTACGATGGACATGTAACGCTCCACCGTAAAATGGACGTGGGATGCTCCATCGTATGATGGACATGTGACGCTCCACCGTACGATGGATATGCGATGCTCCACCGTATGATGGACATGTGACGCTCCATCGTACGATGGACATGTGACGCTCCATCGTACGATCGACATGCTATGCTCCACCGTACGATGGACATGTGACGCTCTACCGAATGATGGACATGCGAGGCTCCACCGTAAGATGGACATGTGACGCTCCACTGTACGATGGATATGCGATGCTCCACCGTATGATGGACATGGGACGCTCCAATGTACGATGGACATGCGACGCTCCACTGTACGATGGACATGCGATGCTCCACTGTACGATGGACATGTGATGCTGCACCGAATGATGGACATGCGAGGCTCCACTGTACGATGGACATGTGACGCTCCACCGTACGATGGACATGGGATGCTCCATCGTACGATGGACTAGCGAAGCTCCACCGTAAGATGGACATGTGACGCTCCACAGTACGATGGACATTTGACGCTCCATCATACGATGGACATGTGACGCTCAAACGTACGATCGACATGCGATGCTCCACCATACGATCGACATGTGATGCTCCACTGTACGATGGACATGTGACGCTCCACCGTACGATGGACATGGGACGCTCCAATGTACGATGGACATGCGACGCTCCACTGTACGATGGACATGCGATGCTCCACTGTACGATGGATATGCGATGCTCCACCGTATGATGGACATGGGACGCTCCAATGTACAATGGATATGCGATGCTCCACCGTACGATGGACATGGGACGCTCCACCGTACGATGGACATGTGACGCTCCACCGTATGATGGACATGCGAGGCTCCACTGAACGATGGAAATGTGATGCTCCACCGTACGATGGACATGGGACGCTCCACCGTACGATGGACATGTGACGCTCCACCGTATGATGGACATGTGAGGCTCCACTGAACGATGGACATGTGATGCTCCACCGTACAATAGACATGGGACGCTCCACCGTATGGTGAGTACATGTGACGCTCCACCGTATGATGGACATGCGAGGCTCCACTGTACGATGGACATGTGACGCTCCATCGTACGATGGACATGCGACGCTCCACTGTACAGTGGACATGTGACACTCCACCGTACGATGGACATGTGACGCTCCATCGTACGATGGACATGGGATGCTCTATCGTACGATGGACTAGCGAAGCTCCACCGTAAGATGGACATGCGATGTCCTTTCGCTCCATCGAAAGATGGACATGCAATGCTCCACTGTATGATGGACATGCGATGCTTTACTGTACAATGGACACGTGACTCTCCACCGTACGATGGACATGCGATGCTATTCGTGCGATGGACATGTGACGCCCCACCGTAAGATGGACATGCGACGCTCCACTGTATGATGGACATGCGATGCTTTACTGTACAATGGACACGTGACGCTCCACCGTACGATGGACATGCGATGCTCCATCGTACGATGGACTAGCGAAGCTCCACCGTAAGATGGACATGTGACGCTCCACAGTACGATGGACATTTGACGCTCCATCAGACGATGGACATGTGACGCTCAAACGTACGATCGACATGCGATGCTCCACCATACGATCGACATGTGATGCTCCACTGTACGATGGACATGTGACGCTCCACCGTACGATGGACATGGGACGCTCCAATGTACGATGGACATGCGACGCTCCACTGTACGATGGACATGCGATGCTCCACTGTACGATGGATATGCGATGCTCCACCGTATGATGGACATGGGACGCTCCAATGTACGATGGACATGCGACGCTCCACTGTACGATGGACATGCGATGCTCCACTGTACGATGGACATGTGATGCTCCACCGTATGATGGACATGCGAGGCTTCACTGTACGATGGACATGTGATGCTCCACCGTACGATGGACATGGGATGCTCCATCGTATGATGGACATGTGACGCTCCACCGTACAATGGACATCGGACGCTCCACCGTACAATGGATATGCGATGCTCCACCGTACGATGGACATGGGACGCTCCACCGTACGATGGACATGTGACGCTCCACCGTATGATGGACGCTCCACTGTACGATGGACATGGGACGCTCCACCGTACGATGGACATGTGATGCTCCACCATATGATGGACATGCGAGGCTCCACTGAACGATGGACATGTGATGCTCCACCGTACAATGTACATGGGACGCTCCACCGTACGATGTACATGTGACGCTCCACCGTATGATGGACATGTGAGGCTCCACTGTACGATGGACATGTGATGCTCCACCGTAAAATGGACATGCGACGCTCCACCATACGATGGACATGCGACTCTCCACTGTACGATGGACATGTGACTCTCCACCGTACGATGAACATGCGACGCTCCATCGTACGATGGACTAGCGAAGCTCCACCGTAAGATTGACATGCGACGTCCTTTCGCTCCATCGAAAGGTGGACATGCAATGCTCCACTGTATGAAGGACATGCGATGCTTTACTGTACAATGGACACGTGACGCTCCACCGTACGATGGACATGCGATGCTATTCGTGCGATGGACATGTGACGCCCCACCGTAAGATGGACATGCGACGCTCCACTGTATGATGGACATGCGACGCTCCACTGTATGATGGACATGCGATGCTTTACTGTACAATGGACACGTGACGCTCCACCGTACGATGGACATGCGACGCTCCATCGTACGATGGACTAGCGAAGCTCCACCGTAAGATGGACATGTGACGCTCCACAGTACGATGGACATTTGACGCTCCATCATACGATGGACATGTGACGCTCAAACGTACGATCGACATGCGATGCTCCACCGTACGATCGACATGTGATGCTGCACTGTACGATGGACATGTGACGCTCCACCGTACGATGGACATGGGACGCTCCAATGTACGATGGACATGCAACGTTCCACTGTACGATGGACATGCGATGCTCCACTGTACGATGGACATGTGACGCTCCACCGTATGATGTACATGCGAGGCTCCACCGTACGATGGACATGGGATGCTCCATCGTACGATGGACATGCTATGCTCCACCGTACGATGGACATGTGACGCTCCACCGTACGATGGACATGGGACGCTCCACCGTATAATGGACATGTGACGCTCCACCGTACGATGGACATGCGATGCTCCACCGTACGATCGACATGTGATGCTCCACTGTACGATGGACATGTGACACTGCACCGTACGATGGACATGCGATGCTCCACTGTACGATGGACATGTGACGCTCCACCGTATGATGGACATGCAAGGCTCCACCGTATGATGGACATGCGACGCTCCATCGTACGATGGACATGCGATGCTCCACTGTACGATGGACATGTGAAGCTCCACCATACGATGGACATGTGACGCTCCACCGTATGATGGACATGCAAGGCTCCACTGTACAATGGACATGTAACGCTCCACCGTACGATGGACATGCGATGCTCCACCGTATGATGGACATGCGACGCTCCATCATACGATGGACATCTGACGCTCCACCATACGATGGACATCTGACGCTCCACCGTACGATGGACATGCGATGCTCCACTGTACGATGGACATGTGATGCTCCACCGTACGATTGACATGCGAGGCTCCACCGTACGATAGACATGTGATGATCCACCGTACGATGGACATCTGACGCTCCACCGTACAATGGATATGCGATGCTCCACCGTACGATGGACATGGGACGCTCCACAGTACTATGGACATGTGACGCTCCACCGTATGATGGACATGCGAGGCTCCACTGAACGATGGACATGTGACGCTCCACCGTACGATGGACATGGGATGCTCCATCGTACGATGGACATGTGACGCTCCACCGTACGATGGACATGCAACGCTCCACCGTACGATGGACATTCGATGCTCCACATACGATGGACATGTGACGCCCCACCGTACGATGGACATGCGACGTTCCACTGTATGATGGACATGCGATGCTTTACTGTACAATGGACACGTGACGCTCCACCGTACGATGGACATGCGACGCTCCATCGTACGATGGACTAGCGAAGCTCCACCGTAAGATGGACATGTGACGCTCCACAGTACGATGGACATTTGACGCTCCATCATACGATGGACATGTGACGCTCAAACGTACGATCGACATGCGATGCTCCACCGTACGATCGACATGTGATGCTGCACTGTACGATGGACATGTGACGCTCCACTGTATGATGGACATGCGATGCTTTACTGTACAATGGACACATGACGCTCCACCGTACGATGGACATGCGACGCTCCATCGTACGATGGACTAGCGAAGCTCCACCGTAAGATGTACATGTGACGCTCCACCGTACGATGGACATGCAACACTCCATCGTACGATGAACATGGGATGCTCCACCGTACGATGGACATGTGACGCTCCACCGTACGATGGACATGAGACGCTCCACGGTACGATCGACATGCGATGCTTCACAGTACGATTGACATGTGATGCTTCACCGTACGATGGACATCTAACGCTCCACCATACGATGGACATGCGATGCTCCACCGTACGATGGACATGTGACGCTCCACCGAATTATGGACATGCGAGGCTCCATCGTACGATGGACATGGGACGCTCCACCGTACGATGGACATACGATGCTCCACCGTACGATGGACATCTGATCCTCCACCATACGATGGACATGTGACGCTCCACTGTACGATGGACATGCGACGCTCCACTGTACAATGGACATGTGACACTCCACGTACGATGGACATGCGACACTCCATCGTACGATGGACATGGGATGCTCTATCGTACGATGGACTAGCGATGCTCCACCGTAAGATGGACGTGTGCCGCCCCACCGTACGATGGACATGTGACGCTCCACTGTACGATGGACATGCGATGCTCCACTGTACGATGGACATGTGACGCTCCACCGTATGATGGACATGCGAGGCTCCACCGTACGATGGACATGTGATGCTCCACCGTACGATGGACATCTGACGCTCCATCGTACGATGGACATGCTATGCTCTACCGTACGATGGACATGTGACGCTCCACCGTACGATGGACATGGGACGCTCCACCGTATAATGGACATGTGACGCTCCACCGTACGATGGACATGTGACACTGCACCGTACGATCGACATGTGATGCTCCACTGTACGATGGACATGTGACACTGCACCGTACGATGGACATGCGATGCTCCACTGTACGATGGACATGTGACGCTCCACCGTATGATGGACATGCGAGGCTCCACCGTATGATGGACATGCGACGCTCCATCGTACGATGGACATGCGATGCTCCACTGTACGATGGACATGGGACGATCCACCATACGATGGACATCTGACGCTCCACCGTACAATGGACATGCGATGCTCCACTGTACGATGGACATGTGACGCTCCACCATACGATGGACATGTGACGCTCCACCGTATGATGGACATGCAAGGCTCCACTGTACAATGGACATGTAACGCTCCACCGTACGATGGACTAGCGATGCTCCACCGTAAGATGGACATGTGACGCTCCACCGTACGATGGACATGCGACGCTCCATCGTACGATGGACATGGGATGCTCCACCGTACGATTGACATGTGACGCTCCACCGTACGATGGACATGGGATGCTCCACCGTATGATGGACATGTGACGCTCCACCGTACGATGGACATGTGACGCTACACTGTACGATGGACATGCGACGCTCACCATACGATGGACATGGGACGCTCCACCGTATGATGGACATGTGACGCTCCATCATACGATGGACATGTGACGCTCCACCGTATGATGGACATGCGACGCTCCATCGTACGATGGACATGGGATGCTCCACCGTATGATGGACACGTGACGCTCCACCGTACGATGGATATGCGATGCTCCACCGTATGATGGACATGTTACGCTCCAATGTACGATGGACATGCGATGCTCCACTGTACGATGGACATGCGATGCTCCACTGTACGATGGACATGTGACGATCCACCGTATGATGGACATGCGAGGCTCCACTGTACGATGGACATGTAACGCTCCACCGTAAAATGGACATGGGATGCTCCATCGTATGATGGACATGTGACGCTCCACCGTACGATGGATATGCGATGCTCCACCGTATGATGGACATGTGACGCTCCACTGTACGATGAACATGCGACGCTCCACTGTACAATGGACATGTGACACTCCACATACGATCACATCCACCGGACATGTGACGCTCCACCGTACGATGGACACGTGACTCTCCACCGTACGATGGACATGCGATGCTATTCGTGCGATGGACATGTGACGCCCCACCGTAAGATGGACATGCGACGCTCCACTGTATGATGGACATGCGATGCTTTACTGTACAATGGACACGTGACGCTCCACCGTACGATGGACATGCGACGCTCCATCGTACGATGGACTAGCGAAGCTCCACCGTAAGATGGACATGTGACGCTCCACAGTACGTTGGACATTTGACGCTCCATCATACGATGGACATGTGACGCTCAAACGTACGATCGACATGCGATGCTCCACCATACGATCGACATGTGATGCTCCACTGTACGATGGACATGTGACGCTCCACCGTACGATGGACATGGGACGCTCCAATGTACGATGGACATGCGACACTCCACTGTACGATGGACATGCGATGCTCCACTGTACGATGGATATGCGATGCTCCACCGTATGATGGACATGGGACGCTCCAATGTACGATGGACATGCGACGCTCCACTGTACGATGGACATGCGATGCTCCACTGTACGATGGATATGCGATGCTCCACCGTATGATGGACATGGGACGCTCCAATGTACGATGGACATGCGACGCTCCACTGTACGATGGACATGCGATGCTCCACTGTACGATGGACATGTGATGCTCCACCGTATGATGGACATGCGAGGCTCCACTGTACGATGGACATGTGATGCTCCACCGTACGATGGACATGGGATGCTCCATCGTATGATGGACATGTGACGCTCCACCGTACGATGGACATGGGACGCTCCACCGTACGATGGACATGTGACGCTCCACCGTATGATGGACATGCGAGGCTCCACTGAACGATGGAAATGTGATGCTCCACCGTACGATGGACATGGGACGCTCCACCGTACGATGGACATGTGACGCTCCACCGTATGATGGACATGCGAGGCTCCACTGAACTATGGACATGTGATGCTCCACCGTACAATGGACATGGGACGCTCCACCGTATAGTGAGTACATGTGACGCTCCACCGTAAGATGGACATGCGACGCTCCACTGTATGATGGACATGCGATGCTTTACTGTACAATGGACACGTGACGCTCCACCGTACGATGGACATGCGATGCTCCATCGTACGATGGACTAGCGAAGCTCCACCGTAAGATGGACATGTGACGCTCCACAGTACGATGGACATTTGACGCTCCATCATACGATGGACATGTGACGCTCAAACGTACGATCGACATGCGATGCTCCACCATACGATCGACATGTGATGCTCCACTGTACGATGGACATGTGACGCTCCACCGTACGATGGACATGGGACGCTCCAATGTACGATGGACATGCGACGCTCCACTGTACGATGGACATACGATGCTCCACTGTACGATGGATATGCGATGCTCCACCGTATGATGGACATGGGACGCTCCAATGTACGATGGACATGCGACGCTCCACTGTACGATGGACATGCGATGCTCCACTGTACGATGGATATGCAATGCTCCACCGTATGATGGACATGGGACGCTCCAATGTACGATGGACATGCGACGCTCCACTGTACGATGGACATGCGATGCTCCACTGTACGATGGACATGTGATGCTCCACCGTATGATGGACATGCGAGGCTCCACTGTACGATGGACATGTGATGCTCCACCGTACGATGGACATGGGATGCTCCATCGTATGATGGACATGTGACGCTCCACCGTACAATGGACATCGGACGCTCCACCGTACAATGGATATGCGATGCTCCACCGTACCATGGACATGGGACGCTCCACCGTACGATGGACATGTGACGCTCCACCATATGATGGACATGCGAGGCTCCACTGAACGATGGAAATGTGATGCTCCACTGTACGATGGACATGGGACGCTCCACCGTATGATGGACATGTGACGCTCCACCGTATGATGGACATGCGAGGCTCCACTGAACGATGGACATGTGATGCTCCACCGTACAATGTACATGGGACGCTCCACCGTACGATGTACATGTGACGCTCCACCGTATGATGGACATGCGAGGCTCCACTGTACGATGGACATGTGATGCTCCACCGTAAAATGGACATGCGACGCTCCACCATACGATGGACATGCGACTCTCCACTGTACGATGGACATGTGACTCTCCACCGTACGATGAACATGTGACGCTCCATCGTACGATGGACTAGCGAAGCTCCACCGTAAGATGGACATGCGACGTCCTTTCGCTCCATCGAAAGGTGGACATGCAATGCTCCACTGTATGATGGACATGCGATGCTTTACTGTACAATGGACACGTGACGCTCCACCGTACGATGGACATGCGATGCTATTCGTGCGATGGACATGTGACGCCCCACCGTAAGATGGACATGTGAAGCTCCGCTGTATGATGGACATGCAATGCTTTACTGTACAATGGACACGTGACGCTCCACCGTACGATGGACATGCGACGCTCCATCGTACGACGGACTAGCGATGCTCCACCGTAAGATGTACATGTGACGCTCCACCGTACGATGGACATGCGACACTCCATCGTACGATGAACATGGGATGCTCCACCGTACGATGGACATGTGACGCTCCACCGTACGATGGACATGAGACGCTCCACTGTACGATCGACATGCGATGCTTCACAGTATGATTGACATGTGATGCTTCACCGTACGATGGACATCTAACGCTCCACCATACGATGGACATGCGATGCTCCACCGTACGATGGACATGTGACGCTCCACCGAATTATGGACATGCGAGGCTCCATCGTACGATGGACATGGGACGCTCCACCGTATGATGGACATGTGATGCTCCACCGTACGATGGACATGAGATGCTCCATCGTACGATGGACATGGGATGCTCCACCGAATGATGGACATGCGAGGCTTCACGGTATGATGGACATGCGAGGCTCCACTGTACGATGGACATGTGATGCTCCACCGTACGATGGACATGTGATGCTCCACCGTACGATCGACATGCGATGCTCCACCGTACGATGGACATACGATGCTCCACCGTACGATGGACATCTGATCCTCCACCATATGATGGACATGTGACGCTCCACTGTACGATGGACATGCGACGCTCCACTGTACAATGGACATGTGACACTCCACGTACGATGGACATGCGACACTCCATCGTACGATGGACATGGGATGCTCTATCGTACGATGGACTAGCGATGCTCCACCGTAAGATGGACGTGTGCCGCCCCACCGTACGATGGACATGTGACGCTCCACTGTACGATGGACATGCGATGCTCCACTGTACGATGGACATGTGACGCTCCACCGTATGATGGACATGCGAGGCTCCACCGTACGATGGACATGTGATGCTCCACCGTACGATGGACATCTGACGCTCCATCGTACGATGGACATGCTATGCTCTACCGTACGATGGACATGTGACGCTCCACCGTACGATGGACATGTGACGCTCCACCGTACGATGGACATGTGACGCTCCACCGTACGATGGACATGCGATGCTCCACGTACGATCGACATGTGGTGCTCCACTGTACGATGGACATGTGACACTGCACCGTACGATGGACATGCGATGCTCCACTGTACGATGGACATGTGACGCTCCACCGTATGATGGACATGCGAGGCTCCACCGTATGATGGACATGCGACGCTCCATCGTACGATGGACATGCGATGCTCCACTGTACGATGGACATGGGACGATCCACCATACGATGGACATCTGACGCTCCACCGTACAATGGACATGCGATGCTCCACTGTACGATGGACATGTTGCGCTCCACCATACGATGGACATGTGACGCTCCACCGTATGATGGACATGCAAGGCTCCACTGTACAATGGACATGTAACGCTCCACCGTACGATGGACTAGCGATGCTCCACCGTAAGATGGACATGTGACGCTCCACCGTACGATGGACATGCGACGCTCCATCGTACGATGGACATGGGAGGCTCCACCGTACGATTGACATGTGACGCTCCACCGTACGATGGACATGGGACGCTCCACCGTATGATGGACATGTGACGCTCCACCGTACGATGGACATGTGACGCTACACTGTACGATGGACATGCGACGCTCACCATACGATGGACATGGGACGCTCCACCGTATGATGGACATGTGACGCTCCATCATACGATGGACATGTGACGCTCCACCGTACGATCGACATGCGATGCTCCACCGTACGATCGACATGTGATGCTCCACTGTACGATGGACATGCTATGCTCCAACGTACGATGGACATGTGACGCTCTACCGAATGATGGACATGCGAGGCTCCACCGTAAGATGGACATGTGACGCTCCACCGTACGATGGACATGCGACGCTCCATCGTTCGATGGACATGGGATGCTCCACCGTATGATGGACACGTGATGCTCCACCGTACGATGGATATGCGATGCTCCACCGTATGATGGACATGTTACGCTCCAATGTACGATGGACATGCGATGCTCCACTGTACGATGGACATGCGATGCTCCACTGTACGATGGACATGTGACGATCCACCGTATGATGGACATGCGAGGCTCCACTGTACGATGGACATGTAACGCTCCACCGTAAAATGGACATGGGATGCTCCATCGTATGATGGACATGTGACGCTCCACCGTACGATGGATATGCGATGCTCCACCGTATGATGGACATGTGACGCTCCATCGTACGATGGACATGTGACGCTCCATCGTACGATCGACATGCTATGCTCCACCGTACGATGGACATGTGACGCTCTACCGAATGATGGACATGCGAGGCTCCACCGTAAGATGGACATGTGACGCTCCACTGTACGATGGATATGCGATGCTCCACCGTATGATGGACATGGGACGCTCCAATGTACGATGGACATGCGACGCTCCACTGTACGATGGACATGCGATGCTCCACTGTACGATGGACATGTGATGCTCCACCGAATGATGGACATGCGAGGCTCCACTGTACGATGGACATGTGACGCTCCACCGTACGATGGACATGGGATGCTCCATCGTATGATGGACATGTGACGCTCCACCATACGATGGACATCTGACGCTCCACCGTACAATGGATATGCGATGCTCCACCGTACGATGGACATGGGACGCTCCACCGTACGATGGACATGTGACGCTCCACCGTATGATGGACATGCGAGGCTCCACTGAACGATGGAAATGTGATGCTCCACCGTACGATGGACATGGGACGCTCCACCGTACGATGGACATGTGACGCTCCACCGTATGATGGACATGCGAGGCTCCACTGAACGATGGACATGTGATGCTCCACCGTACAATGGACATGGGACGCTCCACCGTATGGTGAGTACATGTGACGCTCCACCGTATGATGGACATGCGAGGCTCCACTGTACGATGGACATGTGACGCTCCATCGTACGATGGACATGCGACGCTCCACTGTACAGTGGACATGTGACACTCCACCGTACGATGGACATGTGACGCTCCATCGTACGATGGACATGGGATGCTCTATCGTACGATGGACTAGCGAAGCTCCACCGTAAGATGGACATGCGACGTCCTTTCGCTCCATCGAAAGATGGACATGCAATGCTCCACTGTATGATGGACATGCGATGCTTTACTGTACAATGGACACGTGACTCTCCACCGTACGATGGACATGCGATGCTATTCGTGCGATGGACATGTGACGCCCCACCGTAAGATGGACATGCGACGCTCCACTGTATGATGGACATGCGATGCTTTACTGTACAATGGACACATGACGCTCCACCGTACGATGGACATGCGATGCTCCATCGTACGATGGACTAGCGAAGCTCCACCGTAAGATGGACATGTGACGCTCCACAGTACGATGGACATTTGACGCTCCATCATACGATGGACATGTGACGCTCAAACGTACGATCGACATGCGATGCTCCACCATACGATCGACATGTGATGCTCCACTGTACGATGGACATGTGACGCTCCACCGTACGATGGACATGGGACGCTCCAATGTACGATGGACATGCGACGCTCCACTGTACGATGGACATGCGATGCTCCACTGTACGATGGATATGCGATGCTCCACCGTATGATGGACATGGGACGCTCCAATGTACGATGGACATGCGACGCTCCACTGTACGATGGACATGCGATGCTCCACTGTACGATGGACATGTGATGCTCCACCGTATGATGGACATGCGAGGCTTCACTGTACGATGGACATGTGATGCTCCACCGTACGATGGACATGGGATGCTCCATCGTATGATGGACATGTGACGCTCCACCGTACAATGGACATCGGACGCTCCACCGTACAATGGATATGCGATGCTCCACCGTACGATGGACATGGGACGCTCCACCGTACGATGGACATGTGACGCTCCACCGTATGATGGACATGCGAGGCTCCACTGAACGATGGAAATGTGATGCTCCACTGTACGATGGACATGGGACGCTCCACCGTACGATGGACATGTGATGCTCCACCATATGATGGACATGCGAGGCTCCACTGAACGATGGACATGTGATGCTCCACCGTACAATGTACATGGGACGCTCCACCGTACGATGTACATGTGACGCTCCACCGTATGATGGACATGCGAGGCTCCACTGTACGATGGACATGTGATGCTCCACCGTAAAATGGACATGCGACGCTCCACCATACGATGGACATGCGACTCTCCACTGTACGATGGACATGTGACTCTCCACCGTACGATGAACATGCGACGCTCCATCGTACGATGGACTAGCGAAGCTCCACCGTAAGATGGACATGCGACGTCCTTTCGCTCCATCGAAAGGTGGACATGCAATGCTCCACTGTATGATGGACATGCGATGCTTTACTGTACAATGGACACGTGACGCTCCACCGTACGATGGACATGCGATGCTATTCGTACGATGGACATGCGACGCTCCATCGTACGATGGACATGGGATGCTCCACCGTATGATGGACACGTGACGCTCCACCGTACGATGGATATGCGATGCTCCACCGTACGATGGATATGCGATGCTCCACCGTATGATGGACATGTTACGCTCCAATGTACGATGGACATGCGATGCTCCACTGTACGATGGACATGCGATGCTCCACTGTACGATGGACATGTGACGATCCACCGTATGATGGACATGCGAGGCTCCACTGTACGATGGACATGTGACGCTCCACCGTACGATGGACATGGGATGCTCCATCGTATGATGGACATGTGACGCTCCACCATACGATGGACATCTGACGCTCCACCGTACAATGGATATGCGATGCTCCACCGTACGATGGACATGGGACGCTCCACCGTACGATGGACATGTGACGCTCCACCGTATGATGGACATGCGAGGCTCCACTGAACGATGGAAATGTGATGCTCCACCGTACGATGGACATGGGACGCTCCACCGTACGATGGACATGTGACGCTCCACCGTATGATGGACATGCGAGGCTCCACTGAACGATGGACATGTGATGCTCCACCGTACAATGGACATGGGACGCTCCACCGTATGGTGAGTACATGTGACGCTCCACCGTATGATGGACATGCGAGGCTCCACTGTACGATGGACATGTGACGCTCCATCGTACGATGGACATGCGACGCTCCACTGTACAGTGGACATGTGACACTCCACCGTACGATGGACATGTGACGCTCCATCGTACGATGGACATGGGATGCTCTATCGTACGATGGACTAGCGAAGCTCCACCGTAAGATGGACATGCGACGTCCTTTCGCTCCATCGAAAGATGGACATGCAATGCTCCACTGTATGATGGACATGCGATGCTTTACTGTACAATGGACACGTGACTCTCCACCGTACGATGGACATGCGATGCTATTCGTGCGATGGACATGTGACGCCCCACCGTAAGATGGACATGCGACGCTCCACTGTATGATGGACATGCGATGCTTTACTGTACAATGGACACGTGACGCTCCACCGTACGATGGACATGCGATGCTCCATCGTACGATGGACTAGCGAAGCTCCACCGTAAGATGGACATGTGACGCTCCACAGTACGATGGACATTTGACGCTCCATCATACGATGGACATGTGACGCTCAAACGTACGATCGACATGCGATGCTCCACCATACGATCGACATGTGATGCTCCACTGTACGATGGACATGTGACGCTCCACCGTACGATGGACATGGGACGCTCCAATGTACGATGGACATGCGACGCTCCACTGTACGATGGACATGCGATGCTCCACTGTACGATGGATATGCGATGCTCCACCGTATGATGGACATGGGATGCTCCAATGTACGATGGACATGCGACGCTCCACTGTACGATGGACATGCGATGCTCCACTGTACGATGGACATGTGATGCTCCACCGTACGATGGACATGCGACGCTCCACCGTATGATGGACATGCGACGCTCCATCGTACGATGGACATGTGACGCTCCACCATACGATGGACATCTGACGCTCCACCGTACGATGGACATGCGATGCTCCACTGTACGATGGACATGAGACGCTCCACTGTACGATGGACATGTGATGCTCCACCGTATGATGGACATGCGAGGCTCCACTGTACGATGGACATGTGACGCTCCACCATACGATGGACATTCGATGCTCCATCGTATGATGGACATGTGACGCTCCACCGTACGATGGACATCTGACGCTCTACCGTACAATGGATATGCGATGCTCCACCGTACGATGGACATTGGACGCTCCACCGTACGATGGACATGTGACGCTCCACCGTATGATGGACATGCGAGGCTCCACTGAACGATGGACATGTGACGCTCCACCGTATGATGGACATGCGAGGCTCCACCGTATGATGGACATGCGACGCTCCATCGTACGATGGACATGCGATGCTCCACTGTACGATGGACATGGGACGATCCACCATACGATGGACATCTGACGCTCCACCGTACGATGGACATGCGATGCTCCACTGTACGATGGACATGTGACGCTCCACCATACGATGGACATGTGACGCTCCACCGTATGATGGACATGCAAGGTTCCACTGTACAATGGACATGTAACGCTCCACCGTACGATGGACATGCGATGCTCCACCGTATGATGGACATGCGACGCTCCATCATATGATGGACATCTGATGCTCCACCATACGATGGACATCTGACGCTCCACCGTACGATGGACATGCGATGCTCCACTGTACGATGGACATGTGACGCTCCACCATACGATTGACATGCGAGGCTCCACTGTACGATGGACATGTGATGTTCCACCGTACGATGGACATGTGACGCTCCACCATACGATGGACATCTGACGCTCCACCGTACGATGGACATGTGACGCTCCACCGTACAATGGACATGGGATGCTCCATCGTACGATGGACATGTGACGCTCCACCCAATGATGGACATGCTATGCTCCACCATACGATGGACATGTGACGCTCCACTGTACGATGGACATGGGATGCTCCACCGTACGATGGACATGCGACGCTCCACCGTACGATGGACATGGGATGCTCTATCGTACGATGGACTAGCGATGCTCCACCGTAAGATGGACGTGTGCCGCCCCACCGTACGATGGACATGTGACGCTCCACTGTACGATGGACATGCGATGCTCCACTGTACGATGGACATGTGACGCTCCACCGTATGATGGACATGCGAGGCTCCACCGTACGATGGACATGTGATGCTCCACCGTACGATGGACATCTGACGCTCCATCGTACGATGGACATGCTATGCTCTACCGTACGATGGACATGTGACGCTCCACCGTACGATGGACATGGGACGCTCCACCGTATAATGGACATGTGACGCTCCACCGTACGATGGACATGCGATGCTCCACGAACGATCGACATGTGATGCTCCACTGTACGATGGACATGTGACACTGCACCGTACGATGGACATGCGATGCTCCACTGTACGATGGACATGTGACGCTCCACCGTATGATGGACATGCGAGGCTCCACCGTATGATGGACATGCGACGCTCCATCGTACGATGGACATGCGATGCTCCACTGTACGATGGACATGGGACGATCCACCATACGATGGACATCTGACGCTCCACCGTACGATGGACATGCGATGCTCCACTGTACGATGGACATGTGACGCTCCACCATAAGATGGACATGTGACGCTCCACCGTATGATGGACATGCAAGGCTCCACTGTACAATGGACATGTAACGCTCCACCGTACGATGGACATGCGATGCTCCACCGTATGATGGACATGCGACGCTCCATCATACGATGGACATCTGACGCTCCACCATACGATGGACATCTGACGCTCCACCGTACGATGGACATGCGATGCTCCACTGTACGATGGACATGTGACGCTCCACCGTACGATTGACATGCGAGGCTCCACTGTACGATGGACATGTGACGCTCCACCGTACGATGGACATGCGATGCTCCACCGTATGATGGACATGCGACGCTCCATCATACGATGGACATCTGATCCTCCACCATACGATGGACATGTGACGCTCCACTGTACGATGGACATGGGATGCTCCATCGTACGATGGACATGTGACGCTCCACCCAATGATGGACATGCTATGCTCCACCATACGATGGACATGTGACGCTCCACTGTACGATGGACATGGGATGCTCCACCGTACGATGGACATGCGACGCTCCACCGTATGATGGACATGCGACGCTCCATCGTACGATGGACATGTGACGCTCCACCATACGATGGACATCTGACGCTCCACCGTACGATGGACATGCGATGCTCCACTGTACGATGGACATGAGACGCTCCACTGTACGATGGACATGTGATGCTCCACCGTATGATGGACATGCGAGGCTCCACTGTACGATGGACATGTGACGCTCCACCATACGATGGACATTCGATGCTCCATCGTATGATGGACATGTGACGCTCCACCGTACGATGGACATCTGACGCTCTACCGTACAATGGATATGCGATGCTCCACCGTACGATGGACATTGGACGCTCCACCGTACGATGGACATGTGACGCTCCACCGTATGATGGACATGCGAGGCTCCACTGAACGATGGACATGTGATGCTCCACCGTACGATGGACATGAGACGCTCCACCGTACGATGGACATGTGACGCTCCACCGTATGATGGACATGCGAGGCTCCACTGTACGATGGACATGTGATGCTTCACCGTACGATGGACATGCGACGCTCCACCGTACGATCTACATGTGATGCTCCACCGTACGATGGACATGTGACGCTCCACCGTACGATGGACATGCTATGCTCCACTGTACGATGGACATGTGACGCTCTACCGAATGATGGACATGCGAGGCTCCACCGTAAGATGGACATGTGACGCTCCACCGTACGATGGACATGCGACGCTCCATCGTACGATGGACATGGGATGCTCCACCGTATGATGGACATGTGACGCTCCACCGTACGATGGACATGCGACGCTCGACTGTATGATGGACAGACGACGCTCCATCGTACGATGGACATGTGACGCTCCACCAGATGATGGACATCTGATGCTCCACCGTACGATGGACATGCGATGCTCCACTGTACGATGGACATGTGACGCTCCACCGTATGATTGACATGCGAGGCTCCACTGTACGATGGACATGTGACGCTCCACCGTACGATGGACATGCGATGCTCCACCGTATGATGGACATGCGACGCTCCATCATACGATGGACATCTGATCCTCCACCATACGATGGACATGTGACGCTCCACTGTACGATGGACATGCGACGCTCCACTGTACAATGGACATGTGACACTCCACGTACGATGGACATGCGACACTCCATCGTACGATGGACATGGGATGCTCTATCGTACGATATACTAGCGATGCTCCACCGTAAGATGGACATGTGCCGCCCCACCGTACGATGGACATGTGACGCTCCACTGTACGATTGTCATGTGATGCTCCACCGTATGATGGACATGCAAGGCTCCACTGTACAATGGACATGTGACGCTCCACCGTACGATGGACATGCGATGCTCCACTGTATGATGGACATGCGACGCTCCATCGTACGATGGACATGTGACGCTCCACCGTACGATGGACATGGGACGCTCCACCGTAGGATGGACATGTGACGCTCCACTGTACGATGGACATGTGACGCTCCACCGTACGATGGACATGTGACGCTCCACCATATGATGGACATGCGAGGCTCTACTGTACGATGGACATGAGACGCTCCACTGTACGATGGACATGCGACGCTCCCTCGTACGATGGACTAGCGATGCTCCGCCGTAAGATGGACATGTGACGCTCCACCGTACGATGGACATGCGACGCTCCATCGTACGATGGACATGGGATGCTCCACCGTACGATTGACATGTGACGCTCCACCGTACGATGGACATGGGACGCTCCACCGTATGATGGACATGTGACGCTCCACCGTACGATGGACATGTGACGCTACACTGTACGATGGACATGCGACGCTCACCATACGATGGACATGGGACGCTCCACCGTATGATGGACATGTGACGCTCCATCATACGATGGACATGTGACGCTCCACCGTACGATCGACATGCGATGCTCCACCGTACGATCGACATGTGATGCTCCGCTGTACGATGGACATGCTATGCTCCAACGTACGATGGACATGTGACGCTCTACCGAATGATGGACATGCGAGGCTCCACCGTAAGATGGACATGTGACGCTCCACCGTACGATGGACATGCGACGCTCCATCGTACGATGGACATGGGATGCTCCACCGTATGATGGACACGTGACGCTCCACCGTACGATGGATATGCGATGCTCCACTGTACGATGGACATGCGATGCTCCACTGTACGATGGACATGTGACGATCCACCGTATGATGGACATGCGAGGCTCCACTGTACGATGGACATGTAACGCTCCACCGTAAAATGGACATGGGATGCTCCATCGTATGATGGACATGTGACGCTCCACCGTACGATGGATATGCGATGCTCCACCGTATGATGGACATGTGACGCTCCATCGTACGATGGACATGTGACGCTCCATCGTACGATCGACATGCTATGCTCCACCGTACGATGGACATGTGACGCTCTACCGAATGATGGACATGCGAGGCTCCACCGTAAGATGTACATGTGGCACTCCACTGTACGATGGATATGCGATGCTCCACCGTATGATGGACATGGGACGCTCCAATGTACGATGGACATGCGACGCTCCACTGTACGATGGACATGCGATGCTCCACTGTACGATGGACATGTGACGCTCCACCGAATGATGGACATGCGAGGCTCCACTGTACGATGGACATGTGACGCTCCACCGTACGATGGACATGGGATGCTCCATCGTATGATGGACATGTGACGCTCCACCGTACGATGGACATCTGACGCTCCACCGTACAATGGATATGCGATGCTCCACCGTACGATGGACATGGGACGCTCCACCGTACGATGGACATGTGACGCTCCACCGTATGACGGACATGCGAGGCTCCACTGAACGATGGAAATGTGATGCTCCACCGTACGATGGACATGGGACGCTCCACCGTACGATGGACATGTGACGCTCCACCGTATGATGGACATGCGAGGCTCCACTGAACGATGGACATGTGATGCTCCACCGTACAATGGACATGGGACGCTCCACCGTATGGTGAGTACATGTGACGCTCCACCGTATGATGGACATGCGAGGCTCCACTGTACGATGGACATGTGACGCTCCATCGTACGATGGACATGCGACGCTCCACTGTACAGTGGACATGTGACACTCCACCGTACGATGGACATGTGACGCTCCATCGTACGATGGACATGGGATGCTCTATCGTACGATGGACTAGCGAAGCTCCACCGTAAGATGGACATGCGACGTCCTTTCGCTCCATCGAAAGATGGACATGCAATGCTCCACTGTATGATGGACATGCGATGCTTTACTGTACAATGGACACGTGACCCTCCACCGTACGATGGACATGCGATGCTATTCGTGCGATGGACATGTGACGCCCCACCGTAAGATGGACATGCGACGCTCCACTGTATGATGGACATGCGATGCTTTACTGTACAATGGACACGTGACGCTCCACCGTACGATGGACATGCGACGCTCCATCGTACGATGGACTAGCGAAGCTCCACCGTAAGATGGACATGTGACGCTCCACAGTACGATGGACATTTGACGCTCCATCATACGATGAACATGTGACGCTCAAACGTACGATCGACATGCGATGCTCCACCATACGATCGACATGTGATGCTCCACTATACGATGGACATGTGACGCTCCACCGTACGATGGACATGGGACGCTCCAATGTACGATGGACATGCGACGCTCCACTGTACGATGGACATGCGATGCTCCACTGTACGATGGATATGCGATGCTCCACCGTATGATGGACATGGGACGCTCCAATGTACGATGGACATGCGACGCTCCACTGTACGATGGACATGCGATGCTCCACTGTACGATGGATATGCGATGCTCCACCGTATGATGGACATGGGACGCTCCAATGTACGATGGACATGCGACGCTCCACTGTACGATGGACATGCGATGCTCCACTGTACGATGGACATGTGATGCTCCACCGTATGATGGACATGCGAGGCTCCACTGTACGATGGACATGTGATGCTCCACCGTACGATGGACATGGGATGCTCCATCGTATGATGGACATGTGACGCTCCACCGTACAATGGACATCGGACGCTCCACCGTACAATGGATATGCGATGCTCCACCGTACGATGGACATGGGACGCTCCACCGTACGATGGACATGTGACGCTCCACCGTATGATGGACATGCGAGGCTCCACTGAACGATGGAAATGTGATGCTCCACTGTACGATGGACATGGGACGCTCCACCGTACGATGGACATGTGACGCTCCACCGTATGATGGACATGCGAGGCTCCACTGAACGATGGACATGTGATGTTCCACCGTACAATGTACATGGGACGCTCCACCGTACGATGTACATGTGACGCTCCACCGTATGATGGACATGCGAGGCTCCACTGTACGATGGACATGTGATGCTCCACCGTAAAATGGACATGCGACGCTCCACCATACGATGGACATGCGACACTCCACTGTACGATGGACATGTGACTCTCCACCGTACGATGAACATGCGACGCTCCATCGTACGATGGACTAGCGAAGCTCCACCGTAAGATGGACATGCGACGTCCTTTCGCTCCATCGAAAGGTGGACATGCAATGCTCCACTGTATGATGGACATGCGATGCTTTACTGTACAATGGACACGTGACGCTCCACCGTACGATGGACATGCGATGCTATTCGTGCGATGGACATGTGACGCCCCACCGTAAGATGGACATGCGACGCTCCACTGTATGATGGACATGCGATGCTTTACTGTACAATGGATACGTGACGCTCCACCGTACGATGGACATGCGACGCTCCATCGTACGATGGACTAGCGAAGCTCCACAGTAAGATGGACATGTGACGCTCCACAGTACGATGGACATTTGACGCTCCATCATACGATGGACATGTGACGCTCAAACGTACGATCGACATGCGATGCTCCACCGTACGATCGACATGTGTTGCTGCACTGTACGATGGACATGTGACGCTCCACCGTACGATGGACATGGGACGCTCCAATGTACGATGGACATGCAACGTTCCACTGTACGATGGACATGCGATGCTCCACTGTACGATGGACATGTGACGCTCCACCGTATGATTTACATGCGAGGCTCCACCGTACGATGGACATGGGATGCTCCATCGTACGATGGACATGTGACGCTCCACCGTATGATGGACATGCGAGGCTCCACCGTACGATGGACATGGGATGCTCCATCGTACGATGGACATTTGACGCTCCATCGTACGATCGACATGCGATGCTCCACCGTACCATGGACATGTGATGCTCCACCGTACGATGGACATCTGACGCTCCATCGTACGATGGACATGCTATGCTCCACCGTACGATGGACATGTGACGCTCCACCGTACGATGGACATGGGACGCTCCACCGTATAATGGACATGTGACGCTCCACCGTACGATGGACATGCGATGCTCCACCGTACGATCGACATGTGATGCTCCACTGTACGAAGGACATGTGAAACTGCACCGTACGATGGACATGCGATGCTCCATCGTACGATGGACATCTGACGCTCCATCGTACGATGGACATGCTATGCTCTACCGTACGAT